>CP130734.1:31431859-32031859 GCA_030553155.1 Nippostrongylus brasiliensis
TGAGCTATGACTATTTTTCCGGAAATCAAACAATAGAGTTGTTGTAATGTAGCAGATTGAGGACGAAGGTAATGCATTCGCCGGGGAGAAATGAGTTTTGTGAGGAGAAACGTATTGGAGCGAGATGTGATGCGCATCATTTCTCTTGCTCGAAATGAGAGGCAGTGAGATTTAAGCGGATTAGATTTATAACGTCGTTCAGAGGCCCAGAAACACGTTGAGCGATTGTCTCCGCTCACCGGCTGCTGGGTGGTCCGAGCAGATTGTGCAGGAAGAGACACCACCGTAGCTCTCAGCTTTTCGGACATTAATCTTTTCACAGTGGAAACTGATTTTCTCCGAATGTCACCAAAAACCTCCATTCCACGTGGACGAACGCACGCTTTTCTACCATAATGTCTGACATTCAATCACAAAAAGTGAGGGAAACTGAGAACTTCATATCGGGAAATTGAAATTTCATTGAACTGAATAATTGCTCTCAAATAAGCTTTTAGCTCAGGAAAATTCACCTACATTCACCTAACTAGGAGACGTGGTAGACGCGGCCACCGATTTCTTTGACTCCCACATGACTTTCGTTTCTTACCTAGGAAAACCCTAAGGTATAATTGCCCAAGTTTGAGAAATACTCGAACCCTATTCGTACTTTCACACAAGAATTCCACTTTAATTCAGGAACAAGAAGTGCAGGTTAGTTTATTTTGTTATTCTTTTTCTTTTATTGCATTATGAAGCCTCTCCTAACATGCTGATGAGTCTCGGTAGAGGTTTACGTTTTTTCTGCTGGCTCGCACATGTTAAGAGACGAAACGAGCTTTTCCATTTTTCATGTTTTTTTGTGTTTTGGAATTTCACTGAACTGAAAAATTGCTCTCAAATAAGTTTTTAGCTCAGAACAATTCACCCACTGGGGGACGTTGTAGAGGCGGTCAGTGATTTCTTTGACTCGCACATCTTCCTAGGAAAGTCCAAAGGGGCGAAATGCCTGAGCGGTTGTCACAAGAGGCTATGCATGTACAGGAAGACCGTAATTTCTCCATTTTGATAAGAATAAAGAACGAGGAATTTGGAAGTCGAAGAAATCACTGACCGCCCTCACAGCGTACTGCTTGGAGAATTTTTCTTCACTAAGAATGTTCTAAGAGGCAAAATTGTGAGTGATAGTCACAAGCGACCCGAAGAGCGCGCATTTGGATATCTCAACGACCATTTGAATTATTTAATTGCTGCAGCGTTGCTGAAGAAAATCTCTCACATAAACTAGCATGTCTGCAGAGTATTATTACCACCAAAAGCTAGGAAATCGATGATGAAAACGACAAAGGAAAGAAAGGAAAAAAAGAATGAAAAAAGATGATGAGGATTAAAGGCAAACGTAAAAATTTCGGCATTGATCTGTCCCCTAATGACACGCCACCGCATTCGTGTTCCATTCAGAATCGTAGAGGCATGGTGAATGCGTATTTGGCCTATACAATGACCTGCGAGGGCCAGCCGCCATACCAAGTCAGTGTCTCCTACCTTCCCAGACGAGCCTGGAGAAAATTTACTCTATCCCGGAGGGATGGTAGTCTTCAGGTGGGCTTGGTTAGCCCGGGCGAGGATCGGTCGTTCGACCTTGAGAATGTCAGTAGTGCATCTTACCATTACATCACGCGAACAATAGAAGGAACCACTAGAGACTAGAGCGCTACTGATCAGCCAACAACCAACGATGAGAGCAAGTCGACCGAGTGGAAGAAAGTGGGTAAGTTGAGCTGGAAAAGACGATCTGAAAGGGACCGACGTAGGCTGCAGCACACTCTCAGTGAGAGCCGCCATCCAATAAGCCTTTCGTACTCATTCCGAATAGCGCATATAGCAACCGACGAAAGGTCGTCGACCACTGGTCGAACTCCCCGAGGGCCGCCGACAAATCACAGCATTCCGTTGCATCCGTCGGTCCCTCGACACAGAGCACTATGCGTTTTTGAACTGAATATATGCGCGATTGAACCCCGAGCACTGCAAAACGACCGATGGTTCATAGTTACTGGCGAGTTACTTGGAAGGTTTAAAGATCTGAAGAAATAAAATTATGAAGGCCAGGTAGTGTACATAATGAACGCTGTCAGATATCACATGTCTAATGCGCATGTGCCCTCTCTCCAACTTCTTGTCCACATTGCGGAGCAAACAGAGCCCTCTACTAGGTTCGAAAAAAGGTAGAGCCTCTTAAAATGGCTGCACAGAACACAGAATACCACTCCGAACAATCTATAGAAACGGCTTAGTGCCGGCAGACTTCCAAACCTTTAAACAAAACCTGATTGAGTGACTGAACACAGTCGTGCGTAGAAAAAAAGAATAAAACAACACTCCGAAGATGCATAACATCATAACACGAGGTACTAATAACCAGAACGACACCAGGAACAAAGAAAAAAGTACGAGAAGAAAAACGAACATAGAGACGAACAAATACAGTTCCAAGGCGGAAGTATAATAGTTGAGGCAACGGGAATCTATGAGCCTAAGTGGAGGCGTAGAAACTTTTTGATTGCTGGCAGGCAAACAGGAGTTCATCGTCTCATGAAGCAACTGCTAGTGGCGGATCATGATGGTTCTCCTTCGACCTTATGAAAGGACATGCTCTTGCTTCCCTAGCTTCAGTTCCTTCACTCACGCTCTTCATCTAAGAATGACTGACTACTAAGGTGAGTCTTTAATGCGTTTCCTACACATTGTCTTCTCGTTCTTCAAGCCTTTAGAATGGTCTGATTCTTCTTCTTGTCCTTGCTCTTCTTCCTTAGTGTCTCTCCCGCTTCAAAGAAGAGTCCGCTCTATGAATTTTCTGAAACCATAAGGATGTGTCATTTGCTTGGTCTGAATGAACTCCCTCTGTCTTTAGATCGGCATGTAGCGTATCCAGTCAGCGTTGCTTCGGACAAACTCTCGGTCCTCTTCCTGGAACGTCGAGAGCGAGTCCTATCTTATACATAGTGTCATTGCTTGCTCGAAGAACGTGCCCGAACCATCTCAAGCTTATCTCACAAAGCTTCTCAGCGATTGGAACTACTCCAAATCGTTGCCTTATGTCAGCATTCGTTATACGGTCTAGCCGCGTTTCACCTACCATCCACCTCAACATTTTCATTCCCATGAGGCTAAGGCGGCACTCAACTTCCTTGGTAGCAGGCCATTACTCAGCTCCATACAGAGCAACCGGTCTGACAAGCGAATGGTAGATCTTCGGTATCAGCCGCTCCGGCATTCTCCGTTCGCCGAGCACACCTGTCCGGCGCGCCACTTCACCCAAGCGCTACTGACTCGGTTGTTCACTTCACATCTGGGGCCAATATCACAAGCTATAAAAGGTAAAAAGGTAAAGGTGTCGGCGTTGATCAGTCCCTGAAGTACGCGCCGTCGCATGCGTGTTTAGTTGAGAATCGTAGAGACATGGTGAATGCGTATTTGGGCTATACGATGACCTGCGGAGGCCAGCTGTTATACCAAGTCAGTGTCTTTGACTTCACAGACAAGTCTGGTACCAATTTACCCAACCTCGGAGGGATGGAAGCCTTGGATAGACGGCCGGGATCGATTGCTCGACCGTGCGGGTATCACAAGCTAGAATCGAGTCTAAATATTTGAAAGCATTTGTCTTTGGCAGCCAACTGTTTTCGTATGCGTGCCCGACCACCTTACGTGGTACTCGGTCGAACGCTTTCTCAAGGTTGAGGAAAGCGACGTGCGGTGACCGTTGTTTTTCAGGATGCTTCTCTACCAGAAGCTGAACAGCATGGACCACAATGACTTGCAAGGGCTGCACCACACTGGTTAATGGATAGTTCAACGATGTCTAAGAAAGCTGTGGAGTGGTCTTTGCTGATGAAATGGTGCTTAGTAGAATGGTCCCTTTAATATACACAATGAGACAGGTAAATCCGGGCAAATTTTGATTCAAATTACCCGCCACACCGTAGTTTCGCTAGACCCCGATTTGCATGGTGAAAACCAAAATCATCTAATGCACAATATTATTCTCGTGAAGCACTAAGTGCTGCTTACATGCGCGAAGTACAAGCAAAGGTGGCGAAACAACCGAAACGTAGGCCGAAGAGTATGAAGTGATATCAATCCCCATCGATCGCTTACCACATTGTAATTCTGTGGCAGAAAACACGCTCTCCTCCAATTTCAATCGCAAAACCTAGTGCAGCATCAGTCAATTCTCGACCACCTGACCCATGCAGCTATAAATTTCTATCGTTAGCAGAATCGAGAGAACTTCTGAACTCTTCAAGATGGAGTTCCGATATTTGCGTTTCCTCACAAAACTGAATGAAAGGGATGCCGTTCTCAGCCTCTGGGAGTCTACTCCACCGTTCTTATTGTCAAACAGTCGCCATCTCTTCTCATTATATCAGCGGTCCACAAACTTTCAGTCAGTATTCTTCAAGGTCTCGCAAACAGATCATCTGCCTCAGGTTGGAGCTCCGAAGTCCGTTCCGGAGAGCCGAGTAAAGTTCAGAAGATAGCCCACTATCCCTCCGTGTATGACTTGCAAGGACATCGACGTGGCTCACGTATCAGTTTTCGTCTCAACCTCGTCGTAGCACAGAGCAAGAAAAACTGTCGAATCGAACAAATGAGCGCGGAGGTCAGCACCCTGGTGTTGGTCGGCGACCTCCTTGAGAGAACGGTTAGATAACTACGCGGCTCTCCTTCCACTGAGTTCCTCCTTCATGTCGTTGTCCGTTTCATGGGCCCCAGGTAAACATAAAACTTTGTTTCAGCGATGGGAGATCTGTCCTGAGCCCGAGTGGTTAACCCGGGAAACCTCTAAATAAAAGGAAAAGAAAGTGGGAAATAAATACGACCTGATAGCGAAGAGTGAAGAAAGAAACCCCAGTTCTAGCCTCAGAACTTTGGAGTACAGAAGAAAAAGGAATGATGTGATTTTGTTCATGAACATGCGGTATCGAGCCATCAGACTTACAACTACCACAAGGAGTGGCTGCACGATATATGACCCACTAACGGTAGGCGAAATTTCTCCACGTTCAGAGTTAATGCATTATATGGAATTCTTAGGAAAAAGCGCACAGTTGTGACCCAATTGTCAGCTTTTAGGAGACTTAAAATATCGCTATCTAAGCTAGTAGAGTTCCTGGCCGTAGATGTACTTCTGCCTATCTCCATGTTTGTGCCATTGTTACTTGGTTTTTTAGTCATGGTTCGATTTGCACTAGTTATCATGATTTTCTCCGGAGAATTTGTCCTATATCGCACTTGTGCAATAAATAAATAGCTAAAAATACAGCGCTAGTGTCGCGTCACTTATAGTTGGGTATATTTAGGGTTTGTTCGATGTCTAATAGAGGTTCAACACAACTCATTAACGCGGCGAAGGTTCGGGTTCCACGAATAGCGTGCGAGCCCCGATTCATCAACACCATTTGGGTTTTATTCAGGGTTTTTGCCGAGTTTCTACGGGCTCTAGCACCTGAAATAGTCCTTGTATCTACTCCGCTGCAATCGTTGATGAATCACGGTCTGCATGACAGCAGGGGCACATTTCGAAGTTCATGGCAGGTGTACTATTAGTGAATCGGGCTCTTGTAAGTAAAATAAAACCCAATGCGGTCGAGTGTGAGTAAATAGGAAAGAGATTGACTTAAAAAGTAACGCACACTTTACATATTTGAGAAAATGCTCGTAAAAGTTACCGAAGAAGTAACTTTTAAGCACCTCACAGTATCAAATGAGGAGAACAAGATATAAGCGCTCGCCATTGCACGGAGCAGCCAATTGTGTTCCCTGCGATTCGCCTGCTCTCATTTTCAAGATAGACGGGAGAATTTCGACGAAATGGCGCTCATATGGTGGGCCATTATTCATGACATAAACGACCGTTCAAACTGACATCTCGGTTGGTTCGCTGCAGGCAGCCCCGTCCGCCCTACGGGCTTTCAGATGAGATTTGTCGTTTTCAGAAACGCCGCCTTGAACGCACTCAAAAATGGCGTAATAACTCATGAATCTGGAGCGTCGTGAGCAAAAACTCGCATCTACGACAACCGAAGCACTGAATGGCACAGCACAGCCGTATTTCATGCGTATGTCAGAAATCGAATTTTTGAGCGCTTGAAGAGCTCGGAATGAGCGCTACGACCGCTTGCAGAAATAACGAACACAGAGGCGATCAGTACGCGAATGGCGGAATTTTGTCTCCAGGTACGACTTTTGCTAAACCTTGGCATCGTACAGTTGTTTCTAGCCCTCTGCTTGAGTTGGACACAAGGTTGTTAAACAGTATTCATTGGCTGAATCGCCTTCTTCGGAGCCTGGTAGGGTCAGAACCATTTAAAAAGCTATTCGACCGAACGCCGCATCGAATCTTAACGAAATTCACTTTCTATCCTCCGAACTGCTTAGTTAAGCGAAAATGGGATTGCACACCTTAGCCTGATCCACAGATGGGTGGCGAAAACAAGGAAGCAACAACCAGCGGAATCAGATGATGCTAGGATGACCCCAAATCAGAATGTCAGTCTTATGTTAGGTAAGGGTTAAGCTTCCGTGTTATATAAAGACATTACTCTTGCCGGTTTACCTTAGGATCGCGGGCGTGAATATATAATAAGATGCCTTTAACGATTTCAGAGCTTTGGATCTCCCATCTCAAGATTTGGATCTTGAGCTCAAGATGATCACCGCCATGACACTGGACGGTAGTAACTCAGGACCACAGACTGCCCCGACCTAGTCTTACCCTCCAGGTGCTTCTTCACTCTTAGGGCCCCTTCAGACTTTACTGCTTTGCTGCCGCAGTAATGATGAAACATAGGTAATGGCGGCGCGCGCGGCAGTTGCGCGGTAGCCTGGTTTCTAATTTATTTGCGAAAATCACCCACATCGCCAACTATGCACTAGATAGTTTTTTCGGCCAACGACAGCCCAATGGACGGCCGCAAAAGTGCGCAGCTATTGCAGAAGTACCCGTACACCCCTTTTAACTGCTCTGCCTTGGTTTGCTGCCGCAGTAGAGTCTGAAGCGATCGTTGCGCGAAGAGGGCGCGCTGTTTCACCGTTGTGTACCTCGTCACGGTGGAGTTTTTGTTGTCATTAGGTTGCTGCAAATGTCCCCACGGTTTTAGGAAATACACATCTTCCTAGTCTAATTTCCAATCTGGCAAACTGACATGTGTACATGCGCAGTTTGAGGGCAATCGTTGAATAGTAGGAAAATGTGTTACTGACACCAACACGATCGAGCGATCGACCCCCGTCTGGGTCAAACAACCTTCACTTCCTTTGGGGCTGCCTAAACTGGTACCAGACCTGTCTGGGGCGGTAAAAGCCCTAACTCCCGTATAGCGGCTGGCCACCATAAGTCATTATACAGCCGAATACGCACTCACAATGCATTTACGATTCTGATTTGGTTACGAATGTGGCGGTGCACCCACAGGGAACTGATCGACCCCGACCTGTGTACCTTATTACATGCGCTGTTACCACATGAGTACCACACTACTACTAGGTTGTCCAGAAAGTTCACCGATATGTTCCTCGCCACGGCGTAGACAGGTGATAAGGTACACAATTATTTGACAAAACGTGACTGTCATCGACATGGGGAGGTGGCCAGCGAATTGCTCTCGTATAGACGAACGAATGCGCAGCTGAAGTTCATCATTATGGAGGACGCCAAGTACGGTCTGTTAGATCTCTTATTGTAAGGGATTAAAGATATCCGTTTGGCTCTTGCATAATATTAGGTCATTAACTAATTATTTGCCGTTTTTTTCAAGCTTCTGTTGTGCGCCTGGTAGAGGAGCTTCCAAAAACATCCAGACAGCGTTCGATAGAGAATTATTTGCTCTTTCACGACGTGTATTTGATATTTACAAAAACATTGAAATTTTGATAACTTTTTGACCATTGAAGTTGAAATCAGAAGTGAGAAAAATTGACCCCACCGACAGTGAATTTTTTCTGCTTCGTTTCGAGACTTCCTGCAAAACTGTTCATACCATCTGAAAGTAGACAAGTTTTTCTATAAAACGATACACAGCTTGTTTTGGTTTTCTTTGGTTTTTGTTTACTTACAGAGCATCAAAATGGGGTATCTCAAAGGGAACAATAATTTTTGGATGCTTGTGCTGTCTTTCTGCCGAATGTTTTCAATCAGCTCCAAACACGTCACGAGGGAGCATTTGGTGCTCTATCAGATAGTACGTTTATTTTTCCATGCTAGCCGTTTTTTAAAAAAATTTTCATGAAAATGTTTTTAAAATTCCTCGACGTGTAAAACTTTTCGTTGGAAACCTTTTGCAGAATTTCAAGTATTGTTCGAAAGAAGAGGATTTGGGCTATAAGGAGATGCATCACACTTTTTCAATCGCACTAGGTTTTGTTAACTTTTCGGTCGTCAAAGTGGAGAGTTCGACGGCTCGCGTAGCCGCGCGCGCGACCGACGCGACGTCCGCGCCGCCACGCAATTAATGAGGCGCTGCCGCGTTGGCCGCTCGCGCGGCCACGCGAGCCGTCGAAGTCTCCACTTTGACGACCTGAAAGTTAACAAAACCTGGTGCGATTGAAACTGTGTTGCATCTTTTTATAGCCCACATCCTCCTCTTTCGAATGGTACTCGAAATTCTGCAAAAGGTTTCCAACGAAAAGTTTTACACGTCGAGGAATTTTAAAAACATTTTCATGAAAAATTTTTAAAAAACGGCTAGCATGGAAAAATAAACGTACTATCTAATAGAGCACCAAATGCTCTCTCGTGACGTGTTTGGAGCTGATTGAAAACATTCGGCAGAAAGACAGCACAAGCATCCAAAAATTATTGTCCCCTTTGAGATACCCCATTTTGACGCTCTGTAAGTAAACAAAAACCAAAGAAAACCAAAACAAGCTGTGTATCATTTTATAGAAAAACTTGTCTACTTTCAGATGGTATATACAGTTTTGCAGGAAGTCTCGAAACGAAGCAGAAAAAATTCACTGTCGGTGGGTTCAATTTTTCTCACTTTTGATTTCAACTTCAATGGTCAAAAAGTTATCAAAATTTCAATGTTTTTGTAAATAGCAAATACATGACGTGAAAAAGCAAATAATTCTCTATCATGTGCTACCTGGACGTTTCCGAAAGCTTCTCTACCAGGCGCACAACAGAAGCTTGAAAAAAACGGCAAATAGTTACTTAACGACCTAATACATTCTGTAATCAATATGGTTGACCCGAGATCTAAGCAGTGATTACAGGAGGCGGCGACGGAGAGTTCAACGAGGACATGGTCAACGAGCGGCCGGAGAACGGGACCTCTGGGGACCAGCAACTCCAAGGCCCTGATGGGCCTGCGCCTAGGAAGTCGACTCAATGATCTATTATTTTGGTATTCTTATATTCATGCGTGCCTTGCGGGCCATATAGATAAAAGTTATTGTACTGAAAACTCGACTACATGTCGATCTATAACTTCATGAACTGGCTTGAATGCCATGTTCGTGTTGCGAGAGCAACATAGTATCATCGAGGAACCATTAACAGCCTTAATGATGCGGGCTATGAGTTTCTCCCTTAAGAAATAATGGAGATATTTTGTTCAGCTTACTAAACGGTCCCATATACAGCCTCGTCCTTGGCTTGAAAATAAAGAATAAAAATAGATCAATGATTGGAACGATTTCGAAACCAGAACGGGAGGTGCGGTGAGGGTAAAGCCCGCTGTACTAAAACTCTAGGTTTGGAAAACATGCACGAAAAGTGCAGTTTTGACTAACCCACGGTCTTTTTGGGCACCTGCTCTGGCGCATTTCCATAATTCTCCGTCTCCGTCTTCCTGTCGCTTCCGGCGTCAATTTGAGCCCGTTCTATGGCGAATTTCATGTTCCGTTTTTGTTTCGGCGAATATTTCTGCACATCCTTCAACAAACTTATGCAGCGAAAGTTCTTTCGCCCGCTTGCAAGATTCAAGACGTGGGTCCCCTGCGCTAACCATGCCGAGCTCCCTCCCATTTTGGAGGCTATTCGGAGTATCTCGGCGGCGGAAGCTTTTTTTCGCAATTTTCAGACCACACAGAGCCATTCTGCAAAAATAAATCACATATATGTGGTCTACGTTCGAAGATCTTTAGGATAATGTAGGACTTGTTAAGAATGGTCGCGGAAGTTCACTGATCTCCCTTGCCAGAAGACCACCTTGAAAGTCTCAAAGCATTCATCACGCACTAATAACGGCTAAATGGAGTTTTAATGAACTAGTGCCGTTCCATCTTTCATCACTGGGTGTGGACTGATTGAGTCGAATGCCCTTTGAGACAGGTAAGTGAGATTACTTTCTGTCCTTTGAACCGCCTTGTTTTGTACCCCACAGATTTACCATCTTGGGATGATATAAGACAAGAAACTATACTAACAAGAAACTATACAGGGTGCGCCAGCTAAATCCGGACAAATTTCAATTCAAATCTCCCGCCGTACCGTAACTTCGTCAAAGGTCCCGATTAGTATAGAGTAAGTAAAAACTCTCTAGTTTGTAGTGATACCCTCGTAACAGCATAATTGTTTCCCATAAGTGCGTAGTGCAACAGAAGAGACGCAATCATCGGAAGCGTTCGCTCTGAACGCACAGGGGCGGAAATCATTCGACCCTTCGGATACTCGAGATCGACGGTTTACGAACCTGTGCCGGGGTACAAGGCTTCCGGAGAGAGTTCTGCAACTCAGGCGAGGAGAACCAATTCGCGAGAACGTTTTCAAGAACAGTAGAAGTCGTAGAACGCGCTCAGGAGCTGATCGTGGAGGTTTCGGGACAATCGCAGAGGAAGTTGGCGACAGTGTTGGAGTCAGCGAAAGTTCAGTGACTGTAGTAGACTTCAGGATGGCGGCTGTATCTTCAGTAAGGCCATATGTCTTTCAACAAGACGGCGCAAGAGCCATTTGGTTCAAAACTGGCTGTCCGATAACTTGGACATGCTTTGGTCCAAGGTGTTCTGGTCTCAGAAGAACCCGGATTTGATCCCCATGAACTACTGCGTTTGGAGCGTTGTTGAGAGGGTTGCTAACGATACGACGCATCCTAACGTCACATTTCTGCGAACCGCCAGTAAGGCAGTATTTGCAAATTTGGACCGGGCTTTTTTGAAGAGGGCTCGTGAACGTTTCAGGTCGAGGATGGAGGCGATTATTGCCGCTGACAGAGTCTACATTGAACCATTGTAATAATAATACATCCCTTTACTAATATGCAAACGGATTCTGGATTTTAATTGTATTTGACGTTCGTAAGGTTGTTTGAAAAATCCGAGTCGCGGTTGTCCGGATTTAGCTGGCGCACCCTGTATATTACTATCTTACCTCTATACTGCTTGCTTGGCCCTACTACTTCTGAACGTACTAGAATCTCAAAAATTGATGTCAAGGCGGGATTCGAACCACCGTCTCGCACCTGTCCAGGAAGCTATGCTACTAAAACAACGGCTCTCCAACCCAACCAACTGCGCCGGTCATTTGCACGTTCCTAGCACCACCTCAAGTCAGAAGGCTTTTCATGTCCAGCACTCATCCGGGTTCGAGTTCCATCTAAGCCGTGATTTTTGCGGTGAACCTAGCACCACCTAGCACCATCATTGCAACATCATATTCTAGTTTTCTATATAATTTTAGAGCTAATGTAGAGCTCTATTTAAAAGCTCTATTTATGCTCTATTATTAGAGCTCTCTTCAAGAAATGTATGTTGTACCTTACGAGACGCCTACAACAGCAGAGGTCCAAGGCAAAAATGTCGAATTTGTTACTGGCTTACAATAAAATGATAAAGTCAAAGTCAGAATGAGCAAAAACTAAGCAAACTATTCCACACGTTGTCAAAAAATAAAAGAACAAGAGCTATTGAACGAGTTCTGAAAAAAAGATGGAAAGGATAACTAGCTCTAGTACGTTCATTATTGTCTATGCCACATGCTAAAGGGCAAACCGCTCGAAATGAGATCATAGGATGCAGAACGATGCCATTTCTCAAATAAACGGTCCATTAAGTTTCAAGTAACTGCAGCTGGAGGCCCTCGAGGAACATCTGTTGAAATCGCACACTCGATGGGGGTGCAGCTTGAGAAGAAGGGATTCTTCAGAAAATAGATTTACCCATTATCATTGATGTTTGTCTCTAAAAAATCGCTCGAATCGAGTCATTCACCACAAAGCTACTAGATAGAAAAAAAGTGAAGGTAACGGAGAAGGTGTCAGCGATTATCAGTCCCCACCGGGCGCGCCACGCATTCGTGTTCCATCAAAATCGAGGAGACATGGTGAACACGTATTTGGCCTATACAGTGACTTACGGGGGCCAGCCGCTATTCAGTGTCTTTACCTTCCCAGACAAGTTTGGTACTAATTTACCCGACCCCGGAGGGATGGAAGGCTTTAGGAACCCGGGGGGCTTGAGGCGCTTAACTAAGATAGTGCAAGTAGCGCGCCGGACAACTGCTACGCGTTCAGACAAAGATGAAATAAAGTAGAGTTCTGTTGAAGATTATTGAAGAGGAACTACCAAACATTATGACTGAGTTGTGCGTTAATAGAGAACTCACTACTGGTGAAAGAAACTCAAAGACTATCAGAATTTGGAGAAAAAGTGCGCTAGCACTAGTAACGTCGATGGTCGTACTAGCGGCGTTTTCAAGGAGAGAGAGGTTTTCAAGAGAATTAGGAAGACTCTACTTTCTTTAGAAAAGCCTTCTTGGTACAGTACCTAGAAGCTAAAAATCCGCCAAAACGCGATATGAAAAGAGATAAACTGCTGTAACTATTTCTACCACTATTTTTGTTGACTAAAAAGGCACACTCGGGCACGAGTGGTACACTGGTAGGAGGCGCTAGTGAGACCCGCACGGACGAGTGATCGATCATCGTCCGGGCTAACTAAGCCTTCGTTATTTCGGGGTTGAATAAATTGGTAACAGACTTGTCAGGGAAGGTAAAGACATTGACTTGGTATTGCGGATGACCCCCCCAAGTCATTGTATAGGCCAAGTAGGCATTTAACATGCCTTGTTGAATAGTTCCAAGCCGTTAAAAACTTGAGGTAATTCTGAGGGTATCAAGCATTTGAAACAACTTCTGACTGCGGCAGCTCAGGCAAACTTACTGGTCGTTCGGGTTTCTCAGAAGGCTGCTTTTCTTTATTAAAGGACATTTTGACGACATTCACTTTTTTCGTCTAACTTCTTCCCTATATGATTATACGTCTAATTTTTTTGCTTAGGCGCGGCGCCACCGGACCGCGCCACTAACATAAAGGAGCAAATTCGATCAATGACGTTAATTATTGATTGCGCTTCGATTTTGCATTTTCGCGTCGGGCGTCTAAACGAGCCGTCAGGGGTTGATCAACGCCAACACCGTTACCTTTATAAAAAAGTTCAAAGGCAAACGAAATCAGGATTTCGATAAAATTTGGACAAAAAATATTGAAAAGCGACAATACTCCTGATTCAACTAAACACAATATTATACTACCGCTGGTGTACGTAATCGAAAGGTCCACACTCCATGCAGAAACGTACGCTACGAGCAATAATACTGTGAAAAAAGCGGCGAATTCTTGGCGGCACTCAAACGACCAGCGCGCCATTAAACATGAGAAAATGCCTCCATCATGTGCTGTCACACGTCAGCCTACATCTCGAGCAACTTCCGTACAAAAAAGACGAATACACTGCATGGACCATTGAGATGGAGAAATGTATCCTCTGTGGCATAAATAGAGGTAAAAGGTAGAGGTGTCGGCGTAGATCAGTCCCCTAAGGACGCGCTGCGCAGTCGTGTTCTGTTCACAATTGTAGAGGTATGGTGGCCTATGTCTACAATGACTTGCGAGGCCAGCCGCTATACCAAGTCAGGGTTCTTACCATCCCAGACAAGCATGGTAACAATTTGCGACCCTGGAGAAATCAAAGCCTTGATTGGCCCGGGCCGGGATTGATCACTCGACCGCATGATGCAGTGGCGCTTGTTACCACTGTACCAAGAGGCCTCTATGTGATACAAATATAGTAAAGGAGGACATTCGTCAAATTACTCCAAACATCAGCATTGGAATGCAGTGGATGAATAGTTCAGATCAAATTGAATCTTTTGAGCAAAAATTTTGGAGCGCATTTTTCTCATCGCCAAAAAAGGCAAAACTTTGAGATATCACTTCAAATAAAATCTCTATATCGGTAGAGGACTGACGAAATTGTACCGAACTCGAGGCTTTCAAATTGCTCTTTTTAGTACACATTCAAGTTTTACACATCGCTCGCTAGTTTTCGATAAAGTGGATCATAAATTTGTGTTTACATAAAATGTCTAATTCAAAGAATTGGAGAAATTTTCTCTTCTGC
Source organism: Nippostrongylus brasiliensis (assembly GCA_030553155.1). Classification (NCBI taxonomy): domain Eukaryota; kingdom Metazoa; phylum Nematoda; class Chromadorea; order Rhabditida; family Heligmosomidae; genus Nippostrongylus; species Nippostrongylus brasiliensis. The sequence continues at coordinate 31,446,246 of CP130734.1, forward strand.
GTAGAAGACTCTCAAACCTTCAAACAACAAGTTAGAAAGAAAATGAGCTCAATTTCTTCAAAGAGAAATTTCTTCTAATTTGCACGCGTTGAAAATGCCATACCCCACCAGTACAGTATACGTCTACGGAAAAAGCTATGAATAGCTGGGCGAAACGCTGAAAATCATTAAATTCGTCGTTCGTCATTATGTGAATCTTAGTGGTGAAGGTATGGCATTTTCAACGTAAGCAAATTAGATGAAACTTTTTTGAAAAGTAGATGAACTAATTTTTTTCTCAAGGGTTGAAGGTTAAAAACTCTCCTTTGCAGTGGAGATAAATGGAGTTGAACCCTCTTCAGATTTTTCGAATATGACAGTTTATATAAGTACAACTATATGAGCCATTTTTGTGAAAAATTGTTATCGATGTGTAAGAGCTAAATGAGTACTAGAAAGAGAAATCCAAACGTCTCAAATTTGGCTTAATTTCGTCAACACTCTAACGATATAGAGATTTTTCTTGAAGTGACGTTTCAAAATTTGGCCATTTTTCAGCCATAACAATTTTCGACCAGAAAACCTATAGTTTATTGGCAATCAGAACTGCTCATTTGTAGCCTTTTATGACAAATCAATCATGGACTATCGAAATATCACCTTGGATTGATTCCATGTCCAGCAGTTGGTGAGACATAGTCGTGTGGAAATAATTATAAAAACGCACTTGAATTCAAAAAAAAATCCAGATTTTCCAGCAAGTGCATAGATTCATGTATTTTAGAGCAAGGTTACTAATACTACCGATTGGATCAGGGTTCTTCTTGGTTTCGACTATTCGCATTCAAAAATGTAAGTTGACATGTCATTTTATTCGTTACTGTAAGTCGTTCCCACAATCAGTCACCTATGCGATGCTACAGCTGTATGTTTAAAACGGCAACATATTTTCTTGTCACCTTGCGTCGATCCTGGATCAATCGCCTATACCAAGAGAGTGGGAGCAAAATGTTTGTCGCCAGATTTTTGTATAATATTTTTTTACAATTTTTAACAATTTTTAACAACGCGAAACGAAAAACGGTATTTGTTTGTTGAGTGGTCTTGCGAAAACGCTGAAACGGCGGAAATAGACATAAATAAATAATAAAAAAAGTAAACAGTATGTGTCCAAGCTATGGATCATCAACTTTTGTGAATGCGCCATCCCTACAAATAAAAGGCAAACGGTTAAGTTCGACAGAAGAGTCCATTGAATAATTCATCTCTTATTGTTAATAGGTTGTTCGATCCTAAAGCGGGATCATTTCCTACCAGTCGACAGAAGAATCCGCAAGACATGCTCTGGACGTCGTCCCGTTTTGAGAGTTTCGGACGAGTACCGCAACCGAGAATTAGATGAGGAAAAATAAAGAACAAGAAGAAAATTTAAGGCTAGTTGGCGCAAGGCTTAAACCACGTGCAAGATATGGTTTTACGTTGTTCTCTCCAAGGAGTAGGACCATCTACTCGATCAGGCCTCCCCTTTCTGACTATACTCAAGCAGTGTTTCATGAATTCTATTCGACTGCTAACGGACTGCTCTAGAATCCGCTGAAATTGGTGGTTGTTGCAAAAGTAATTTCCGTTTCGGGGTATGTTGAAATAGACAACTAATTTTCTTAGGGATTTACCATCTCCAATAGAACTGTAACCACAATAAGGTGGATTTTTTTCTCCTCTTTCAGAAAATGTCTTCAAATTTCACCTATCTTCATCATGCGCATTATTATGGGGGTCCGAATAAACGACGAACAGATGCGACTTTCGAGTGCTTATGCTGTATGAGTTCAAGCTCGGACATTCTGTTGCCGAGGCAGCTCGCAATATTAACACTGCATTCGGGATAGAATCGCCTACCGAACGCACAGTACTGCTTTGGTTCGGAAAGTTTATCTTCGGAGATTTTAACATCGGAAACAAGACCAAGCCTGGTCGGAGGACGTCGCTTGAAGATGGGATTTTGAGAGTAGCCGTAGCTTCAAAGCCGGACACAACTGTCCAGCAGCTAGCGACAGATATTGGTGTCCACTCTGCCACGGTAGCAAGACATCTGGATTCGATCGGCATGGTGAAGAAGAAGGTGAAGTGGATACCCCACGAACTGAGCGACGAGCAGCGCCTCACCCGATTCAACAGCTGCTCCAACCTTCTCGTCCGTCTGGAAAACGATCCGTTCTTGGACCGTTTAATAACTGTGGATGAGAAGTGGGTCACGTACGATAACAGGAAGAGAGGATACGGCTGGGTGGATAAGGATTGCCCACCAACAAGCTTTCCAAAGCCGGATCTCCACCATAAAAGAGCTAGACTAACTGTTTGGTGGTGTAGCAAGGGTTTGATCCATTACAGCATCCTCCAACCTGGTCAGACAATTACAGCAGAAACGTACTCCTGTGATATGGTACTAATGTTGGAAAAGATGCAAAAATGTGGCCGGCAGTCGTGAATATAAAGGGGCCGCCCTACTTCAGGACAACGCTCGGCCTCATTTTTCGAAAATCACCCGGCAAAAATTAAAGGTGTTGGGCATCGATGTTCTCCCTCATCCTCCTTATTCACTAGACCTCTCCCCAACTGCTCATCACTTTTTCCGAGCTTTAGACGGGCACCTGCGGCAACAGCAATTTGATATCTTGACCACCTCGAATCAGAGCTCCGTCAGTTTTTTGATTCCTGTGATGTTAGTTTCTACCATATATGTCTCTACGATATATGTCTCTACTCGTTGAAGAGTCGTTTGGCAAGCTGTGTAGAGTCGAATAGTTTTTATTTCGATGAATAAAGTTGTGTTTAGGCCGAGATATGATAGTTTGAAGATAGACGTCCGTTTTGGAAATTACTTTTGCAACAACCTAATATTTTGTGTTCGTGTCACCGCTACAAAAGTTTTCGAATGAATATTGAATATCAAGCTTTGAAACAGCATCGTCATCTTTTCTTCGTCACTTCCTTGATGCTGCATCGAACTTTGTTTTCAAAGACGACGAAAACGAAATGATCGAACGATTTTGACTCTACAAAACGTTAAAAAATTAAAAAAAAGTTGTCAGCTGAGGATTGAAATTATAAACGTTGGGACGAAATCCTGTGGCATTTACCGAAACACAGGACATTAAACGGACACGAACGTATCTTCTAGGTAGATAGAAGTCAGGATAATATATAATCGATACTATACGGATCTCTCATTCAATTCAAGATCTTCTCTGCGACTTAGCTATTAGGGCGAAGTAAAAGTTCTGTAATTTCTTCGATGCTATTTTGTCCGGATAGTTTTCTACCAAGCAAACAAGTATATTAATGGTACGTTTTGTATTAGTTTGAAGCTTTTCGTTAGTTTTAAAATTCTTGAAGTTTTTCTGAAAAACAAAGGATGATATTGCAGTAGGAAAAGCGAGAGGATCTTTGGTTCATCGCTACAGCTAAGACAAGGGAGGAAGAGTTTTGAGAATTTCCTCCTTTGTCTTAGCTAGAGCGTGATTCTGTGTTGTTTATATTTTTATTTCTGTGTGAACTCTCTGGTTGTTTTATTCTTTGGTGCGATGACGATACTGTGACAGTGGTCGCCCTGCATGTGATTATATCGCATGTCTTAATAAATAATAAATAAATAAATAAATAAACAAATAAATAAATAAATAAATAAACAATAAACAAATAAACAAATAAACAAGCAAATTAATGAATAAATAAACAAATAAATAAATGAATGAATAAACGAATAAATTAAGAAATTAATAAATTTCTCTAGGAAGAGATCGGGGAAGTACTACCGACACCACAGGAAACACCTCGCCTCATGAATCGCAGAAATGCTGTGGGATATCTAGAAGTAAGGTCCAAGGTCGTCCCCTGGATCCCGGATCGAAGTAGTCGGTGGGAATGAAGCTCCTTCGGGTGGCCTGGGTGGAACCAGCCGGTCGGTCGGGTCGGCCAGCTGGCCGAGCGGCCGCCGTCCAGCTCAGGGGCTCAGCGCGTGGTGCTGGGCTTTGAATGATGACGCGAATAGAAGGCTCAAGTGCTTCAATATAATACGAGAACTCGGATAAGACGCAGCACATGAAGATCAATAAATGTGCATCTGGCCATAGACGAGGACATACACACACTCGCATATAGATACCCATTCACTTTCGGGGAATTTTCTGGACAAATTCGTCCACGAAGTACATTGGCAAGTCGAAATTGCGGAAATATGCTGGACATATTTTCCGATCATGCAGCGAAAAGGTGGGTCAGAACTAATTATGAAAGCTTTTATGATATGAGTAATTTACCAATCTCGACTGTTTGCGGATGTGTGGATGTAACATAGCGAATAAATAGAGCATGACCAAAAATTACGCCACGGACGTTTCAGAGTGAATCGCGCGATGTTATGTTATGTTTATTACGACGCTTAAAGTGACCGTTAGATAATCAACAGCAAACAACAGTAGACCAGAACATTCAACATTCATGAAGAAATCCGGTCAAACGACCTGGCTCAAAACGCGTGTGATTCACTACGGCCTCAGGAGTCTAGCGGCTATTCTATGTTTAAAATAATTTGGCGACATCTTGGAAGGGCAAGTTTTGGTCACTTTCAAATATGGTGAGCCTGCTCGATTTGTGAAGAAGTTTCTGCTCACTGAAGTTCTAGCTCGACGAAAAGTTATTTTGTTGCTACTGCTAGGCATAATAGAAGGAGTAAAAGTGAAAAATTGTCACGCTTTCGAGGAGGATCCTCATCTTCATAAAAATACTATGCTCGCCCGCTTTATTTTTACGTTTCTATGTTATTATTCGTTATTATTTCATGTTTATTGGAGGACCCGCGAGGTACAGTGGTAAGAGGCACTACTGACACCCACACGGTCGCGCGATCGATCCTGGTACAAGCTAACCAAGCTTTACATCCCTCCAGGGTCGGTTAACACGTTGACGACAGTGTGGCGCAATGCTGCGCCACGCTCAATCGGCCGCGTGGGACCGTATGGCGTAACGCTGCGCCACGGTCTTGTATCGTATTTTTCTCGATACATTTCAGAATTTCGAAGGATGTTTTTGTGCCACTTTTTAGTAGACCTTTGCCCATTGTGATAGGAAGCATGGTCCATGAAAATGATTCTTAGCTTCTGATTTACTGGAATTTTTGATTGTGCACTAGTTTTCTTTACAAGTAAAAGCAAATAATGGTTATTGCAAGAAACAAATAAATGCAAACTAATACTGGTTACTGAAACAAACACATAAATACAAACAAATATTAACTATTAGAATAAACAAATAATGAAGAATAAACAAATAACAATTTCTTTTTAACCTGGATAGGGGAAAAATACATTCTAAAGGCGTCCAGCTGTTATTTTTCTATTTTCATTGCAAAAAAAGGAATAGTCACAATCCCCGATATTACAGAACTGTATATGTAGTCCTCGAGATTTGCTATTCACTTCCATTTTGAAAAAAATTCGCCGTATGCCGGCGTCATGCCGCAGCCTCGGCGCGCTAAAAAATCGGTTGGTCCCACGCGCCAGACACGCGAAAAAGGCGCTGTCGTCAACGTGTTAAGTTGGCAACAGACATGTCTTGGAAGGAAAAGACACCGACTAAAGACAGTATAACGTTCGCCTCCCTCATGTCATCGTATAGGTCAAATATGCATTCACCATGGCTCTATCATTCTGAGTTGAACACGAATGCGTCTGTGCGTCCTTAGGGGACTGATCAACGCGAATACCTCTACCAGTACCTTTACCTCTACCTTCATATTATTATTGAATTTCTTTCTTTAACAGAGGGCTCGCGCTCGTGACTCGTGAAAAAAAAATAACTTTTATACGTTTTTTCTGTTGTTGAGGAATTTTACGTGGTTCAGCCGTAAATTAACTTGTTAACATAATTTATGATGGCGATAGTGACTCTGCTCAACCATAATTATTATACCTGTCTTTGTCTACTCCACTATCACTGACTATCACGAGAACTGATCACACTTCAAGCTTCCTTCAGTCACAAAATCTAATTCCTTTTACGCTTTAGATGGACGAGCGACTGCATTCTGAACTTTGATGACTTCGTAACATCCATAGAGATTCAAGAAAGATTTTTCATCGTTCATGAATGACACAATGTTGCTAAATGAAGCTGAATAGGAACGTGGACTGAGCTCAAAGAATACCGCACTGATTGCGAAGCCAGACACGTACGCTATTCAGGGACGCACAGAACGACGATGAAAGAAGAACGATGACATGGATTCTCAGGAAGTACGCAGCCGTAAAAATGAAAATCACATCAAGATCCCAATCGGAAATTCTTGGAAACCAAAGCAAAAAATATCACCTTGGATTGATTTTTGTCCAGCGATTCGTGATATATAGCCGTGTGAAAATGGATATAATAATGCATTCAATTTTTAAGAAATTCCAGATTTCTGTGCATTCAAGTGCATATATCTATGTATTTTTGAGTGAAGTTACTTACCAATATGATCAGAATTCCTCTTGGTTCCAACCATTTGTATTCAAAGAGCAAACTCCACTAGCACTTAGATACTAAATGCACTAATCGGCAATGGAAACGAACAGCAAGAAAAAATGATACTTACGATAAGAAAAATGAGAGAAACGACTGAATGTACGTGCAAAAGGTGTCACTGGAGGAGGGAAGAATATTTGTGAAGAAAAACGCCGCCACGGAGAAAAGAATTAACGAAAATGGTAGCAAAAGAAGAACAAATAGTGAATGAATAACTGTAGAACAGAAACAAACAATAAGAAGCCGTGGCAGATCTGATGTGGAAAATAAGGAAAACGACTGAAAATACGAGAAAAGGAGTGACGCTGGAAGGGTGAAGAATATTTGTGAAGAAAAGAATGTCGAACGTGATTTGTATTGGAAGAATTTCTTTCATTTTTAGCGTTTACTTTCATTTGTATCATAGTTTTGTAAATTTCTACGTATTCAAAAATTATTTTAAAAGACATGGAAAATTAGGCATGATTCGAAATGCTAAGATGAATGCCCTAACGGCGATGACAAAGAGGCCAAGCTAACAGAAGGGAGCCAACAGCAGGGAGGAAGTATTTCCCATAAAAAGAAAATTAGTCAATTTGTTTGTTGATCAATTGAGAAACGGTCGGTAGATCCCAATTGGCAACCCAAATTCGAAAAAGAACGAAAGAAATACTGGAAAGAAGTAGGTAGCGATTGGAAAAACGAGAGAGAAGGTATAGCATAGGAAATAAGGAGCGATGGCATTTAAAAAAATACAATTACGTATGACATGGAGAGGATAAAATAAGAGACTGAACAAGTATAAAAAAGGAAGAAGGAAGGGATGATAGAGATGTTGATGATTTTCCAAGGAAAGTGGAATGAAGGCCAAAGGGCTAGAGGAAGGGTTGGGAACAAGCGGCAGATTAAGTATTAATAGAAAATTCGAAGGCACGACAATGGGAGAAGATGATTTTAGATGTATTTTCGCGAGGATCACATAAAGGTGATGAAATTTTTTTAATTATAGGAAAATCAACAAGGCGAAATAAGCAAACAGGAAAGGGTTGAGGAGAGAGGCGAAGGGAACCGTTGAAACAGTGAAAACGAAGCGAAACGGGAATTAACAGAAGCGTCCATCGGTGGTCCATTGTCCGAGCCTTGGTGCTTTCGCGGTTTTTCTCAAAGCTTTGTATAACGACGCTACGAAGTCCATTTGACGACGTAACACAGCTGACTCCATCGTGCTGATAAACGTTGCCTATTACTTGTTAGTGTTACGTAGGACTAAATCAACAGAAAGTGCTGCCCTAGGAATTTGCACGAAAAATAATTGGGCGTTTTTCTATAAACTAAATCGTAGGTTTTCAACATTACGCATGTCACGAGTGGTGCTCGATGAGTGTTACATTTTACAGCCAGTAGATGAGTGAATTAATGACCCGTGTGGTGTAGCGGTAAGAAACGCTTCTGACACACGCAAGGTTGAGCTATCGATCCCGGCCCGAGCTCACCAAGCCTTAGTCACCCCGGGCTAGTTAAATGGGTACCAATCGTCTCTGGGAAGGTAAAGACAATGACGTAGTATAGCGGCTGATCCCCGCAACCCATTGTACAGGGTGAATACGTATTCACCCTCGCTCTGCGATTCGAATGGAAAACGAATGCGGGGTGCGTCCTTAGGGGGCCTATCAACACCAGTGCCTTTGCCTTTTACCTTTTACCTATGCATAGGTCCTAAAAACGTTCTTTTCTTCCCTGCGCCTACGCGCCGTCACTGTACACCATATTCGATCGAAAAGAGACATTACCTTTTTCAATTAGACAGAGGTTTTTCCTTATATACGACCCGTTCCTGATAGTCCCTTGAGAAGACTGACTCATTAGAAAGCTTCAAATACAGCGTAGCTAGTATGATTTTTTGATGATTTTAGTCGATCAGTTCAAACCTCGTCTGACTGAGGCATGCTATTTGATTGAATCTTACATGACCTTTTCAATAATGATGGAAGCGACCCGACTGAGAACAAGGCATAAGTTTATTTTTGTGAAATGTAGAACTGAAATGCAATTGAAAAAATTCTTAATGGAATACGAAAACGCTTGCTTCCATCCCAAGCGTCCCCAGTAGTGCGGAGCAGTTAAGATGGAGTAGACGCAAGAGCAAGCCGCCACACCCGAAGACCATTACTCGTTTTTCCTTACTTTCTAAGGAAAGCGGTGCGAATGAACTTTCGTCAGCTACATCATGTGATAGTGATAATTGTGATAAATAAGGCTTTCATCTATTGCGGCTCTATTGCAACTCCGTGCGATCGTAAGTCACACTCTGATACATAGTGCATGATTCCTTTGTCATATAGACTACAAATTTTCAAATCAAGCAAACGCTTATCTAAGTTCTTTTGGGAATCTTTTGATCACCAATATTTGGCGACGCATTGGGCAATGTTTCAAAATATTTAATTTTGTTCTGCTTGAAGAAAAATACACCTAGGTAGAGTGCGCACAAGGCAAAGGTTTCCTCTTTGGTGCGGATGTTTCACTTTGACATCTCGTTGAAAAATCCGAAGAAAATGGATTTTGAAGTTGGAGGTAAATAAACTGCTGAGCGTTTCGAAGAAACCGATTCTGAATCTAGGGGTGAGCTGTGACAAATTGAATTCTCTCCTAAAAATGTCCCTCTGGATTATCACCCTTTCAGCGCTCCTATTCATATTTTTGCGATCGAGGTAAACTTATTTCAGCGCTTGCTTGGAGATTGGTGGGCGATAAATCATCTATGCAGAGGCAAGCTTTGGCATCGAATAATCAGCTATATTTTCTTGTACGGCGGCCAATGTAATCTCATCTTTGAGGGAACCTTTCCCTATAACGCACTTTAACTTGAGGCAGTTTTGATCGAGCGGAACTAAGATAGGATATTTGCATGTGATACAACTCTCTAAAATTTCACCTATTTTTGCTAATCAAAAACTATTCTCCTAGAGAACTGCAATTAAAAGCCACTGAAGCTTAATCAGCTACAAGACAGGGCAGCCTCCCATGGAGATATTTGCTTAATATGAGTATGGAACTCTTACGTCTTGAAGGACTATGGAGAAGATCATCTACGATTTTTGCTCCGATCTCTTCGATAGCCACGCCCATGTTCCCGAACACCTACTCCAAACGATGGATATGCCATCCCTGTGTCTTCCCTTCCGGGATTCGTTACGCCACTTCATAGATGAAGAGTCGCACAGCTCCCGGTCCCGACAGGATCCGATCCGAACATCTGAAGAACCTACAGCCAGTCTCGATCAACACCCTTGCCAGGCTCTTCACACGATACCTGTCGGATTGCAAAGTACCAGCAATATGGAAAACTAGCAGGACTGTGTTGCTGTATAAGAAGGGAGATCCGCACGACATCGGCAACTATCGCCCTATCTGCCTGCTGTCTGTAGTCTACAAGTTATTCACACGTGTCATTCTGAATAGGATCGACCGAACGATAGACGAAGGACAGCCGTGCGAGCAAGCCGGGTTTCGAAGAGGGTTCAGCAGAATCGATTATATCCACACCGTGATCAGGCTCATTGAGGTGCCCCGAGAGTACAAGACGCCGTTGTGCCTCACATTCATCGATCTCAAGAAGGCCTTCGACTCTGTCGAAACGGAAGCGGTGATTGAGGCTTTGTGCAAACAAGGCGTCTCCACTCAGTACGTGAAGATCCTCAGTGAGCTCTACAAAGGATTCACGACCATGATCACACCATTCTACAACAACGCTCGCATCAACGTGAGGAGGGGTGTACGCCAAGGTGATACCATATCGCCGAAGCTGTTCAACGTCTCTCCTGAGAACATCATGCGAGCACTTCGCAAAACGTACAGCCAGAAATTCCATGAGATTCTTCTGCTTCCGTACCCCATTCAACCTATTCTCCACACATGATTGCCACAGAATACCGTTTGTTCCTTTGTTGCTGCAAAATCACGCACAAGGAAATTTTGACGAATCGGACCATCACAAAACGGAAGAGAAAACGTTCTCCTAAAAAAGTAAACTCAAAAATCGAACTATGAGAAATGCCCAAGCGGAAGGTTTACATCCATTCTTTTCCACCTCCACCGCACAGACGTTAAAATCTTCCGTTCGACGACCAGTCGCCGTGTCCGAAAATCCACCAACAATCCCAGAGCATTTTATGATTCACTCCCTATATCTCTTGAACAGGCTTCTCTTCCGTCGTCAATCGGTTCGGTAGCAATAGCTGCGGAACTGGAACGGTTTGTTGATAGGGTACGCTAATTGAAAAGCACTTTTCAAGGCTGTGTGGGTTCGCGCACCGCCGGTCATCCGTTCATGTTGTGTTGCGTTGTTCAAGCGATTTTATTGGCCGGTCAATTGAACAGTTGTATACGGACATTTCGCGATCAGGGCCCAAATGCATGAACGAAAATTTGGCGTATATTCACAGATCGATAGGCCGATTTTTTATCAGAATTCTTTCTAGCATGTATTCGGTTGCTATAGGCTTTGGCTTTTGCGCTGTAATTTTCACTGTTCTCGGTTTACTAATAAGCAATATTATTTTTCCTTTAAACTTTCAAAAATGATGGTGTAAAATGAAAATTGAGCGGCACAGCAGTTGATGTGCGGGGTTAGCATTGGAGCGCCCTTACTACAGCAGGGTGCTCAATACATCGCTGCGCCAGTGGTGTGGAATAGACCCACGATATCCCCGGAATAAACTCCGCGGCGCGTTCGTGAATGCGAATACGCGCGCCGAACGGGGTTTATAGCGGGTCTATAAAGCCGATACCCGTCATTAATCTAGGCCCAGATTGCACAAGAAATTGGGCTGAACTTTGCCAGAGGACGACCTGCTCGCCTCTAGATGACTCACGTGTCTACTGAGGTTGCAGACTCTAGAGAAGCGATAATGGCAAACCCAAAGAAGAATTGATTGCGTGCTTCCAAAACGAGTTCCCCACACACTTGAAATGCTAATCTTTTCGCGAAAAATCACAAAAACGACAGTGGCGCTGCGCATTTTAAGTTCCATTCACGTTCAAGACTCATCGACGAATTCATGCTGTTCGTTGCGGTGTCGACTGCCTGTCATTCTTACGATGGGACCGGCTACGCACTTACGCTCGTCTCCAAGAACATCGTCTTCTATTTGCCATAATCCCAGATTGTCCGCCATTTTTCACGATGTGAAGGCTTCAGGAGTGCCCATCAATTAACATTCCATCGTGCTTCTGTTTACTGTGCTAATATTTATTTGTTCATTCATTTATTAATACACGGACACGTGCGCAACTGAAAAGGCGGATGAGTATATAACGTGAGTAACCCACTGCAGTCAGAAATAAGGTTAAGAACAAAAAACAAAATCTTTACTAAACGATGGCTTTGCAGTTCTTGAATAGACCGGCAGAGAGCCTTCCTGTGCCGATCTGAATCACAACCTTTTTCCAAGTATGAAGGTCTGAAGCTTTCGGGGAACTAAAACTACTCGGATAACTGAATATTAGTGCATAGTCGTCGAGGTGTGTCGACATGAAGGCCTTACAATCGAGGTGGCGGTGTCAGTTTTGGCCCGCGAACCTGCTATGGCGGGACGCGGAACGTTAGAGGCGTTTTGGATTGCAGCCAGGGCACGAGAGCAATCGCACGTGGAAGTACGTAGTGGTCTCCCAAGAGCTGGCTTAGACTTGGCTGATTGCCACTGAGCGCACAAACGCGCGTGAGCGCTGGTGTTCAGTTCATCGGCCCTTGTTATACCTTCGCTCGTGGTGAGCGTCAGCTGCTTGCGAGCGGTGAGCGCCCAGCCGCTAACCTCAGACACTGAGCACGCGACGCACGCACGCGCCCGAAGCCTACAGAGCAATGCGCGAGGTGACCCACCCCCAGCGAAAGGGTCAATCGCAGTGCAATGCGCAGCGACGAGAGCGTGGAAGGTTCGCTAGCGTGTGCATATCAGCCCGTGAGTGTCACCACGCCAGCGTCAACGTGATAACTCGTACAAGCGTGTCTGGCCCCACGGTGTCTGATACTGAATGGACGAGTTACGCAGCGGGGTGAGCGAAGGTATAACAAGGGTCATACTTTAGCAACTGAGGGTGACTGGTGGTCTGTTTCGGCGAGGTGCTAAGGTGCTTCCCTTGCGCATTCTCTCAACAACACCTTCCCGTTCTTCTAGGCCTTTCAGTTCTATGCCACATGATGAAATGGTGTTTGGGCGAGTTGTCTTTTAAGCACATATTTGATCTCCAGGGCTCTAACGTGATATCGGCGAAGCGTAAGCCGAAGATTCAAGTGATACTAATCTCAGTCGTTCTACATCTTACTACATTCTCACTGAACCGCGGTAGAGGTCAAGTTGTCGATGTTGATGAGTCTCTGAATACGCGCCACGCATTCGAATTCCATTTAGAATCGTAAAGATATACTAAAAACATTTGGCCTATATTTAGGCCTATACAATGACTTGCGAGGGCCAGCTGCTATGTCAAATCACTGTTTTTGCTTTCCAGACAAGCCTTATCCCTGTTTGCCCGAACCCGGAGGGATGGAATGCTTGCAAAGCCCGGGCCGGGATCGATCGCTCGACAGTGCGGTTGTCAGTAGAGCCTTTCGCAACTGCACCACTGTCACTCTTATTGAACTAGGAGCCTTAGTCGCTGTTAGATTCGAATTTTTTGATTCCACGATGTACTGCCACTGCGTTTCGAAAATTTGAAGTGCTATGTTGCAAAAGTCTCCGCGCGGCAATCATGACCACTGTATTCTCTTAACATACAGTAGCGGTCAAAAAGATATGTCACTTTTCATTTTTATGCCCAAATAGCTCAAATCGAAAGGAGTCTGGTAAGATTCGGTAGTCCTAACGACTCTATTCTAAAATATGTCGAAACATACCGTTTTTGCAAATTCTGTGTTTTCAAAAAAATTTTATAGTGATTTTTATATGCTACTTTAAACGAAAATATCTCAAAAATTGCTCAGCGTAGGATCAAAGTGAGATGATATTCTGATAGAGCACAGTTTATTCATTATAACCTGTTACAAACGTTCGGTTCAGACCGCCACTAAAATATAGATTTTTCTGAGCAAACATTTTGGTGGTCAAAAAGTGGTCAAATTTTAGGACCATGTCTCAAACAAAATTCTATATCTTATCAATTTTTCAACGAAATTACACCAAATTTGAGGGTACTATAGAAAATAATTTTTCCTTCAAGAAAATTGTTATTGTTTTGAGTCTGGTTTCTTAGTTTGTGAGAAAATGTTTTATACATTGGAGATTGCGTAAACTGTTATATTCGAGAAAATTCAAGGAGAATCGACTCCATTTTTTCTCAGTTCATAGTACATTTATAGTACTCTCGATACTGTACGTACGCTGAAATAAAAATAGTTTTTCATAAAAATATATCGTTTTGATTAACTCACGCCGCATGCGCCGTCACCACCAGTACAGTGTATGGTGGCGGGCGAAGGCGCGCACAGCGTGTGTTAGTCAAAGCGATATATTTTTATGAAAAACTATTTTTATTTCAGCGTACGTACAGTATCGAGAGTACTATAAATGTACTATGAACTGAGAAAAAATGGAGTCGATTCTCCTCGAACTTTCTTGAATATAACACTTTACGCAATCTCCACTTTAAAAACATTTTCACACAAACTAAGAAACCAGACTCAAAACAAAAACAATTTTCTTGAAGGGAAAATCATTTTCTATAGTACCCTCAAATTTAGTAGAATTTCGTAGAAAAATTGCAAAGATATAGAATTTTGTTTGAGACATGGTCCTAAAATTTGACCACTTTTTGACCACCAAAATGTTTGCTCCGAAAAATCTATATTTTATTGGCGGTCTGAACCAAACGTTTGTGACAGGTTATAATGAATAAACTGTGCTCTATCAGAATATCATCTCAGATCGATCCTACACTCAACGATTTTTGAGATATTTTCGTTTAAAATAGCATATGAAAATCAATATAAAATGTTTTTAAAAAATACAGAATTCATAACAACAGTATATTTCGATACATTTTCAAATAAAGTGGTCAGAACTATCGATTGGTATCAGGTTCTTTTCGATTTAAACTATTTATGCATGAAAATGAAAAGTGACATATCTTTTTGACCGCTACTGTATGTTGAGCTGCCACTTTTGGGGCCATCGGTGTAACAACAATGGTCCCAAAAGGCAATGAGATGGGAGAGCCCACGACAGTTTCCTATAACATGGTTTGGGAGTGAAAAAGACGTGGAAGAATTTCTATGACTTTCAAGTTTACAACCCTTCTCAACCTCAATTTTCAAACATTAATTACATATTACACATTGAAAACTAACGAACGAGGGGACTCTCAACGCAGATAGAAAGTGAACCTACAGAACAAGTTCTCGGAAACGTAGCATGTGTACGATAGCATATAAGAGCGAAGATGTACTGCTGCAGGGTAACATCGGCAAGCTGCAACTTATCCTACTCTGTCGTACAACATTGACTCCAGATATAATGAAACTCTTGTCGGAGTGATGATCTAGCCGCTATAATAGCTGCAAACCCAAAAAGTAAACACTTCGGAAACCTACCATGTTTCCTACTCGCCAACGCCTAAGCCCATTTCGCAGAACTCAAAATTATAAAGTATTGTCAGACTGATTGGCTTTGGTACCCCAACATCATCAAACGATGACAGATGTCAATTTGTTACTGCTTATCGATCCCATTTCAGCGCAAAAATCCGTCTCATGTTGTTGTTTAGGTGCGTTCGAATTTATTTTTTCGGCACTACTTCACTTACTACACTCCAGTGATTGAAACAATTTTCTCAACCAATTTTCGTCAAATTTTGCTTATTGGGATTATTCGTGGCGCTGATCACAAATCTGACGTCCGTATCGCCCACTAGCGTGGTCGGGTCAAAATTCCATATTTGGCTCAAGATTCGTCCATGTAGATCATTTTACGTACTGATAACGATTATGATGTTGCTTTTCGAACTCGCTCGATTCCGGGTAGATTTAGGTGCGTAACATGGGAATAGGGGCAGGGTCAGTGTGGTGGCGCGGAGAAAGTCTGAACCTGCGGAATCGGTCAAAATCTGCAAAAAAGGACATTAGTTTCGTAATCAGCATCTTAAATAACCGAAATAGACGAAGTTTCAGCCAAATCGATCATTATAACCCAACCCCCATTTTGACGATATGGGTGATCCTTGTCTGGAATTCGAAAAGCAAACGTCAGAATGGCAACAACAGCCACCCTAAACACGATTTTAATCGAACCGGTAATCCTATTCGGACCACCCTGCTAGCTCCTGCACCCGATGTGGGCGGTGTCCGGCTGAAATTCAGAAATTGGATGTCAAACTCGTGATAAGCATATCAGAAAAGCGCCATGGGCGAAGTTTGAGCCAAATTGAAAAGAAAATTTTTGATCAACTGGTGGATTGGAAGTGGATTGGAAGCCATATCTTCTCTAATGTTTTGGATTATTAAGGAAACAAAAATGTATCGTCGGCCATTTTCTCCTCGGAAGCTATTCTATCATGTTTCTCTCTTTATCCAATTATCAGCTACGTCAGCTGTTTGAGTTGTAGTAACAACTATATTGGACATTCGGACGCGACCTTGGGCTCGCCGGCTGTTACCCTTCGTCGGCGGTGTAAACCGTCGATCGGAGAGAATAACGTTCAATCATTCAGCAAGCTGGCTCATTTTCTATATGCTGCTCACAGTTCTGATAAGGTCGCGTTGCTTAATTTTCGCCCATTTGTCGATTTTCGCCCCCCTCCCTCTCCTCGCGTGAGAATTCTTCTTCCTAACGATATTCTTTCGCTCCATAGCTGATTAGCTGAGCTCTCACCAGTTCACTCTGTCAGTGTCTTCTATTTCTCCTTTTACTTTTTAGTCGAAATCGCATCGGACGTCATTTGACAGACAGCCGGTTCGCCCCGGCTAGCTCTACCAGCATCGGGGCTGATGCGGTGGTGCCACCGCAACTAGCGCCGTCGGATCGTCGTCAATGATCCAACATCTGCTGCGCTCTTTCGAGTTTTTTCATCGACAACGAGCCTGTTCATATGCCTGCGTGCACGTCGTTCTCCTCCAGACGTCGTCTTTTTTCTTTCTCCCATGAACATCGCTACGCATGCGCTGAAAGGAATTTTTGAACGTTTCAACCGCTGCCCACCCTCATTCGCTGCCTCATATCGAAATTCCTCCCAAGTTTCAAATCTTCCAGCTTTCCACCAGGGATTGTACGGAGCTATTCCACTTATAACACTTCAGTAACTGGAGGAATTTTAATTTTTTTCAACCAATTTTTCCCACACTTGGCATATGGGGGTTATTTGGAATGATGGGCCCAGATTCATCATTGGTAAACCCCCAATAAACCACGAGATATAGCCCGAATGGCGCCCACCTTTGTTTACTTATACTAATTTTCTTATGCTAAACGCATTCTCTCGTCGACTCTGCCGCCTGGTTCTGGCTGCGCCGCGGTTTCGGAGACCGCTCGTCCGTTCATGAATCTGGGCCCTGATCACGATTCTGGTAGCCATTTTTCGAGTTTTTATGAGAGATCACCTGTATCGTCCACTGTACAGGTCGACTCGAAGTTTCGGTTTTTGCTCGAAAATCGTCTAGATATGTTTTTTCATGCTGACCACGATTACAATGTTGCTTTTTTGGATTTGGGCCGATTTTGTTTATTCATTTTTTGGCCAGGTACAGGTATGAAGGCACGGGCGCGTAGAAGTACCTAGCTGAATCTGCTAAAGTCGGTCGGAAGCTGTGAAAAAGACAACAGATTCACAATCAGCACCACAAATAACCTATCTAGACGAAGTTTCAGCCGAGTGGGTGATTTTGGCATGCCCACCTCGTTTAACGACCCTCGGCTGTGGGTGGCCCTCGGCCGAAATTAGGGAAACAAACGTCGAAATCGCTATCAGCATACAAAACTACCACCTTAAACGAAATTTCAGCCAAATCGGTGATCTTAGCTGGACCACCATGCTAGCTACTGCAAGCGAAACGGGTGGCATCCGGTCGTATCACGAAAAACGGATACCAGATTTGTGGTGCTCCAAAAAACTTCCATGGGCGAAGATTGAACCAAGTTGAAAAGAAAAAAAAATCGAGTGGAATAGTGCCGATTGCCGATCAAATACCCTTCGATAGGGGTAGCCTCGACTACACTTGCAAACTCTTCGAAAGAGTCGTTAGCTCTGTACCATGACGGTTTTTCGATCACCGAGTTTTTGAGTATCAATCGCAAGTTCTCGTTTAAAATCACGCGAATAATACCTTAGCGTTCTCTGTGCTTATCACAGAATTTGTACCCCAGAGGTCACGCTATGCGAGTCTTCCTGTGAGCCCGTCTTTCGTTTGAGCCTCTTTGTAACTGCAGGTGATAGAAATATCTCCATGTTCTCTCCTCCCTGAGCGTCCTTGAGAGGTGATAATATTTTTAATATTAATTTCTTCTGCCGCACGAGGTTGTTAGATTGTTGCATTAAGCCCAAAGTTGTACTGAGGTGGGTATGCTTCTTCGAAGGGACTTTTGCTTGCTTTCTTCTACATCTGGTCAAAAATGCTAGGACTAAATGACTTTTGGCGGGCTGGTGTGGTAACCTCGAAGTGTTCCTATTCAGGCCTCCAAAGAAGAATGGAAGGTAGAAAGGTTGGGCCGTTAAAAAAAGTTTTCCATCTCAAAACCTCGTGCGATGCTCAGCAGGGCTGCCCTAATACCCGTAGAGTCGACTTCATCACTACTTGAAATTGGCCATCAAGCACCCTGAAATTAAATCCTGGGCAACTAGATAAAAGCTCCGACTCCATTGATCGCGTCTGGATCAAATAATTACTTTTCGATGAAGCTTCGTCAATGGGGTCATTTGGGGCTCTGATCACGAATCTGATGTCCGTTTTCCGAAATTCGACGGCGGACCACCTATATCGTCCTCTTTCTTCTTCTTCTTCTCCTTAGCGTTTAATCCTGCACCGTCGCAGGGTCCGCTGTTCTTGTCAACAGTCGCCATCTAACTCTATCCTGGGCGTCTTCTGATGTTGCTTTCACCTCTTTGAGGTCGCTTCTGATGACGTCTCTCCAACTATTCTTGTGATGACGTCCCTCCATCTCTTCTTGTACCTATATCGTCCTCTATAGTGGAAAAATTTCATATATGGCTCGCCCTGGTCATTTCACTTGCCGATTGCGATTACGTTTTGGTTTTTCGATTTTCGCCGATTTCGGCCGTTACGGATAGATTTAGGTGTAGGTAACGATAGCGTGGGTGGGGTCAAGGTGGTGGTGCGGAGGAGTACCTATCGGAGGAGTACCTACCGGAGTCTGCCGAAGTTGAACGAAGCGTTAGATTCGCAATAAACATCGCAAGTACCTTACCTAGGCGAAATTTTATCCAAAGCGGTGATTTTATACGAACATCAAAATTAACAATATGGGTTTTCCTCTGGCGAAATTCGAAAAACAAACTTTGGAATCGTTGTCATCAAGCAAAATGGCAGCCCTTAACGAAGTTTCAACCAAACCGGTATTCTAATCGGAGCCATTCTGCCTATCTTGCAGGCGATATGAGTGATCCTCGGTCGAAATTTGGTAAACGAACTACAATTTCTTGATCAGCGCCCAAATAATCCCCATAGGCGAAGTTTCGAGGAATTTTCTCGGTCTAAACCCGTTCCGTAGAGTCAGAACTCTTAAGTAATGCCTTTTTTAACTAATGCTATTAATGCTCATCTGGGTTATCTTAGAGAAGAGGACACTTTGTTGAAACCACCCTGATTACTGACAAGTCTTCAAATGAACTGGCAACAAGTGGCTACTTAGGAAGGTTACAATTTGCGAAAATCTTTCTCTCTGATTCCTTCATAGCATCGTGGTATACTTATATTTTGAAATGGTCCTTTTGTGGGATGATAACGTTTCTGGCTTTCCAAGCTCCAATGAAGGTGTGCAGACCGAGGCGTCAGCCAAATAAAAGTCCTTGAAGAGCGAAAAAGCACTAATTCAAATTGGAGCATACCGTCACGATGCCAAGATTAATAGAAAGTCAGGCATGGGGAGAACGTGTCTTACGATTAGTTTGGCAAGAAAGGCTGCAAAATTGAATGACTTCCAATCCAGGCGAGGCGCTACGTCAGCACAAGCTATTCAGGAAGTTACGTGAGCTGACAAGTGATCGCTAACAATAAGACTCGGCAACGAGAAACGAAGTATGAGACGAAAAATACGAATAAATATTTATTTCGACTCAAGCGACGTCTCTAGTGGCAAGGAGACACTGATTGTCTAATTTGCCACTTCAGAAGGTGATCTCGTTGCGAACTTTCCTCCTTGGCTATCGATTTTCTCATTCTTCGAACATTCATGGCCTCTGGTGCTGGTGCTCGAGCTATTTCAGGAAGAAAGGCGAGTCGTTCGCAACCCACCAGTTCTATAGCCCCCTCGGAGGATCCTTCTGAGCGTCTACAAGCACTGGTAGACAACGGCAAGCTGCCAGTCCACGTCAAGCTTGTCGTTGACCTATTGATGCAAACACGGGACGAGATCAAGGAGACGAATCGAAGGAATGCCGAGCTGATGATGGAGATCAGTCGTCTCAGGGAAGAAAATTGCGTATTGAAACAAAAGTTATCACTCCTTGAGATGGACAGCGATGGCAGGGCTCTCGAGAATCCCAGTCGAAAAGGAAACTCTGCTGCTGGTGGGAATGAAGGAGATGCAGAAATTAGAAGGTCTATTGTGATCGCTAATATTTCTGAATCTTCGGCTAGTAATGCGTCAGCAAGAGTTGCCCATGATTTCAATTGTATTTCTAGCGTTCTGGATTTTCTTGGTATTGAGTGTGTACCGACGGCCCACTATCGAATGGGAAAACCACAGCAGGGTAGACCTAGGCTTCTTAAGGTTGTCCTACCGGCCAGTAGGTTTCAAAGGGAGGCCATCCGACGAGCGCCGCGCCTACGTTTCTTTCCTCTTCAAAAGGGGGTCTTTTTACGTCCTTCCCTCACTTGGGAGGAAAGGGAACGTATTCGCGCGCAACGTCTGGGTAGCCGCTCCGGTGACGACGATCGCTCAAGAAGTATTCAAACTTCTGAAGCGTCGCCGTCACAAACCCCTACCCAAAACCTTCGTCGCACGACTACGGCCTCTTCGCAACTCAGCAGTCCTTCGGGAAACTGTTGAGTTGTCGTAGGAAGCCCAACAGAGGGATATCGTGCGCACTATCGAATATAAGGTCAATGATAAAAAACTGTGATTCTTTAGTACTTAACCTTCGTATTAATAACTATGATGTGGTACTTCTAACTGAAACGTGGTTAAATTCTAATAACGAGCTTGATCCTCTTTTGGGAATTGCCGGAAGTCAATATACCAGTGTGAGATGTGACAGGACTTTCAAAAGGGGTGGAGGCATTCTACTCTTATTGAAAAAGTGCTTCCTCTTCAAGCAAGTATTTACTGAGTCCGTTAAGGACTCATATGAAATTCTTGTATCTGATCTGACGTACGCTTCAAATTCGGTTCGAATGATAGCTGTGTATCGCGCCCCAGATTGCAATACCGAAATGTCGGTCCAACTGGCGAAGGCTATTAGTGACTTTTCCTCATGTGGCTCCACAAGTATTGTTCTTGGAGATTTCAACATCCCAGACTTTCATAAAGACAGCTGTAACCGAGTCACTCTAGCATTTCGAGAAGTTTTCGATGCTCATGAATTTCAGCAACTTGTTGCAAAACCCACCAGGGGGGAATCATTTCTTGACTTAGTTTTGTGCAATGATCCTGCTCTGATTTCTCAAGTATCTGTAGGCCCTCCAATAGGAAATAGTGATCACTCCACAGTTACCTTCACACTGGGATGGCAAGTCGAGAAGCAGAAAGCGGTGTGGAGGAGAGATTTCCGAACTGCTGACTATTTGGGCATCAAACAACATTTAGCTAATGTGGATTGGATCGGTACACTCACAGTCCTTAACACAGTAAACGAACAGTATGAAGCTTTCCTTGCCATTTTGCACCATGTTATCGAACTTTTCGTGCCTCTGAAGAAAACAAAACCGATGGAGCTTGGGCTTCCGAACTACTTAAAACGAATGAACAGTCATCGGTCCTTTTTATGGGATAAGGCTTCTTCTTCTTCGTCAATGGATTCAAAGGAATGGGCTAATTATAAGAATTTCAATGCCAAGGTGGAGAAAGCTCTCTACCGATACAACCTCTACAAGGAAAAGAAAATTCTAGAACAGGAAGATACGGTGAAATTCTATAGCTACATTAACTCCCGTAGCAGCAAGAAAAAAGGTGCAGCTTTTGGAATGCCTACGTTACGAGGATGTGACGGTTCTCATTTTGCTTCTCCATTTGAAAAAGCCAACCTGCTTGCCGAAGAATTTCAAAAGTCGTTTCGTAGGAACAGTGACCCAAACAGTGATTCGTTAATCAGTGATAACGATGCTTCGTCGAAATTTCCTGAGATGAGGCCTTCTTTATGGTTCCACAAAGAAGAAATATTTAAGATTATAGTAGAATGGCCGCGTAGTCACTCTACAACGCCAGACAATATCCCTCTTACATTCATCAAAAACGTTGCTGAAGTGATAGCATACCCTTTGGAACACATTTTTAATCTTAGCTACATGAAAGCTGAGGTTCCGGCAAGATGGAAACATGCATATGTCACCCCTATTCCTAAAAAAGCTCCTTTTGACAACCCCGCTAACTACAGACCAGTAAGCATAACGTCTATATTTGCAAGAACTTTTGAAAAAATTGTGAGTAAACATATTCAGGAGCATCTTGAAGAAAACAAAATAATTTCCGACAATCAGTTTGGCTTCTTGAAAGGGAGATCAATAGAGACTGCAACTCTCACATCACTGAATGATTGGACAAAAGCTGTCGAAGAAAAGAAGCGCACGGATGTGATTCTTTTTGATTTCTCGAAAGCTTTTGATAGAGTTCCATTACCTAAACTGTTAGGGAAACTGCAAACAGTCGGCATTCATCATATGATAGTGAGATGGTTACGTGACTTTTTATCAGGAAGGACTTACCAAGTCAAAGTAGAAGAACAGTTCTCCCCGAGCTTCATGGCGTATAGTGGAGTGCCGCAAGGAGGAGTTCTCTCTCCCTTGCTCTTTCTGCTGTACACCTATGAACTACCCGAGTCCATTACAAGATTTGGAGTAGTTTGTAAAATGTACGCTGACGATATCAAGATTTACAAAACTATTGAGAACGCGGATGATTCCACTGCAGTTCAAGCAGCTGTAGACTTTATGGATCAATGGGCTGATAATTGGGACCTGCCACTAGCAGCAGAGAAATCTAAATGTTTCGTCATCGGAACCAGTCGCACTCGCGACAGTACTTCGTATATGTTAAGAGGTGCTTCCCTGCCACAGGTTGCTGAAATTCGTGATCTCGGCTTCTTGATATCTCAGAACTTATGTTTCAGTTCACACTATAGCTCACTTGTTAACAAAGCAAATTATCGCATTTACAATCTTTTCAAAGCATTGAAGAGCAGGAATCCCCAAATCCTCCTTCGTGCATACAAAACATACGTAAGACCTATTGTAGAATGTGGAACAACTGTCTTTAATCCCTTGAAGTTGAGAGATATTAATATTCTTGAGGGCATTCAAAACAGCTTCACTCGCAAGCTAATGATGAGGTGCTATGGTACTAACTACTACCAAATGCCAAATGGGGTTGAGCGAGCAAAAGTACTTAATTTACCGAGTCTACACTATCGAAGGAAAAAATTCGACCTCCTAATGATGTTTAAAATATTCACGGGCAGGGCCTCTATCAATCCAAACAGCTTCTTCGGATCATCACTGACAATTACCAAAAGAGGACGGCTGAGACTAAATGTGTCTGTGGCGAAATCACGGATCAGAAATAGCTTCTTTACCTACAGGTGCTTGGTGGAATTCAACCGTATTTTGGAATCAAATCAAGATGTCCTCGGTCTTTCCCTGCGTGGTTTTCTAAACCTACTAGCTCGTGTGTGAATTTTATGTGATTTTATATTATTTTGTTGATGGAACTAGTGCATTTTCTTACTTTGGATGACCGTTTCGAGTTATGTGTGTTACGGCACACGTTGGTTTCTGCCGACGTCTTGAATAAATATTAAAAAATAAATATTAAATAAATCTAAAATAAAGGAGTTGGGGGCTGATGTAGACAGGAGGACGTAAGTCCACCGACAGGCATGGGCGATCAACCCGCGCGTTCGATAGATCAGCCTCGATCAACTCCGTTCGCAAGCACTTTGTCGATCTGAAAAACAATAAAATGTCCAACAACGAAATAACGTTGTTAGATTTATTAGATTCCATTTCGTGTCCGCTTTTCGCTCTCATTCCCGTAGAACCATCTTTGAAACACTATTTGGGTGAGGTCCAGGTGTAGGTTTCCAAGCTCTGGCAACGGTGACATTGTCAATCGAAAGCCGAAAACCAAGCTCTCTCTTCTTCACACCTCACTCTTGCTTTTGGAATCGAATCTGGAGGAATTCAGCAAAATTTCATCATTGCTTGAAGTCTTGCTTTAGGACCAAATTTATGTCATTTTTCCCGAAGACGTTAAAAGAGGAAAGATTAGGAGCTCGGCGTCGGCCAGTCCCTAAGGGCTTGTTCAGACGACGCGCGTCGAAAATGCAAAATCGAAGCTCAATCGATAATTAACGTCATTGATCGAATTTGCTCCTTTGCGTTAGTGGCGCAGTCCGGTTGCGCCTCATATAGGCAAAAAAAATTAGGCATATAGTCACATAGGAAAGAAATTGAACGAAAAAAGTGAATTTTGTCAAAATTTCCATTAATAATGAATAGCAGCCTTCTAAAAAACCCGAGCGACCAGTAAGTTTGCCTATATGAGGCGCAACCGGACGGCGCCATTTTGCATTTTCGACGCGCGTCGTCTGAACAAGCCCTAAGGACAGGCCGTCGTACCATTCAGAATTACAAAAGTGAATGAGTGTGTGGCCTCTGCAATGACTTGCGGGGCCAGCCGCTATACCAATTCTGCGTCTTTACAAGTCTGGTACCGTTTTACCCGACCTCGGAGGGATGGAAGGCTTGGTTAGCCCGGGCCGTGATCGATCGCTCGACCGTGCAGGTGTCTCTAAGGCCTTTGTTATAGGTTCGCTCGCACCCCTGCGAAACTCGTCCATTCGGCATCAGACAGCGTGGGGCCAGACACGTTTGTACGAGTTATCCCGTCGACGCGACTCGTACAAACGTGTCTGGCCCCACGCTGTCTGATGCTGAATGGACGAGTTTCGCAGGGGTGCGAGCGAACCTATAACAAAGGCCTCAAAGGCCTTAGGCCATTGTTATACCATAACGCCAGCGAGCGAGCGACTGCCGCACGAGCGTTGAGCGAACTTTTCAATCGCTCGTCGCAGCGCAATGCACTGCGACGAAGAGGGGAAGTTACGAATATGTTGCGAAATTGCGCTCGTGCGACGGCATGACACCCAGTCAGCGGCGGCCGGCGGGACAACTGACACACACGTCTGTTACCACGTGTCTGATACTGATTAGTGTCAGTTGCGCAACCGAGCGTTGAGTGAAATTGCTGGCACGGCAACAGCCTTAGGGTTCGTTTAGACGCCGCGCGGCAAAAATGCGAAATTGAAGCGCAATCAATAATTAACATCTTCTATCGAATTTGCTCCTTTGCGTTAGTAGCGCATCCGGTGGCGCCCCATACAGGCAAACTTGCTGGTCGTTCCGGTTTTTTTTAGAAGGCTGCTATTCCTTATTGAAGGGCATTTTGACAAAATTCACTTTTTTCGTGTAATTTCTTTCCTAAGTGATTATATGCCTGATTTTTTGCTTACACGCTGCGCCACCGGACTGCGCCACTGATGCAAAGGAGTAAATTCGATCAATGACGTTAATTTTAGATTGCGCTTCGATTTTGCATTTTTGGCGCGCGGCATCTAAACGAGGCTTTACCACTGTACCGCGCGGGCCCGAAATTACCATTACATGCGACTAGCGATAGCGATAAAGTGTTCTTACCTTCGCAGACAGGTCTGGAGTCAATTTACCAGGAGGGATAGAAGTCTTCCTTAACCCGATGGGGAATCGACTGCTCGTCCGTGTGTTATCGGTAGGGCCTCCAAACACTGTATGGCGGGAGCCCATGAGTTGATAATATAGACAACAAACCCCTAGTCCCTAGGTAGTCTAGCTTGCCCTCCATAGCCAAGATTTTCCTAGACCAGTTATGGCGCAACGATCCGCTTGCTGTTTTCGGGGCGGGTGGGAGTGGGCGATTGACGAGCGATCGTTAGCCGATTTCTCGACACATACGCGCTCGATCCCGCGATCTTCCACACCTTTGCTGCTTCTAATCTATTGTTCGGCACGCCATATGGCGTCTGTGGACGTTTTCCGGTGCACTACTGCACGATGATTCGCTTACATGTCGTGTCCACTACTTCTTTTATCCAGTGAAAATTTGAAACAATAATTACATTATTTATTAACATTTCGACTGGATACGTCGTTTCTCTACTTCTATGCGTACCAAGATTATGGTGCCGTGGCTAATGGCGCTACTGCTAACCTTAAGGTCATGCGATCGATCCTCACTCGGCTAACCTAGCCTTCCATCCCTTCGGGGCTGGGTAAATGACACTGACTTGATACAGCGGCCGGCTCTCGCAAGTCATTGTATAGGCCAAGTACGCATTCTCCATGTCACCACGATTCAGAATAGAAGGCATATGCATGGCGCGTACTCGGTTACTAATCTACTTCGACCCCTCGACATTTACATTTACCTTTTACCGAGCAATATTGGGATGTGTGGTGGTACGTTGGTTTATACTTGACTTTTCCGAGTTTTCTCATTATTTGGGTAGAAGTTTTAGCAAAACCTCTTTTTTATAAGAGGAATTCGGTTTCTGCTCGCTGCCATGGTTATCAGTTAAAGACCGCAAATGAATCCAGGAAAGCATAAATGTAAAAGATAAAGAGTAAAGGGGCCGGCGTTCGCCTACCATTCAAATTGTAGAGGCTTTTTGAATGCTTTTCTGGTGCATACAATGACTTGCGGGGGCCAACCGCTATACCAAGTTAGTGTGTTTACCTTCCTACGTCTCTTACCTCAGCACCATGGGGGCCTTCTGGGCAGCAAACCTGTCGCTATAGGAAAAGCATCCATCCGTGACAGCGTACTGTTTTCGGTACTTTTTGCATTATTTGCTTAGAACGTTGCGATTTCGTTTCCGCGAACGTTTCTTTCGTCTTCTCATTCGGCGTGTCCTTTTCATGACCGCGTTCCTCTTCCTCCGATTCTGCTCCATTTGAGCCAGCCATGACGGATCGGAGCTGCATCCATTAAAAGTCGCCAGCCTGTTTCCGACTGAAAACGCATTCCATGACAGATTCATCGTCCCTACACCCTTCAGCGCCTCAGCGGAAATCATTCTGCTAGAGCGGACAATGAGGATCCGCCTTGGCTGGGCGTCAAGGATACGGCTCTGTCAGATTAGGCTTCAGAAGAAAAAAGGCCTCACGAGACGCAGCATACACTTCGAAGTCCTCTCTTCTGTAAAACTCGGCATTGAGGTGCGGATTGTCTGTTGTTATTAGACCTTATTAGGAGCTTGTAATGGGAAAAGTTCTTCAACAACCCGACGTTTCAACCTGTTTGTCGTCTTCAGAAGCCAATTCCACTGATCGAGCTGTTTCTTGTGTTAGCGTTGTTATTGTCCAATCAGGTTTTGTTTTCATTCTCCTCATGAGTGACCCTTCTTTTGCAGCGATATATGAGAGAAGGGAAGAGCGTCGGGAAGTAACCTTAAATTTCTAGCAACCGACGGCGGAACGTCATTGAAAATGAAACTTGAAAGCAACAGTAAACTATCTATGAATGCTAAAACTGGTCTTATGAGAAGCCAGTAAGTAGGTACTAATTAGCAACTGAGTAACGAAACATTGTTAGACACAATAAAAACGGGCTAGACAACATGACCGGGCTGTAACTTAGAGAGAGACAAGTTTCCGCTACTTTATTTTCCAGATTTTCCATTAATTTTCTTACTGGCAGGGTCAGCTATGGATACTTCACTTTGAACTTTCTTACTTAGAACTGAATTCTATTTTTAATTTAAATTGTTTATTTGTTTATTTATTTATTTATTCAAATGAACTATTCGTACGTCAGAGAAAATCTCGATAAAATAAAAAAAAACGTCACGAAACTAAGCTAATCATTGCCAGCTACAAACAAGATATAAGCAAGCAGAACTATAGTAACACGAACACCGCGGTTAGCCTATCATTAATACTTACAATAATTCACTAAAAATATCAGTTGTACACAAAATAGGTCCATCACCGAATAGAACAGTTAGGCCAAGGTCACCTAAGGTTTTGTTGGGGTCTAAGGTTTTGCTGTCCTCTATTTTGCTTCGGTGCTTACTGGTGCAGCTCAAGTACGTCAGTGTCGCTTGATTAATGGTGGAAATAGTGGAAAAAGTGGAATAGTCGGCTTTCGACGAACGTTGGCTGTCCTCCTTTCCACGTTCGCCGAGGCTGCATTGCTTGCAAGAATGCGGAACTTTCTGTGGCCGTTCAGCGCCATCAAATCCTTACATTTCTAAATCTGATCTTTCTAAACTATTTTGAATCACTTTTAAATCCTACTACACCCAGTTCTATCTTCGTTCAACTCTGACACACTCGTAGATGCTGCCTGATTGACAAAATCATATTGGATAATAAAACGCGAAATAGAAACCGAACAACATTTGTGCTCGTTTCATCCAAATCGATGACATTATTATTGCAGAAAAGACTCGAAATGTTCAGCAGTTTCCACTCGGTAAGGTTCAGATGTTCGTATTCACCAATTTTCCGCTTGAACGCTATTCTATTATAGTTCCACTGTCGGACTGTAATTTGAACAATCCGTTCAAGAAGTTGCTCGAACAAATCAGCGAGAGCAATGTGTTCCATGGGTTAGCTCCCTAATTCGAATTAATTCCAAAATAAGAAAAGATGAACAAGTCGTAACATTTCCTTCGATGTTCTCTCCAATATCACCGATTCTAGGTCAATGTCCGTTTCTTCAGCGGCTTCCCTGGAAGTTAGGTGACCTACGAACTCGTTCTCCACGTAGCGTCCTATCTAGTGTCTCATGTTTGACTTGGTATTCTAATTGTAGGTTCTAAAGAACCAATGACTCTGCTCTACATGACCTAAGAATGAGAACATTTAGCTGAAAATAAGAGGGTCAAGAAGGTAAAGGTGCCGGCGTTGATCAGTCCCCAAAGGACGACCCGCCGCATTCGTATCCCATTCAAATCTTCGAGGCGTGATGGATGCGTATTTCTCCTATACAATGACTTGTGAGGGGGGGCAGCCACTATGAAAATTCAGTATCTTTTCTTTCCAAGACATGTCTGGTGACAATTTACCCAACCCCCGAGGACTTGGTTAGACCGGGCTAGTACGCGCACCCAATAGTTACCTTGCCAATCTTTGAGTCTTAAAGTGATTATTTAAGAAAAGATTTTTTTCGACAGTTTTTCCCTTTTGAGTTGCTTGTCCGATGTTTCGACCTTCAACCGTAAGACATGTCCGTTGGTGTACAATGGATAGTACCTTGTTCCGAGTTTCTGTTTCCTGTTCTGAGCGCGCTGAATTTTCTATTACCTCTAAGTCGACATTAACTCGAAAAACGTGACTAATTCACGCATGCATGCATTTCTGAGTGAGTCGAGTAGCATAGCGACTTTGTGAATGCTAAGCGGACAGAATCAATTGTCCTCCATCATCACTCTATTCTTCTCTGTGGTCTTTTTCTGTGTCGACATACCGCGCTGTGATTCGCAGACGTTAGCGCTGAGACCGCTTCTTACCTGAGACGGAGACCTTCTCTGCTTCGACACACACGCACAAACACCCACTGACATCTCTCTCTCTCTTTCTGTAACGACTCAGCGTAATGTGTACAGTTGTGACTGTGGTATGGTGTTTCAGAGATTTATGATGTAGAAAAGCTTAGCGCTGGGCGGTCATAAGAGAAAGCCAAAATCTGCTTGAAATTACTGAGTTATTTTTACTCGATGAAAAGGAATCGGTCCAGAAAGCTTCGCTGCCACTGATTCTCAAAACGCTCTCTCCTCGAATTTCTTCAAATGGCGCTTTTCCGAGATTAGTCGGCGTGTGGAACTTTCGCATGATCGTATCTTCTTTGAAACTGGTCTTATCGGGATGAAGTTCGAACCAGTCGATTCCACTTCTTAGGATCCACAGAGCGACTCCTGTGCCGTTGTAGTGTTGGTGCAGCTTCATTAACTTGACTTGTTCCAAGAACAAAACATTCAATTTGTCAAGCCTTAACGAGGAGCTTGACACGGCCTTCAAACATGCTATTTCTTCTGAAAAACTGCATAACTGCGGTATAGGCAAGTTGCTGAGAGGGGTCGCGCGGCGTAGTCAAACGCTGCTTCGATGCGGAGCAGACGCTAAGGAAGACGAATTTAGTTTAGGCTCTGGATTTTATGTTTTACCAACTGGTTATTTCAGCTACTGCGTTACTACTGTGCTTTTCGTGCATTTTCGCAACTTCTAGTTAACCATTTTAATGTCTACTGAGTTTCGCTGCACCCCTGGTGTATAACTAAACAAATAAATATGTACATAGATACGTAAATAAATTAATGGTGAAGCGATAGTGCTCATATGCAGCATTCTAAAGCAAGTAATCATTTCCCCTCCCACTCACTCGCATTGTAATGGGGTTCGAAAACTTATCGTTGGGTTTTGGGGTATTCATCATTTCAACTTGTTTTTCTTTTTTCAAAATTGTATGAATAGCATAGTAGCTGTACTATTTCGTCTCTATCCTCCTATTTCGCATACGTCGTTGATTCAACAGCAAAGCTTTAAAAATTAAGGAAACTCTCGTGACTTCGTTGACAGCATTAATTATCAATTGCCTCATAGGGCGAATCTTTTTGTCCTCTTCTGTATAGAGCCTAGGGTATAGAGCACTTTTTTGATCTCTTGACATACCTAATGTTGTGGTGGGATGATATTCTCAAAATTGTTTCGGTATTATCCAAAAATGTCAAAAAAGCCAAAAACGTAGACATAAGTAGCTGCTTTTTGTTCCACTTGTCGCTATGTTTCCTTCGTTGTTAAGTGTTGTATACAAGATAGGAAAGTCTTGACCAGTCGTGCTTTAAAGTTTCGGAATATCCGCTATCGCTACCCACGACGTAATAGGTGGAGCCTGTTACTCATTCTCTAAGCCTTGTTGTGGCAGGTGGGCACCTGGTTCAGAATTCTTCATAACCTTCACTTACAATGTCAATTCCACAAAAGTATCTTCGGGCCCACTAGGCACCATGTACTACAGCACCGTTGACAAACATCCGTCAAATCGCGATGGGACCTAAACAAAACATCTACCAGAGGCCTGCCGTAACTTTCTCTGAAATTATTTTTGTTGACAAGAGATGACATGAATTTGAAGAGCGTGATCTATCCAATTGTAAAAAAATCGTAATGAAATTCTGTGAGATTTTTGACTTTCAGATGAGTGCTCTTTGACCTTATTAGGGTGAAAACCGCGCAAGGTTGATCTACATAATTAGGCCATCCTTGATAATCCAATCTTGTGGCTACACTTTCTTTAGAATGCTGCATATGGGAACTATCGCTCCTTTATTTATAGATTTACTTATTTATGTACTTATTTATTTATTTAGTTATATACCAGGGGTGCAGTGAAACTCAGTAGACATTAAAATGGTTAGCTAGAAGTTGAGGAAGAGCACGAAAAGCACAGTGGTAACGCAATACTCGAAGCAACCAGTCCACAGTGGTAACGCAATAGTCCAACCAACCAAATTACAAATAATAGTTGTCGTTAAATAAATTACAAATAATAGCTGTTGTTCCTGCACTGAAATGAAATTGAACTTCGTTTTGAAAAAAAATGATGCGGAGACGATCATACCTGTTGTACATATCCAACCCAATCTATAGAAGGTAGTTGTTAGCAACAGGGAGCCCGTAGGTTAGAGTGAGTACAATATATGTACATACCAGCCATTCAGCAGCCTGTGGGCCGACAAACGGCTGCTAAATATGTAATAAATAAAAACAAAAACTAACCGCTAATAGACTGAAATAAACATTTGAAATAAATGAAAAAAGTTCCAAAATAAAACGATGAACAAATAGCAAAAGAGGGCGAACTGAACTGATGAAATGCGTGCCTGGGAGTACGGTAACGGGCAGTCACGGCGGGACCCATATGAGCCACCCATTACAAACATCGCGGTCTCGCCTATTATATAGTAGGATTTCTCGACACGGCTCCCTACGCACGACCCAGCAACATACCGCGAGTGAGCACGCGAGTGCTGTCTGATGTATTTATCTGGGATTGTCCGGTGGCTACGCCCACAAATATATGTGTAAATAGGATTGTTGGTGGAAGATTATTGATATTCCAACGTACACGCAGTAATTAATGTTTGTTACAAGCGTATCGAAGGAAATCCCACTGGTAATCCCAATAAAATACCAGTATCCATTACGTAGGTGTAGCACCTTGTGGCAGCTAATCATTTGCGTGAAGGCTTCTTCTTCTTTATAGCATGAGTACACCATGCGACATACAATAAAAACCAACGAACCAACGTAATATACAAAACAAATACGAAAAATAAAAGCTCGTTTCGTCTCTGAACATGTACGAGCTAGTAAAGAAATATAAAGCCTCTCCCGGGACTCATCAGCATGTTAGGAGAGGCTTTATAAAGCATAATAGGAAAACAAATTAAAATTGAACTAACCTGCACTTCTCTTATAAGAAGATTAGCGTAAATCTTTGGAGAACTTGAGGATAGGGATGGATCACATCTCAAACTTGGGTAATTAAACCCCAAAAATTAAAACCTGAAAAATTAATTAAGATGACATAGATAGAGTATATAAGTTTGTGATCAACATAAAACAACATATAGCGCTGGATGTAAACATTTTCAGAGTCAGAAAAATGGGAGTCAAACAGTATAAGGAAGTCCTTCGATTCAATCGGAATGCTTATTTTCCTGCTCAGTTTGTAATGCTCTAATACCGGGCGGTTTGCGGAAAAATGAAACCTATATCCTGTTTCAGCTAAAGGTATCCGTAGTTTTAAGCTCTCCCTCGAGTGCAAGAGCACTTTGAAACACCAAAATCATGGAAGATAAGCTCGCCTTTTTCACGAAGATTTTATGGAACATGATCAAGTCGAATTTCCTTCTTTTGAACTCCAAATGCTCAAGACTGAGAGTGGTGCTTGCACTTTTGATGTCCATGGCCACCTGGAGCTGACCTTCCATATCCACTTGGAGGGTGCAATTCTTGCCGCACAAGCCCTCTGATGCCTTTCATTCGCTGTTGTTTTGTAGCACAACAAGGTGAAGTATATTGCTTTCAGATTCTCTTCGTTCACTTTACAGCCCTTCCCGTTTCATCTAGGTCTACCTACCGACATACGAACTGCTCTGGCAAAAAGTTCCGCGCATGTTGTAATCAAATTAGGCCATACATGATCAAATTAACTCTGTTGAATGTTTAACATTCCCCAGGATTCTTCGTCTTGATATCGTTGGTGAGGACTTCATTATTCATTCATTCGGCCTTACAAAGCTCTTAAGGGCCCGCGTGGTACAGTGGTAAGAGGCACTGCTGACACACGCGCGGTCGAACGATCGACCCCGGCCCGGGCTAACCAAGCCTTCCAGTCCTCCGGGGTCGGGTAAATTGGTACCGGATTTGTCTGGGAAGGTAAAGACACTGACCTGGTATAGCGGCTGGCCCCCGCAGGTCGTTGTAAAGGCCAGATACGCATTCACTATGCCTCTACGATTTGAATGGAACACGAATGCGGCGGCGCGTCCTCAGTGGACTGATCAACGTCGGCACCTTTACCTTTTACCTTTTACAAAGCTCTTAGATGGAGGTTTTTTTTATTCAGCGGCCTAACGGTGGATCACGCGTGGCAGTGGTAAGAGGCGTTGCTGATACCCGTGCCGTGGAGGGATCGATCCCGGCCCGGGTTGACCAATCCTTCCACCCATCTGGTAAATTGCTACCAGACTTCTCTGGAAAGGTAAAGACACTGATTTGGTCTTATTAACACCGGCAGCTTTACTTTCAACATTGACGTTTCGGCGTCTTCTTCTTCAGCGTTTGTCCCGCTTTGAAGAAAGATCTTATTCTCCGAAATCACGCGAGCGATGTGGAGGAACTCTTCTGGGTTCCGACCTACACGTATCGTATCCAGCCAGCGCTGCTTCGGTCGTCCTCTCGGTTTTCTTCTTTGTATATCAGGACAGAGTCCAATCTTTCATACCGTGTCACCCCTTGCTTGAAACACACGCACACACCACCTCAAACGGGATTCGCGAAGCTTGTCGGCAATTGGAGCCACTCCGAACAGTTGGCTTATCTCGCTTATCTACGATAAAGCCGCGTTACATCTGTCATCCAACTCAACATTTTCACTTCCGTTACGCTGAGGCGGCGCTCCACTTCTTTGTTGGCAGGCCAGCGCTAAGCCCCGTGCAGAGCAGCGGGACATACAACTGTCTGGCAGATCTTCGACCGGACAGTCGTGAGCCCGTTGCTCTGCATGGATTTTCGCTCGTCCTCACCCGTTTGCCATATGTTTCGTTTTTTGCATTTCTTTGCGGTCCTTTACTATCTGATACCAATTGCCCTAAAGTCGGTCAGATAAGTCCGCCCTTCGCGCGCCGCAACGCGGCGTACCGCAGTGGGTCATCGATACACCTACACGTAATACTATACGAACACAATGTAAACAGCCAGATTACGCACAATTAGCATTAAAAGGCAGCTGGTCAGGTATTTAATAACTCCTTGCTATTTATTTTCTCAATATGAAAGGGCGTTCAGGTACGGATTCAACAGCTAGACCTGCGAACACTTGTTTATGGTTTCATTGTGGAGTTTTCTTTGTGAATTGATGGTTCCAGTGGCCAGAAGAAAATCATATTCAGCTGCCTTCAAACTTGATGCGGTGAAATTCAGCGAGGAACACGGAACTGCTGCTGCAGCTCTTCATTACGAGGTTGATAGAAGGATGATTCGAGAAAGATGGAGGAGAGAAAAGGAAAATCTGCACAAGCTGCCGCCCACAAAGCGAACGCGTCGCTTTGGAAAACCAAAAGCGACAGAAATTGAGGGCGTGTTGTTGATTAAGTCCTGAAAAAGAGGACACTCATCAAGAAGGGTAGAGCATATCTAGAGTGCCGTCGATCGATACGCCGCGTTGCGACGCGCGCAGAGCGGTCTTATCTGACCGATATTAGGATATTAGTATATATGCATATTCGCATACTTCGCTGGATTGCCTTTCGGTTGAGGATTTCTAGAGGAACAGAAATTGATGGTATTCGCTAGCTGTGCAATACGTGATGCTACTGAAACTACTGATATGTAAAGCGACGTTACCCGTATACGTATTCGGTAATTTGGAGCGTCCCATATTTTTGTCACTTCCATACACAACCTCTTTCGCAGTGAAGTTGTGAAGCATTTATTCAGTCGAGTTTTACAGAGCACCCAGAAAGATGCAGAACGTCTTCAATTAAGGTATGTGATGTGGACGAGACGGCACATGTAGACAAAACAGTTGCTGAGCTCGGATTTACTTCATTTGCAAATACCTTTCCAATCACGTTCACTAGACATTGTGTCATTGGTTTCGCTGCTGATTTGCCGAAATTTTTTGATTCTTCTGAATACAATCAATCGTCTTTTGATTTCGTGCCCAGGTGCTGCACATGCACTACGTTTTACTTCAGTTATCGAGCGGCCAGAATAATAGGAAGTTTTTATTTGATGCGCATCCACTGTCGGGCTGAAATTTCACACAAAAATAACTATGTAGAACTACGGATTCATACTACTCAAATCTTTATTCATCAAATCTATTGAAATGATTCAACCTACGATAACCATCTACACAAAAGGTGACAAAGCTTCAACTGTGGCTGTTACGCTTCCACTGTTACGGTTTGAAAAACGTCTTTGGCGAACTTCCTCTGTCGCCATCTGAGAAGCTGACAATTTGTGAAGCATCGTTGTCACTTCGTGGCTTCCACTTCCATTTTTGTCTCTGGGACAAACAAAACGCCAATAACTGGTTTCTCAATAGCGCGCTCACGCTTTATGACGGTAGTGAAAACGGGTACACTTTAGTGACCCTAGCGGATTCACGCATGCACTTTGTGGGCGACGGTGATGACTATAAAAGGAAGCATTTTTACCCATTTTACTTGATGGTCATTCACGTCTCCTCTATATCCGCTTCTCTCCCTATTGGATCATTCCTTTTGAGAGTTGTCAATTCACATCGTTTAAGTTGTCCTGACATTCTTGATGTTCGTTCAAGAATACATCACTTTATTTCTTCCGCTTCTTATCGTTAGAGACTGATCCGCAGTAGACAGGCTAGCACAATCTTTTTTCAACTCTTATCTATTATCCGCGTCCTCAACTGGAATTTGACACTTAACTTACCTACTTACTACTTACCTTTTACTTACTTGCTTGCGATACTTGCGATCCGTTCCTCAACAACGATTCATCTTGCGCAGGGCCCAACTCCTTTTTCAATTCGACCGGTCTTGAGTCAACGTTGTCCAGTGGACGAGGACGTGGACTAGAACAGCTTACTCCACTTACCTTTATTTTTTCTTCTAACAAGCTTGTTTTTCGTTCTGTCCAACAGTGTCTATACGAATAACTTGTTCGTTTCGTATAATTATAGCTTGAGGGTTAGAGTC
Source organism: Nippostrongylus brasiliensis (assembly GCA_030553155.1). Classification (NCBI taxonomy): domain Eukaryota; kingdom Metazoa; phylum Nematoda; class Chromadorea; order Rhabditida; family Heligmosomidae; genus Nippostrongylus; species Nippostrongylus brasiliensis. The sequence continues at coordinate 31,482,651 of CP130734.1, forward strand.
CTTCGTCTCAGACTTTGTAGAGTGGTTAGTGCCGGCTTTCAAGTCCTCCACCCCTTCGAGGTCGCTAAATGAATACCAGCATTGTGACGTGGTACGTCGAGAGTGAGTTCTATCTTACACGTAGTGTCATCGCTTACCCGAAGCACGTATTCGTACCATCTCAAACGGGTCTCACGAAGCTTCTCAGCGATTGGAACCACTCCAGATCGATGCCTTACGTCAGCATCCATAATATGGTCTAGTCCTGCGGCGTTCGACTTCCTTGATAGCAGGTCATCACTGATCTCCATACAGAACAACAGCTCTTACCACCGTCCGGTAAATGTTCCATTTCAGTCGTTGCAGCCTTTTTAGGTTGTCGCACCTGTCGCCGCACACCACTTCAGTTAAGCGCTGCTGACTCTGTGGTTCACCTCATAACTGGGACCAGTATCACAAGCTATAGTCGAGACTAGATATTTGAGTGCATTAATCTTTCAAAATCCTGCCACTTCAATTCTAGCGGTGCCCGTATCACCTACCTGAGTGGTGAGGTACTGCCTCCTACACACGCTGAGACGAATTCCGAACTCATTCCTATCTCCGGAGACGAGCATTACATCGTGGGCGTGGAACAGAGCCACGGAACTGGACTTTGCAGATCGTCCGCGTCGGTGTTAGAATTGGACAGCAGATGAGAGAGTGGCGATCTGTGGTGGACTCCAACACATTGGGAGTTGTGAAGATGTGTCCTCAGCCGCCAGTACTCCGCCGTGAAGTCAGTTTCCCGGTCAATCGGATGGCATCTTACCGTGATGGTTGAAGAATGACGTTAGCCAAAAAAGCAGAATTCCTACGGCGTCATTTCCACACTTCAGTCGAATGGTCATCCGGACCAGTTGCCTTGCCAAGCTTCAATTTTCTCAATGCCGCCTCCACTTCAGCGACTATGATAGACTAGATGGGACGAGCGACAGTCTCGGTGTGAGGTTTCGGCGAATGAGGAAACTCTGCTCAAATTTTGTCGAAGTAGTCACGCCATCTCTTCACGACTTTCGTGCGATCACCAGGAGTTTTCGGAGACCATTTTCGTAGATAACGCCATAAAACGTTCCAGACCGCATTTCGAATGTCGATAAATAATCGTTTTACCTCCGCACCATTCGAGCCGTCTGTTAACTTCATCATAGTGAGCGCTTTTTCCGACGGTCACTGCCTTCCTCACTACTCTCTTTGCTTCGCGGTACGCGTTCCAATTGTGAGCTGTTCTATTGCATAAGATGTGCTATCTTCTTCATCCGGACCTTCCCTGTGACCTCTTCTGTCGGACGCTACTTCTGCTCATTTATTCTTGGTCACATCAAGTGGAGATCTTTCGGCTTCGTACGCCAACGTTCTCATCGACTGTCGCGTCTCTTCGACGCAAACGTTCGGAGACACCTACATCACTGCTATCATTCTTGCTTTACTTCCTCTCATTCGCCAACACTTGGTGTGGTCATGCTCGCACCCTTCGACCCACTCTCGTTTAGCGGTGTGATTTCAATTAAGCAGATCGATGATCTGTGTTAGGTGGTTACCAGTCGCTCATCGGCCTATCGGCCGCCAGACGTCTATCCGTTAACTTCGTTAAATAAAGAAATGAACGCTCTAATCTATATTGCTTGTCAAGCTAAGTCACCCTTCGTTCATTTGAAATTTCGGCTCTGTTCCACTGATTGCAGTTCGGGGGTCGAAGAAATTTTCTCCTTTCACTTTGGCTCAAACAGCCAACAGAAGAGTAGAGTTGTTGTTCTTACCCCATTGGGTAAAGTCTTCAAAGAGGTCAAATTGTTCTCAAGCTCAAATGTGTATTTTCAAATTCTCCATACTCTAACAGCAATCTGAGAGCGGGAGAATTTTTCTCTATCAGCAAATACCTCTTTCCCGCAAACCATAGGCACCTATGTAGAATCGAAATCAGCATTCAAAATAACCTATCTAGACCACGTTTGAGCCAAATATGAAATTTTAACCTGACTATCCTTAGACGAAGTGTAAATGCGTTGTCATGGAAAGGGACAGTGATAAACAGGGGTAAAACCACCACCAACCGCCACCACGACCAATCATTTGAGAAATGAATTGACATCCATCCATCCATCCATCCAAATAAACAACTGGGTTTCGCTTATTATGTAGTAAGGAAGGGCCTTCTCATAAGGTAAGACTAAACGAACAAGCATAATCAAGAATACGCTCACCGTTCTTGTCTTGTGACATGAAGCCTCCATCATGTTTGTATCCATATTTTGGTGTCTATGTACACGTTACGACGTTTGAGACAATCGTGAGAAAGAAGATATGCCTATTTCGCCTTTGATATCCTCTGCGACGACAACGGTTCTTTTTGCCTCGGCTCTCTTGGAGGAACGCCAACAACTCCTCCTTGAGTTCTCTAGACCAGCCGGTTCTCGGGCGTACGCAGTAAAGAAATGAAGCAGCTTTCTTCCGTAACTACTGCGGCCTTCATTATACGATCAATGAAGTGCATCAGCTCCGCAATTGAAACACGGGAACGCTCGTATGAAGCAGCTCCGATGCAGTCTTGTTAGGGCTGACAAAGTACAGAACTTTGAAGCATTGGTTCACATCTCTCGATCACCTTGTCTTTTGCACACAGGTCAATTCTACGATGCTCCAGAGCGGTCGAGCGACCTGCTGATGTACCGAAATTCACTCCTGTGAGACGAAACTTACCATGGCTCTGGCACTTTGGCTCGCTTGCTTGGTCTTCGATGTTCCCCTTCTTGCATTGAGACAATTTCGCACTGACACTTGCAGACTAGCTTAGTTACCCCTCGAAGCAGTCATCGAGGACCTTCGCATTCATTCATCGCTCACCTGAAAGAATGACAACAAAATAACTTTGACAGAACTCCGATCTCTAATCGTTTCATGCTGAAGCATTTGCCGTATAGTCTTCAAGACAGTTTGGTGCAAAAAGAAAATAAGTGCTGTCCTGCTCGTGCTTCAGCCATAGGGAGCAGTACCGTATCATATCCACTGTAGCATGTCATGGTGCAATCAGTCTCATCAGATGTGGCTGAGTGATCCATTTATGCCTATCGCATTGTATACCCCTTCTTGCCTTTTCTATGAAATGCGTGAACGTCCATCTGCTGCGCTTTTGATATGGAAGTCGATTGTTGGCTGTGACCTCGCGTTCTGCTTAGCATTCACTAAAGGGCGGAAAAACGACCTCAAGCCTCAAGTCCTCTTTAGGAGGAAAGTCGGCTTAGCTGAGTTCAATTCTATCAGAAGTGTGATCAGAAGCGTTAAGGACCGTGTATTGCGGGCTAACATCTTCAATTCTGGCCCTATGCTGTGAACGTGAAATGTGGACCGTCACGAAGGCGACTGGGATCAACCGGGATCTGATCACATTGATCGTGTGAAATCTGGCTCTTGTGATCACTGAAGTGCATGACGATAATGAACACAGGCGTGCAAAAACCGATTCAAGATAGGGGACCGATCCCAAAAACCCGGTTATCTGCTCAACAACCCAGTGCTCCATCTGTGCGCAGCTGCCGTGCCTCCGCAGTGTTTTATGAGCGGTGCCCGATGAGTCATCACGTTGCAAGCGTGTTACTCACTGGTTTTCGTCGACCTTTTTTCCCACCCCAGAAGGTCGTTCCAAGAAAACTAACGATGGTTTCGTAATACCCACAGGGAACCATACATCCCGTGGAAATTACATCGCCAAGGCTTCGCACGTGGGTAGAGGGACTCGTTTTCAGAGCCACTTGCGTCAGTCCCTGAGCTGAGGAACGGGCCATAAGAATCGCAAGCATTCGCGGATCGAATGCAAGTTATAGCTACGCAGTGCTTGCATGTAAGTTATGTTATACAGTTCACGAGAAGGAATTTCTTTCGAAAAATCTTTCATCGTGGCAGCTTCTCGCTATACTATCACTCTCAATTCCGCCAATCAACCTGGCTTGTAACATTGAGGTTTTCGTCATTTCCAAGGTAGCATTCCAAACGTGTCGAAGGCGTCGTTTCAAGAGCATCAAGGACATTTTCAGTAATCGCTCTTCTACGAGAAATTTCTGAACCGGTTGCGACTCGAAATTCGGTTACTGTTCTTGTTGCCAAGACGTGACCTAGGACGTCACAGTTGGGCATCGAAGTCATTGTTCCATTTCAAACCCATCGCGTAGTTGACTTGCATCACTAACAGGTGCGTGACCTTTTTGAGGTCTGCCGGTGCCTGTTCTTCCCAGACTTTTTTTTAAACTTTCCTCTCCTTCCTAAGATGTTATACTTCAGCGGCGCCTGTCAGGTGGAAACAATGGCGTGTTTCGCTCTTTTTATCGCTATTCTGAGTGCACGTGCTGACTAATCATACAAGACTCATAAGACTCATAATCTTGTTCCACAGCATAGCACTCCTCGCATAAACCCAGCTTTATTGGTGCGGATAACATGAACTGGCACTACTGACAAGACAATGAGCTTCCGGCTGAAGAAAACAATCAGGGAGTGAGGAAAGTCGTACAATAAGTTTTTCGTCCGAAAACTGGGTGCCATTCACCGAGACTAGTGAGAACACCGTCAGTTTCTTATAAGTCACCCATCACGCTCTGGAGACGCTCCGAATTTCCAGTATGTCACCTCTGAGTTTCATCAGTTTAACGAGTAATTTTTCGCTGTTGTACGTTCTGGTGTAAACCTTGTGTAAAACAAAAAAGAAGTTAAGAATCATTTAGTTTTCCTCCTCGATCACGCAGTCCAATTTGTTACGCTACTTATTATTTTTGTTTTGCGATACACTTTTGCAGTCCGACACTGTAGCCATTTATCCTTCCCTTCCCTGCGTTTTGATACATTGATTGAACATTTGACCTATTTATTGATTCATTTATTCATTCAGACATGCTGTTAACACATATAATGCGATCACTATGAGCAGACTCACCGTCGCAACAATGACAGTAGCACTTTAACTGCAAATCCTAAAAGAACCACAAATACAAGCACCGTGGAAGTTAACTTCCCAGCGGTTCGCCATTCGTCTGCTCCACTTAACTGAAAGCTAGTAAGCCAAAAAAGGAAAGAGGGTCAACATCAGAGCGAGAACCATCTTGGCTCAAAATTTTGAAATCCAGTAATTTGAAGGTACCCATTATTATCGGCGATATTGCCGCCGACCAGAAGAAAATACGAACGGCGACTAGCCGTATGTGGACTTTCTGGGCTCGTCTGTAGCGTCCACAGTAGCTCTTCTTCGATGTGATGGGCTAAGCCGCCTTGCGCGGCAAATCGGCTACGACCCGATGAAATGGAATGCGCCATGCACATCGACCAAGTGCGACGTTGTGGTCATTTATTAGCTATCAAAGAGTGTAAAAGAAGCATCTCCAAGGCGCGGAGCAGCACGATCTCAGCGAAGTCTCGTATCCGAATTTCGAGCTCTATCCGTTCCGCTCGATCGAAGAATTGCCAGAAATTACATTAATGATGAATTTTCAAGTTTTCAGCCTAAATTCAACTATCAACTTTTCCCGACTGTTAATAACTCATCCTTGTCGCACTCTGTCTGAATGTGCAGACTTCTTCTTCAACAATTTGCTCTACTGTGCACAAATGCGTTTATGTTATTAGGCAGTCTTACGGAAAAATGGTAAATGACCTACTGTCCCAGTTAAAGCCTGAAATCTCAGTTGCGGAATAAAATGCAATTTCATTCTCAAAATTTGAATCGTATTGAATATCGCCGTATAGTGTGCGATTTCTACTCGATCTAATTTAGCGCTGCTACCTTTAGTCCACCTTTGACGCGTTTGATTGTGATAAATAGTTTCTCGAGAATCTATAAGTATGTGAAACTGTTCTGTGAAGTTGAAAAGTTCAAAATTTTGTCGCAAAATTTTAATGCGATTAAACGATTTCACACTTCAATGAGCCATGTGTTAGAAGAGCACATTATTCTTTTATGTGAGATGAGAACTTTCAATGGCAGTTTCAGGTTTCGTGAGAAATTCCTGAGACGTCAGAAAGTAGACTTTCGAAATTTTAGATTTCCAGTCAGAACTTGAAAGCTCCTCCTTAACGGGACTCCTAGCAATCCCCCGATCGAGCCCGTCAGATAGAGCTCGTAATTCAGATGCGAGACTACGCTGAGTTTGTGCTGCTGCGCGACTTGAAACGGCCTATTTAATCACCTAAATAGGTAAAAAATGATCACAACGTCGCCACTTGGTCGGTGTGCATGGCGCACTCCATCTCATCGGGGCGCGCCAGGCGGTGTGGTTCACCGCATCGCAAATAGCTGCTACGAATGCTTTAGGTGAGCCCAGAAGGTCCACCCGAGATCTGTACCAGGTTAGTTAGACGCACCCGGTTCATCTTCCATGTTTTTTTTTGTTCTGGTGCCACATGAGAACGGTGACATTCTCTAAACCGCTCGGCATTGTAGTTTTCTCTTTTTATTTACACCAGCCTTTCATCGGCCTATCGGCCGCCAAACGTCTGTTCGCCAACTTCGTCAAGCAAATGGATACATACATAAATCTATACTGCTTGCCGAGTCGGTCGATTGAAATTTCGCCAGTGTTCCAAGTTTTGACGTTTTTTTCAACATCTTCACCGAGTTTTCACTTACTTTCCTAACTTATCCAACTTTCACCCACTCATACCCCGCCCCCTTTAGCTCAATCCATTTCAACTGAAATAAGACTGACCTTGGAAAACAATATATTGTAGACGAAGTGTAAGTGCGTTATCATAGAATGTGATTTGCAAAATGATCTCAGTGATAAGCAGTGATAAAACCACCACCAATCATTTAAAAAATTAATTGACATCCATCCGTCCATCCATCCATCCAAATAAACGGCTAGGTTTCGCTTATAGTATAGTAACCATTCTGTTGATATTGCTAGTGTTGGCACACTGATGAATAACGCAGTGAACAAGTAGATAAATGAATAAACAAATCTTTTTAGCATAAGCTAGAACGTATAAATCATTTGCTGTGGTACTTCGCATGGAATCACCTTCTGCGAATTCTCTGACTGTAGCGCAACGCGACCCTGTGACCAAGGTTCTACGCAGTTTTCCCTTCGCAGTCGGTGGCGGAGCACTTTTTCGACTATTTGTGTGGAAAGAAGCTTCCCATGCTCGACGCCTCTACAGGTCACACTTGAGCGGTCAGCCAACCAAAACCACTTTGCAACGCAACGCTGCTGAGCGAGTTTTCTACGACAATTGAACCACAACGCAAACTGCACGCAGTCGTGAATAAGGCTGTTCTAGTATATATTTATTTTTCAGTATATTTTTTTTATAGCCTGTATAGCCAGTACATTTTTTCTGTTCACCTCTTCAGACCTATTTCAACAAGTCTCATCCACAGATGCGTTAGAAATTTTTTTAGTATTTTTTAGTAACAGTAATTTTCTAATTTTCGGAGGCTAGAAAGGAGCTGAAACTCTAAGGCTGTCCTCTTTTTTCTTTTTATAATTTTGGCGTCGCTGACAGAAAAACTGATATTTCGGTAGAAAATCATAAGTTTGATGAATTCTCCATTATGAGAATTTTGGTTGTCCTAGTTTAAAGCAACATAACTTCCCACGCGTTTCGTGTTTTATCATGGTACTATGCTGACGTGTACGAAACGTCACCTAGACCAGAACCCCAATCGATACATTCGATCAGCCCTTAGGCCCTCGTTATAGGTTCGCTCGCACCCCAGCGTAACTCGTCCATTCAGCATCAGACAGCGTGGGGCCAGACACGTTTGTACGAGTTATCCCGTCGACGCGACTCGTACAAACGTGTCTGGCCCCACGCTGTCTGATGCTGAATGGACGAGTTACGCTGGGGTGCGAGCGAACCTATAACGAGGGCCTCAGATAGCTAAGCGGCGTCATTTTCATCATGTCCAACCAAACCGACTACCGAACGATTTTGCTACGAGGCTTCCGTTCCGGCTTCAGCGCAAGCGAGTCGCATGAGTAGTTTATGATGCTGATGGAGCCCGATGCCCGTTCCACTGCTACGGTGTACTGCTGGTTCGTTCGATTGGCCAAAGGACACTTCTGTCTCGACGAAGCTGTTGAAAGTGGACGCCGGGTGTAGCCCAAAACAGCGGTCGTTCTCGCAGCTGCTGAGAGTGATTTAACCGAATCTGTACGGGATGTGGAGATGGAGATTAGTATTCCAAAGTCCACTGTGCATCGGATCCTCAAACGAAATGGCCTTGTGTCTAATCGTCCTTGCACAGAACTATATGATCTGACGACTGAGAGGACCGAGGCGATAGTGACCATGAATGAGAAGTGGGTTATGTACAGCGACCCTGACAGGAGGCCACAACGGATGCCTTACGATAAAGATCCACAGCCCGTCCCGAAGAGATCAGTTCACGGCACGAAGCACATGTTTAGTTTGTACTACTGTAATAAAGGGCTCCTTTATTACGAACTACTGTCGGCTCGGCAATAGGTAGATGCCAATGTCGTCTCATCCCAGCTGGTAGAGATGGAGTCCAGACCACCCGCCGACCTTAAGTTCAAAGGCAAGATTCATCTTGACGAGCTCACTCTGTGCTGGCTTTACAAATAATTCTTTGCGAGGTTAATCGGATGAGAAAAAATGGAATCGGAAGATGTTAAATCCCGCAAGGGTGCCTGCTTGTGGAAAATTTCAATTTGATTCCTGTTAACGTAAAAGACAACTACAGAAGCTCACGGTTGAGACGTTAGTAGCAGCCACTTTAACACCATTTGCTTTCATTCTTCGTGGCGGGTCCTAGTCATTAGTTTCGCACTGACTGTGCTCTTGAAAAAACTTTTCTCCCAGTTCATCGTCAAGGTGAAAGATTGCCTACGTTGTTCATCGTGACGTATGCAGACAGCAATTATGACTGTTGACGGTTAAACTGTGACCGTAGTTCACCGAATGCTGCTGACGAGTCGTCACAATTTCTCTGTTCTGCGTAACCTACACCGCGATGCAAAATTATACGTTCATCCTGCAGTTTGTCCAGAACTACCCGATTCAGCTATTCCCGAGATACAGTAATGTTGTTATGATATCCCTCACTATCAGTAACCTGGATGCCAAATTCTTATTTTTTTACATGAAAATCTGTAAATTTTTGCAGTGGTGAGACACCGTGCCTGAATTTGTGTAAGTTTTTAATAGTGAGGAATATCGTAGTAGCATTACTGCTTCTCGAAAATAGCTTATTCGGGCAGTTCTGGACAAATTGCGAGGTGAACTTATAATTTGGCGCCGGGGAGTTTGAGCGACTTCTGCCGAGCTGCCGACATGTCTGTAAAAGAATTTCGAGCTCTTTCCAATGAGCTTATTGCAATCGCAGTTCGGTGAAACTGTGTACAATTTAGAGATAATATTACTCTTGACAATGCTCGACAACGCTATTGCAGTCCAAAAGTCGAAAAAAATTCCAACCAATTTTCCAAAACATCGCGTATGAAGATCATTCGGCATGCTGATCACGATTCTCTCATCCGTTTTTCGAATATCGAACGGAGACCATCCGTATCGATCACAAGGGTGATCATGTCAACATTTCAGCGTTGGTTCAAAATTCGTCTTATTAGGTTATTTTGTGTCCTGCCCACGATTCTTTTGCCACATTTTCAAACTTCTGCCGATTTGGGGCGTAATGGACAGGCACGGGTAAGCAATGAGGGCGTGGGGCGCGCGCAAGTACCAACCTGAATCTGCTGAACCAGCCGTAGTCTGTGAATTTCTAGCTTCGTGATCAGCAACTTAGAAATCCCATGGGCAAAGTTTGGGCAAAAATGAAAAAAAAATTCGAACCCTGAAGTGCAATGGGAGGAGAAGTGCCCTATTATACAGATACAGAAAACTATTGGAGAGGGGTTAGCGCCAGAGAAGAAACGAGGTTGTGTGTCAATATCTCTAGGCGCATGACTGGGCATGCAATATGGACAGGGCGTTACTATTATTTCTCACCTGGCTCCAATTACTGGACAAAATGAATGCTGAAGTTGAAACGCACATGCAATTTCAGTACAGAACCTCGAAATCTTCCCCCAAATTACAATTGAGAGAGTTCATTGGAAAGTGCTCGGAATTCTATCAAAAGCATGTATAGGTGTAGGGCATACCTTGTGCAGCCTCTGACAATGAGTCAGGGAGCAACAGCTCTCGCTGACGGTTTGGTCGATCTGAAAATGCAAAATCGAAGCGCAATCAATGATGAGCGCCCTTTATCAATAATTAGCGAGTTTGCTCCTTTGCATTAGTGGCGCAGTCCGTGACGCCTCACATGAGGCAAACTTACTGGACGTTCGGATTTTTTAGAAGGCTGCTATTCCTTATTAAAGGACATTTTGACGGAATTCACTTTTTTCGTTTCATTTCTTCCCTAGGTGGTATATGCCTGATTCTTTTGCATAGACGCGGCACCACCGGACTGCGCTACTAACGCAAAGGAGCAAATGCGATCAATGACGTTAATTATTGATTGCGCTGCGATTTTGCATTTTCGCCGCGCGGCATCTTAACGAGCTCTAAGGGCCCTTACAGACCATACGACAAAAAATTGAGCGACGAATTCGCAGTCTTCACCGCGGCGGTGACCGCGCATTCACCAACAGCTATCGATTAGAGCAATGCGGCCGCCGCAAACGTCGCGTTGGACGAGAATGCTCGTCGTCGTGTGTCTCGCTCAATTTCATTTTTAACGGCCAATTCGTCGCTCAAATTGCACGTCGTCGGGTCTGTAAGGGCCCTAAGACCGCATGTGGGCACCTCGGTGAGGGTGCACTCGGTGAACTCACAAAATGGTCGCACGTACTATCACCTATCGCCTCCTCGAGTTGGCAATTATGGTTCTGTGCGTAGCGTTCCCTCTCCCGCTCAAACACTCCGGTGCAAAATTATAAGTTCACCTTGGAATTTGTCCGGAACTACCTGAATAAGCTATTTCCTAGATATAGTAATGCTACTATGATATTCCTTACTATTAAAACCTAATACACAAATTCTAGGCATGGTGTCTTACCACTGCAAAAAATTACAATTTTTTTCATAAAAAATACTAGAATTTGGTATTCATGTTTGTTATAGTGAAGAAAATCATAGTAACGTTACCGTATCTCGAAAATACCCTTGATGGGGTTTTGTCCGGAAGTACCCGAATAAGCTAGGGTTGATCTGGACGAACTGCAGGGCGAACTTATAATTTTGCACCGAGGTGTAGGCTAGACAAAACAGAGGAATTATGACGACTCGTCAGCAGCCTTTGGGGAATTACGGTCACAGTTTAACCGTCAACAGTCATAATTGCTGGCTGCATACGTCACGATGAACAACGTAGGCAATCTTTCACCTTGACGATGAACTGGGAGAAAAGTTTTTTTTCAAGAGCCGTGCGAAGCATCCCTCACCCCCTATAGGCAAAGCCGATATTTCGTTTGAAACTTACGGTAACGGAGAACGTAAACATACTATAGAATACGAAATATGGATGTAGTTCGCAAGAATCTTCTTCGCATCTGGCTCGGTGTCCTAGGACGATCCGCACTCCATCAACGCTATCTTGTATTTCTTCAGGTTAATCTCGTAGATGAAAAAGTATGACCTTTTAATCAGTGTATGACTTCTTATGAAGTGCTCAAGCCCGAATCGCACCGTCATCTAGTGCGCAACATCCGGCTTTCTATAAAAACCGCATAACCGGTTATCAAGCAGAGACTGCGCTGGATGTGTGCTGATCAGAAAGCGTTCGAAATTGCAGAACAGCTGGAAATTGTCTTGTAGGTTTCTTACAGCTTTTTCGTTGTAGATACGGACAACTGGCACGTTAGATCTAATCAGTTTCTTGTGAAATTTCTGATTGGAACCGGTGTGAGTTGCGAGAGACGATCACAACTAGTTATCAGAGAGAACAGACGCTAAGGGCGCCTGCACAAGCTTAGGCAGTAAACCCAACTAGAGTGTTCCCCGACAGCTGATGGAGAACGGTAATTTTTGTGAAGGGACCAGCAGCAGTGTTTGGATCGTTGTCAACTATGTAGTTAAGGTCGAACGATACGAGAGATGAGTCAAATTTTGGCTTCATTTTTGCATTTTATTTGAACTTTTATTTATATTTGTGGTCTTCTGCTCCTTTTTGAATTATGTATCTTTCGTGCTTTTCCTGCATATAAAATCGAAAATCAACCCAGTGATGTTCTCTGCTCTTGTTATTGTTGCTGCGCTCGCTAAATGCTCCAGATAACGTGAAAAAAATCCGCATGTTTGGAAACCCATTATAGTAGCCTCCTCTGGAAAAATATTCTTATTATTCTCGAGCTGCTTTCTTAATCCACGTTTTTCTCTTTTTTTCGTTAAATAATTATGTAGTTTCGGATCCGCATTTGGTCAAAATTATTATTCTCTGAATTTTGACTGTGATTGGGGGCTATGACCACTGATCTGGTATTCGTTTTCCGAATTCCGAACGAGGACCATTTCTTCTTTGTCTAAGATCCATTGTTCTATTCGCTTGTCGGAAAACCACCTCCAACATTTTGATCTCAACGGCTCAGTTCACGCTATGAGCGGTTCTCGGCCACGATTTTGGAAAAAAATCTGTCAGATTCATGATCAGCGCCACAAATAACCTGAGTGTTCAGTGTTTCAGCGAAAAATAACCATCCGAATAAACTGCAGTGAAAGCCTGGAAGCGGCTGCATCGTCCTGCTGCAGGTCCCTATCCGTAATCGCTACTGCCTTACCGCCGCAGTAAAGGTAAAGATGAAAGGTAAAGGTGTCGGCGTTGATCAGTGCCTCAAGGACGCGCCGCGCATTCGTGTTCCATTCAGAACCGTAGAGACCCGGTGAGAGCGTATGTGACCAATACAATGACTTGCAGGGGCCAGCCGCTATCCCAAGGCAGTGTCTTTACTTTCCCAGACATATATGTTACCAATTTACCCGACCACGAAGTGATGGAAGGCTTGGTAAGCGTAGCCCGGGATCGAACGCTCGACCGTGTGATTGTCTGTAGCGCCACTTACCACTGTACCACCTCAGTGAAGTATTTAATGAAAATAAAGGTTCCATGATAGTGATCGTACCTGCACTATGGGAGCATTAAGGTGAACCCGATGAGAAGAGGCTCTCCTACGTCATACAGAAGAAATAATGTAATGAATGTGATCGACAGTCATACCAGCTACGCTTTGCTTACGACACCTTCTAAAAACACTATCACATCAGTATTATCAATCAAGCAGGTGTAACGCACGGGGACGGATTGCAGTGTGCTAAAATAGGTAGACGATCACACTTCAAGAGGAGCTATGTTAACGGAGAATGAAACTCGCTTTCCACCAATGTTCAGTAAGAATCACCCACTATTTAGATACAAGTCATTTAGCGACCTGCAGCCCGCCAATTGAACTAATGAATAGTAGAAAACATATATAAAACATTCATAATAACAAATAAAACGAAGAGCAAAAAGCATGCAGCAAAAGACGGCGAGGAGCTGATGAAATTCATCACTGGGAGTACAGTAACGGGCAGTCGCGACGGGACCCTAGAGTTGACAAACAGACATCGTGGTTTCGCTTATTTATTAGTAGGATGTTCATCAAAGTCAACAGGTCCACATTGCTAATAGCTTCTGATCAGTGATGAGACATGAGCATGGAGAACGGAAGGTGATTTCAGAAGCACAATAGGTCCAGCAGAAGGGAAACAACCGTTCTTCTACGAGTTTCTAAACACACTCATCGTTAAAGTATCTAACAATGTCACGCATGGTCTATCAAAACGCATTTTTGTACTGTATAAATTGTCATTTAGTCACAATGTTTAACACCACAGCAAGATTTATGTTCGTCTTCGTTGATGAATCTAGAGCCTGATTAACTGCTTTACAGAGTTAAAAAACGTCTCGTAAATGAATCAGTAGATACTAGGGTGAACCAAATGTTCTGTTTCTTTTTCCTTCCCTACTCCAATATTGTTTTCCAAGGAACGGCAAACCATTGGACTCTAGACCAGAGTCGATTTTATTGCCTGGTTCGAGAACATCTGATCCGCTTGAGCCAGCACTGGCACCATCCTTTGTTTGCAGTAGCCAAAAATCTAAGACGCTCGTTTTTCACATCGTCCACTTTGTTCACGCGGTACTTATCAAGGAAATGCTCACAACTGATAGTCGATTGTTCATTCAAATAGCGTGCTGACGTCGAACAGCTCGTATTTGAGCACTTTGGAGTTTGGGCCACCGTAATCAACTGTGTATGTATTATACTTGTTGTTGGATTTGTTTCGACTGTATCTATACTAACTCTGAAGGAGTTCGTTCCAATTATCGAAACTTCTACAAGTTGATCGATCGGTACATAATTAATCTCTTATGCCCTTTTTTTTCGCCATGAAATCTCTTGAGACGACGGGTTTAGAAGAAACATCTTCACTTTTAGCTACACAGATGGACCCTAATTGTTGTGCAGTCGCGTTGAATTCCAGTAATGGCGTAATAGGACACAAATCGCAGAACTTTTGAGGATTTTCCCAGTGTTCGAGAATGTTTAGTACCACCTTCCATTACGATTTTTCCTAATAATTCTGACACAGCAGTTCTACAACTCCAAAATAGTGTAGAATATATTATGACATCAACGTACATTTCCCTTCGTTGAAAAACAATTCGGTATATTTCGCATTGAAAAGGCGACAAGACTACTTCTTCACCATAACACGTTGAACTTTGAAGTAATCGTTGCATCATCGTTAATCAGTGATAAAAACTTCAATGCTAGCCCTGAGGGAGTGCTCTACAACAGCATCAAAACTGGGTGAGATGCGCCCCAATATATAGCAATCTCTTATAAAACCACTTATTTAAACGAGATTCTCAAATCTTCCATTCGTTATTCATCCTTGCTCGTCACTTGTCTCGTTAAACGTGCTCGATTGAAGTCAGATTCTATTTATGGGACTGAATTGAAAATTAACAGTGACTTTTTATAGCATATGCAATATGCTCGGATGGTTCACGTCATTTCGAGAGCATGGCGCGCCGACGTTCTATGGAGAGAACCGCACTCCAGTGATGCTTGGTGGGTCTGCGCCACTTTACCATTGAATACATGGCTTTTCAATGACTTTTTCCATTTATTTTAGTTAGTTACTCACGACATGAACTAATTGTAAGGTCGTATATGAAAACTTTTGACATACCTTAAAGCAGTAAAGCACGGCAACTATCCTAGCTTTATCAATAGAAATATATATTTTCATGTTGAGAGCTTTTGGTTCAGACACCCATATCGTCGGTCTTTTCTCCATTTTTGTCGTTCCGTCAATCACGTTCCTCGTCATCCTTCCCGGCGTGCGAAAAAAGCGGATTTCATCGGCAAGCTCGTTCCTATTCAACATGTACGTCGGAGCTACTCTTTTAGGTAAGTTCACTATGAACTAACACTGTCTCTACCTTCACAGACGAGTCTAATACCAATTTACCCGACCCCGTAGAGAGAGTGGAACTAGCAGCGACGATCCAATCGTTGTCAAGCGGCTAAGGTCAACGTGCAATCAGGATTGGTACGCAAAAACTTCACGGACGTGACCACACATTTCACGTCCTGCAAGCTCTGCTGCAATGTTATGCGTGAAGCCCCCCTCAGACTTTACTGCGTTGATGCCGCAGCGCAGCAGCTGCGCAGTAGCGGCAGCGCAGCTGTAGTGCCTCCGCAGCGGTGAATGTCCCGAGTCATTCTTTGCTACGGCAGCAAGTCCGACCTGGCCTCGCTCAAACTATGTTTCGCTGAAATTTCGTCTACATAGGTTATCAAAGGCGCTGATGACGAATTTCGCGTCTGTTTTCGAACTTCGTTGGGAGAACCTTCCATGTCGTCAACTGTGCACTAAACAGCGCTTTGACCAACAACAGTCCAGTAGACGGCCGCAAAAGCGCGCAACAATTGCGGAGATACGCGCAACCCCCTTTTTGCTGCTCTACCTTGGTTTACTGCCGCCGTAGAGTCTGAAGAGGCTCCGACACAGCTCATTGCAGTGAAATTTTGAAAGCAACAACTGCGCTGCCACTACTGTGCTACTGTCGCCTCTGCCCTTCAGAATTGAGCCTCCTCGTCCAATTTCGTTCCACGCAACTGATAACGTAGTTTAAAACAGATATACGTGATTGTGCGAAACAAAGAACTTGTTCGGGTACTTTTTTATAGAGGTACTTTTCCTCTTAATGCCCAATTATCACATCACATCCAAGCGTATCATATCTTAATGCACATCCTTGAAGCAGTCTTATCATATCGTGCTTGAGCCATAACCAATTTATTATCAAGTTTTAAACAAAATCAACGACTTATCTATGCTAGATAACAGCTTCATACGATAACCTCTGAAACATCTCTCTTTTGGAAAAACTTCTCATTCTTGCAAGAAAAGAACGGATTTTTCTTCCATATCAGGCAGATCAAACAGGCTGCATACGAACATAGGTGGATGCGAAATGGTATGATATCGAATAGCACGGTATGATAAGACCGTTCCAAGGTTATACGTTAAGATACGAGCATGATATTATAAGGTTGGGCATGATATGATAATTGGGCATTAGGAGGAAAAGTACCTTTATAGGTGTCAACTTATTCGAGCGTTAGATTACGATCCGACAATGAACGCCACTCCAAGGAATAAATGCGATCCACACCCTATAGAAACAATATCTTTGCCATGAGGGGCAACAGGAAGCAAACCGGATAATGATCTTCAGCGCTGGCGACGTGACGTGTGTCAGCTTGCACTGGCTCTGCTTGGAGTACTTTGGGTAGGGTATATGTATCCATCAAATTAAGATATGTGATAGCATATGATTTTCTCTTTCCTATGCATATCTAACTTTGGAGAAGAGCCGTCTGATTACTGAGAAAATAGCCAATGAAATTGCATTTACACAAGTGGCCGTTTTACGAATATCCGGAGGGCATTCGACTCCAGATTCCTCTAGTGCATAGTAGACTTATTGCTTGTTAGGTACTTAACAGCTAGCAAAATGATTCCCGCTATTGTTAAGAAAATCATCTGTTGTTAAATGCATCACTCTCCCGCCACCGTACGCTGCGCGGGTTTGTGCCCCATTTTCTCTCGGTCCAACTAGAAGACGATTTTCTGAATAATAGCGGGAATTTTTCTGTTACCTGTTAAGTACCTAACAAACAATAAGTTTATTATGCACTAGAGGAATCTGGAGTCGAATGCCCTCCGGATATTCGTAAAACGGCCACTTGTGTAAATGCAATTTCATTGGCTATTTTCTCAGTAATCGGACGGCTATTCTCCAAAGACATATAGTACCTCCTTCCTACCCAGTGGAATTCAGACGTTACAAAGGCTAGACAAGAGGACTCTGCCGGCTTGTCCAATCACCCAAAAATCCTCTGACGGCTCGCGTTTTGTGCTGCAAACAATTTGGCGCGCTGAGATCTTTTGACCAGATGCAAGAGTGCATCCTCCAAGTCGCGAGAATTTTTCACACTGTGAATAGGTTTGAACGTTGCGCGTTTCGGAGACCACGTCAGGAATTTTCACGTTTTTTTATCCTAATGGGGAAGCTGCTACGAAAAATTTATAGATGCCTTGAAGGGTTGCTCCTCCATGGAATTCTGTAGCCCTTTGACGATGTGTTGTTGGCTGGATTCCGTGCAGATAGTAACACGACTACTGTTTTGAGTTTTATAGTTGTTCTTCTGTGGAGTTGAAATTTGTTTCTGCTCCCAGTACAGTCGTATGTATACAAAAGTGGTAAAAGTGGTTGATATAATAATGTCATTGGAAGTGGAAGGAACTGGTTTGCTGTTATACGTGAAATTCCAAGACATTTTCGGAGCAATAGCGCTTCTTTGGCCCGTGAATCCATTTCAGAAGATGCGCATTTCGGAGAAAGGAGAACTCCGACCTGGTTTTACAATGCCTCTTTTGAGAAGGTTAAAGTGATTTCGAAACGTTTGGAGGAATGCAAGATGTCGATTCTCCAGAATGTACCGCAATAGATGTACAAAATGAGTCGTCAGATGTCTGGAATGTGCAGGTATGAAAGGGTCTGATTTCTTCTCTTTCAGTATCACTGTACCATCCATGCTGGCATCGAGCAGAAACGCCCATTCTGACACAATTCAAATCGTTTACGAATGCAAAAATCGATGCACACATTCTCGTCCGAGTCGGTCTACAATACCTGAACATATCACTCAGCAGTACGTTTTCACTTCCTTAATAGTGAACTGATGAGCTGAATTGATACCGCTTAATGAGAAAATTTATCCACAACCTATGCTCTTGCTATGAAAATAATTCTATAATTGCACAAACTTCACAAATCTCCTCTTTGCCAGAATGAGTTTTCAGGGAATGACTCAGTTATCGATGGCAAATGAGTGAAAGGTATTCGACAAGTTGTCGTACGGCTTTACCATTTTTTTCCCACCTTTGGACAAGTCAGATATAATGATGTTCCCAACACGGAGTGTTGGGACCATCATTATATGAAAATTCGAGGCGTGCCAATGTAAAAAGCTGACATCATGGGGCAAATGTCGTACAAAGTAAGAATACTAGTGACACTGCTCATCAGTTAATCAGTTGCATGGCTGCCCCAACCATCGTGCTAACCCAACGTGGGCCCTAATTCATGAACGGAAATCGGGTTATATCACACTCCGGACGAAATAAACCAGGTCTATCCCCGGAAATTCGCATTCATAACAGTCGGGTTTGTGACACCCGACGTGTAGCAATGCAACGGCCGTGATTATGGCTGTGCTACATATGTGTGAGCGGCAGTCAGTTCACAAATCGATAAGTCTGATTTTTTATCATAGTTTTTCTAGCATGTATTCGGTTGCTATTCGCTTTGATTGTTTCGTTGTAATTTTACCTGTGTTCTTTGTTTGCCAACTAGCGAAATTATGTTTCCTTTAAACTCTGAAAAATTATAGTTTAAAATAAAAATTGAGCGGCACACCAGCTGAGCGGGTATTAGTATTGGAGCGCTCTAACTACAGCGGATGCTTGATTCATCGCCGCGCCAGCGGTGTGGAATAGACCTGCCGTATCCCCGGAATAAACTCCGCTGCGCGTTTATGAATGCGAAAATGAGCGGCGAACGGGGTTTCTTCGCGGGTCTATAGCACCTATACCCGTGCTGAATCTAGGAACCACATTCATCATTGGCAAACCCCGATAAACCCCTAGATATAGCCTGTGACTGGCGCGCACCTTTCTCTACGTATCCTAAACTTCCTATGTTAAACGCAATCTCTCATCGACTCTGCCGACTGGCTCTCGCTGCGCCGCGGTTTCGGAGACCGCTATCCGTTCGTGAATTTGGGCCTAGGTCTTGATTCCTTTTTCTCGAGAGGGAGAACATGGTGACAACCTTTTCAACTCCTTAGTTCTACTAGATTGAGGAAATTGGCGCCATCGAATTCGGGTTGTGTGTACGAACAGAAATCTGAAAAGCGATCTCCATTGAGCAGTGGTGGAGGGTTTTTACGGAAGTAGACGTTCTCTCGATGGTGCGATGTGGCCTTTTCAGCGAACGCTCCTCAAGAAAGCGAGCACGTGATCGTCAGTGAAGGACTACTTTATAATGAACGATTCAGCTTTTCTGAAGGTAGATTCATAGACGTTTATCCGACTGATTTTATCCGTTGATAAGCGCGTGTTTTTCAGTGAACAAAATGGAAAAGGAGTTGTCCAATGCGCTAAAGAAGGGTCTACCGTTTCCGATACTGAAGGTAACATTTCAGCTGCTACTCATTCAACTAGCTGATCCAAGAGATTCGAAACATCAATTATCGACGGATGTCTAGGTGATTGAATACCTATCTTCTGACGGCTTTGGTTGGGGACGACAGTATCGAGTAGCCGGCTACTACACTGCTTGTATGTTGTGGTAAGGATCGTTCTCTACTCAACAAATCCTCACAAGCTATTGAATTTCATTCAGGCTCTCATTCTACACGTGGATACTGTCGTTCGTTTGTCTTGCTTTCCTACCCCATTATTTTTCCAGATGCATGTTCTACACAGGAGCTTTTATGGGAATAGGTAAGTTATGCCCGAATGTCAAAACTGAAGAATTATACTAGACAAAACTTATTCACTCTGTGTGGAAAGTCTGGTACTTGAAGCCAAAAACCAAGATTGATATTACAGTTTATTTGGGCTAACGTTTCGGCGTCCTCGTCTTTTTCAGAGCCTGAAACAAGTCGAGTTCAAGCTGAGAAACTACCAACTCGACACCGCATCAAATTCTCCGAAAAAATAAGAGAAAACTGAATGACCATCGAGCAAATGGAAAGGGGTCAGAAAAGGCTAACCTTTTATAAGTGGACTAGTGTGGTCCACTACACGCCCGTAGCCGGTTGGATACGTGGGTGATTGAGGGTTCACGCCTACGGACCACCCGCCTAGAGGACTTCTGGGGCATGACCTGGTAGGTCAAGACCACACATGTCGACGAACGGTGCCAGCTCCTGGATAACCGCCACACACTCGTCCTTCCTATTGATTCTAGGAGACCAGGCCGCAATCCAAAGCGCTTCAAGTGGTACCAGACTTTCCACACTGACAACAATGCCAAGATTCATCGAGAGCCGGACGTGGAATGTGCTTATTCGTTCTATTTTCGGAAATAGGATAAGTGACGATTTTGAGGTGATGTGATCTTTATCACGAGCATTCCACGGCAGATGTACATTCGTTTTCCTGTTCATCATGGAGATACACTGCTGAAGTTCCGGTTGTCGATATGTTTTCACGCTACATGTGTTGCTGGTAGGTTACGCAGATTTTTGAGCTGAAATTTCGTTTTTTTTTTCAATTTTCTGCAATTTCCAGAGTATTAAAGTGTAGAAAATACTTTAATGATACACTTTAATACACTTTAAATTGGAAGGAAAAACGATCTTATTGGTGAAATTCTAGTTTTATTACCGCTTTTTTGATGCGATTTTTGCGACGAATCTAGCACCACCATCGCAACATCATATTCTAGGATTTTCTTCGTCTATCTTGGTCCTAATCACGAATTGAAACAGTTGATCACCACATTTGATACCAACGTTCCATCCCGGGTAACTGCTGCTCAATATTTCAGCGATTCTCTGCATCGTCGTTGGAGCGCTGCTGTGGTTCTTGGAATCTAAGAACGTTTACCATTTCGACACAATCTTTTCGGCTCGACGACACGCCGAAGGTAGTGTCGTGGACGTGTGTCGAGATAACGATAGCTTGAGGACGACTTTGAGCCGCAAAAGCACCTTGTCAGGACGAGCACATTCTGTGACCACGTTATCGAGCCGTCATTATCCGTCTGCAACGTCGGAGATCAGCTTTCATACGAATCCGTATCGGAACAACCTAAGGTTTTGACGGCGTCGTTTCTTTGATTGAGCTTTATTTGTAAGTCTATAGCGTAGCATACTTAACTTACTACAACTGCCCCAACTTAGCTATGACATAGCGGACTTATATCCACTATGGTTGGAGTCAAAAGCCTCCAAGGCTTGCGAGAACATCGTTCTTGAGATTAGTGTAATTCAGAAACTTGTGGAGCGTTATAACATTATATACCCTTTCTCATGAGGTTTCCATCTCCAAAATACCCTACAGCTTTGATATGTTTGCTGCTTTTCTGTCCAAGGTGAAAAGTGATATATGTCTCTCAACATATATCCCTTTTGAGGCACACTGCCATTAGCCATTGAAGAGAAAAAAAAATTAGCAATTTAGGCCAACCAATCCCCTCCAGCCAAAATTAAATAGATAAATAATGGGTATAGTTTGACAGAATTTTAGTCAGAGCAGCTTTCCAATTACTAAATTTGTAATTGCGATAGCGACACGCTTTAGTTTGTTTATTAGTTCACGTTATTTTTGATTGGGGTCTTTCATCAAGATGATATTTTCTTGATGGTTCGATACTTCGTTATGAATTCGAAGGTAGTGGTCCGGATTCAGAATTTCAAAACCGAACCTACACAACCTATGGCGAAGCAGCTGAATGCCTCAAATGTTAGCGTGTTGAAGAAGGCACACGCAAGAATATGCCATTTTGAAAACCCATTGCTTCGCTTTGTTTTATAGCGAACTTTCAGGACCCTTGAAGTGTGACAGCGTGCTGTTTTTCACTTTTGCAGTGTCATGAAAAGTGGGGCGATCGTTCACACCGCCACTCACTACTGAAACCGCTGGAGATACCGGATCGGTTATTTGTTCAGCAGAGGAACCTTCAGACTCTACTGCGGTAGTAATCCAATCTAGAGCGGCAAAAAAGGGGGTGCACGTTTTTCCGCAATAGCTGAGCGGCCGTCCACTGGACAGTCGTTTGTTAAAAAACTGTTTAGTGCGTAGTTGACGATAAGGGTGATTTTCGCAAATTTGAAAACGGATTTGAGATTCGTTCTCGGCGCCTCTGATAATCTAGATTGGCAAAATTTCAGCGAAAAATATTTTGAGCGAAGTCAGATCCGACTTGCTGCCGGAGAAACAATGAAGGGAAAGATTGCCCGTTGCGGCGACACTGCAGCAGCGCTGCTGCTACTGCGCAGCTGCTGCGCTGCGGCAGCAACGCAGTAAAGTCTAGAGGGGGCTTAAGCGCATTCATTCTTCGATGCTGTAGGCGGGTGAGCGGTAGATGAACGGATTTCTCAGAATCAAGATGTAGCCGCTGCTCATGGATGGTAGTTTTTGCGACGATAGGTGGCGCCGCTTCCATTATACTGCTTTACTGCCACAAACGGCAAGAGTTCCTAACGATTCACAAATTGAACGATGTTAGAATGAGAGGCCATCGAAAGCACATTGTTTCACGTGAATTTTCTGTCTGTCATTTTCTCGTTTCGATAGGCTCATGTGCATGCATCATTTATGTATGACAAGATCGTACTTTTCAAATGTGAACCATGATTCTTGTGTTTATATCCACTAGATGTACTTGTATTAATCCTATGTACTATGCTAGTGCTGCTATTCGTAGATACTTATATTTATGCATTGGATCACATATTGGATTATATAGATTACCTTATAGATTTACGTTCATTACGAGTAGAGTGCAATCACGGGTACGTAACACAACCATGTCTTTTGCAATCTAGAATAAATGTTTTCGAAGGTTCGGTGCCCTGCAGTTTTGTAACAAAATACTGGAAGAAACGGATATTCTGATTTGCGGTCGTCGCAGCATCTTATGGTACCGCTGCTCGTCGCCTTCTCGTTTAGCTGCCGATCTGTGGATCAGGCTTAGGCTCCGAAGAAGGTGGTTCCACCGAAACGTCAGCCAATAAATATAATACACCAATCTCGTGTCGAGCTCAAATACAGGACAAGAAACTAGAAGAAACGTTCATGATGAAGCCTACTCTACAACCTAATGGAACCACTTATAGCTGGAAGTTGGGAACGAGCGAAACATGCAGCAGCGGTCAAAAAGATATGTCACTTTGCTTGAAACATGGTTCTAAAGTTTGACCAGTTTTCGACCACCAAAGTGTTTTCTCAGGAAAATCTATAATTTATCGGCGATCCGAATCAAGTATCTGCAGCACATTAGAACAACTAAACCACGCTCTATCAGAATTTCGTCTCAGATTGCACATACGCTCAGTGATTTTCAAGATATTTTCGTTTAGCTTATGAAAATCACTAAAAATGTTTTCAGAATACACGGAATTCGCGACAACGGTATGTTTCGAAATATTGTAGTGGCTGATAGTATCAGTGTAGCCAATTAGCCAAGATGATACAAGTTTATTTCGGCTGACGTTTCGGCGAGTCCGCCTTCTTCAGAGCCGCCTTCTTGTTTCGAAATATATTTCAAATAGAGTCATCAGAACTGTCGATTGTTATCGGATCCTTTTCGATTTGAAATATTTGTGCATGAAAATGAAAAGTGATATATCTTTCTGACCGCTACTGTATGCTACGGATCCAGTCTGCGACGGCAATGGACCTTCACTAATCAACCTCACCACATAGGTTTCTCTTCTAAACGGATAGATGTAGTCGCTCAAGGCATCTTGTTTACGATCTCTATCACACATCCAATCACTAGAAGTTATTTTCCAAGGGAGCCGGTGGTGAGGAATGCCTTCATTTTCATACGTCACGAGTGCACATGATTGACTTAGTAACACTCGACTACTACTCTGCCATTATTCAAACGATCCCATTGATGATAGCCATAATTCTCGCCATCTTTCTTTACCGTATGCTGAATCGTGAGGTAAGATCTGCGTTCTATGAAAGTCTGTGGCTTGATTCTTGAAGGTACTGATTTCAGGTGATAAACGAGATAAGTGACACCTCCAAGGTGCTGGGCGCCACCCAGATGACGATAACTTACGCCGAGATTCCTTTTCCGCTTGTTGCCGTTGTCGCACATCTCTACAATCTCAATCTAGATGAAGTCAGTGACACCCCCTCTCTTTTTCTGAATTGCTAATATTTTCATATTTTCTATTTCTAACGCACTCGAACCTGCCCTGATTCTGTGGCTCCTGCTTGGGCGAGGAGCTGGAATGGCCTCGCATTTTGGTACTATGTGGGTTGGGGGGTGCAGCGTGCTGGTCTGTAATATTGCGTCGACTCTATGCTGGTTAACATGTTAAGGTGTGAACAATTCTGAAGAGTTTACATGTCAAACATGTCAAAACCGACCGAGTTAATCGTAAACAATGGCAGATATAACAATGATAGCGTGTTAAAGTCGACGTAAAGTTGCGGACCTTAGCGCCCGCATTTTCGTTAAGGAATTTGAAGAGGAATCCTCGGCGCTATGTGGGTTGGGGGGTGCAGGATGGTGGTCCGCAATTTTACGTCGACTTTAACGTGTTATCATTGTTATATCTGCCATTGTTTACGATCAACTCGGTCGGTTTTGAGACGTTTGACATGTAAACTCTTCAGAATTGTTCACACCTTAACATGTTAACCAGCGTAGAGTCGACGAGACCAGCACGCTGCACCCCCAACCCACATAGCACCGAATCCTCAACACTGAGAAGGTGTGCTGTTGTTCTCCTGATCGCCACGGCTGTCGACGCCTTACGGAATTTCGGATACCGTCCGAGTGCAAGATGCAGACTATTGATCCCCACCTTTACAACACCAATTATTCTGAAAAAATTAAGCACGTCTCACATTATTACCGTCGTCGAAACAGATCCCGTTCATGTACTCATTATCGATTAGTTTATTGTAAGGACGTAGCCGAAAACAACGCTTATCAGTTGATTTTTGCTTTGAGAAAAAAGGTGCAAGGGAATTTGCAAATCAGTTTTTATCCAGCGTGAAATTACAAAGGCGCTTTTTTGCTTTTTACACCGTCTCTCCCATTATTTCTTGTCGGGTTATTCTTTCTGATTTCTCAATCTGCAAGCGTCTTGTGGTGCCATAGCGAAAAGAAAGTCTTCCAGGAACACGTTTCAGAAGGAAGGGCACGAACGAGATTTAAGAAATCGTTAATTGCTTCTTCTTCTTGTCCCTTTTCTAATTACGATTGGCTTAGCCAAGATGACAAGCGCAAGAGTTTAAGCTCATCTTCAGTTCCAAAAGCTATGGAGTCTGGAAAAAGACATGCGATGCCGCAAAGTGCTTGAAGTCTACAAGAAGGATTATCTGACCACCAATTTCATCGAAAAGTATGAATCAGTCCATCTTATTTCATAGGCGTCACACAAAGAATTATATTTGCGTTATTTTAATTTCTTCGGGGACATCTTTTTCAACGATTCAATGCAGCGCTTATTGAGAAAAACGCGGTTAATTTTGAATGGCGTCATTGGTGCCCGCCTACATCCTGCTGTTGCAGGAAAGATTTTTTCGTTTAATTTGTAACGCAACAGTGCTCAGTAATGGCGACATATTGCGAATAAACTAACTACATAGTTCTCCAGGTTACTTTCAGTATGTCAATGGCTGCAAAAAAGGTTTCACGACATCTACAAAGGCCCATTCTTTGAAAGAGAAACGGAAGGACACGAAGGGAGCAAGTACAAGCACGACCACATGAGCTCCCGGGGTTCGAGCCCTGGATGTTACCTACGTTGGCGCTGGTTTTTGGGAAATCGTAATTGGTGGTTGGGTCGCTAGTGGGTAAACCGATTGGAGATCTGAAACGGCCCGTCCCAGAATGAAACTTCCAGTTGCGTGCTTTTAATGTTGTAGGTAGCGCTTTGGTAGACCCAAAATCATGAGACAACGCCTGTTTGGTTAACTAGCACTATAGCCAAGCGAACTCCTTTCAAATAAAATTAATTCTGACAACCCGCAGTCATCCCTTCCTTGTCCACTGCATCTTATTTTCTGCGGTCAGTTTCGTTAGCTACTACTAACTCTGCTGTTATGTTTTTGTTTAGTACTGACATAAAGATAAAAATTGGTAGGTTTCCCTAATAGGGACCAATGGCGTTCAAAAAATTAGCGGTGGGACTTGATTGGGCGCAAAATATCCAGTGCTCAGACACTTATTTCGGATCATCCGCGGGGGAAAACCGATGACGAAAAATTGGGACCGCTAGTGATAGGTTTGAGGTTCGCGGGCGATCGGAAGAGCGGACAAAAATCAGTGAGCTTTCGGATCATAATTTGGTCATCCGCTTACACAGCCCTGATAATTCCTCATTTACCCGCTTCTGATTTCATTGTGAACAATTACACATTGCAAAGAAAGTACCAATTTATTTTCTACTCAGACATTACTTCAGACTAGTAGTAGTTTTACCCATGGATAAAACTAATATTAATGTCGGTGGTGAGGGTGGATTTCCGCCCGCTTTGTAACAGCAGTGAAGCGGGGAGGTTTCAAGGATTCCTGCTGGAGGAAAGTCAGTGGTAGTCTAGGGTTCCTTCATCAAGTGATGCTGATTCAGGTTCGGATCGAAGTTCCTTCTACACGGCTACGTGGGAAGCGAGGCGATACTTGGTACTGGCCACGGTAACCATCGACTACGCGAAGTGTCATTTGTAAGCCGGAGCCGGAAACCGGCTCCTCCACCGACCAAAGAAGGCGCAGCGGAATCGGATCGCAGTAATGCAGGTTCAACGACAGCGCCGCGAAGAAAATTAAGCAAAACAAAATAAAATGCGAAAAAGCAGTAGTCCTCCAGCAGGAACGAAAGTACTCTTTAGTAACACAATGGTGTTGTACAGCGTGTCCATTTTCGTTAAATACATCTTGATTAAGCCAGTATTTTATTTGATTTCGAACAGAAAAGAATTGATCTGATGCGGATGTACACAATTTTTTCTATCGGCCCTATTCACATTATATTATGAAAAATGGGATAAAAACAAATTTACTGTTACGGTGCCCCTGTCTCCGACTATTCACACTATTGAAGCATGATGATCTCCCGGGAGAGCGATCACGCACCGATCTCTAGATCTCTAGTCCTTAGGAATGACAGTAAGTTGATCATGTAGAGCGAAGGAGGTCCAGTTCAATGATATTCTCACTATATTATAAGCAAGACCTGGTTGTTTATTTGAATGGATGAATGGACGACAACTTTATTTTTCAAATGAGAACTGTTGACGATGTTGTTCAGCAATGAAATTGTCTTGACTATCACATTTTACAAGAGTACCTAAAACTTTATTTACCATTCGTTCAGCGGCCTATATGTAGGTCGACCCTAATGGACACAAAATCTCGGCACCGTTCTTCCTGCGGCAAATCAGCAGTCAGAGGAGAGATTTCGGAACCAATCTTTCCCAAACTGTGTTTCAGGGGACTATCTAAGGTGCTAATCAGGAAACTGATGTCCATTTTGATTTTGATTTCCTAATCTTCAAGTAGAAAATGTCGTCAACAAGGGTGATCAGATCAAATTTCAGATCTGGCCTCAGATTCTACAGTTCCTTCTCGCTGAGACCTCTTTAGATTAGTGTTAGAGGGCGGGAAATTCAAAATTGCACATTTGAGAACAATTTAACCTCCTTGAACAGTCTACCAAGTAGAATAAGATCAACAGTTTTCTTTTCTTTTTCTACTTTTCTCCGGCCTAATACTGATTCTGACATTATTGTTTCGACTTTTGGCTACTACGGGCCGGTACAGGTAGGCAATGAAGGCGTGGGACGGGTGAGGGCAGGATGACAATGTGGAGGATTAGGGCTTGTTCAGACGACGCGCGTCGAAAATGCAAAATCGAAGCGAAATCAATAATTATCGTCCTTGATCGAATTTGCTCTTTTGCATTAGTGGCGCAGTCCGGTGGCGCTTCATATAGACAAACTCGCTGGTCGTTTGGGTTTTTTAGAAGGCTGCTATTCCTTATTAAAGGGAATTTTGACAAAATTCACTTTTTTCGTTCAATTTCTTTCCTATGTGATTATATGCCTAATTTTTTTTGCCTATATGAGGCGCAACCGGACTGCGCCACTAACGCAAAGGAGCAAATTCGATCAATGACGTTAATTATTGATTGAGCTTCAATTTTGCATTTTCGACGCGCGTCGTCTGAACAAGCCCTTACGGATTACAGATTCGTGAACAGCATAACTGTGAACCTAAACGGTCAGTGTTTAAGCCAAATTAAAAAGAAGAAATTCTCGGACGACCTTAGTGCGATATGTGCAACAGTGTCGAAATTTCAAATAGACGAAGTGTGACTCAATTCGGCAAGGAATACAGATTTACTTGTTAATTTATTTATTTATCGAAGCTGGCGAACAGATGTTCGGCGGAAGATAGGCCAGCGAACGGCTGGTTATATCTCACGGCCGCTTGCTGGTAATTGGAGAGTGAGAGTGGTTTTGTGGAATGTGATAGTCAAAATAATTTCATTGGTAAACAGCCATATAACCACCTCCAACCGCTCTCATTTGGAAGATGAAATTGACATCCGCCCATGCATTCATCCAAATAAACAATTGGGTATCGCTTATCTGTATAGTAGGGGTAGTAAGAATAGAAGGCCACTTATGGAACGCTGTGATATCCGCTTCAGGATGTCTTGTCCGCTGACCAAACGATCTATGACGCTGTAGTTGACGGTGAGAGAACGACAGGGAACCCTTCTAGCTCCCAACAGCGACAGGGAACCCCTCTAGCTCCCAAACGATCTATGACGCTGTAGTTGACGGTGAGAGAACGACAGGGAACCCCTCTAGCTCCCAACAGTTCGTACATCACCACATGTTGAATAGTAAGTTTTAAAAAAAGAAAAAAGAAAGAAAGAGAAAGAGAGAGCGTCTCATTCGCGCAGAACGCCTTTGAAACTTATGAGAGCTGACATTGGGTCCGAAATAATTGTTCTTTCGCGATTTCACTTGATGCCCATTCAGAGACGACGGCATGGCGGCGCGGCAATTATCAAAGATAGGGCAGGGGCGCAGACTCTGCCACCGCTGCGGCATTTACCGCTGTGGCAACGGCGGCACTGTGAACGAAAGTGCTTAACGAGCACCATAGGACCCTTGTCATTAATGTCCACGAATGAAAAAGCTCCTATGGCGAATGTGGCAAACGCCACCGTATCGTCGCCGCTGAAATTGGTGGCGCCACTGCTGTAGCCTCTGAATGGACCTTTAGACTACAGGTGAAATTTGCAAGAAAGCTTAGGCACATATCAAAGTGCAGCGGAAATGTAGTTGGAAGCGATATCTTTTAAGAAAGGTTGCTGCAGTTTGGCTAAAATCGAGAACACACCTTGGCATGGAAAGCAAACGTGAAACCGTGAACGAGAGAATTGTTCTGTTAGTGCTAAAAATCAAACTCCCAACGCTTTATTTTCGAGAAGTTCGACGAATTAATTGCACTTATTAATTTAATGGAGAGCTTGATCACTTCTTCTTCTTTTTGAGCTGTCCAAATTCATCGACATCGACATCAAAGCTATCGTAACCCTGGTTTGACTTTGCTATAAAATACACTGACATTATTGTTAGAACTACGAAAATTCTATAAACGTGTTACACTGTTCGGTTGGCTTGAGTTAAAACAGTTGAAATATACCCATTTGCTCGGCCTCCATAATTTGTCTCAATTGAGCTGGCATGAGCTTGATGTCTGCGTCACCTGAATTGTTCAAAATTTCCCGAATTTTCAAAGTCATGAAAAAACCTGCCATGGTTTCATGTAATGAAACTACAAGAGGTAGAACTGCAACAATCGAATTCATTTTCTTCACTCTGCACATCAAATCCGACTACACAAATGACTAATTCGGGGTAAAATGAAAGACCGCGCCCTAAGTCGCGCCTTCTTAGAAGATATTAGATTGAGAGAACAGATCCCCCTTTTAGTACTTTAGCTACTTTTCTTCAACGAGAAAATAGTTTTGATCACCAATTCACTGATAACCTAGTGAGGTTGGCTAGGAGAAATCTTCAATAGAATAGTCAGTACAGCGCTTCTGCATTTCATAATAGCCGCTTTTCAAAGTATGTAGATCCTTTGAAAGTCTGCGATTTGTAAAAAAACGGTATGCGATATTAGAGTTAAACACCACAAGCTCTATCGTTTCGCATTATATGGGTTCCTTGTATAAAAATTGATGAGATCAGAACTTGAACAATTAAGGAATATGTACGGGTGGCGGAAAATATGCGCCACCGGTACTTCTACCGTTTGACTGCGGGGCGTGGCCGAGGGCGGAGCAAGCCCGCAACGATATCGACGATATCACTGCAATGCAATGCTATCATCGATATCAATGCTTTTCACCATTCTCACTGCTTCTACACGCTGTGCTAGTGATGACGTGAAGTGCTGATAGATAGGCTTGCTCCGCCCCAGCCACGCCCCGCAGTCAAACGGTAGAAGTACCGCGCCACCTTCTCCGACACCACTGCGAAGCACTGGTACTCGGAGTTTTCCATCGATCTATGGAGGTTTTAACATGTCAAGCCTTGTGCTCGCTAGCTATTCGATATGGGGTCTCAGATTTGCTTTCAACCACAATGGCTACCCAGGTTGTTATCGTTGTTGTGAGGGTTGTTATGAGATGGTCTCTACGTGACAGGCTGACCCATCCAAACTCACTGTGTGCGCCTTCTTCAAATGCGAAAGAAAAGGCACCAGTGTTTTTCGTGTACTCAGGAGCGAGGATTAATATAGAAACCTGTTTGGAAGTTATCCTAAAAAGGCACCTCCTTCCGTGGCTTACTTGCCACTTTGTAGAAAAACGTGTTTCAACAAGACGGAGCGCCGGCTCACAAGGCTAAGCATGTCCAGGAGTGGCGCCGGAGCAGTCTGACGTCGCGGAGAAAGGCTGGTCACCGAATTCTCCTGACCTTGACCCCTTGGATTACTTCACCATGATGGTTGAGAAGCAGGCCTGCTCTACGACGTACAGCAGTTTGGACTCTCTAAAAGCAGTTCGTGAAGTCCTTTGCCCAGGGGTGTGCGGAACTTTTTAGCAGAACATGGAAGCGGAAGAAGAGATCGGAGAGCTCCACCGCGAAGGGTAACAAATTTAAGACAAAGCCCCTCTCCCGAACATCTTGAGAAATTGCTGTTTCTCTTTCATGCTATACTCATTTTAGGCCCCTCATTCTATTTTGAAAACATTCCTGTCTATCACGCTAAAAAAGTCTGTCTTTCTGTACGTACATGTGCCGGCTTTGGTTTATAATGAAGTTCATAAAGATGAATGAAATTGGTATGGGTTTTGTGATGACTTTCCACCATTTGCTTTGAAGCTATCACCAAACGCTTCCATCAAAATAGTAGACACCCTCTGGTGATGACAAACGAACATTCTATGAATTCCTTCAGAAGCAGAAATGGGAACGTTTTGCGGTACAGTTTCGGCTGAATTCCAATAAGTCAACGATTTTTGCACTATTTCCGTTTCCGTGTTCTGTATTCCGATTTTCGATATTTTTTGGCCATTTCCGTTCCCCTCTTCCGCCTTCACGGACTCGCTGGCAACGCTTCGGCCGGACACCAGGGAACAAATATGCTCGACCAACAGGAGACCAGCCTCAGTACCCCGCACACCGGGCTCTGCCGTCCCCGACGTCGCATGGTACGACAACTCGTGAGAGGCGAAGAAATATGGGGACGTCATGGATTCTGGACAATGACGACACATCTGGATCACGACATGGAGACTGTTTTATTCTTTGTACCTACAATGCTAGAACAGTCTACTCAAACACCGACCTATACGCTCTTCTCGAAGCTGCCGGTCGCATAAAATATCATGTGATCGCACTACAAGAAACCAAGAGCAGGAAAGCCGACATTCGTCAACACAACGACGGGACTCTTGTAATCCGCGGAGAGAAGATACCGTCTCGGAACGTCGGTGGCGTTGGATTCATCGTGCACCCGTCTGTCGCCCACCTCGTCAACCCTCACGAGATTCTGTCTCCTCGCCTAGCCATTTTGCGCCTTCATACGCCGCATCAGAAGACCATCTCAATCGTCAACTGCTACTCACCTGCAGCAGCTGATGATTCTGAGCTAGATACGTTCTATGGACAGCTAGAAGAAGTCCTTTTACAAGTTCGTCGTCGGTGACTTCAACGCAGGGATCGGAAAGGGCAATAGCGAAGATCACAGGATTGGAAGATTTGGGATAGGCGATAGGAATGAGAATGGAAATCGTCTGGCTGACTTCATGTCCGCTTCACGTCTCCTCCACGGCAACTCGCTGTTTGAGAAGAATGAATACCTTCGCTGGACATGGGAATAACCTGAAGGCACGACTCATGCTGAGATCGACCACATAATGACCAACAGAAGATGGTGCCTTTACGACACTTCCGTGGTACCATCTTTTTGCAGTGGATCCAATCATCGCCTCCTTCGGGCTAAGATCAGGTTCGATCACCATCTGGAGAAAAACACCTGTCATAGACCGAAGGGAAGGAAGCAAGCCGTGTTCGACGAAGACCTTCTGAACGATGGTCTATCCCTTTATGACTGGCGAGTCGCTGGGGACCCGACCGAGGACTACGAGCTGCTTCTAAAAGGACTGCCAACGTGTGCTGACGCTTCTTCTCGTTCATTATCAAGCAGAAATGCCCGCATCTCCTCGAACACCATGGCGCTGCTTGAGAAGAGAAGGAGTTTGAGGATGGATCCGAATGCAACCCACCTGGAGCGGCTGGTGGCCAATACCAGTTGCACAAAGGCTTTGCAGGAGGATCTCATTCATCATAGGAGGAAGAAGATTCTGGAAGCGGCACAAAGACGAAGTCTGAAGAAATGTCGACGGGACCTCAACGACTTCAGTATTCCGCCATCGGCATTGAAACGTGAAGACGAAGCCATCACCACTTCCCGTTTCGAGATGGAGTGGATCACAGAGAGGTTTTACACCAATCTGTTCCGTTCTACACAACCTGTACCAGACCCCGATATCCCCGTTGGTGAAACACCCTCAAGGATTCTACCATCTGAGGTACGAGTCGCGATTAGGAGCATGAAGAGCAGCACGGCTCCAGGGCCAGACAAGATCTCTACCGATCTTCTCCGTGCAGGAAACCATGCTCTGCACTCCCTTCTTGCGGCACACATGACATCCTACATTTGAAAGGGTCGAATCCCGGATCAGTGGAGGAATTCGCGCACAGTCATCTTGCACAAAAAAGTGACAGGTATGATCTTCGCAACTACCGCCCGATTAGCTTGTTGAGCGTGCTCTACAAGCTTTTCACGAAGATCATCCTGACGCGGATATCGCGTACATTGGATGGAGCACAACCGCCTGAGCAAGCTGGGTTCCGTCGGGGATTCAGCTGCGTCGTCCACATCGTCCGTGTCGTGATGGTCATCGAGGTCTGTCGAGAGTACCATCTGCCCCTCATGTTTAACCTTCGTCGACTAAGAAAAGGCCTTCGACAGCGACGAAACGAATGCTATCCTGTCTGCTTTAGTCGATCAAGGAGTGGACTCGTCCTACATAAGAACGCTGGCCGACTGCTACCGCCACTGTTCTACGACAGTACAGCTTTTCCGACGTCCAATCAACATCCCCATCGAGAAGGGCGTCAGGCAAGGCGACACTATTTCGCCCAAGCTGATCACACCGCATTGCAGTGGGTGATGAAGTCGTTCGACTGGGAGGAAAAGAGCATACGTGTGGACGGAAAATTTCTCTCGAAACTTCGTTTTGCGGACGACATCGTCATCTTCGCGAAAAGTACAACTGAAGCAGAGACGGTGCTCCGATGGCTAGATGAAGCCGGAAGGAGGATTGGACTGCGCATCAATCGGAAGAAGACACAGTTTATGAAGAACTCCTGGTGTGATGGGGGCCCATCGAACTCGATGGATCCCCATCGCCGAAACGACATCATACGTTTACCTGGGCGCTCCATCAACGTGGACAACGACGTGGAGGAAGAACTCATCAGAAGAAGGAGAGCCGCGTGGTCAACCTACGGGTCTCTCAAAGAGACCACCGACCAACTTCAGGATGCTGACCTCCGTGCTCATTTGCTCGATTCGACAGTTCTTCCTGCTCTGTGCTACGCGGCTGAGACGTGGCCTGATACGTCAGCCACGGTGAAGTCAGTACAAGTCACACACAGAGCGTTGGAAAGGTGTCTTCTGAAGTTCACCCGGCTATCTCAACACCGAACCGGACTTCGCAGCTCCAATATAAGGCAGATGTCCCGTCTGCGAGACCCTGCGGACTACACATCGAAAGCGAGGCATCGATGGGCCGGTCACATAATGAGAAGAAACGACGACCGTTGGACAAAAAGAACGGTGGAATGGCTGCCGCGCGACTGCACGCGGCCTCGTGGAAGACCACCTGCCAGATGGTCTGATGTGTTCGTCGAACGTATCAAGACTATGCTGTATTCCAGAACGGCTGATTCTCGCTGTCGTCACAGTCGCCTCCAACCAGCAAGCTGGATGACGATCGCGAGACAACGAAGCGAATGGAACTCGTGTTGGGGCCCGCACGTTCAGTGAAGCCGGGCCATCTAAGTATCTAAGTAAGGAAGTATCTTCCGCCTTCCGCTTTTTCAAAAGAAAACTTTGCACACCCCTCCCTTAGGCGAACTACATAGATAACAAATACCTACGGCGGACCATCGATGCGTTCCGCAAACCTCTTCAATCCTGTATTCGTCAGAAAGGAGGGAAGATTGGACAGTTTCAGATTCATAGCATTATAATTGCTTTTAGTAAGTTGCCAGTAAATTTGGACAAGATGAGGTTGTCTTTCAGAAACGTTACGAGTCCGTTTCAAGCAGCTCATCTTTTTGGCCACCCTGTAATGACTTGTGGGGTCAGCCGTTCTACCACGTCAGCGCCTTACCTCCGCAGATAAATCTTGTAGTATAATAATTTAACCGATGCTCCACGTACGCCTTAAAAGATCTTAAATGGTACACATCACTGGTTACCAATTCTTTTAGAGATACATATGTAGCTAAAGTCCCAGGTCGACAGGTAGGCTGTGGTGGAGAAAACTGTTACAATCGTAAGGCCTGATCGATATCGCAAGCAGGGAGGTGGCGCGCAAGTACCTGCAGCCGAGGATAATATGGTCACACTCGTGGAGCTTCAGATCGAGGCAAGATGGCAGTATGGTACCTCAGCGGAGGCAGCACCAAGGTGATACAAGACGAGGCGACCATAATGAAAGACGTACCCCGTAACTGTTTGAGATGGAAACGTAGTGGAACAAAATAGTCATTTGAAGAATGACGAGTTTCATAGCGAAGATGAGCTTATTCGCCGGTACGTTGGAGTGTCGGATGTTTTCATTTCATTTCCGACAGCTAATTTTTTTCACCTACGCACCCTTGGCCTGTTGTACGTCCGAATATGAAAGAATCATCAAACGAACCTTGCTGTGCACCCGAAAAAGAAGACGTAAAGTACGTGGTTTTACATGAATGTATTTATGAAGTGATTCCTGTGCATGCCGCTACGTCCATTAAAACACCCTCTATCTCTTCTTCATTACTCTTGATGAGTTTAGAAAGTGGCGGTGGCGTAGCGATCACAGGAGGTAACCAATAATTCATTGGCTAACCTGCTGGCCGTCCTGCTGAAAAATATCTTTTTCTACAGTTTTACACCACTTCTTTCAAGCAAATTTCCGCTCAAGTGCTTCTTTCAAATAATCGGCTGAATGGATTCTAGAAAAGTCAATCTGAAGAGCAGATCCATCGTATACTGAGAATCAACTATGTTGAATTCGAAGTGAACGACTTAAGAAAATACGGTATTTCTGTACGGAAGTTTCCTTTGGAATGCTCCAGAGGAGTGCAACTCACATGAGCTTTCCGACGCTGGAAAACACGATTCTCAATCACACTCTATTTTCAAAACGTAGAAAACTGTGTTAGCTGGAATGGAATAGTACTTACAGCTTGGTGGGCCGTTACCCTGAAAAAAAAAACACGAAAATGTTTGAACAATTCTTCTACTGCGAAATTCCTATCTTCCATAAGCTTTCGTGAGAGAGCAACTTATTGTCAGTATTTTTTAAATACGGATGCTGGTATTTACTTTGATTCACTCCACTTTAGTTTAAACTGATACTTGAGCACATTCTGACTTATTGTACGAATTAGAGCATACTGATCAAGCTCCATTCGCTCTCGGCAGTGCATTTTCCTTTCATTTTGATTTCCCGAGACTTCTAATCTTCTTGAGCACCATCAGTAGTCATATGATATCACCCTAATTTGCGGCTCACACACCCAGCCAGTCCTCAGTTACCGAATGGTCAAGCGGGTAGTCATGAAAAAAACTGGGTAATGCAGGTTCTGCGGGTTTTCACAGAAAAGTCTCAGTAAACGAAAGTAACTGGAGTTTAAAATGGTTCCGAGATGTTCATGTTGTGTTGTCGAGCAGCGAAAAGAACAAATAAGTTGATGAGCACCGTTGTTGTGCAGCTCAGTAGTGTAGGAGTGTGGTACTATCTTTTACACCTTTCCACTCGCCTTTTTCACTGGCAGTCGACATCTCAAGGTAAACTCAGGAGATCTATTCCATTACGACAGCGTCGTGGTCGCGGTCTAACATCACCGCAAAGGTCCACGACGCGGGTTCGAATCCACACTGAGCCATGAGTTTAGCCCTAGCATCATCATTGCAACATGTATTTCAAATGTGCGATGCGATACTGATTAAAATGCTAGCGTGACATTGCGGTCGCCAAGCATGCACCCACCAGCCGCATTTAAAAAGTATCGGGGCAACCACTGCGCGCGCCGTTTAGTGCGGAGCGTCGTATCGTTATATTGCATTGAAAC
The DNA here is from genome assembly GCA_030553155.1 of Nippostrongylus brasiliensis. Lineage (NCBI taxonomy): Eukaryota > Metazoa > Nematoda > Chromadorea > Rhabditida > Heligmosomidae > Nippostrongylus > Nippostrongylus brasiliensis. Next base: position 31,519,887 of record CP130734.1, read on the forward strand.
CGCGTGGGGAAAGGAACTCCGGGGTGGGTGAACCACTACTTCTCTGCAGATGGAGGGTTTAAAGGAAAACAATAGAAAGCAGAGCGACGGACTGAACCTTAACTAAGCACTGCAAAGGTCTCCACAGAGAAGGACTCGAACCCCTAACCCATACACAACAGCCAACCTCGCTATCCACTCAGCCACACAGACACGCCAGGAATCGTTCTTAGCTCTCTTGTGACGATCCATCCCCTATCACTCCACACAACAAACGTCGACGTCAGCAGACCGCCCGTTGCCGTTCGCGTGGGTACGGTACGGTAGGCGCGCAAGTGAAACCTGATTTCGCCGACACTTTCTACATCACACCGCACCCGCCCTACTATTTAGCGTTTAGAAACGGTAGAACGATCTTGCAGCACGAGGAATGGATTTCCACCCACCCCGGAGCTCCTCCCCTAGCCTAACCGCGTGGCCAAGCCACGCGGTCACTCCTCATTATGCGCACTATGTCGTCGCCAAATCAGCAACTGGGCAGATAGGCAGAGATAAGCGAAACAGTCTGCGTCTTGAGGAGAGTATGCGCAGCGCTAGAGACGCAGAGTCATTTGCGTGTTTGCCCGTGGCGTACTATTTCGCAATGACATCATCGCAGAAGTCCGTTCCTCCTGCTCCATTATCGCGCTAGTTTTAGAAACGAACAGAAATGTGCACAGTTACACCTGCCATGCGCTTCTAAGTCCCTTGAACTTTCGTCGCTTTCAACGAACCGTTCCATTAGTGGAAAGACATATATACAGCGAGGATCCCCTGATGGTGTTTGTTTTCCCCTGGGGCAGCTTACCTTCTTCCTCGCCTGCTTCTTTCCGCACAGAGCAAGACAAATGTTCACCATCAAAAATCCAATTTGTAATGTGATCTGAAAGCAAAGCACGTTCAAATCTGCACACGTAGCCCGCAAGGCATACACACCTTTAAGACATCCATACGAAGAAATGGACGACCTCAACCAGAAGTATTGCAAGATAACGAGATACTAAGCAACAACTCGAACCAAATTTACTGATATCGGCATGTTCTTCATTGTTGCCTCATTCGCTACTAGGGCACTCTAGCTGTGTCTCTCTTTTGGAACTAGAAATTTCTTTGCAACATCAACAACTGCTCTTCATACATACATATTAGGTTGTAGGGAAAGTTTGAGTCACGAAACGAGCAAGTTTGGGTCAGCATTTTTATTATCACTTATTTAGTTAATCTTTGTTACGTTGAATTGCTCCTTTAACCTATGTACGTTGTTGTTGGAAACGAGTTCAGGGATTTTGCTGCGATCAAATGTGCAGTAGTTCGCGAAAAGATATGTCACCTAGCGTTTTTGAGTGCAGATCGCTGAGACCAGAGAAATTCTATTCTAGTTGACAGTTCTAACAATTCTTATTGAGAATATACTAATATGTGCCCCTGTTGGGAGTTCTAGTAGAAAAAAATTGAACTCATCTTCATATGCATTCTTAAACGAATCTCTCTTAAGAACCATTGAGCTTCTGCTTGTCCAGTAGTGATATTCTGATAGCTCACAATTTGCTTGTTCTTATAGGCTATCAATTTTTGTTTCCAGTCATTGATAAACCATAGATTTTTTGAGTGAATTTTTTATGGTCAAAAAATGGTGAAATCTTGACACGGTCTTTCATATAAAATTCTATATATTAGTAACTAGCGAATGAAATTGCATCAAATTTGGATATGTGATAGAGTAAATTTTCTCTTTCTAGCGCATGATTGGATTCAGAAAATAGCTCTCCAGTTACAGCGAAAATAGCTCTTGAAATTGCATTTACATGAACGGCCGTTTTAAGAATGCCCGTAGGGCATTCGTCTCCAGATTTTTCTAGTGCATAGTAGACTTGCTGGTTTGTTAGGTGCTCAGCAGGTAGCAGAATAATTTCCACTCTTGTGCAGAAATAATGAGATACTCAAATTAACTTTCAAACAAATAAAATTTCATACTTAATGACCTAATAGTTAAATCGATTGAAACTATCGCGCCAACCCGCATAGTGTACGGTGGTGGGAACAGTGATGCATGCAGCATTTCTATTAATTGAAATAATGAGATACTCTACTAATAAGATAATTGAAATAATGAGATACTTTAATAATAGGATAGTTGAAATAATGAGATACTCTTATGCAGATTTCCATTCTCGCCTTCAATAATAATAAGTTCGATTGAAACTACCGCGCCAACCCGCATAGTGTACGATGGTGGGAATAGTGATGCGTGCAACATTTCTAACTAGAAGACGATTTTGTGCACAAGAGTGAAAATTATTTTGCTACCTGCTGAGCACCTAACGAGCGACAAATCTACTATGCACTAGAGAAATCTGGAGACAAATGCATTCTGGGTATTCATAAAGAGCGGCTCATGCAAATGCCATTTTGAGAACTATTTTCTTTGTAAACAACTATTTTTGGAACTTAAATGTGCGCTAAAAAGGGAAAACCTTACTTTATCGGAAATCCGAATTTGATGCAATTTCATATTCTAGTTACTAATATATGAAATTTTCTATGGAAAATTGTCTCAAGATTTAGCCGTTTTTTGCCCATAAAAAATTCACGCAAAAATCTATGGTTAATTACCGACTTGAAACAAAAATTGATAGCCTATAAGAACAAGCTAATCATGAGCTATAAGTATATCACCACTGGATAAGCAGAAGCTGAATGGTTCCTAGGATAGATTCGTTTGAAAATGCATATGAAGATGAAGTTAAAAATTTTTCAAAAAATCTAGAATTTCCAACAATAGCACATGTTAGTGTATTTTCAATAAGAGTTGTTAAAACTGTCAATTGGATTAAAATTTCCTTTGGTTTACAGCGATATGCACTTAAAAATGCGAAGTGACGTATCTTTTCGCGAACTGTACTGTATGTTTGTTGATCTGTGGACTAAATACACATACAGGTACTGCCAAAAATCTGTTAACACTCAGTCGCGCAGAAATGTTCACCATTCTGTGACCAGCAGCCTACGAAACAGTTCGGAACTTTCGAGGAAGCTGTGCACAGTTTCTGATAGAACAAATCTTCACATTTCATACACTTCACAAGAAATTCCCAGATGTGCTGGATCTGAAGAAATATAGGAGATTTTTGAGACATACACTCAATTTCTCAATTTTTTTTACTCAAGAATTCACTTTGTTGACGTTTACTTTTCCGCAAACAGCTGCGCCTTTTCCGCAATGGTGAACATGGTGAAAAAACTAAACAAGGTTTTTGGCAGTGAAAACAAATCTCTTTCAAATGGTGCATTTTGTTTTCAACTTTATTATACAAATCCAGAATTAGAGACAATTTCAAAGGGAAAACTTACGAACGAAATACAACACTACAGGGTGTCTCCAAAAATGTGCTCACTGTTTGAGGAGCCATAATTTTACTGATAGTAAAGATCCAAAGATGAGTTATAAGCCATACGAAAGCAAATGAGAGGCAGATCTCATGCCATGTTATAGGTGTGCATTGCGCCATACACCTCTACGACAGTCCAATTTTTACACCTGATTGACAGTGCTCAAGATAAATGTCATCGGTAATTCAACAGTAGTGCATTCAATAGTTCTAGAAGATGTTCGCAGACAAGCGATGAGCAGACTAGGGAGTGATTAGGTAGTTTCCTCTCTAATAGACCGCGATTCGCGAGAGCTGTCATAAGCTAGCATCCCCGTCGCTGTTTTTTTTTTGAAATTCATGGCGTTCTGCGCTAACAAGACATCCTGCTCAAGATTTTTACGTTAAGGTAATCTGGCAAATTTCCAGCAAGCAGTGTGCCAATTATGGGTCCGCCCCTAATTTCCCTGATAGCTCACCAAGAGCACGCTTTCGAAGACAGGAGATACAACCGTCGTATTCCATCATGAAACAAACAATTTGCTACCATCATGAAAAAAATTTGAACACGATATCTCGTCTCGCCGCAAGCCATGACTCTTTGAAAAATTTCAACTAGGGATTATTGCAAGACTATAAGGCTCAAAATTTAGTTGATAGTACACCAACAGCGCGATCTCGAGGGTGGATAAGAACACCATAGTATTCAACGTGCCAGATTTCTGAATTGATCGCTCCCAAACTTCATCTTAAGGGGTTATTTAGGGTGTTGGTCATAAATCTTGTGTTCATTTTGACTTTGGTTCGTACTCTATCTAGGTATCGTATTCTGCATGCTGATCAGAGTTCTTTGTGCTATGTGGAGTAGAGTAAGGACTGCAGCTAGAAAAAATTCTTCAGTTCTTTCGCGCCAACCTTCTTCAGATCGGTGTTAGAGTATGGAGACTTCGAAAATGCACATTTAAGAACAATTTAACCTCTTTGAACACTCTACCGAGTACAGTAACAACAGTGATTCTGATTTTCTACTGGCCGCATCGCGCAACCCATATACCGATCCTAATGTTCTGGTGTTATTTTTTCGAATCTTGGCCGTACGGGCAGATGAATGTACGCAATGAAGGCGTGGGACGCGAGCATTACCTCGATATACAGAGATCAATTTAATCTGGAACAAAAGACCAAAGATTTGTAAGCAGCCTTCAAAATAGCCTACCTAAACGAAGTTTTTGTCGTTGATACGACGACCCCACGTCCCCTCACCCCGCCCCTCATGGGTTCAGGGTGTGCCTCACCTAATTACCCACACTCTTGCAACCAACAACCGGAATAAACGAGAAAATCTTCTCAAAAAACAAGTTGAGCAGAACATATCCACTAGATCTCCATTCTACACAAGCTAAAGGCAGCAACAAGGTGCAAGAGTATAAGAATGGAGATCATGTACCCACTTATTTCAAAAGAATGCGTAACCAGTGTAAAAGATGAAATAATCAGAATTTCAGAGCAAATTTACCAAACATCCATTATATCATGTATTATAAAAAACGTCATGTCAATATGTATACATAAATGGCCACAAAGCGAATAGACGGTCGAGTGACCCTGTAGGCGTTGGCTTAGGTCATACCCACGGGTGTCGCCCTGTTAACGGCGGTCAACGCCGACGACCACCCAGTTCTCCTTAAGGAGTGATTAGCCTACATATTATTATCTATTCAAAATAGTTCAATTCCGGAGTGGTGCATTACTCAAACAAAGAGGTTCGTCACTGAACACCACTCCAACTCCACCGTCAGTCTTCCCTCACCCTCTTCGTTGCTCCTGCCGTCATCTTCATCGCCGTCTTCTCCATCGCCGTGTGCATCTTCGCGTTCTCGCCGCCACTGCTGTCGCCTTTCGATTTCGACTCTACGGTCAGCCGTCGTGGCACCGCTGCTCCCAGGGATCAACCCGCAACGGTATCCCACACTTCACGTCAAAGAGCAGGGGTCAGCCGCGACTGCGCCTATCATCTCACGTCGACATGCGGGCGTCATGCGCAAAGACACCCACAACGCGAAACATGTATGTTATATTCATGTGATATATGATTCACGGATGTATGTACCTTTGATTTGTACTCCTAGCTGGCCGCAGTGTCGTCGATACGACGACCCCACGTCCCTTCACCCCGCCCCTTCATGAAGTCAGGGTGTGCCTCACCTTATTACTCACATTTTTGCAGTTAACAACCGGAATAAACGGTCTGCTGCTCGCCTGCTCTGCTACCACATAATTACCACTGGACCACCCTACACAGTTTTAGCCCAACTTTGATTTTGACCTTATCACGCATTTCGACGTGACAAGGTCAAAATAAATAAATCTGCCTACTGGCCACGGATCTTTTTCCACATTTTCCAACTTCTGCCGATTTCGGACGCAGTGGGTAGGCATAGGTGAGCAATGAGGTCGTGGGACGCGGGGAAGTATTCTACCAACTTGAATCTACCAAGCCAGCCGAAATCTGTGAAAAACATCTTAGATTCGTGATCGAAATCCTAAAAGGAGTCGTTCTACAAAAGTTGCGAATTGGGATGCTAGTTTGGAAATGACGAAAACTTCAATCCTATAGGGTTGGGCATGCACTGCATAACTTAACATGCATGCGATCCGCAAATGCTTGCGATTATCATGACCCGTTCCTCAGTTCTGAGGCTGACTCAAGTGTTGCTGACAAGGAGTCCGTCTAGACACGTGCCAAGCCTTGGCGACGTAAGTTTTACAGGATTCAGGGCCTCTCGTGGGTAATACGAAACCGCAGTTAGTGTTCCCGAAACGACCTTCTGGAGTGGCAAAAAAGGTCGACGAAAACCGGTTGGTAACAAGCTTGCAACGTTATGACTTATCGGGCTCCGTTCATTAACCCATTGACGACCGCGTGTCCCGCCGGCGGGACACACCTTGTGGTCCGCGGTGGACCGTGTGTCCCGCCGGTGGGACACACCTTTTGGGTTACGCTTCCTCCCTATTGGGAGACACTGTGGATAATAGTGTCCATTTAGGCAAAGTTACTACCAATTCTATAGTTTCCGTTTTATCAATGCTTCAAGATATTTATCAAGGGAAAGGCACTTCAACAAGCTCAAAAAAGGGTCCTAAATTCGTCTACTTTTAATGCTTACTTGAGGAAGTTTCAAAATCAACGATATACACAGAAAAATTATACTTATGATAATTTTGAAAACAATTAATGCCGCTGAGGCACTTTCATCACTGCACGTGCCCGGTCCCCCGCGCCAGACACGCAGAGAGCGCGCGGTCGTCAATGGGTTAAGGCGTTGGTGGTGTGCCCAGATAGCGCATTGCGATGTGCGTTGGGCTGCTGAGCGGACAGTGGGGTTTTGGGGATCTGTCCCCGGGCTTGAAACAGTTTTTGCACGCATGTGTTCATTACCATCACGCTTCTTCGCATCACAAGAGCCGAATTTCACACGATTTATATATAGTAAGTGTATTTCATTCATACTTATGAACTATTCTCCGTTATATTTTTCATTTCAAGGGGTTGCCACGTTAGGTGGTCCGCCATTTATTGAACGATCCAAATGAGGTCCTCTTCCACGAAATCGAGCCGGCTTGCTTGAGGCTTAATTTTCGGGAACATTACAATATCGCTCTTGGAGTTTTGATAAGACACAGTATCGGGTTCTGTAGACAGCTATGAAATGCCCAATCGTAGTACAGTAAATCACAGCCTAGAACCTAATACGCATTGTGAACAGACTCACTGAAGATAAGTGCCGGAGAATTGGATTGTTCTGCAATAAGGGCGACCCCTCCTCTCTTTTTTCAGGACGACCACACCTTGAAATCTGGTACTGAGAACCGGAATCACCCGGAATCAGAAGAGTGGCGTAGTCGAAATTTTTAATTTCCAATTTTCATGTGTGCGTTCCTTGACCTAATCAAGGAGAACACCACAAAAGGTCAACGTCGTTAGTCTGTAATTCATTTTTTCAATTCCATAAAGCCAGGGATACATGATATTCGCCCATATCATATGACCATGTTGATGATGGTCTCACGAGAGCTCACCACTGGTGACTTTCGATTATGAAGGTGCCGATATCGACGAATTCTAATCCGAAATGTACGGGCTGCCTATTTCATGTGTTACTCTCCAAATTTGTCTACTATGTATATCTGCAGAATTTACAAATTCATAAACTACAGTGGTTGATATGGGGGACCCTCAAAGTCCCTGAAAGCAAAATTACGGAACTCGCAGTGCAACCCTACATGAAAAGTAGCCATATTTCAAATTTTTCTTCGGCACGTTTTCAAACGTAACATTCTCAGACTTGCTGTAGATTGGAATGATGGTCTCGGCTTCCTTCCTGCAGATATGGTATTACACTTCACAGTTGCATAAAACTTACAATATAAATCTTAGACGCATATTAATCAGAAATATCCATATGGTGCAATTAGCGAGGACGGCCTAACGACGTAGACCTTATGTGGTGTTCTCCTTGACGATGTCCAGGAACACACACATGAAAATTAGAAACTTGGAACTCGGACTCCGACCAAGTGTTTATCTGTTCAAAACAAAACAAAACAAAAATGAATTATGCCAGCTGAACAAAAAAAGGTTTATATTGTTAACGTACACTAGGAAGGGACGAGACGGAAGGGAAGTTCAACGGCTGGCACCTACACGGTCTTCGTTTTGCGGATGATATCGTCCTCATAACATCACCTATCACACAGGCAGAAGGCATGCTGGCCGACTTCGATCGCAGGTGTGGGAATATCGGCTTGCACCTGAACTTCACAGGAACGATGTTTATGAGGAATGGATAGGTTTCTGATGTGCCATTTTCGTTCAACGGAACGAATATCTTTGAGTTCAGATAAGTGTACTTGGGTTGGGAAGTCAATAAGACCCTTCAGAATCCTGGGCATTACATAAACATGATGCACAAACGATTTTCGTCGCGCAACGAATTACACAGTGGATGCTTGGGTGACTCGCTTCACCCCAGGCGAGAGACAACATATGGAGCTCCGAGCTACGTCGGCAGTCGAAAATCAGAGGCGCGGTCGCATGGCACAAACACAGTCGAAGATCAGGTGGGGCGGACACGTAATGCGATTCCGTGACAACCGCTGGACGAGAACCGTTACTGACTGGATTCCAAGAGACGTCAAAGGAATAGCAGGTCGCCCACCTTTGCGCTGTTCAGGCTTCGTCGTCAAATCCCTGAACGATCGATTCGATGCTCTTCGTGTTCCTCAAGGGAGCAGTACCCGCAGGTTTACAATGACACGTGACAGGGACGAATGGAGACGTTACTGGCGCGCTCTCGAGCAAATCGACGATCAACGTGACACAGGTGGTGGTAAAGGTGTACAGTACATAGTATGTATAGTAAGGTTTAGAAGTCATGGTCGATCTTGTTGAGACCGAATCTATTGAACACCCTGACATTTCGATTTGTTTATTCAAATTTCATGCCAGCGGCAGAGAAGAGTTTTGATCTACGAGTAGTCTTTTTGGGCACAGATCTTATTTATCACGTCTGCCATCTTCGGCGCCAAACTCTGAAAAATGACTTCACAGCTACAACCGCTTTCTATAGTAAGAAATGTTCTCACATTGACATCTTGAACCGATATGAACTTTGACGGGTCATTTCCCACAACCCACATTGCATTAGGCTTATCCTTTTCGCCTTGTACTCCATATATGAACAAATACAGAAAATTCACAGATTTAGCTTTCAGCTGAAAGATCCATATTACAGCAGAAGAGTACGATTACATATTGAGTTGATCGCGATTTGTTCTACATCCACTTATTGAGTCGCCTATTGTGTAGCTTGGTGGTGAGCTTTCTTTCAACAATATCCTCCAAAAGCAAAGCACTTAAAAGATCGCTTGACACGAAATGTATTATGGTTACAATGTTGCAGGAGTTTCCTCTTCGAATATGTACTTGTTGCAGTTCTTCTTGACAAGTTTTATTCGATTTTGGGTAATATTCGATTCGCTGAGACGCGCGAAATGGATTAAAAACGAAAACAAAATAAAGAAAAGTGATTAAGAGCATTAAGTCTATTGAGATTATGAAGTCCATTAAGTGATTAAGGGTAGACTACTGTTGAATTCTAGTAACCAAAATATTAGCTGAAGAGACAGTCAAGTACGGGAGAGGACAACAATTTTTCAAACTGCGGTGCCTTTGCAAAAAGGTGCTCATTATTTCCAGCACTATTCAAGAATGAGCATTTCTTGAGCGTGGAAAAATAAGCATTGCGCGTCTGGCATCATTTCCTCCTCAAAAGGCGAGACAGGGGGTATTGAAGAGATGAAAACCTACCCTATCAGAAACATCAAATTCTGTCTGCTGGCTTGGGTCGTAAGAATTTGGTACGCCGTGAAAGCAGTTAGATGACTCGCCATCTGACATTACTATGACAGTCTTGATATCCGAATTGTCTTTCTAAACTCGTCGTTTGAAATCTAATAATAATAACGTATATTGAAAGGCACACGGCTGTCTATAACATTTCTACTTCCGAATTGGTCTCAGTGATCATCATGACCGTTAATGCCGCGGTGCGCCAATCGTCGGATGAGCGATCGTGTTCTCGATTGTGTGATCTCGATTGCAATGAATCTCGTACGTCCCGAAAGGGCAGCTAGGAAACGCACTACATATAAGAGGACGGCATCATGCTGGTGACCGAGAGGAGTTCAGAATTCCATTGGAAATAAAAAGGATGGCAGGAAACTGTGGCGAAGTTCGCTCATTGGCCGATCGCAAACAGGATTAACATCACCAACACCGAAGAACGTGATACCACGCTGAGGGCATTGAAGCAGCTGATCACGACGGCACGATGTAGTGGTCAGTAGGAATTCGTTCCATAGCAATTAACAGCCTCTGCTCCACTTAATCTTCTTGCACAAATAGAGAATGAATTATTTCTTATCACATCATCACACACGCCTATACGTGAAATCGGCGCCTAACTCACGTTTGACATTTTTTCCACTTCTTCGTACGCAGTGGCTGTATCTGTCAAGTAGGTGTATCCTCCATCATCCTTTGCTCTTATCTGACTAGCTTGTTCGATCCAATTACTGAAATTGGAATTGATACTGAGGTCGAGCCAGAATTCTGTTCTACTCCGTTGATGGGTGATTTCCATTTGTTCCGGTTTTTTTTGGGATCGAATAGCGAATCGTAGTGGAGTACATCTGGTTTTGTAGCGACTATGGCCTAACAGGTGGATTGCTTTGATGCTGTGCTCGAAAGCTGTCTCCCACATCGGACGTGCAGCCGGTGGGAAGCCAAGTAATTGTTTTAGGTTGGTAAGAAAGTTTGTGCCGTTTTTTTTTCAAGCGACCGTCGCAAGCAGCGACCGTTGCAAGCTCTTGGAGAGTTTTATGCAGCATTCGGAAGAGAATTATCTGTTTTTTCAGAGTTTGCTTTAACTCTTTGTCGAGTTTCAAGATTTTATAATTTTTTGACCTATAAAGTGAAAAGTGAAAAAGCGTAAAATTGACCTCACCGACAGCGAATTTTTTCTGCTCTGTTGTGGAACGGTATTAAAAACTCAGAGCGGTTCTAGACAGAGAATGAAGTTCTCTATAAGAAGGTAGACTCATTGTCTTGTTTTGCTCCACATTTTGGGAACATTCAGGCCACTAAAGTGGGATCCTCAAAAAACCGAGATAATTTTTCGATGATGCTCTTGCTCTTCATTGTGGACAGTGAACATGGCTTTTATACACTGTTTCATAGAGGATTGTGAGCTCTATCTGAATGCATGTTTTGTTTTGCAGAATACTCAATTTTAAAGATTTTTTGCGGGAGAAACATCTTCGTTTTCTCCGGGGAGGGAAATCTCCAGTTTTAAACGTTTTGGTAAATCTCACATAGCTTCTGAAAGAAGACGATACGCTCTACAAGGAGTTGTATGAATCGCTCTTGAATGTCTTGCTTATCACTGATTTTCAGGCCATCAAAGCGGCACTCCTGACAGTGTCCACGCCGCGCCGCGCAACGAGCGCGATGCAGCAGTGGTGGGACCGCGCGGCGCGCGAATTCCGCGCTCGTCGCGAGGCGCGGTCAGAAGTGCTCGTCTATGTCCACTTTGATGGTCTGAAAATCAGTCATAAGCAAGATTTTCAGGAACGATTCGTACACCATCTTATAGAGCATATCGTCTTCTTTCAGAAATTGTGTGAGATTCAGCAAAACGATTGAAACTGGAGTTCTCCCTCCCCGAAGAAAACGAAGATGTTTCTCCTGCAAAAAATTTTTAAAATTGAGTACTCTGTAAAACTAAACATACAATTAGATAGAGGTGAAAATTCTCTCCAGAACAATCCTTAGGAGTCATGTTAACCGTTCACAATGAGAGCAAGAGCAGCATCGAAAGAAAAATTGTTGTTTTTTCAAGGTCCCATTTTAGTAGCCCGTAAGTTCATAAAATCTGGAGTAAAAAACAAACTACACCATCTTGTAGAGAATTTCATCCCCTTTCAGATGCTTTTCTAAGTTTTAGGAACCGTTTTATGCCAGAGAAGGAAAAATTCGCTGTCGGTGAGGTCAATTATACACTTTTTCACTTTTCACTTTATAGGTCAGAAAAATTATGAAATTCTGAAACTCGACAAAGAGCTAAAGCACTCTCTGAGAGAACGATCAATTCTCTTTCGAATGCTGCATCAAGCTCTCCAAGAGCTTCCATGGCAAGCTTACAACGGTCGCTTGAAACAAACGGCACGAACTTTCTTACCAACCTAATAGATGGCGCACGACTTCATGGATTTTAGACAATGACGACACATCTCGCAAATGACATGGAATTTATCCAGTGCAGTGCATGAGACGGGCATTGTTGAATGCTGCGTCTGCGTCTACCCCTAGATTATCGGTAAATACTCGTCGTTAGATGTAGCGGCTGTTAATTCTCGATTGGATGTGTTCTACGACAAGCAACCGTCAGAGTAGAGAATTTCTTTTAAAGGCACGTCATCGGAAACTTCAACATAAAATGAAGGGTGAAGGGATATGCTCCTGTCGCCGCTGCATTCCAGTTCCATTCAGAATCGTAGAGGCATGGTGAATGTGTATTTAGCCTAAACAATGATAAGCGGAGCCAGTTGCTGTACCAAGTCAGTGCCTTTACTTTCGCAGATGAGTCAGGTACCAATTTACGGGACGGAAGGAAGTCTTGGTTAGCTCGGGCTAGGATCGACGGCTAGATCGTTCGGGTGTCAGTAGCCCCTCTTGTCGCTTCACCAAGCGAGCACAACTTCATAACACGATCACGCATATTGAAGGTGCTGCACAACGAGGGAAACAATTTCGGGTTCACCGTCAAGATGTTGAAGACAAAACTCATGAAGAATGAGTTTGTCGAAGAAGGCGCTGTGATAATGCAAGTTCCTTTGAAGGAAGTCGACGAATATGTCTTACTTAACCCTCTAAACGCGATGAACGATTTCAATCCCTCGTGTGAAGAAAGCTGGTTGGGTCGCGTTCAATTCCGGGAGAAGTGTGATCGAAAGCGTTAAGGACCACGCTCTGCGAGCTATCATCTTCAACTCCAAACTACTCTCGGCGCTGTGTAACGCACCATTCAAAACATGGACCATAACGAAGACCACTGAGGGTCAACTGCTACGAGTTCAAGCAGCGCTAGAAGGGTTCATGCAGCTCGCTCAACGCGACAACATCCGATCTACGATTCCTCGCGCGATTAAAGTTCCTGTCCACTGGACTTGGCTCAAGACCGGACGGAATGGAAAAGAAGTTGGGAACCGCGCAAGATCAATCGTTGCTGAGTAACGGGCCGCAAGCATCGCAAGTATTATTGTAGTGAGTATCTTTTACTCGTATTGAAGGAAGAAAGGAGTAGACGTTGGGTGGCATGTATCATTCTGATTGCTCAGATTCCAGCTTACGAAGGCATGGCCATGGTCTAGCAAGATCGAGCGGGCAAGCGCTGATGGTGCAATGTTTTGGAGAGCTTCATCATTACCATAACCTGTCCCCAACTGCACCAGTTGAGACCATTATTTCGAGAGACATGTTCGCGTAACCATCTGCATTCGATGTATTCTATGACTCGCCTACGGATGAAGAAGGTTGTCGTTTCATTTGATCATGTGACCTAGAATCGACTCAAGCTAATTACTGATGAAGGCTTACCTCAATTCTGTCTTGCTGTGTTCTCCCATCTGAAGTAGCACTTTGGCTGGGCACGAGATCAATACCGCACCTGCCCTTATTTTAGGCATTAGATTAATCATCTTAGTCGCAAACTCCTGCTGCTGTAGAATGATTCATCTTAGTTCGTCGCTATGAATGACAATTGCATAGAAGAGTAAGTTGCGCAGCAAAGAAACCAGGAAAAAATTTTCTACTAAGTGTGAGCTCCATCAGCCCTATCAGGCATGAGGTTGGCAACTAATTTCATGGTCTGTATCACAGTCACTATTTCTAGCTAACACAGCTTGCTTGAAAATTCTGAAACGTGAATGCACATAACACTTGCGCTGGCAAGGATTTTTTCATGAGTAGCTGTTTGGCCACTAGGTTACTGACGAAGGTAATGTGCAGCACCTTGAGATGATATCTTAGGAGACTTAGTGGTATTCAAAAGATCAAAAATTCTACCGAAAAGCGGAAGGCGCCGGTGAATATACGCTGAAAGCTGGAATTTCCGAAGGAAATCCGAGCCTGGCAATACGCTTGCTAGCGCACAACTTGGGGGCTCATATGCCGTGATAGGGAGAGATTTGAATCATTTTCGATCTTCGACTGAAACTCATCAAAAAGCTGCCTGTCCACATGAGCCTACCACGGAAGATTGCCGAAATGGGTGTCGAAAATTTTTTCGTGCGCTCAAAAATACGGAAGACCTGCGCCGACATCTTTACAAAACGTTTTCGCCTCAGAAACTCAAGAATTCTAAAGATACAAGATACATCCGCCACCTGCGAAGTGGGAAGCACTGGTGCGTCCCAATGGTTGAGAGTCTAGGAAACTAGTTGCCGGAGTAATAGGTGTATAGCGCTGTGAGGATCTGATTCTATTGCTTTTCTCGTAAAGCTTGGACAGCTTATTTACAATATGCACTGGAAGAGAGCTGCTTTTTCGTCACCAAGTCCTACACTGAAGATGGCCGGGAAATTGATCTCCACTGCGTTTTGCTACTATCGGACTGTTACAGTTGCTAACATGCAGAGTCAATAGTGTGAAATACAGTCCCGCCGGTAAACGTTGGCCAAAACGCGGCCGGCGGCAGTAGGCGCTGCCGCAAGTGCCGCTTCGTCATAACTCTCGTCAATTTTACTTACTTTGAATAAAAAAGACATGGTTAGAATCAGAACAGCGTGATCCGTCTTCTGGTTTAGCAATCGTTCGAAAATTTCAAAGTTTTCAAGGTGTGAAGTGAACGGTCGTTGACCTCGTGAGAGCGGCGAGTTAATGAGGTCGACCTCATTATACCGTCCCCCGTAATTATAACCTGTGGGTACACATAGCTGAATCACAACTGAAATTAAACAATTGTTCAGCGGAATCAAATTTCATCTGCATATTCGAAGAGAGAGTGTCAAGCCGATCATTTCTATATCTAGCACAGCAGGAAAATGTTTCAGATGAAATTGACGGTCACGAAAAATTTGGTAGATGTAGACTTTTCACGATACGTTGAAATAGAACATATTGAGACTGTGCATTGCAGGATTGTGCCACGAGAGAATTCGACAAAAGTGCTTTAATAGTCTGCATCAAATATAGGCTTGTTCCATCAATTATGTGGGTTTTTTGTTGCACGGAAACGTAACTTTCGACATTTTTACACAGAAAAGGTGACGGCTTTAGAGTTTCGAGAGCGAGAAATCGGAATTTAATGAGAAGAAAGAAAGAGCATGACTAGAACAGATTAAGCCTGATCCATGATTCATGATTTCCGTCGATTGACCGAAGGAAACGGCCTCTAACGCGAGGAATTCCAGTTGGAAAAGCGGTTTTTATGCATTTTTCTCTGAAAATGAAAAGAGACCAATCTTACTGTGTTTAGGTTTTCAGGCCCTAGGCAATGTCGGTAGACCGTCTGTGGCGAAAAAATGTCCTAAATGACCCCAGTGGCGAGTCTACCGCAGTTTCTTCGTATGCTTGGAGCAGCAATAATTATGAGGCCATGCAGCCCTCACGGACCTATCGACGGATCGCTGCGTATGGTGGGGCGCCCTAATGATGACCTTCACACCTCATATAGTAGTGTTAGTGCACCTTTGATTACAAACAAATTTATTAGATACATGCGATGCAAATAAAAATCTGTTTATATTGCATATTATTATAAATATAGATATTATAAACAAATTTTAGCTTTCGTGATATCTTATTATTCATTTGAATTAGGAGCATCGGAAAGCGACGGTTTTGCTTCCTTTCCGGCAGATTTTAGCCGCCTCACACGTAAAAGAAGTAAGTGTCCTTTGCAACTGGATGATCTCGAAATTGTATTTCAAAAATTGTAAAAAAATGTATTTCAAAGAAATCGTCGTTGCAGTGCATATTTAAATATCACTTCATCTCAACCGAGGCGAGAGACGGTATTTGGAGGAGAACGCACTCAATTCGCGTGTGAGGCGGCTAAAATCTGCCGGAAAGAAAGCAAAACCGTCGCCTGTCGATGCTCCTAATTCAAATGAATAATAAGATATCACGAAAGCTAAAAGTTGTTTATAATATCTATATTTATAATAATATGCAATATAAACAGATTTTTATTTGCATCATTCTGACCGCATGTATCTAATAAATTTGTTTGTAATCAAAGGTGCACTAACACTACTATATGAGGTGTGAAGGTCATCATTAGGGCGCCCCACCATACGCAGCGAGCCGTCGATAGGTCCGTGAGGGCTGCATGGCCTCATAATTATTGCTGCTCCAAGCATACGAAGAAACTGCGGTAGACTCGCCACTGGGGTCATTTAGGACATTTTTTTCGCCACAGACGGTCTACCGACATTGCCTAGGACCTGAAAACCTAAACACAGAAAGATTGGTCTCTTTTCATTTTTAGTAAAAAATGCATAAAAACCGCTTTTCCAACTGGAATTCCTCGCGTTAGAGGCCATTTCCTTCGGTCAATCGACGGAAATCATAAATCATGGATCAGGCTTAAGCTGTTCTAGTCATGCTCTTTCTTTCTTCTCATCAAATTTTCCGATTTCTCGCTCTCGAAACTCTGAGTCCGTCACCTTTTCTGTGTAAAAATGTCGAAAGTTGCGTTTTCGTGCAACAAAAAACCCACATAATTGATGGAACAAGCCTATATTTGATGCAGACTATTAAAGCACTTCTGTCGAACTCTCCTATGGCACAATTCTGCAATGCACAGTCCCAATATGTTCTATTTCAACGTATCGTGAAAAGTCTACATCTACCAAATTTTTCGTGACCGTCAATTTCATCTGAAACATTTTCCTGCTGTGCTAGATATAGAAATGATCGGCTTGACACTCTCTCTTCGAATATGCAGATGATATTTGATTCCGCTGAACAATTGTTTAATTTCAGTTGTGATTCAGCTATGTGTACCCACAGGTTATAATTACGGGGGACGGTATAATGAGGTCGACCTCATTAACTCGCCGCTCTCGCGAGGTCAACGACCGTTCACTTCACACCTTGAAAACTTCAAAATTTTCGAACGATTGCTAAACCAGAAGATAGATCACGCTGTTCTGATTCTAACCATGTCTTTTTTATTCAAAGTAAGTAAAATTGACGAAGTTATGACGAAGCGGCACTTGCGGCAGCGCCTACTGCCGCCGGCCGCGTTTTGGCCAACGTTTACCGGCGGGACTGTAGGAACACGATACTAAACCGGTACCGGAACGGCTGGGCGCTTAACTGGCTGTGAAGTTCGGTTATTTTTCCACAAATAATCAGGACCATCGAATTGCTTACTCAGATAATATGCCACAACAATGATCTCTAAAAGCATCTAAGCTCTGTACTCTGCAATCTGAAATGCTGAACTTGTCCTGCTCCAAGTACCTATTTAACTCATAGAGGTGCAACCACACACCCGCGTTGGAATGACTTTGTCAGTTGTGATGGAGCTCCCTGCTGTGGTAGCGCACACTAGATGTATTGTCAGCGGATTTCGACACATTCTAGGATTAACTTATATGATATATCGTTTCAGGAATGGTGGCGAGGTCCGTTCCTCCACGTTAGTGCCACTGGGAACTCCCCAACTAGCTTGGGGTGAACTGATCGCGGACCATCGAGCTCCGGCGACAGTCTCTGGTGACAGGCCGGTCGATGGAGAGACATGTCACATCACATGGAGTGATGCCGCGAAGGACTTATGTGAGAGCCGCGGCGTCCGCGTAAACCGACGCCCACTCACGGAGCCCGGTGAGTGGTGAAAGTATGCGAAGGTCCTCGATGCAAGGACGGCATCAAGGGGTAACCAAGCTAGTCCACGATTGTCAGAGCGAAGTTGTCTCGAAGCAGGAAGGACAACCTCGAGGGCCAAGCAAGCCAGCCCGAAAATGCAAGAATAACGTCAAGACTCGTGTTGCAACGCTGAATGTCGGTACACTAACAGGTCGCTCGATCGAGTTAGCCGCCGCTCTGGAGCATCGTAAAATTGACCTGTGCGCGTTGCAAGAGACGAGATGGTCTGGCAGTAAGTCGACAGCCATCGGTCGTGGCTTCAAAGTGTTGTACTTTGGCAACCCCAAGACCAGAAACGGCGGAGGCGTTGCCGTATCCGAGCGTTTTCGTGATTCCATTTCGTAGGTGAAACGCTTCAGCGGCCGTCTCATGAAGATCATGGCAATCACAAAGAATGAACGACTTCATTTCTTTACTGCGTATGCCCCGCAGACAGGCTGAAGGAAGAGTTCTGGACACTGCTCCATGAAAAGACAGCCGAGGTACCTCAAGAAGAAATGATTGTTGTCGCAGGAGATCTGAATGGTCATGTCGGCGCAAGAAAAGATGGATACGAATGCCATGGTAGTTTTGGATACGGACCACGGAACGAAGATGGCGAGCGCATTCTCGAGTATGCATGCATGCATGCTCACACGAACTTGTCATCACGAATACGATATTCTGTAAGCGTCCGTCACACTTGATCTCGTTCTACAACGGAAAATCCGGTATCGCAGATCGATTACGTGCTCGTAAGACGTCGCGATGCTAAGCTTGTCAGCGATAAAACGGTTGTGCCTTACGAGACGGTGGCTACACAACATCGGGCTTTGATTTGCACAATGAGATTCACTCCGCCAAAGCAAACGAGGGTTGAGCGGTGTGGACATGAGCGCATCAAATGGTGACGTGTTAAGGAAAAGGAAGCCGAAGTTATCGGTGGAATACAGGTGCCCCCGATTGTGGATGTCGACGGCACGTGGCAGGATATGAAAATCGTGGTCTACGAAGCTGCACGGTCCCAACTAGGAGTGAACAAGCCAGGTCAACGTATGATTGACAGATAAACGTGGCTCTGGACGGAAGAAGTCAAGGAGAAGGTTCGGGCGAAGAAACGCCTCTACAACGTCTTCCTCTGCAATAAAAGGTCCGCGAACTGGTCCGCGTACCGAGAAGCTAGGAGAGCAGCTAAGAAGGCCGTGGCCATAGCAAAAGCTGCTCACTACGATGAAGTTAACAGAAGTCTTGAAACGCGCGACGGTGAACGGCTTATGTACAAACTTGCGAGGACTCGACAGCGGCAGTCCGAAGATGCCGAAAAGTTCCACGGTGTTAATGATGAGCACGGCCAGTTGTTGATGGATACTAAGAAGGACAAGAAACGATGGCATGATTATTTTAAGAAGATCTCCACGGAAGAATTTCCTCATCCCCCACTTCCTCAAGCTGAACCTATAGCTGGTCCAATCCTGCCCATCTCGGCTGAAGAGGTGGTGCTGGCGCTGAGGAAGATGAAGCCTGGTAAGGAAACGGGACCGGATGACGTGGCCGCAGAACTGTGGAAGTCACGCCATTATAATTCCGCCAACTTGCTCGCTACGTTTTTCAACCAGATCATAGCGGAAAGGAAGATGCCCACAGATTGGCAGTCAAGCACGACGATTCCGATCTGGAAGAGGAAGGGTAGTCCAGCGGACTGTCTTACTTGAAAGTGTTTGAGCGTTTAATTGACAGACGAATCCGAGACATCGTTGAATTATCCGTGAATCAGTGTGGCTTTGTTGCCAACTGTAGCACCACCGATGCCATCTATGCGGCTCGACTTCTAGTAGAAAAGCGCAGGGAGAAGCAAAGACCTCTGCATCTTGCCCTCCTGGACCTAGAGAAGGCGTTTGATCGCGTGCCGCATGAGGTGATCTGGTACGCACTACGGAAACAGCTCGTTCCTGAAGAGCTTACAAATTGGGTACGGATATTGTATACCGACCCGAGGAGCAGAGTCCGGGCAGCTGCTGGAATTTCGGCAGAATTTCCAATATCGGTTGGAGTCCACCAAGGATCGCCAATCTCTTCTCTCCTCCTCATTGTTGTTATGGATGCCGTGACAAAGGATCTGCAAAGACCCGTTCCATGGACTTTGCTTTATGCAAACGATGTGATGCTTGCGTCCGACGACAAGAATGAGCTCAAAGTGCTAGTGCAAGCGTGGAGTGATCGAGTGGCGCAGTTCGGTCTTCGCCTCAATGTAAGGAAGACGGAGTACCTCTCGACCGAGGTGAATGACCCTGGTACAATAACGATTGACGATACAGAACTTGTAAGGGTCAGCACCTTCAAATATCTCGGCTCAACGATAGCCTGCAATGGAGACCTCAGCGGCGAGGTGAACGCTCGAATAAACAGCGCTTGGACGAAGTGGCGTGCGTCCACCGGTGTACTTTGCGACAGAAAAATACCGGAACGATTGAAGTCGAAGATCTACCGGACGGTCGTACGACTGGTTGCTCTGTACGGAGGTGAGTGCTGGCCAGCTACCAAAGAAGTCGAGCGCCGCCTCAGCGTAATGGAAAAGAAAATGCTGAGGTGGATGGCAACAGCGTAACACGACTTGATCGTAAAACTAATTCTGAGATAAGGGAAGGTTTGGGGTGGCTCCAATACCCGACAATCTTCGCGAGTCCCGTCTGAGGTGGTACGGGCACGTGCTCCGAGCAGATGACGACACAGTATGCAAGATTGGACTCCGTCTCGACATACAAGGTACAAGACCGAGGGGACGTCCGAAGCAGCGCTGGATGGATACGATACACGCAGACCGGAAGGCAGAAAGAATTCATCCAGACCACGCGCGGGATAGAGCGGTATGGCGTCAGAGAATTAGGAAAGCGGACCCTGCCTCAAAGCGGGACGAACGCTAAAGAAGGAGAAGAAGATATCGTTTAAGGAATAATAGTACATATACTACTATCTCTATCCGTGATGGGATGAACGGTAACTGTAACTGATTTTATTAATTTTATAAACAAAAATATGAAAGTGATGATGTCCTCGCTGTAGGCCGTAAGGTGATATCATAAACGGCAGTTTCTGTATTGGTTCAGTTGTTTACTTGTTCGTGCATATTTCTCGTTTCTACTGTCTCCTTCACTTTTTTGTGGTTGCACTGATATTGCACGGCGCACATTAAGTAAAAGAAAATAAATATAAATGAATATTTAGTAAAGAGCCGACTGAAACGAAAACCGACTCAACACGAATGATACCGGCCTTATTAAACAAATTCGACTGCTCATTGCATATGCCAATATTGATGAAAAGATGGAAATCCAGTGTGCTACTCAAACTCATCAGAATAATAATCACTAAGAAATCATACACCGAAATCCAAACCTTTTTCAAACCTTCATCGCCAATGCTACCGGTGACGTCCATGACAAAAATTATAGATTGCTTTTTCTTTTGTTGGAAACACGACAGGCATATGGAACCCTTAAAAGGCAATATTCAGATGCTCAATGTTGTTCTCCTGTCTGTTGGACTAGTTGCATCCAGAGATGACATTACGACGTTTCCGTATCCATGTTAATTTATCGTTTACCCTGCACAACAGACTAATCCAAAACCCATAACGAACAACCATCGTAGGAAGTGAACGTAACGGAAAGTCTGAGTGCAATGTGAAGTTCATTAAGTTAACTTGCTATCCTTACTACATACTAAGCGAAGCGCAGTTGTTTGTTCGAATGAATGAATGGATGTTTGGATGGATGGATGAATGGATGGATACATAGATGGATGTCAATTTCATTTTCTAAATCAGAGCTGTTCGTGGAGGTTCTATAGCTGTTTACCAATGAAATTATCTTAACTATCACATTTTGCAGAAGCGCTCTCAATCTTCATTTATCAGCCATTCAGTGATCTGTCGGTCGACGAAAATGAAAAGGAAATCTCGGCTTCCTTCCGCTTACAGCAGTTCAGTAGTCAGAGACGAAATTTCTGAACCGGTCGTTTCCAAACTTCGTTTTCAGGAGTTATTTGGGGTGCAGGTCACGAATCTTATGTTCATTTCGACTTCATTTTTCTGTTTTTCATCCAGGGAACAATCGTCGTCGTCGAAAAAGGTGGTCACAACAAAATTTCAGGTTTCGCTCAAACTGTGTTTAGATGGGGGCGCTATATGGGTTGGGGGGTGTAGGGTGGTGGTCCAAAACTTCCTGTCGACTTTAGCGCGTTATCATTGTTATACCTGCCATTGTTCACCATAAACTCGGTCGGTTTTGACATGTAAACCCTTCAGAATTGTTCACACCTTACAATATTACAGACCAGCACGCTGCACCCCCCCCCCCCCCAACCCGCATAGCACCTAGCTGGGTTGTGTTGCATGCTGATCACGATTCTTGGTGCTATGTGGGTAGGGGGGAGGGATGATTGGAGCTAGAGAAAACGTTCTTCCGTTCTTCCCCGTCGATCGTCTTCAGATTGGTGTTAGACTATGGAGAATCAGAAAATACACGTTTGAGAATTGGACCTCTTTGAACACACTACCAAGTAGAGTAGGAACAAGAATTCTATAATACTTTTCTACTGGCCGCACCGCCTACATATCCTACTATCCTACTATATAATAAGCGAGACCCAGCCTTTGTATGTTTGTTTGTTACACCCTGTGGGTCCCGCCGCGATCTCCTTCTTCGACACTTTCGCAGCCTTGCACTGAGTCTGCTGTTTCGCAACCGCCAATTTCTGCTCTTTTCTGATTTTTTTCTGTTATTCTGTCCTGTTATTTTTTCTGTTAGAAATTCTGTTATTTTTATCGTCCTTTATCAGTTTTTTTTGCTCAAGAAGTTTTCTGCTGAAGGGCGAAGCCCCCCCCCCCCCTTAAAGCCGTATGGCGGCCGTTAGGCCGCTGAATGACTGGTGTACATATATGCCGATCCTGATGTGAATTTTCGAATGTTGGCTGTTATGGGCAGGTTTAGACAAGCAGTGTAGGCCTGCAAACGAGTTGAGGGTGAAGATCCTACTATATAATAAGCGAGACCCAGCCTTTGTATGTTTGTTTGTTACACCCTGTGGGTCCCGCCGCGATCTCCTTCTTCGACACTTTCGCAGCCTTGCACTGAGTCTGCTGTTTCGCAACCGCCAATTTCTGCTCTTTTCTGATTTTTTTCTGTTATTCTGTCCTGTTATTTTTTCTGTTAGAAATTCTGTTATTTTTATCGTCCTTTATCAGTTTTTTTTGCTCAAGAAGTTTTCTGCTGAAGGGCGAAGCCCCCCCCCCCCTTAAAGCCGTATGGCGGCCGTTAGGCCGCTGAATGACTGGTGTACATATATGCCGATCCTGATGTGAATTTTCGAATGTTGGCTGTTCTGGGCAGGTTTAGACAAGCAGTGTAGGCCTGCAAACGAGTTGAGGGTGAAGACGAGGAGGATTACCCACGTGGATCTGTTTATCGGCATGCAAAAAATCAGGGGAGGGGGACGTTCTGCACGGAACCCTAATTGCCAACTCATGGCGCGCGCAAGGTGTGATACCTGCGGACCATTGGCGAATTCACAGCGTGCACGTGCACCCCGGCCCCCGCCTCACGCGATCTTGGCCGTGGCCGAGCTCCTCGTTAACGCTGTGGTGACCCGACGGACGAGAGGAGTCACCAGCTCAACCAGACCGAGAGCGAAAGCTATGGCTCGCCGATTCATAGGGCGCGTAAGGCACTGTAACGAGTCAAACATGCACAACACCTATACGTGCCTATGTCAGAATTTCGAGCTCTATTCAATGAGTTCAATCGCATTTGTGGAAAACTGTCGAGAACCCAATTCTGTGCTTCAATTTCATATAATAAGCGAGACCCAGCCTTTGTATGTTTGTTTGTTACACCCTGTGGGTCCCGCCGCGATCTCCTTCTTCGACACTTTCGCAGCCTTGCACTGAGTCTGCTGTTTCGCAACCGCCAATTTCTGCTCTTTTCTGATTTTTTTCTGTTATTCTGTCCTGTTATTTTTTCTGTTAGAAATTCTGTTATTTTTATCGTCCTTTATCAGTTTTTTTTGCTCAAGAAGTTTTCTGCTGAAGGGCGAAGCCCCCCCCCCCTTAAAGCCGTATGGCGGCCGTTAGGCCGCTGAATGACTGGTGTACATATATGCCGATCCTGATGTGAATTTTCGAATGTTGGCTGTTATGGGCAGGTTTAGACAAGCAGTGTAGGCCTGCAAACGAGTTGAGGGTGAAGACGAGGAGGATTACCCACGTGGATCTGTTTATCGGCATGCAAAAAATCAGGGGAGGGGGACGTTCTGCACGGAACCCTAATTGCCAACTCATGGCGCGCGCAAGGTGTGATACCTGCGGACCATTGGCGAATTCACAGCGTGCACGTGCACCCCGGCCCCCGCCTCACGCGATCTTGGCCGTGGCCGAGCTCCTCGTTAACGCTGTGGTGACCCGACGGACGAGAGGAGTCACCAGCTCAACCAGACCGAGAGCGAAAGCTATGGCTCGCCGATTCATAGGGCGCGTAAGGCACTGTAACGAGTCAAACATGCACAACACCTATACGTGCCTATGTCAGAATTTCGAGCTCTATTCAATGAGTTCAATCGCATTTGTGGAAAACTGTCGAGAACCCAATTCTGTGCTTCAATTTCATAAAAAAAGAAGGAAAATCAGGAAATCTATTTTTTGGTTGCCGACGCCACCACAATTCTGAACTCAAATTTCACACTGATTTATGATTTTCATTACGTCAAATGATGAATACAGGAGAGCGATGCCAGCCACCTAAGACTGTTAACTAGTTTCTGCGGACATCGAGGTAATAATGGCATTTTTATTTTGTATCAAGGTGTCCAAGTACGTCCCAGGGCGAGCAATATGAGCTTTCACCATTCAATTCCAGTTACACCATTTTCAGGCGAAAAGCAACATTTTTCAAATCAAATTCAACATTTTTCAAACCAAACTCATCACTTTTCAAACCAAATTCAACACCTTTCAGACTAAATTCAACGTTTTTCAACCAAGCGCAACATTTTTCAAATCACCTACAACACATTTCAGATCAAATTCAACAGTTTTCAAAATAAATTCAACACTTTTTAGCCCAAATTCAACACTTTTCAAAATAAATTCAACGCTCTCCAGACCAGACTGAATGTTTTCAATTTATGTACGTTATACAGTACTTTCTGCAGATTCAATGTAAGGTTTACTTTCTTCAGACAAATCAAGTACTCCAGAAATGTTATACAACTCTCCAGACATTTTGGCACGTAATGGAATCTTCCACAAAATATGTCTGGTCTGGAGAGTGTTGAATTTATTTTGAAAAGTGTTGAATTTGGTCTGAAAAGTTTTGAATGTATTTTGAAAACTGTTGAATTTGATCTGAAAAGTGTTGGATTCGATTTGAAAACTGTTGAATTCGATCTGAAAAGTGTTGACATTGATTTGAAAACTGTTTTGATTGGTTGAAAAAGGTTGAATTTGGTTTTTTTGGTTTGAAAACGTTGCTTTTCGCCTAAAAATGGTATATTTGATAAAATAAATATTCTTATTGAAACCCATATGTAATTTTGGTACAGAATTGTGTTCTCAAAAGTTTTCTATGAATGCGACTGAGCCCATTGAATATAGCTCGAAATTCTGATATAGGCATGTGTAGGTGTTGTGCATGGTCGACTCCTTACAGTGTCTTATGCGCCCTCTGTATCGGCGAGCGATAGCTCTCGCTGCCGATCTGGGCCCGGATTCATGACCGGTTGACCGGCCGGTTACGCGGCCGGTCGGTGAAATTCACCGCGGTTATCGGCGTAACCGCGATTCGTGAGCGCCCGGTTGGTCACTTCGCCGGTCAACCGGCCGGTCAAAGTCACCCGCCGGGCGAGGCCGGTGAACGTTAACCGGAGAGCGTAACCGGCGCTCCAGCGGCAAATTCTGCGCTAGTAGGGGCAGGATTTGCCGCTGGAGCGCCGGTTTTCGCCGGCCGTGATTTTGGTCTCTGATTTTTGTTATCTTGCTTGCTTTAGAGTTTGTTGTGTTGTCTGATTCAGCGCTGAATTTTGTTTTTGTTGTCTAGTTTTTTTAAACATTCTTGTTTTGTTTGTTTTAGCGCTCGAGCGCCGGTTTTCGCTGGGTTTTGTTTTTGTTTTTTAGGTTTTTTGTTATCTTTTTTTGAGACCTTATTGTTTTGTTTGTTTTAGACTTTCGCTCCGCGATTTCTCTTATGCTTGTTGAGCCGCCCACCCATGCAAGTCGTAAATTACGATTTGCTTGGGTGGACGGCTTTATAAAACATTAGAAGCCATCCCTGCCTTACTGATGAGTCCCGGGGATGGCTTTTTTCTTTAATTAGCTTCATACTTTTCCGTCTAAGGCTAAGGGACGAAACGGTTTGTTTCTTATGATTTTTGTTAATTTATTGTTTTCGTTTAACGTGAGGCTGTTGCTTTGTTGCTGTCCTTGATTCTTTAGGCTAGGAAATGTGGAGTAGCTGCGTCCACAGCCCAAATCATAATTCATGATTTGCATGTGTGGATCAAAATCATAATTATTTAATTGTATGTTTTTGTTCATGTTCGTGTTTCTTCTTCGTTTATATTTAATCCTCAATTCAATGCCTTGTTACGTTATTCAGCTTTGGTATTGGTGTTTTGTGCATGATTTTTTACAATTTGTGATTAACATATGTTCCCATATTATATATAATCCTCAATTCTGCTCTTTCTCCCTCTTATTTATATATTTATTCGACAGCAAAACGACGGGAAAGAAACACTCGGCGGCGATTATCGATTTTCACACCGCTCTGGCACCCTGCCAAGCCGGGATGGTGCCGGTTACGGCCGACGCAACTAACCGACGCGCACCCCGGTTACGCGTAACCGCGGTCACGTTCATCAATCAAAAATCTTCACCGACTCCGGTTAAATCCATAACCGGAGTCGGTGAAGATAACCGCCGGTGACTTTGACCGGCGGTTGCGTTCAAGAATCCGGGCCCTGGTTGAGCTGGTGACTACTCTCGTTCGTCGGGTCACCATCGCCTAAACGAGGAGCTCGGCCGCGGCCAAGATCGCGTGCGGCGGGGGCCGGGGTGCACGTGCACGCTGTGAACTCGCCAATGGTCCGCAGGTATCATCACCTTGCGCGCGCCATGAGTTGGCAATTAGGGTTCCGTGCAGAACGTCCCTCACCCAAAAATCAGCCTAGATTGGTGTTTTAATGAATCCGGTAGCCTAGCTGGGCCACCCTGCTGGCCCTGCGGGGTGGTCGAAATTCGGAAAGCGGATGCCACGTTCGTGATCAACATTTCGTGATTATGCTAGTGAACCCTGTGGTCAATGTGTGAGTCAAATTGATAAGAAAAATTGCTCGACCACAGGAAGCAGAGTGGTAAGAATAGTGACGAAATTTCAAATGTACCAAGGGTGACTTAACTCGACAAGCAATATAGATCTTGTTTATATATTTATGTAACGAAGCTGGCGAACAGACAGAAGTTGGACGGCTGATAAGCCGATAGATGTCGAATCCGAGATTCGGGAAACCGACCTCAGATTCGTGATCAGCACCCCAAGTAACCCTATACGTGAATTTTTGAGGAGAAAATTTTCTGTACTGACGATGAGTCCGGTGCGTGGAGTCGCAACTTTTAACAAGAACCATTGTTTCCTGTTCTCAATGAGTATACGCGGTCAGTGATTACCTTGGACCAAGTGATACCAAAAAATTGCGTGAAGTTATTTTTAATCGGATCGAACCCGGTTGCTGCTTCAACTTACCTCTGGAAGGTGACCGAAGGATTCCGGATCCACTTTTCTGCCATCGGTATTCGGGTCGTTACACTGACACTGTTGTTTTTTGCTATCATAGTGGGCTCCCTTTGGACAAATGGAGTCCTCCGGGCGTGTTTTAAGGTTGGGAGGATTTCCTATAAGTAGAATTTCATCAACTATGACTATCATTTACTTCGCGTCAAGGTTATGAGCCCAAAACAACGAGCGGTTGAATTTTTGCCGTAAGCTAAGTAGTACTGATGTAGTATGCCTATGTGCACTTCAAGAAGTCGCTGAAGATTTCTTCAGTGAAGTAAAACTCTACCTATTCATAGGCAGAAGGACGTGTCTCATCCTCCTGTCATGAAGATGCGAATGGTAACTGGAGCAACGTAGTGCTCTTTATGGTAGAGTGTAGAAAAGGCTTGTCTTGGACAGATTTTGGATAGTCAGAAAGAATCCTATTTTCGTGTTTTCTATGTTGAACCACCGTCAGTGAACTCTTTACTCTTTACTGGAAATTCTTACATCACCTTTAATTTGCTGTGAACCTTGGGCCTGCTACAAAATTGAATATTTATGATCTAAAAATAATAATCTAAAAGTGTCGTCACTAACCAAACGTGCACAAAACTGGCAAGCGCGTAATTGCGGGGTAGTCCCTGTAGCCCTTCGGGGTCATCGCGACAGTTATGCGAGGCGTGTCGGCGCATAAGTTCTTTGGAAACTCGCTCTGCCAGTGTTCAACAGGATTCTTGTCCATCGGAACCAAAAAGCCGAGTATTGGGGCACAACCCCGCGCAGCGTTTCTGTCTGAACAGCAAGGCTATTCTCATTGAGTAAGTGTGTTAGTGTCATAGTGTTAAAGCTGTTAGAAAAGTGCCCGTCCCTTTCTGTACTAGCTGTGTTGTGGCTGATCCAGCGAGAAATTTGACCTTGAGTGTTGAATTAAAAATGTGTACTCACAATCAGTGTAGGAAAATTACCATCAGGGTGGTTCAGTGAAGAATTTTAGTTACCACGATGGCCATACAGAACAACGCGTTGACGAGGTGAATCCAAATTGGTGTGATCGAATGAAACGCTCAGTTATTCTCCTTTTGGCTTCTAGTCCTGTCGACTGGAAAGCCCGTGAACAGAAGTTGTTTGCCGCTGTGTCGGATTGAAAACTGCGCATCAATTGCCATATACACCTCACAACGTATGGTCCAATGTTATGCTCCTGCATATGAAGCTGCTTCTTTCCTCCCCGTAAATTAGTTGGATCGAGAGGACATTTATCTGTCATGTCATACGCTTTCTGTAACGATAACTGATCCACTTGTCAAATTGTGACGCTGTGTGGCGCCCGCGCCGAACACTCCAATGTAGATTCCCAGCAAAGGAAGGCGACATGTCTCCCTTGATCGATCAATTTTAATGATGATATTACTGGATATTTGGAATGATCATTTCCTTTACGAGCGCTCTTTGAAGAGTCCTCATGATTGCTATGATTTCAGCAGTTCGAAAATGATACAACTTACGCTCATATTGCCACCTATTGTAATATAGCTGAATCTCTTCTGCATTGTGTTTTTGAATTCGGCACGTTTTGCTGCAGTGGCATCTGGGCAGAATGGATCGACCGTGACGGATTTGTGCCGTTTTATGGGCACGCGAAACACTTTGAAAGCTCGCTAAATACACACGATTTTTTTTGTTGAAGAGCGTGGAAGCCAGAAGTATTTGATAGGCTTCTCAGCTAAAAGTTTCAGTGGTCACGTATCTCTGCGACTATCTCTGCGATTATACATTCTGAAGGGCGACTAGCTGCACCGGCCACCCCAGACGTTACCGCACACAAACCCACGACGAGTTTAGTTGGATGCACTCGAGAAGGGCATGAAAATTTGGCTAGGTTGTGAACCTTTGCTGCACTGCTGCTTCTGCGGGTGTGGTGAAACTGTTGCCATAAGTTTCAACACTACACCACTCAGAAGCAGTGCTACTCTGCTGCTTATCGTTAGGGCGCATTAGCGCTGGCAATCTTTTGCCTTGGTAATAATCATGTCTCAGTTAGCTTTGGTTAATTTCAATTCTTTTTTTTAAACTCTGCTCCGATGAGCCACTTCTAACAGGCAGCTGTTGGCAACCGTCCGAGAGAACTTTCCTGGCGCCGTCTGCTTAATAATGTTGTTAGAGTCATTTTTTATCGACAGTGTATAAATCATATTGTTGAGAAATTAGGAGAATTCTGCTAGTTCCCTGATAGCATCCCGCATCAAATTTTAACGACACGGTAGACTATCAACTAGTTGTATTTTTAAGATATGTTACTCTTGTTGCTCAAGTACATTTTTGATGGATCACTAACGTTTCTGACTCGTTTGGAATCTTATAAGAGTGGCACTTTCAATCTCAGTTCACCACGCAGATATGCGGTGATTTAAACGGATCTGAATGAAACTGTTCAATTTGCACTGAGATATGGAAATTTGAAGCTATCACACGTTGCAAAATTTGACAGGACTTTCATTAATACCTATCATGAAAAGGACCATCTGAGCACAGTACAAGTTTCAGACGAACTCACTGTATTTGCTTGGAAAATCTTCTGATATTCTGTGTCGTTTTGGAAATCGAACCGAGATGCCACATAACCATTTACGAATACCTAAACTACGTTTCTAGCAGGAGGCACATACAGAGCGAAAAAACCTCAATTCTTTTACGACTGCATATCTAAACACTCTTAGGCGAACCCTGCATATTTCGTGCATTTTTGTGATGTCCGCATCGTATTTCGTCGCCTGCACTGGTTGAACCCAATTGAAGCGAATGAAAGGCCTTGGTAGACCATTGTTATCAAATAGTTGCTTTATATCAAAATCCAGCTTCTCGGCTTCGCTAACCAAATGTTCAATACCTGAACATCGACACGTGAACTTGTGCTTAAGTAGACGACAGAGCTAAAACATTACCTTGTTTCAGATAAACTCCTGATTTAGAGCATAGAAATGAATGCGATTCATTGGGATGAGCGAATATAGCTTGTCCTCTTTGCAATCCGTCGCTCAGTTGCTTCATGCGGAGCTTTACCGGTGCTGGACCCTTATATTCTCCGTATTTTTTGATATCTAAATCAGTCACATAGTATCTACGGCCAAGAAATAGTGAAATACTGGAAAATTCTAGCTAAAAGCCAATTAGGTTTTAGATATTAGGTTTGATTTAATTCCGCTCCCCGAACTACTTGAACGGTTACGCCCTGCCGCCGTTCACAGAAAGATGTAAACTTAGACAATTTGACACGACGATCATCCTTATATGTAGTACCGTCGCTGATTTCTGCCAAAACGCTGCCGGCAACAATAGCGGCTGCCGCGGGTGTCACCATGTCGTATCTCTCTTTACATCTACTTATTGTTTGCTAAAAACGCATGGTTGAAATCAGCATCACGTGATTTATCTGCTGGTTAACGAAATTCTCAGAAATTCCAAATTCTCAAGTGTGAAGTGAACGCCTCACAGTTAGGACTTTCAGAATCTCTTAGGATTTTGGAATGCAGCGTGTTGAAACACATCGTCAGCATTTGAACACAGAAAAGTTAACGATTTCTGGATTTCGAGTGCGGAAAATTCAGTGAGATTGAAAAGGAGTACGAAAAATATAGTTGCCCACAAATCGCGCGAATATTTTCAAGCAAACACTGAAACGAAACTTCTTGAGCTGCGGTGAGTTTCCGTTTGACAAGCTATCTTTGTGAATTTTTTTAACCCGAAACTGAAAGTGAAACGATAATAAAACTGCTGGGATTCGGTCTGCAGATCTGCATAATGGCGGCAAACAGACGGCGACGAAATGCCTTACATCACAGCGGTGGCGAGAATGCGACGGCTGTTTCAGGTGAACGAGCCAATCGGTAACCCAAAGGCAGCGAACCGGCGCCGATCGCTGCGGGACATCATAATTAGGGCCTCCGAGAGCATTAGAAAACAAGTGCGGTGTTCTCGTTACTGGAGTCATGTATCGTATACTTTTTGCACAAGGCTCCTTTCCTTCACTCCCGCGAACCTGTTCAACAAATCTGAGCGATTCTGGTATAGTTTCGATTTTAGCGAAAAAAAATCATGGAAAAGGCTTTTCAAACTGGAGATCGTCACAATAGAGGTCATTGTGGCAGGACCGGCCAATCTGGCAGGATAGGCCAAGAGGTCGCCCGGTCAAGAGGCGCGATCTTGGCGCCAATTGGGCCGCATAAAAGGGCGCAGCTGACCACTCGTCATCAACTACGTCAGAGGCGCGTCATCGACGACGTCACCCGCCGGCCGGATCGCGTCTCTTGATCGTCCCTAGTGGCGATCCTTTATTCTTCTTTATTCTTTATCCATCTCATCTCATCCGTTCATAAATAAATATTCTTTGTTCCTCTGGTGTTCCTCTCACATCAACGGTTAGGCTCATCTTTAGGACTCAAGGGAGTTACTCGGAGATCCGGGGAAAACCCTTCATCATTCCATTCAAGTATTAGACTGAAATAAACTCGACGCTACACGCACAACGATGAAATTTTCCCGGACGAGTTTTCCGGACCAGATCTGCATGGTAGTTGGCAATATAAAAGCGAATTTAAAGGGAGGAATGCCCTAAGCGCGGGGGACAACTCGTCCTCCTGTTCCGGACAACTCGTCCACCTGATTTAGATTCGGGGTTATATGGCGGGTAGGGGGTCGACTGATCGGGTAAAGCTCAACTTTACAATATCTGGTCCGTTATTGGAGCTTATTATGATACCCCTCGTCCCGAAACGATGATTGAAATTTTGAAAAAACTGGTTCGGAAAACTCGTCCGGGAAAATTTCATCGTTGTGCGTGTAGCGTCGAGTCTGAAATAACACACTGCGAGTTAAGCAAAAACTACATTGTGCTCTCCCTTCTACTCACCGGTGCAAAATTATAAGTTCACCCTGCAATTTGTCCATAACTACCCGAATAAGCTATTTCCGAGATACAGTAATGTTGCTATGATATTCTTCACTATCAGAAACCTCATTCTACACAAATTCTAGGTCTCACTAATGCAAGAAGTTACGAATTTTTATTTCAAGAATAAGGATAGGGACTGGTGCAAAATTATAAGTTCAAATAAAAAACTCAACAATGTTAAGGATATCAACAAGCGAATCAAATTTAATACTTCGTAACATTACCTTTCTTATAAACAACATCAAACATATTATCTGACACAGTTCGAATAAGTTTGTGGAGAACAGATTGCTCTACATTGGCCGATGCATCAATTATGGCCTCCTTTAGATCACAGACCGAAGCGTGAGTGGTTCCATTTTTGTACATTTAGTGTATAAGAATTCCTCATAAGTTCACTATCGGGTTCAGATCTGCAGAACAGCTTGGCCACTCCAGAAGTGGAATTTTATGGAAATTAAACCGATTCACTGTTCACCTCGGCGCATGTATCGTGGAATTATCTCTACGTAATCCTCTGAAACAAGGTAAAACGTTATCTACAAGCACTTTTTGGTAGATTTCGCTGTCCGTGCGACACGAAACAGAGTCGAAACGCAACAGTTCCATAACCACAAATCACAGCCCAAGTCGTAACACTTCAACCGCCGAAGTTCCGGCTTGACGATATTCGTGGATCCTTACTCAAATCTCTCCAGTAGCGTCGATATCTGTCGGGTCCATCGGGATTCCTCTAATTTTCGTCGGAGAATATCACCAACAGTGAACAATGCTTTTCTGCACCCCCAAAAAATTGAAGGTATTCTAGACTCATCTCCTTCCAATTTGTGTTGATGTGTTCGCGGGCGAACACCAACTTGGCAGCTTTGTGGTTCTTCGTCTGACAAAACTGCGTTTCATGACTTGATGACCGATGTGCGGAATGCGATTCAAGCATCGTAGTATCGTCCATTCCGAAAATATGAGGTCCAATTGACATCACAGATCCATCGCTGACAGGGTGTTGTTAGAGGCCTCTCGAACTAAAAGGCTCTAATCTCTTCTAGACAACTTCATTTTACGGCCGCCCTTCTGTTTTCTCTTGTAGGAATCCGTGTTCTTCAGATAACGATTGATGTAGCACAAAGACCTCATAGTTGAGCTGCTACCTTTCTGTATGAAATGCTGGGCGCACGGAAAGCATCGACTTGAGCTTGTTCAAGTGAGAAGGCTTCGTGCCTTTCGGCATCACGATTTCATACGCGTTTTAGCTATCTTTACGTTTTTGAATCTCCGCGACTGAAGCGAGAAAGTTCTCTTCCTAACCGAATTATCCCAAGTGAATTTGAAATTTTGCACTGACCTCTTCCCTTATTTTTGACACGTTGACGACAACGCCTTTTCCGCGTGTCTGGCGCGTGGACCAACCGATTTACTGGCGCGCCGAGGCTGTGGCATGATGCCGGCATACGGCGAATTTTTTCGAAAATGGAAGTGAATAGTAAATCTCGAAGACTACATATACAGTCCTGTAATATCGGGAATTGTGACTATTCCTTTTTTGCAATGAAAATAGAAAAATAACAGCTGGGAGCTTTTAGAATCAAAGGTCTACTAAAAAGTGGCACAAACACATCCTTCAAAATTCTGAAATGTATCGAGAAAAATGCAATACAAGACTGTGGCACGGCATTGCGCCACACGGTCCCACGCGGCCGCTTGAGCGTGACGCAGCATTGCGCCACGCTGTCGTCAACGTGTTAAATAAAAATTTGTAGCTTCTTCTGTGGCAAGACACCGTGCCTTGAACTTGTGTATGTAGGTTTTTGATAGTGAGGAATGTCATAGTAACATTACTGTATCTCGGAGGCACCGGGTGTATCTCAGAATGAAGTCCTGAAATCAGTAACTTTTTGGGAACAAATTTTAGCAGTTTTCTTCGTGTGACGACATCCCTCCGAAATCCATGATCCAAGTCTAACCAGGGAATGCCGCCAACCTCCCATGGAACTTTGAATTGAGACCTATATCAATCGATAGATCTCGGAACACTGATTACAGATCTGTAGATCAAATTTGCAAAATGGGTCTCCTAAGCGAGTTCTGGCTTGCGAAACCCTGCGTTGGGCGCGGTGTTGCGTAATGAGAAGGGCCGCTAGCCCTGCTGGCAGCTGCGGCTGTGGCGCAGAGGTTGAGGTCTCGCCTCGCAGTGGTGGGGTTAGGGTTCGGTCCCCCGTGGTGGCATTATTTTTGCATATGTTAGTTATAGTCCGTGCGGACCATAGGACGAGATCGAACTCGTTTTTAACACTTTTTCCAGCGAACGACTGATGGTGACTTTCACATAAGTCTCCTAGGTTACTTGAAGTTGGGAACGCATTTCAGCAAACACATTGTAATGGCGTGAGAAAACACAAATATTTACTCCTTCCTTCTAAACTTGTCCTAACCTTCATCAGCATTGATGGAACAACGCAAAAAAATGTGTAAAACAAACATACTGTTCACAAACTGCACATCTTATGCAGGCTGTCTCCATACAACCATTCATAAAGCACTCAACCGTACTAAAGTCGAATAAATAATCACCAGGGGTGACAAACGAACCAGGATGATCATCGACATATCCTGCCTTGTACCATGAATACTTCAAAAATTTGGAAAATCTAGGGGCGCAAAACATCCGATAGACTTGTGATATAACCTTCAATATGTTGTCCCTCTGTGTCATATTAAATTGCACATTGTTCACCATCGCGCACGTCCTAACCCGTTTCATGACATTTTTCAACGGACCGAAGAAGAAAACGTCCAGAGGTTGAATCAGTGACGTAGCGCCTGCTGGAATGTTTCGTACCGTAATCTGACAGCCTGCAACGATACATAACAAGAAATAGACAGCAGAGCACTTCGGAAATGCGGTGATGGAAAGTTGTACACACCTTCAGGCACCGCTTTTTTTATGCTGTTGATGTCACGGAAAGAGGACCACGAGTCCACAATAAGATACGCCTCTCCAGTATTGCTCGTTGGAAATACGCAAGTTTTTATCCAGTCAATCATGAGCTCCTTGGTCATTATATGTGACGTGTTCGCTCTGACCACAAGATTTGAGGCTTCAAAGTGGCCATGTCGCGGGAATGCTCCTTGCTTCTCTTGAAGGACAACATAAAGCCTCTCTCCCAACCTGCCGTCAGCATACAGTAGCGGAAGGACAGTATACGCATGAGTCAGTGCTACCCTGCTTTCGACTATCCTTTCAACCTGAAAAGTTACTTGGTCCCAATTTAATTTCCAGATGAGAATGCTACTACCGTGATAATCTTGCCTTTTTAACTCCTAGTGGTGCTAGTGTCCTTCCTGTTGTCATTTCTTTGACAAACCCTGACTGGTCGCCGTTACAGAAAATAGCCAGTGGCTTGGTCTGCATATCTTCTCGAACGAGACTCACAAACTGTTGCGCCTTCAGCTCAATTTCGTCTCGGCATTTGTAAGCTTTCTTCGAGACGAACGTCGTTATCTTCCTCGACACAATTCCGTAACGTTTTTTAAAAGATGATACCCAGGTCTGGCTTGCCTTGAACTGCTCAACTTGATTCTGTCTACACAACTCAAGTGCCATCAGTCGCAGGTTCTCGTCATGTAGCGTGATGCCTGAATTTCGACTCATGGTCAGCTACTAATGTTCAGTAGTACAATATGAATGGTGTCAAGTAGCCAAATAGGAAAAAAGTCCACCTTCCGCCATTTTTCTTCTGACTTCTTCATACAGAAGGTCTCCAATCCTTTTCATTTGTTCAGAACGACGGAGCTTCGTTGCCGCCGCTTCTTGCTGCGCGTGTTCAATCCTGCGGAGCTTTCTCAAATGCTCCTCATCTCTAATCCATCGAAATCTTGCGCTCATGCTCGACAAAGAGCGATATCCTTTTGTAGAGCTTCTATAGTGTTCAATAGCCTTTGCTATCTAAACTCAAGAAATAAGCCTTCAGAGTAGAGAAGTAGAATTATGGAGCTCGCAAACATACTTGGTCGGGACTTACAGCCGAGGTGCCAAAGTACAATTCCTCCGCACTTTCTGTGTTTCCATCCTCGTCATAATCCCAATCCGCGTCGTTGTCAGTGGAAGCGCCTGCTTCCAAATCCTCATCCGTCTCAACTTCTACCAATGCTGCAGCAGCCTCGCGAAGAATGTCGGCAAACCTTGCGGCAATCTTCCTCTCTTCGCGTGTAGCTGCTCTGCTATCTTCAGCTGATCCAAATTCGGAGAGCAGAATAGAAACCACCTTTGCTGGAGACAAGGGCATAACGAATGAGTAAAAATCAATAACACGTCGAAGCCTTCAAATTTGATCTACCACTGCAGGCATTTGACCTACTTGCTAGAATTGCAGTGAGAGCGCTTGCTAGAGTTAGATTCAGATTTGAGTAGTTGTGTTTGCGAACAGCATGTTTGCTTTTCTGTATTGTTTCTTCAGTGTTGAAGATCGTTAGAACTGTAGTTAAGAGAGTAAATTTCCGTATTCAAGTGACGTTGCAGACTTATGTGAAAGTCACCATCAGTCGTTCACTGGAAAAAGTGTTAAAAACGAGTTCGATCTCGTCCTATGGTCCGCACGGACTATAACTAACATATGCAAAAATAATGCCACCACGGGGGACCGAACCCTAACCCCACCACTGCGAGGCGAGACCTCAACCTCTGCGCCACAGCCGCAGCTGCCAGCAGGGCTAGCGGCCCTTCTCATTACGCAACACCGCGCCCAACGCAGGGTTTCGCAAGCCAGAACTCGCTTAGGAGACCCATTTTGCAAATTTGATCTACAGATCTGTAATCAGTGTTCCGAGATCTATCGATTGATATAGGTCTCAATTCAAAGTTCCATGGGAGGTTGGCGGCATTCCCTGGTAAGTGTAGCGCAGATTTTGAAAGCATCGGCATCCTCAATGCCAAATTTTGTAACGGCCAGTCACAAAATTTTCTACTTTAGCGAATCGTGAAAAGTCCCCTCCATGAAATTTCTCCCGACCTTCCTTTCCTGTCTTTCAATTTACTGTGGGAATACGATTTCGTTGAAGAATTCTGCAAGTTTAGTGGTGATTCAGTGATGCACTTGCCCAGATGCCGTAGCTCCGTTGGAGAGGGTAGTGAGGTCAAACTTGGTAATTCGCCACAGTAGCAAGGTCAAGATGCGTCCACTTCTCAATCGAAAATTGTGGGAATTCAGAGCGCTTCGTCAACGGAAATCCAGGAGGTTATCTTGATCCCAACCTTGCGCTTTTAGTCAAAATAATTAGAATAAAAGAGAAATGACGATGTGGCGGCCGCGTCGTACGCCCGCAGTGTTTGGCGAACAATTAACGACCTTAGTGTGTAAAAGGTGTTTTCCGTGGGAGATATAGGTGAAGTGGTGCCATAATGCATAGGAAATCACGTTTTCTTTTCATTTTCTGTTTTACCGGCTTGATCTCCTCGTAGTAATCAAGTGCTTCTCCGTTAGCTATCCATACTTCCGGATTACCATCACCGAGGAAGTCTGAAACAATGATGATAAACATGATGCTTAGTCCACTTGCACTCCTCTGGAACATGATTTTCGATAGGCTGTCACCTATTCTCGTTTCAAAACTTGATCTCTGCAGCATTTTGTGCCCGCCGCTTTCACTATTACCTCACTTTTGCTTACAGGGTTTGATACCGATCACTCCCCATCCACCAATTTCGACATTACACTGGGGCATATTGTGCTCTCAGAGAAAGCGCTCCTTTTCTAAGAACAAAGTCGGGCATCAGGGAAAGTAAGGGTTGCGTAATGTGTGAACTGCAGTCTCGTTACTGCAGCGTTTTTTTATTGAACATCAAGTGATTCATAAGGTACAGGCATATTTTTTCCACTTATTTGATGTGGGACATTGAGTAGTTCGACTGCGCCCAGATCCATCTTGTGCCGACAAATGAGAAAATAACGTTTCTCACCACACTCCTAATCTGGCTTTCACGAAAGAAAAACCGTGCGCCAAGAAAAAAATTGAGCTCTTGGTGATGCTCGTTCACTTCTACATCCATTCGCGGGGCTACTACCTCGCCTCTGTCACGGCAGTTTCTACCGAATACGTTCTCAAGTGAGAACGAACTCGTTTATGCTTCCGTTTACTTAAAACCTGATTAATCCTAGGAGGCTTCTGAATCGGATGCCCTTATAGTATTCTAGTGCTACCCAACCAGCTAGCTAATTTTTGCTCAGCTTTATCATTCACCCCAATGGAATTAGCTCACTGAAAAGTTCTGTCTCTTCAAGTTCAGCATTGAGGAAAAGACAAAACTTTTTTCACGAACTATTGGTTTGCATCCACGGATCTCCTTCTTTGAAGGTTCTCCTTCAAGAAGGATCCCCAGCCGGTTGGTGGCGAGGCTACGTGGCGCGACCCCAGGTGGCGGATAGGGGATTAATCGCGGACCAAAAGCCACCTTATACTTGCCGTGAGACGCGGGCGGAATCAGTGTCGAGCAAGCTGATTCTACTGTGCCAGACGGTGACGCCTCCTCACGGAGGCTAACTGTTTGGCCTAAAAACTCGCATTCGGTAGACACGGAAGTATAAGAGAGGCGGTTCAGGGTCGCCTCTAATAAATAAGCCCTTAGCTCCAGCGGGATAGCCTGGCTAGCTACCCGCCGTATCCAGCCCGTACGGCAGAGCCTGGCAAGCTGCCCGTACGTCCCCCTCATATGCCGAAAACAGTATCAACAAAGAGCCTCATTCCCCTGACCCCGAAAGAGCCCCCAATACGGCAGCGTTGGGAAGGACGAGTACGGAGAGGCTGCGAAAATCTCAGGGCCTAGACAGGCTGCCAAAAAGAAGAAGGACTAAGATGACGATCTGTACTTACAACGCACGAACGCTTGCATCGGATGCGTCTGTCGAAGACCTGATGATGCAAGCCAGGAAGATCAAGTACGACGTCATCGGACTGACCGAGACGAGAAGACACCGCCCACTACACGCCGTGTTCGACACTGGAGAAGAACTGTTCCTCGGAACATGCGACAGCAGAGGCGTTGGTGGTATCGGTGTCCTCGTCAACACGAACTTGGCCATGAACATCGATTCGTTCGAACAACTTACAACCCGAATCGGACGTTTACGGCTGACACGACGTGGATCAATGCCGGCGTTGACGGTCTTCGTAGTCTACGCACCAACATCGGACTACGATGACGAAGAAGTCGAGGCATTCTACATGGAGTTGGAGAAGCTCTACAAGGAAGATCATACCTTCTACAAGGTCATCGTCGGAGATTTTAACGCAAAGATCGGGCCTAGAAGGTCGTCGGAAGAGCTTCATATCGGCGTCAATGGTCTGGAGTGGAACGAACAGGGTGAAAGGCTGTCTGAGTTCATCATGTCGACGAACACCATCCATGGTAACTCGCAGTTCCAGAAACCCGCATCCAGACGATGGACATGGGAGTCTCCAGGTGGACTGCATCACAACGAAATTGACCACGTTATCGTCAACCGAAGGTTTTGCCTGACCGATGTCGCTGTTGTTCCGAAATTCTTTACGGGATCCGACCACCGTCTCCTCCGTGCGAGCTTCCATCTCACACGGAGGCAAGAGAAAGCCATGAAGTTCAAGAAGAGAGGCCCTAGAACACTCGTGAACTGGGACCTCTTCCCCTCGCTGGCTAGTTGCTGGAAGGATTCCGCCGAGGACAACATCGACGAGGAATACAACCGGTTCATTGCTCACATACGTGACTGCGCTCAAGAAGCCGAGAGCCCCAAGAATACCAGGAAACGCCTTTCCCACGAAACTCTCGAGCTGATTCGCCAACGCGGAGTGGCAAGAACCGAAGGCGACTACCTGCGAACGTCCGAACTCGCAAAGTTGTGCAGAGAAGCGATAAAGGAAGACCTTAAAGAGAGAAGAGTAGCTGCGCTAGTTGATGCGGCTGAAGCGGGCAAGAGCATACGCAACGCTCGTCGAGGCTTAGTCAACTATAA
Source organism: Nippostrongylus brasiliensis (assembly GCA_030553155.1). NCBI lineage: Eukaryota > Metazoa > Nematoda > Chromadorea > Rhabditida > Heligmosomidae > Nippostrongylus > Nippostrongylus brasiliensis. The sequence goes on from CP130734.1 coordinate 31,560,488, forward strand.
GACCAAGATGACAGCTCTCCTGCGCCCGGATGGAACTCTCACGTCCTCCAGAAGGGCTATGGAGAAGGTCATCCACGATTTCTACTCCGATCTCTTCGATAGCCACGTCCATCTTCCCGAATACCCAATCCCGAACGATGGACATGTCATCCCTGCGGTCCTCCCTTCCGAGATTCGTCACGCGATTTCATCGATGAAGAATCGCACAGCTCCCGGTCCCGACAGGATCCGACCCGAACATCTGAAGAACCTACCGCCAGTCCTCATCAACACCCTGGCCAGGCTTTTCACACGATACCTGTCGGACTGCAAAGTACCAGCAATATGGAAAACTAGCAGGACTGTGTTGCTGTATAAGAAGGGAGATCCGCACGACATCGGCAACTATCGCCCTATCTGCCTGCTGTCTGTAGTCTATAAGTTATTCACACGTGTCATTCTGAATAGGATCGACCGAACGATAGACGAAGGATACGATAGACGAGCCGTGCGAGCAAGCCGGGTTTCGAAGAGGGTTCAGCACAATCGATCATATCCACACCGTGATCAGGCTCATTGAGGTGTCCCGAGAGTACAAGACGCCGTTATGCCTCACATTCATCGATCTCAAGAAGGCCTTCGACTCTGTCGAAACAGAAGCGGTGATTGAGGCTTTGTGCAAACAAGGCGTCTCCACTCAGTACGTGAAGATCCTCAGTGAGCTCTACAAAGGATTCACGACCGTGATCACACCATTCTACAACAACGTTCGCATCAACGTGAAGAGGGGTGTACGCCAAGGTGATACCATATCACCGAAGCTGTTCAACGCCTCTCTCGAGAACATCATGCGGACACTAGAATGGGACGACATGGGAGTGAAGATCGACGGTCGGCAGTTACACCATCTTCGTTTTGCGGATGATATCGTACTCATAACACCATCTATCACCCAGGCAAAACGCATGCTGGCCGACTTCGATCATGCGTGTGGGAAGATCGGCTTGCAGCTGAACTTGACGAAGACGATGTTCATGAAGAACGGATACGTTTCTGATGCCCCATTTTCGCTCAACGGAACGAATATCTCTGAATGCTCCAGCTATGTGTACTTGGGTCGGGAAGTCAACATGACCAACGACTTGAGTCCAGAGCTGGGCAGAAGGAAACGAGCGGCTTGGGGCGCATTCAAGAGTGTTGAAGAAGTAGTGAGGAAGACGAAGAACGCCCGACTCCGCGCCCATCTCTTCGACTCTACGGTTCTTCCTGCGTTGACGTACGCTTCAGAATCCTGGGCGTTACGCAAGCAGGATGAACATGCGATTGGCGTCGCGCAACGAAGTATAGAGAGAAGGATGCTCGGAGTGACTCGCTTCATTCAGGCGAGAGACGGCATACGGAGCTCCGAGCTACGTCGACAGTCGAAGATCAGAGACGCAGTCGCATGGGCCAAGTTGTCGAAGATCAGGTGGGCCGGACATGTAATGCGATTTCGTGACGACCGTTGGACGAGAGCCGTTACTGACTGGATTCCACGGGACGTCAGAAGAACACCAGGTCGCCCACCTTTGCGCTGGTCGGACTTCTTCGTCAAATCCCTGAACGATCGATTCGATGCTCTTCGTGTTCCTCGAGCGAGCAGGACCCACTGGTCTACTATGGCACGCGACAGGGACGAATGGAGACGTTACTGGCGCCCGCTCGAGCAAATCGATGATCAACGGGACGACAGGTGATACAGGTGATTGGTTTGCATGCACTGGAGTTCGCTTCAGTCAACCAAGAGACATGTGGTTGGTACTTCATTCTCCTGAGTTACTACGCCCATAGGTGACTGAAATTTTCGGCAAAATAGCTGGAGACTTTTTCTCCGGCTGCCGAGGGACTAATCTAGAAGTGCTGGGACTACTACATAACGGTGCAAATAATTAAAGACAATGAAGGCTATTCTCGTGATTAATTTCCTCTCCTTTAGCTATGTATTACTTCTATAAAAGGTAAAAGGTAAAGGTGTACGCGTTGATCAGTCCCCGAAAGACGCGCCGCCGTATTCGTGTTCAATTCAAAATCGTAGAGGCTTGGTGAATGCGTGATTGGCCCATACAATGACTTGCGGGGGGCAGCCGCTATAACAAGTCAGTGCTTTTATCTACCCGGAAAGGTAGGGCGAGGATCGATCGATCGTGCGGGTATCAGTAGCGCCTCTGACCACTGCACCATTTCTATAGTGATACAAAATCAGCGATTCACTCACAGGCAAGCCAACTTGCTTCTAATTGCGATTCCACGGAGTGAGGCTTCACCGAGCCCCCACAAGCCTTGTTAAACTGGTGGTACTGTCCATAACCGCGGACTTCGTAACAGTTATTGAACAGGGCTAGTTCATTACCCGCACATGATTGTGTTGGCCAATCTGAATAGACAAATATCACTGAACGTAGTCAGATTTTGCTCACGATAGTTCAGCCGTCCGCTGTGCAAGGAAAATTTTCAGAATAAAAGGATAATAAATTAAGATACAAGGAAAGCGGGATGGCATTTAAATTAAATTATTATTTATTAATTCATTAAAATCTTTAGTGCTCTCACAGCTACTTCGCAACTGCGACAGCATCAAAGGGCCAGGCCTCCTGTCGGGAAGACCAACAGTTAACCGCTCGTCGCTCAGATAAAGGCATATGAATACAAATTTGAGCCTAAAGAGGGGATACTCTCTAGCCGGCTACAACACCCGTTGGAAGGATAGTTATGATGCGGCTCAAAGCGTGGTTCCCGTCAACTTGGCGTGTGTTGACCCTCGCTGTGCACTCCTCCTTCAGTTTCATTCCATATTTTTTATTATTACATAACGATTTAATCCCGATCAGTTACGAGGTACGTCTTTCATGATAGTCGCTCCGTCTTCTTCTCCCTGATGCTGCTCCCGCGCTTGCCGTGGTGCCACACTGCCATCTTATCTTGGTCCAGAGCTCCATGTGGGATAGTCATATCGTCCTCGTTCGCAGGTTCTTGAGCACCGCTTTCTTGCATGCGACCATCGATCGGTCTTGTGATCGTGACAGTTTTCCTTCGTCAGCCGATCTATCACCTGGGGCTGACGCTGGTACCGACACCCTTTTCAGCAATTCCTAAGCTAGGCAAGTGTTTCGGCCTGGGACAGGATTGAAACCTGGTCATCGAGGTCGTGAGCCTAGGCTCTTAACCTCTCGGCAATCCCGCCCCCAGTTTCATTCGATATTGTATTATTGAAATGTGAAAGATTAATGCAAGAGTGTTCTGTTATACGTAGCATACATACTAGCCGAATTAATATAAGGTAAGCCTTTGTGACTCCTTTTTCATTTTTTCCACGACCATTCTGTTGTGTCTTACTTTTTCGGTGAATTTGATGTTGAATGGTCTATGCTCTGCAGAAGGCGAGGATGCCGAAATGTAACCCCGAATAAATTGTTAATATCAATCTTAGTTATGCTGCCATGACAAGACTACTTCATTGATGACGAAGTAGTTTTGCCCGACTTAGACCCATCAGCTGACTCCACTTTACCTTGCAGCGCAAAAATCAAATACCGGCGGGCGTTATTATGCATTGCATCGCCTAGTATTGTGTCCAATTAGAATTGGAACATGTTCTGGCTTCGCTCCATAGTCCCGCATATAGTCCAATCCTTCAACCGGGTGAGAAGCCTTGCGACATCTTCTGTCAAAGAATTTGCGCGGATTACCAGCATCATCCCATCATTACAGAACACACGAGTGGTAGAGTATCGCTCCACTAGCTTCAAACCTTGTGCTCGAGCAGAATCACTCGCTTGGCTAGAATGGTGGAGAAACAAGGAAGAGTGCTTAGTCATTGTAGTTTCAGAAAGCTAAAGTGCAGTGGTCACAAAAAAACCTGAATTGATCAAAAATCCGATGTGTCAACTCAGATGGTCTAAAAGCCGTCTTCCGTGATTGTTTTCATGCTGACGAAAATGCCAGTGAGAAAAGACACTGCATCTCTTTCATAAAAGTGGAACCATTGAAATAGCGAGTGTGGTGTAAATGGGTAACACCCCGAATATAATGTTCAGAAATTGCTGTTTTCGTAGAGCAGAGAGTAGTCAATAGTCTCATGCCGAACGGTACGATTTCTTTCCGATCCACAATTCAACAACCACATACATTGGTTAATGAATGAAATACGTCAGAAAATGGCTCCGACTTTCAGAAAGCAATGCAATGAAGTGGGCAGTAATTTCGGCACTCCCTGCTTCAATGTAATTCTAACGTTGAGACATACTCTTGTTAGTATTCCCAATTGACGTTTTAGAAGAAACCAGTTCAAGCCAATACATATACTGAACATTGTGAAAAAATAATGCGCGAACGATTTGAAAATACATCATAATCCAGATTTATTTTTGCAAATCACTTACCGTAATAGCATTCGGTTGTGTCTCCGTAATTTGCGGAGTACACTCTATATGGCGAGTTTTCCGTACAAATGTCTTCAGCCTGAGCCCTGTCCTTTGAGGAGAGTGGAAATCTTATTACACAACGTCTAGAATAGGTTGACCAATAATCCGGGACCTAAATTCACGACGGGTATCGGTACAATATAGCCGGAATATTGGAGTTCAGAGGGATGATGAGCACAGTTGAGCACTCGAGAATAGAAAAATGAAGACACCACAAAACAAAAAAGAGTCACAGAAACTAAAAATGTTCTGAAAACGAAGGAAAATCAAACGAATAACTCTCGTCGACACCTGTATCGATTCGGACCGACGGTCGTTTAATGCAGCGAGTGCACCTGCAGTCGTTGCTCTGCTGCACGCCGAGTTTCGCAAACCCGGTTGTCATGAATGCGAATATTAGGGGGGTCGACCGGGTTTATTTCTCCCGGAGTGTTATATACCCCAAATTGTCGTTCATGAATATAGGCCCTGGATACAGTAAATTGATTCCAATTATTCGACTGCAACGTTTGCTATCATTGCTTTTCTGATTCAGATCTCTATTTTCCTTTTATAATCATCTTCGTGATATTCCTCGATGAAGCTAGTGTTTATTTGGGTTCACCTTTTATAAAAGGTATTGAGTGTAAAAAATGTTGATAAAGCATTTCGATAATTTCCCGCGACGATATTAGGTAAGGTCACAACTGCTTTACACTGTAATTATGCATAGTATCCTACCATACCACGGATCTCCTTCTTTGACGGTTCTCCCTTAAGAAGGATCCTCAGCCGGTTGGTGGCGAGGCTACGTGGCGCGACCCCAGGTGGCGGATAGGGAATTAATCGCGGACCAAAAGCCACCATATACTTGCCGTGAGACGCGGGTGGAATCAGTGTTGAGGAAGCTGATCTCACTGTGCCAGGTGACACCTCCTCACAGAGGCTAACTGTGTGGCCTAAAAACTCGCATTCGGTAGACACGGAAGTGTAACAGAGGCGGTCCAGGGTCGCCTCTAAGAAATAAGCCCTTAACCGCGATAGCCTGGCTAGCTACCCGTCATATCCAGCTCGTACGGCAGAGCCTGGCAAGCTACCCGTACGCCCCCCATATGCCGAAAAGAGTAACAACAAAGAGGTCTCCGATACGGCAACGTGGGGAAGGACGAGCACGGAGAGGCTGTGAGAATCTTAGGGCCTAGACAGGCTGCCAAGAAGAAGGACTTCTTTGACGATCTGTACTTACAACGCGCGAACGCTTGCATCAGATGCATCTGTCGAAGGCCTGATGATGCAAGCCAGGAAGATCAAGTACGACGTCATCGGACTGACAGAAACGAGAATGCACCGCTCACATCACGCTGTGTTCGACACTGGAGACGAACTATCCCTCGGGAAATGCGACAGCAGAAGCGTTGGTGGTGTCGGTGTCCTCGTCATCACGAACTTGGCCATGAACGTCGATTCGTTCGAACAACATACAAATCCGAATCGGACGTTTACGGCTGATGCGACGTGGATCAATGCCGGCGTTGACGGCCTTCGTAGTCTACGCACCAACATCGGACTACGATGACGAAGAAGTCGAGGCATTCTACATGGAGTTGGAGAAGCTCTACAAGGAAGATCATACCTTCTACAAGGTCATCGTCGGAGATTTCAACGCGAAGATCGGGCCTAGAAGGTCATCGGAAGAGCTTCATATCGGCGTGCATGGTCTTGAGTGGAACGAACAGTGTGAAAGGCTGCCTGAGTTCATCATGTCGCCGAACACCATCCATGGTAACTCGCAGTTCCACGCACCTGCATCCAGTCAATGGACTTGGGAGTCTTCAGGTGGACTCCACCAAAACAAAATCGACCACGTTATCGTCAACCGAAGGTTCTGCCTAACCGATGTCGCTGTTGTTCCGAAATTCTTTACGGGATCCAACCACCATCTCCTTCGTGCGAGCCTCCATCTCACCCGGAGCCAAAAGAAAGTCATGAAGTTCAAGAAGAGAGGCCCTAGAGCACTCGCAACCCCTCTCTCGAGAACATCATGCGAACACTAACAGCCCTCTCACACTCGGGCGGCGCCCTGAGCGGCGTTGCCAGCGCTATGATGAAAGATAGGGCGCGGCCGCCCCAACGGCGTCGTCGGCGACGCCGCCGCCGCCGCCGCCGGAGGAGGATTCTCATACTTCGACGGCGGCGACGGCGGCGGCGACGCCGGCGAAGCCGCCGCCGGCGCCACCTATGGAATGGCACCGGGCATTTCTTGCCAGCGGCGGTTGCAATGGCGCGCCCCGCAACACCGGTAGCGACAGTTGGTGAGCGGACGACGTCGCCGACGATGCCGCGCAAGGCGCCGCCCGAGTGTGAGAGGGCTGTAAGATGGGACGACTTGAGAGTGAAGATCGACGGCCGGCAGTTACCCTTCTTTTGTTTTGCGGATGATATCGTACTCATTACACCATCTTTCAACCAGGCAGAACACATGCTGGCCGACTTCGATGGCACGTGTGGGAAGATTGGCTTGCAGATGAACCTGACGAAGACGATGTTCATAAAGAATACATTTCTGGCGCACCATTTTCGCTCAACGGAAAGAATATCTCTGAGTGCTCAAGCTGTGTGTCCTGGGGTCGGTAAGTCAACATGACGTGATGAAGTTAACTTTCTCTTACTGTGTTGAAGAGAAAGACGAAGAACGCACGACTCCGCGTTCATCTCTTCGACTCTACCGTTCTTCCAGCGTTAGCGCACGCTTCAGAATCTTGGGCGTTACGCAAGCAGGATGAACATGCGAATTGCGTCGCGCAACGCAGTATACAGAGAAGAATACTCGGAGTGACTTGCTTCATCCAGCCGGGAGACGGCATACGGAGTCGAAGATCAGAGACGTAGTCGCATGGGCCAAGTTGTCGAAGATCAGGTGGGGCGGACACGTAATGCGATTTGGTGACGACCGTTGGGCGATAGTCATTACTGACTGGATTTCACGGGACGTCAAAAGGACACCAGATCGCCTACTTTTGCGGTGGTCGGGCTTCTTCGTCAAATCCCTTATCGATCATCTTCGTCAAATCCCTTACCGAACATCCGGATTCGATACTCTTCGTGTTCCTCGAGCGAGCAGGACCCACTGGTTTACCATGGCACGCGACAGGGGCAAATGGAGACGTTACTGGCGCCCACTCGCGCAAATCGATGATCAATGAGACGAAAGGTGACAGTTGATACAGGTAATCCTACCATATGGCAAAACCCACATTGCCTTCACAAATTCGGAATGCTAACTGCTAACGAATATCGACATTACCGAAGTGGAACATCCGGTGGTTTGAAACATGTTCCGCACCGAGTGCTCTTCTCTCAGAGTGCGGAGTCTAGCGAAGGAAAGCCGATCACAGTAGTTTTTGACATATTCTCCGCTCGAGATCCACATTCAGCATCCATTTGAAGTGCACCCATCGGCGATCGCTCATCATCGCAAATCCCGTTGAGTTCCCAAGGTTCGACAGGATTTCGTTCTCCATAGTGATTCATTGTGAGTCCATAGTGATTGCGAACTCAAGAAGCTGACCAAAAACTCAAAGGTGTAGAAGGTGATGGAGTTCGTCGACAATTTTGCCGAATAAATATTACTCATTGGTTGTCACTCGTTCCGGCCATCACCTCATATCCTAAAGCTCAGTAGGGTGGTGATCATAAAGTGGCACACGCGACTGATATTCGTCACTTCTAAACAAATTGACGACTAAACAGCCTGAAGGCTTCCAAACAATATTTCAAGAACGTATGAATCACCATAATACAATTATCAACAGGACTCCGACGTATCAGTAGCAGAGTGAGTGTCAGAGACCACTCAATGTAACTGTTCTGCCAGCAGAAGGTCGTCTTGGTCATTTACAGCAGCAAAGCGACAGCTAAGGGAAACCGAAAGTCCAATGTTTCTAGTCGCAGTACCAAATCGTTGCAGAATGTGCGCAAATCCTACACATTTTCATATTCGAATTTCGAGCTCTATCCGGTATGGCAATTACAATCGTATCAGAATATGGGCGGTTTTCTTCGGAGTCCTAGTACCCTAAAGTCTCGCAGATAAGTCCGCCTCGTGCGCGCCGCGGTGCGGCGCCCACAGGCGAGCAACTTCGACATCTCTACAAAGAGAGCTCCAAAATTGCAGTTATTCCTGGCAGATTGACGAAGAACCTGCAGCCTTTTGATGTTGGCATTAATAAGCCCTTCATAGATAACACGAAAAGAAGTTGGGAGCAAATGGAAGTGAATGAATTGGAAGTTAAGAGAAAATCCTGCCTTACCGAAACTATTTCGAAGATGATGCTTGAACAGTTCTCTAGTATAATTAGAAATAGCTGGAACTACAGTGTCACGGAAAAATACAAAACTCAGAAAAAGAACAATACATCAGATAAGGTGCAGCATATCTATAGTCTACCACCGATCAATACGCCGCGCCGCGGTGCCCGCAAGGCGGACTTATCTGCGAGACTTTAGGGTAATTATTTTATGACCACCCGAACCTTGCCACTGGGGCGTCCTATGGACATCTTGCCTACATGAGATTGCAAATTGTGGAAATTCCAGTTAAGGAAATTGATGCTCTTCTGTGATAAATTTGAGACGCTAAATTAGATGAAAGTCCGAAATGGACTTTTCTAAAATCTAAAATTCTGATTGTAGGTGGTGATGCACATGGAGTGGATTGTTGACGACGTTCTAATTTTTAGCGATTCCGTGAAATGATGGAAAGAAATGATAAACTGCAGTTTTTACGTGATCGTGACTGAGCTCATCGATACAGCTCAAAATTCGTCTGATTTGGGAATGTGAGGTGTAGTGTATGTTCGGCCACTCATTGGGCTCTACGCGCCTATTGGTGTGTGGAGGGATCGGTATGTATACTAGATATAGTGTTTTTGGGTCCATTTTTTTGTTCCTAATTTATCTTGTTATTGATTTTATCTGTTATATACTGGAGGTGGATTCTAATATCTCGCCCCCATCTTGCTTTCCTGAATTTATATCGGCTGCTTTCTACTGAAGATCTTAAGAGGTCAGTTGGGTGGTGGGCATACGGCCATCTCAGGGGGCTACAGGTGTCATGTCTAGCTACACTGTTTGAGTTCGCGTTGTACTTTCATATTGATTCAAAACACGCCGAATTCATAGGACTTCGTCTGGAACATGCGGCTTCGTTGGCCCCTGGCCGTATTTGTATGTTTTTATATTAGATGCTTTGGTTCATAGCGTCTGAAGTATTTATTTATCTGCCTTTTCTTTTTTCTTTTTTTGAATAATTTGAAGTTTTTATTTTCTAGCTATCCAATATCAGGTTCTGCCAAAATTGTTGCCTTTCCTTCACTCGGCTGCTGGTGCTTGCTTTTGAGTTTTATTTTCTGTGTGGTTGTCTGTTTTGGGGCTGCGGACGTTCATTGCATCCTTTGGAGAATTCTGTTTCTTTCTTTCTGTTTTTGTGTTTTAGTTTAGGTTCTGTCGCACTGTCTTTTCTTTTTGATTGCATCTTTTCTTTTCGTTACTCTCGATTATTGTCCATTTTCTTCTCGGTTGCTGTTTTAGCGCGTCTTACGGCGTAACAATAAAAAAAGTTGGATACAAACCTGAACGTATCCTTGTGCGCCGTATAAACCGTTTTGACAGAACGAGGTGAAATAATCTATACCTGCAAAATTTGCATGGATGATATAGAAATGTTGGCGCTAAGGTGCTCGCATCACATATCACAGTAAGGCCCTTGTTATACGTTCGCTCACCCCCCAGCATAACTCGTCCATTCAGTATCAGACACCGTGTGGCCAGACACGTTTGTACGAGTTACCATGGTGACGCTGGCGTGGTGAACTCGTACAAACGTGTCTGGCGTGTACGAGTTCACCACGCCAGCGTCACCCCACGGTGTCTGATACTGAATGGACGAGTTACGCTGGGGGCTGAGCGAACGTATAACAAGGGCCTAAGGAATGACTCGGGACTCTGCTGCGGCAGCAAAATCCGTCTCAATGGAACTAATCTGGATCGAATCATTTTACGCTGAAATTTCGTTTGACGCAATTATCTGATCACGATTCTGATATCCGCCTTTAAATTCGTGGTCGAAAACTTCTAATATCGTCGATTAAATATCAAATTGTTGTGATAAATTGAGTGATAAAATGGATTGAGTGATAAAATAGCGCTAGCGCTACTGCGCCGCTGTCGTAGCAGGGAAGTCTCGGGTAATTCACTTTTGCAAGTGCAAAATCCGCCTCAACAGATCTGACATTGATCAAATACGCCCCATGTCCGACTCTCAATGAACCATGGCATGGATACTTTCAGAAACGGAATGATGTTATCGACCAGGATTGTTAAAACTTTGTTCTTCGGCTTACGTTTCGGCCATGTGGCCTTCGTCAGAGCCAGGAAGATCGAAGTTATACTTGAGAAGCTACTCGCCCAAACACTGTTGCACCTTGCAACAGACCATTCTGAAGTTTAGAACGGGAAGGCAATGTGAAGAGAAGACTCATGCTACACATCTTCATTTGTGGTGTGTGCATTAAATGGGTGATTGAACGACTACTGCGGCTGTATATCTCATAACATGCCACTCGTGCATAAAGTACTACGTTGGGGAGACCAGTAGATCACTACGCGTGAGAGTTAGGTTAGGAGCATCTGGAAGGGCTTCGGAGGGGCACGCTATCTTCACCGCAGGGCGAGCACAAGGTGCGTTGAAATGTATGCCTTGCAACCAAGGTGGCGGTGTCAATTCCGCCCCGTAAACACGACATCGTGGCGCGCCGAACGTTGGAGGCGTTCTAGATCGTGGCCAAGGCTCCCAAGATTAACTGCAAGGAGGAGGGCGTAGCGGTCACCCAAGAGTTGGCTCCGTTCGCTGACCTATGTGTGCTTGATCTGGTTGATCGCAGTCACTGAGCCCACCAAGGCGGGTGGTCCTAGGTTCGGTTCATTCACCCACGTATTTCCACGGCAGAGGGATAATGGTGGTCTGTCTCGGCGACCATCATTAAGCTACATCCCTAGTGTCTTCTCTACCCATTGTGTTCGCGTTCTTCTAGGCTTTAGAATTGTCTGTTGTAAGATGAAGTAGGGTTTGTGCGAGCAGTTTTTCAAGTCTAACTTCGACCTTCCAGGCTCTGAGGAAGGCAACGTCGCCGAATCGTAGGCCGAAGAATAACGTTTAAACAATCTCAGTCGATCGCTAACATCATTCCGTTTCTGAGATTGATCAAATAGTATTTTTTCGCTGAAATTCTGCATGGTGATGTTATCAGGGGCACAGATCATGTATCTGGCAAAGGTTTTCAAATTTGTGGACGAAAACCACCACATTGTCAACGAAGTACTAAAAAATGTTTTGACCAACGTTTTTTTCGACGGACTGTTGCAGAAGGACGAAGCCTTCGCGGAAATGCGCTCACCCCTCTCTTGCTGCTTCATTTTACTTTACTGCGACAGACGCACATCTCCTCTCTTGCTGTTCCAATTTACTTTACTGCGATAGTCAAGTCTGAAGGGACCCTTAGTAGTAGTGTTGTTTGCACTTGCAACCGATCACAAGTTTTCACTCTTAAGGCCTATGGTATACTCCGGCAAGGGGTCCGTCGCAGCGGAGCTAAAAATGCATGGCTCCCTTCTATACAGCACTGCAGCTGCGTTTTTTGTATGCTGCTGTGCGGGGACTCGGATAGTTTACCGTAACCACAAAAAGGATGGTGTAGCTCCTCTCAGTACAGTAGAGCAGTGCCCCCGACCACCGCAGCTGGCGCCGGCAGGTCGCAGCCAGCTGCGGCGCCTGTCGCAGCTGGTTGCAGCTCCTGCTACAGTACTGTCCCGAGAAGCTCTGCACCATCCTTTTTGCCCTTGCGGTTAACTATCCGGGTCTCCGCACACAGCAGCATACAAAAACCCCAGCTGCAGTGCTGTATGGAGGGAAACCATGCATTTCTTGCTCCGCTGCGACGGGCCCGTTGGCGGAGTATATCATAGGCCACTAGCACGAAAATGACACAAGGGAAAGGGACTCGTTTCGGCGTCAAAAATTGCTCACGGTCTGCGACTGCACAGTGTTCTTCACAACGTGTAGTATTTTACGACAGTTTTCGCCTCACAACAATGGATTGATGGCTAAAACTTCGCACAGTGGGGTTTTCGTCACTTTTCCTTAGCCTACTGCACAAGCCACCTCACCCTACGCCAAGCTTTAGTCTAAACCACGTATTGGCCTATTGTGTTCAAGCCGCATGACTTCGCTACGCGGTCAGGCTAGGGGAGGAACTCCGGGGTCGGTGAACCACTAATTCCCTACGGAAATAGGGGAAAGATGAGCTGGATGGGTCAAGCACCATTCATTAGCCTATTGTATTGAAACCTAGGGGCGAGGGTAGGAAATCCAGGGTGGACGATCCACTAGTTCCTTGTCAGTGGAGATTTCTAAAGGGTAGCGATCGAAAGCAGAGCGAAAGTTTAAGCTTAAACCTAGCATTGCAAAATGTTCCCGCTGGGAAGGATTCGAACCCCTTCGCTATCCACCGAGCCACCTCAACACGTTCTGTGGGACTATGCTTGGCTCTCTTATGTCGCTCCTCTCCCGTATACGCTACCATGCGCGTGAAATGCGTATAACGCTGTGCAGAGTACACACACGGCGCAATTTTGACGCCTAAACGACTCCGTTTCCTTGGTGTCATATTCGTTTTTCATCATAGGACTTACTGCCACAGAAGACTTTGCGTGAGCCCTTACGGGATCCTTCATCCCTGATAGTCGCATAATCTCATTAAGTTCTTCTGATGTTACTCTCACTTTACTGAGGAACTACGAGTCCAGATCTGTTCCCACGGGGCACGCCATATCGTTCTCGATCGACTAGCACGCCGTCCGTACCGTAATCCAATGATTTTCACTGGAGCGCACATTCTGCGCCTCTCTCCTCACTTGCTGCAGTTCGAATTGCGCGCGCACCTGCACATCTAGTCGCGGCCAGTGTCCGACCGGCAACGGACTGTGAGTGGCCCGTCATATGGGATCTGAAAGAGTTGAGCAAGCAGTGGAGATGGGTGAGCGGCTGTTATGGCCGTTATTGTGGGATGGTTCGGTGTTAGGATCCTTCCGTAGTCCTAAGTCTTGCACTGCTTAGGATGACTCACCCGCACCGGTGTTCCTCCCTTAGCCTGACCTGACCGTTTCAACACAATAGTGAGAGGTGAGGCGCGGAATGTGCGCTCCAGTGACAATTATTGGATTACAGTATGCCCGGCGTCGGACTGCGAATTCGTGCTTGTTCTCGATCGCACGGTCTTGCGTGCACTTTCATTCCGTGCCGTTGTCGACAAGTCATTCAACTGTAACGTCCTTCCACGTTCACCGGACCTACCAGCTTGGACAAGACGCAGATATAGACACTCTTCTCTGCTTTTCCACGCAAGCAATAGTTTCTGCCCTTTACGAATCATTGAAACCATGAACCTAGGCTCTTAGGATGTTGGCCGCCCAGCCGCGATCTTTTGCCGGCTGAGTCCTGGAGGAAAATCAGTCTGATTGGAGTAAGCGGTAGTTCCCTTCTTCTGCTGACGCCTTTTCGTAATATATTTCAGGGATCGGCTTCATTCGTGTCGGAATATTCACCCCTCGCTAGCAGTTTTCGCGCCACACACGTGAGGGAACTGATCAACTCTTCCATCGATATGAAGTAAATGACAGGAGAATTCTAATTCTAATTGAGTTCCGAGAAGGCTTAGGGCTGTGTTCCCGGCTACCTTACATAGGGAACACGGGCGCAATGTCTCTACGGTTCCGAATGGAAGTCCTCTGTGTGTCACACTTTTGAAGATATCGATTTTCTTAGTTTTGTCTCTTGGCCGCCGATCTCATCTCGACTATTGGAGGATGGAGCAACTGCAGTCTCTGGAACGACTGAAGACGATTAGAAATCAAATTGCTGCACACACCTTGAACTCTTGACAGTAGTGCCAGTGAAAATATCAGTTCAAAAACGAGTGTACTGAATTTGGCCATTTTTCTTTTCCGAGCTTTATCCTTATCTGACTTCCTAAAATGAACACAGTTTGAGAGGATTCGAGGTAGGCAATATTTCATTTAAATTCCTCTGTATTCCAGTCTTGTATCATGAATGCAGATTAATGCATAACTCAACATTGCAAATCTAAAAACACAGACAAAGTGGTTTCTAATGCGGCACATGGTTGGTTTCTTTACAGACTTTTCTCTCTACATACTATTGTTTTTTGAATCTATGACTCTTGTACGGTAAGGCTTGAAGGGATGAAGCTTTCAAGATCCCGCGGTGTAGTTCCCTTTTCTTCCGTTGTAAGCGTAACCGCATCGATCGGCTGATGCCGACCAAATGTTTGCGATGCTAAACATCATTGAAGACTTATAGAATTACATGGTTGATATGTTGGGCACCAGAGCAGTTGCACAGTTACGTGAAGTTATCAAGAAAGACCTGAACTTGCTCGCCGTACTGCAAGAAGAACAAATCACCGTAGAGCGCAAGCTATAAATGCTTTGAACCGGCCGCTGGGAGGCACGAGTGAACTGTGCCCTGTGGATTCACAACAGCTGAGCAACAATACTGAAGTTGGTCCCCACGAGCAATTGTGCAAGACCGAATAGCTCGTCGGATTATCTAATAGCAACTCTGCGCTTTCCACCACGTCTTCGATGCAGGAATCATGAGTTTGTTTACCAGGGTGTCGTAGAGGAACATACAGTGGCTTGACCAGCGGTCCTGCCTCTCAAGGTAAACGATCAGAGTTAGCACACTTGATCTGGAATGGCGTGAAGGATCGAAGCCCCTTCGGAACTCCTGTGCTGTCGCGGAAAGTGTTGGGTGAGATAGAGAAAGGCCAACTTGAAGTGTTTAAGGTGAACGCCCTTAGGCGTCATGATAAGGAATCGGCCCAGATGACGGAGGGCCGAGGTCGCCGAATCCCTTGGCAGGTATGCAAGGATCAGCTGCGGCGTGTGGTACCGTGCACAAGTTAGCTTCGACGCTGAATGGCTGCAGAGATATGGCTCGTGCCCGCATTCCAGCCGCAGTTCAGATTGTCCGGATGGTCCACATACCAAGCAGCCAGGAACTAGTGAAGATGAAATGAATCATACTAGTGGAATCCTTTAAATAGTTTTTGAGAGCGGCTGATACGTCGTGCCTCAGAATGAAAAGCGCAAACAGCCGATTTTGGCGAATAATATGCGGTGATATGAACATTCCGTGCAGTTATCACAGAGGTCCACTTCTATGACTAAGCAGTCATGCAGGAGTCGGTTGTAGTGATGGTGGATGACTTCTTTCCAATTTCTTCCACCTATTTCGATCGATCCTTCGTTTCTTTTATGAACATACATGATTTCATAGAGAGCTTATGATACACAACATCGAAGCATGAACGACCAGGAGGATATTAGACAGAGTTTATCATAATGTAATAGAACTTAGTGAAACACATCAAAATGATAAACAACGTAATTATCTTGATCTCAATATATGGATTGAAGGAGGCTATATCTATTCTATTCGGCATAATTGACAATCGTCTTTTATTCATACTAAGTATAGATAAGAGAAGTGGTCGGACTATAGTCTGACTACTGCTACTAACTCCTACTGCTCGCGCGGCTCGGACTGTTGTACACCTTTGTGGCGAGGTGTGATTTCTTCATCATCGATAAGCCACCATCGAAAGTCCCTTTTATCGATATCGATTCACATCGTCAAAAGTGGTTACGTGCTGAACAACAGGCGATCGTCCTAGCGGCCAAGACTTTTTCTTTAGCAATCACCATCATTGGCCGCCTTATTAGGTTATTTCGATGTTCTCGATTCATCTAATAGTAGCATGAAGACCCCGGTTCCTCTACCCATTCAGAACCGGCGTGGAAAAGCAGAAGCCTTCAACATCGACACCATCACAGACACCCGATATCAACTCAGCTGTCGATCTTCTGGTGAACGACGTCGCCATACCGCCTCACCTACGCGTTGTGGTCTGTCATTTGTTGGAGATCAGCAAAGATTATGCCGATGTTGTACGTCGTAATCAAGAGTTAGTTGAGGAGATAAAGGCACTTCAACGTAAGAATAAGGAACTTCAGAAAGCAAACACTGCCCTCCAATCTCGAATTGTTACTCTCAAGTCTCAGCTAACATGTGAAGATGAGCATTCACCAAAGTATATTCATCTGCCCTCTCAAGTTCGTTGTTATGATGAAGTTGAGCCCGAACCATCGAAAGGTGTATCTGGTATTCCTGAGAGCTTTGAATCGATTGCGTCTTCAAATGTCATTCATGATCCTACTCGTATACGTGAAATTTTTGATTTCCTACACACCCCCTCTCATTGTGTATCTGAGTACAGAATGAGAGGTATTGTGTGCGGTAGACACCGTTTGATTGAGGTTGTTTTGCCGTGTATCTAATTTGTTAATCTTGTTTCCGCTGTTAACAATGTCTCTTTCCAACCTATTTTTATTATTTCTTTGTAATCCTTTCCACCCTACTCATTTCCTTATCCAGTAGAGTCGAGTTTCGTATCTTGCAGATGACATAAAAATTTTCCGAGTCATTGATTCGATTCGTTACTCAGAAGTACTACAGAACTACATAAATATTATGGATATATCAAGGATGGTCAAATGAATGGAAGTTACCGCTTTCAATCGAAAAAACAAAAGTGATTCATTTAGGCATTACCAACCCAAAATACTTCTACTTACTGGTAGCGTGGATGAGATTACGGATCTAATCGCTTTTAATTACAAAAAATCGCAGCTTTGATAGGCACTGTGAGAAAATTGCGAATCGAGAAGCACCATTAACCTCTAGAGTATTCAGAGCGTTATTTACGAAAAATCCTCAGCTTCTAATTTCAGCGTACAAATCATATGTAAGGCCCGTTCAGAGTTTGGTATTCCAGTTTTCTCCCTGTACAAGCGCGTGATGGTTATGTCAGTCCCCTCGAGTGTGTTTCTAACGAAACAGTGTAGCGGTCCTCGAGGGGAAGCCATCACTCTGAATTGTTTTTATACTCTTTTTGAACAGGACACGACCAGAAATATGTTTATTATGCATAGAGGATTCAACACAAGTATCAACACAGGAAATTACAATCAGCAACACCCAAATCCCCACAACTAAATCCGGCCCAGTGTTGGAGCCAGCCGATGGGCGGAAGCCCAAGACGACGACTCCAGGCACTCCCGAACTGGTGCTCTACTCGGTCAGTGGGCGGTATTTATACCTCCACGATGCTATTATACGAATTAGTATAGTGCAAATCCACGGCGGGGCGATTATTCCCTTGACGGCGCCGATGTTTAATTGCTCGCAGAGTGCGCCTGCCCTTTTCCTGATAATCTAAGTGAACCCGGCCTTGCGGCGGCCACTATATGATTTCTGTCTCAGGCACTCGTTTCGGACGACCCGCGGGGCAAAATCGGATAACTAAAAATTGTTACGGAGGGTCATCGATTTTTCGTCGACGGGTCGTCCGAAAAGCGGGCGAAATGCAGTCGACTTTCGGGTCATTATCCGGTCGTCCGAAAATCTTCAAATTCAGTCGGCTTTGGGGTCATGGTCGGATCGTCCGAAAATCTTCCTTATGTCCCTTTAAATAGTTATTCATATCACAAGAGAGGTTTTCAATTGATTGATAACCTCTCTTGTGATATGAATACTTATTTAAAGGGACATAAGGAAAAATTGTGATATGAATGTAAACAACGACACAGTATGTATAAGATACCTACATTTATTTGTTCAAAAGTATACAACAACAAAAAACAACAAAAATCGCTACAATTAACAAATTTAGTATAACATGCGCTTGCAATAAGGGATGTGAGTCATTAAACACATCAAAATAATTCAAAACGAATGAGTTAAAGGCAAATGTACATCAATGTAACACGATTTTCACAACAAAACGAACGTTTTTGAAACAGTCAGGACTATTTCGAATCAAAAGTACACAAAAAACAAAGAAGTCCTGTTTTGTTCGAACATAATTTCAAAAACGTCGAAGTTGAAGCGGAAATTGAGTAAGTCGACAAGAGAAAATGTGATATCAGCAAGAGGGAAATGAGACATTGGAATAGAACATCGATTCAACCTGAGTTTCAATTTTTTTTCGAGACCGAAACAAATGGATGAGATGCAATTCGTAAGAAAGATCGTAAATAGACCGTTAGTAAATGAGATAGAGACAAATGTACATCAATATTACACAATTTTCAGCACAAAATGAACGTTTTAGAACCATCACGGCGTTTTCGAATCGAAAGTGCTCGAAAACAAAACAAAAAAGTCCTGTTTAGTTTGAAAATAAATCCAAAACGTTACAGTTGAAGCGAAAATTGTGCAAATTGGCTGGAGGGATTGAGATATTAGAAGAGATCATCGAGTGAACCAGAGTTGCAATTGCCTATCTCGACTCAAAAAATCTTTGAGATGTCAAAACCGTGAGGAAGACCGTAGATAAACCCTGTGCAAATGAGTTAAAGTCGAATGTACATCAATATTACACCTTTTTCACTAAAAAATGAACGTTTTGAAGCAATCAGGACGTTTTCCAATCCAAAGTACACAAAAAGAAAACGAAGAAGTCCTGTTACATTCAGAAATAAATCCAAAAACGCCCAAGTTTAAATGAAAGTGGTGTAAATTGGAAATAGGTGATGTGCTAATCGAAGAAAACACAGAGTAGAACTGAGTTTCAGTTGCTTTTCGAGACCAAAAAAAAACCATGAGATGCCAAAACCGTAAAAAAGACCGTAGACAGAAGAGCGGAAGCCAAGAAAAAGGCACGAAAAAAGGCAGAGCATTCGAACAAAATTGACAACAACTAAAAAAACAACAACAAATGAAGCAACAACTAGAAACGAAATCTCATTAAACTATGTGAACTCTTACGGACATCTTTTTGGGATACTTGCTATGCTTCGTTGGAGCTGGATGTTGTGGAACGGGTGATGTCACTCCATGTCGTGCACGATATTGTCGCCATCCTCGGTGTCCTCCAACGTTCGTTTTCTTTGTCGCTGAAAATAGACGATTCAGAGAATTTCGAAAGTGGAAACATAAGAATCTGCCCTCACCGAATATGATCCCCATTTTTTGTTTACTTGATCGTAGGGGGTGCCGCGTACGTCCGTCCTGAATGAATTATTGTAGCAAGAGTATTGAATCACTGTCGTGGAGATGTACTAAAACTTACAGCGCTTTCTGGAGCCCTTTGAATAGCTCTGCTCTCCACGTGACCCGCTCTCTAGTAAGCCTATCCAGCGCGGCCGCCCTCTCCTCCATGTTTGCGTATTGCATATTTGAATAAACCCTACTAAGAGTCCTCATTAAATCGAATGAAGAACTTTCAGACAACACACAGTGCACCTTCAATGTCGCCGACCTTGAGGATGAATGAAAAGAGCGAAACGAAAAACGATAAAATCGGGCAACTAGTGAATGCTCGACCCAAAAAAACTGACAGGAATCATCTCACCAATCTGAAGCAAAATGTTAGAAAATTACGAAATTGAATAATACACCGTCACACCCACGAAAGTTCGCAATAAGCAACTAGAGTTGCGAATAGGTTGGAATTGTGCAGTAGCTGTAACTGCTTGAAAATTGATTCCAAATCGATTCACTTTATGGAAATCAGATGAAAACGAAAACGTACTCTTGGCTGAACCAGATTGCTAAGAGCTGCAGGGAAGAAGTCAAATGGGAGCTAGGTTCTATTTCCCAGCGACCGCTGATCGGCGATCGCTTAGCTGTGAAAGAGGCCTAAATGGCTTCTAGGTACCAGAACTGTTGTATGTACAAATATATGAACATTGGGCAGCATAGGGCGCTTTCATAGCGGCTGCGGTCTATTCAAGTGGTCAAAAGGGAACACAGAAGAATATGCATAGAAGACAAAGATAGGGAGAAAGAGGAGAGAGAAAGAGGAGAGAGAGAAAGAGGCTAAAATACATAAAAAAACTGTGTACAGAAACCAGTTACCAGATTACATAATCCACTGAGAATTTTCGAAAGCAAGTGTCTGCAAACACACTGCACAAATCGCGCCTGAGCGCACGCCTATTACGAAATTTGCCCCGAAATTCACCGATTTATGATCCGCGGGTCATCCGTAACACGGGATTTGCGCATGAGTCATCATTTCTAAAAGCGGACGAACCGCGGAGTGCCGTCGGGTCAACGATTTCGCAACCGGATGAACCGCGGACAAACGATTAGGACCGAGGATGGTCCGAAAACGCCTTTTCGCCCGCGGGTGGTCGAAAACAGTCGAGCCACGAGTGTCTGAGAAGTTGGAGAAGGTGCAGAATAGCTTCACTAGAAAACTTATGACCAGACTTCTCAGTTTCATGTACGATCAGATTCCCTCCACTGCCGAGAGGAATAATGATTTTGGACTCCACAAGCTATCAATGACAAGAAAAATTAATGAGCTGTTAATTCTTCACAAGATCATTTCTGGCAACTGCAACATCAATCTAAGCCAACTTGTCTCTGTAAAGGGCTCGGCACACTCGCTGGAGCGGCGAGCGGCGGCGGCAGCGGCAATGATGAAAGATAGGGGAGTATCGATCCAGCGGCGTCGCCGGCGACCTGGCTGCGATGCCGCCGGAGAGGGGGGTACGCATACTTTGGCGGCGGCGGTGGCAGCGGCGACATCGCCTACGACGCCGCCGCCGACGCCGCCGAGGGAATGTTTTTTTCATTTTTGTGGCAGCGTCGCCGGCGACGTCCCCTGGGACTTGGGCCCGATGCAACTGATGCGCCTAATACCAGTGCACAAAGAGGACGGTACACCGTCCTGGATCAGTAACCAGAGAATTTCAATTCATTTTTTCGTGTTTTTTGTATTTTCTGGACTTTTTTCGTTGTTTGTTTCTTTTTTTCCATTTTTTTCGTCGCTGTTTGGGTGTATGCACACTTTTTGTGCCAGCGGCTGCGGCAGCGGCAGTTGGTGGGAGGAACGTTGCTCCTCCCACCAACTGCCGCTGCCGCCGACGCCGCTAGTACGAAAAAGTGTGCCGAGCCCTTAAGAGCATCTAGCACAAGGAGCGGGTCAACCAAGCTTCGTATTAGTACGCCTAAAGGGCTCGGCACACCTTTTGGTGCGGTGAGCGGCGGCAGCGGCAATGATGAAAGATAGTATCGATCCAACGGCGTCGCCGGCGACCTCGCCTCGATGCCGCCGGAGGAGAGTGGAATTAGGGGTGGGCAGACTAGACACGGCAAATTCGCTGTGAATTTGCCGCAGAGTTGAGAGCGAATTTTCCACCGGCAGCCGCCAGAGATGACGTGGCACGGCGGCAATGCCGTTTGGTCCCGACCATTCGGCATTGCCGCCGTGCGGTAGGACAACGAGGGCGCGGCGCCTCCGCTCCCCGAGGGAGGAGCCAGTGGCGCAAGCAGAAATATAATACTTCACCATCTGTCTGACGAGAAAGAGTTATTAGGCAGGATTGAATGCCCAAATCACAGGGTCAGTTAGGCTTAAAGGAAAATGGTGAATTGGGAATGAGGTCAATGGTGCTCGAGGTGTCGCCGTCAACACCGACGACTCCACCCTTCCACCGCTCCGCTCCTCGCCTCCGAAGTCAACGAGGCTCCCCATCACCAATTGTTCGGCAGTGTGCTATTTTCTTCCACGTAATAAACACGTTTGCATCGAACCATTGTTGCAACCACATTACGCACTGAACCACCAGAACAACTACCATATTTTGCATGGAAGCGGCCATCAGCGCGCTTCTGGAGCGGTCGAAACCTCGGGCCAACTGCATACTCTGCGGTGACGAGGGCCAGGTAGACGGGCACAGCACCGCTGGGTGCCCTAAGTACAGGGACCCTATCGCCAAGGCGGTGCAGGCCGCTAAGGTGGGTCTCTGTGCCCGCTGCCTGAAGCCCGAGCACGAGGGCGATTGTGGGGTTACCTGTCAGATTTGCAGGTTGCCCCACAACCTGTTGCTCTGCCCTACCAGGAGGGCGCAGAGTTACTCGGCAAAAAGAAAAAAATTTTGGTCAGTATCACAACCTTTTCATCTCATCCTAGTTGTCGTAAATAATTTTGTAACTACTAATACTCTAATTTTAGACTTCACCAATAAGTCCGGCGGCAGTGTCGCCGTCAACACCGACGACTCCACCCTTCCACCGTTCCGCGCCTCGCCTCCGAGGTCAACGAGGCTCCCTATCACCATTTGTTCGGCAGTGTGCTATTTTCTTCCACGTAATAAACACGTTTGCATCGAACCACTGTTGCAACCACATTACGCACTGAACCACCAGAACAACTAACATACGAGGAGAGGTGGATGGAATACTTCCACAAACACCTGAACAAAGGACATCAGATCAGAAGGCTTCATCGCACACATGACAGACAAGGAAATACGAACGGGAAGGATGCCGCCAGCGTAGAACAACATCGGATCGATATTTAAGGAAAACGGAGAAGCCTGCGGGCTACATCGAATATCGTGGAATAAAGTTGGTGGATCATATGATAAGGAGATACGAGCGGGTGGTAGAAAGAAATATCGCCTATCTATCCAGTAGAGTTTCAGCTCATGCCGTGTAGGCCGACTGTCAGAGTGATCCTTATCGATGGGCAGGTGATGAAAGAGAACAGGAAATAAAGATCCTTGCTCCCTTTTCCAGACCACTACTGGGTAATACGCAGACACGCACAACGTAAACCGACCTAATATTTTAGGATCTTTCCACCAAAACGTAAAATCTTCTGATACGTGTATATGAATCTTGTATTAGGCTTTTATTGGAGAGCGGTACCTCACTCTCCCCCACATAAGTGAAAAGGCATTCTTTTGCTAGAAAAGGTGCACGGTTCCAAACTCAACAATTCGTAACAAATTCTTCGATGTTCACACGCGCTTGAGTCGCGATGGAAAACACTGATGTAGTTTGTGTCTTCAAATCATTACATGGCTGTTTTTATACAAACACACTGGCATTTTTAAAACTCGTTCATTTGGAAGCAAGAGGAACAGCCTTCAAAGTATGATATTCAAGATCAAAAACCGGAGCCAGGACTCAGTAAGAGCCGGGTCTCGGCACTAATAAGCAACGTTTCGTTTCATCCTCCCTAATTACAATTTTTTATAGTCGTAGGGAATTGAATTGAATTGGAAAACGTTCCGGTCATAAACATCGAGGAACCATCAATTCACGAATGAGGGAGCAGCAGGAGGTTAATAGAGAGCAAAAAAGCCTCAATTTTTTTACGACTACATATCTTGAACACCCTTGGGCGAACCTCGGATATTTTCTGTATTTTTAAGAATTCCGCATAGAGTTTCTTCGCCAGCACTGGCTCAACCCAACTGAAGCGAACGAAAGGCCTTACAAGGAGTCCCTCTACTCGTGTTCCAAGCTTTCGCGACGCAGCTTTTACAGGATGTAGGGTCTCCCATGGGTATTACGAAGCCGTAGTTAGTTTCTCCGGAACGACCTTCTGGGGTGAGGAAGAAGGTCGACGAAAAATAGTGGCAAAATAGGGCATCGCTCATCAAACACTGCGGAGGGCGAAGGAATGTGCCCAGATGGTATAGTGGGTAATTAGTTGGGCTGTTAATCCAGGCACCTCACTTACCCACCCTTACCATAGCTAGTGTTCACCAGTCCATACACATCCAAACCCACCATTAGATACACTCACTTGTTGCAAATCACGAAACTAGTGTTAAATTCGGGACCCGCCCCTCAACTAGTGTTTTTAGCAGAGCTTGGACGAAATGGGTAACCACGACGTCTCGAGCCTCATGTCAGCTGTTGGTAGAGTTACCCAAATTTCAGCCCCCGATGATTTACTGGTAATATTATGCCACCATTCAGAGTCTAGCTGTCAGAAAATCGTCAGCACCCACTACCACGGGAGTCTCACTTGAGCTGCTGACCACGAATTTTACTCTTGTCTTTGAAATTCTGAATAGTGAAGGTTGCTATGGTAAGGGTGGGTAAGTGAGGTGCCTGGGTCAAAATACCCGATTTCGTCCAAACTCCGTATATGGGGGTTATTTGGGTCGCTGATCACGAATCTAACATTAGTTTCTGAATTTGCGTCCATTTAAGGTAAGTTAAGGTGGATGATGGCTACCCATATTAATGTTGTCATTTACTAAAATTTGCGCTTATTGCAACAGCAGCATCTTACGAACGCTGTAGATGAGCAATGAGCAGTGATCGCATTATTCGTGTGAAATTTGGCTCTTGTGACCACAAAAGTTCATGATGGTACTGAACACATACGTGCGAAAGCAGAACCGATGGCGGGGATCGATCCCAAAACCCCACCATTCGCTTCACAGTCCACCTCACAACCCACTCGGCCTTCTGGACACATTCCCTTTGCTCTCCGCAGTGTTTGATGAGCGGTGCCCTATGAATCATCACGTGTTACTCACTGGTCTTCGTCGGCCTTTTTCCCCACCCCAGAAGCTCGTTCCGGAAAAACTAACTGCGGTTTCGTAATACCCATGGGAGACCCTAGATCCTGTAAAAATTACGTCGCCAAAGCTTGGCACCCGTGTAGAGGGACTCCTCGTTAGTAAATCGTTGTTATCAAATAGTTGCTTTATATCAAAGTCCAGCTTCTCCGCTTCTCAACCAAATGCTCAATACCATCGACACGTGAACTTGTGTTTTATTGGAAGAGACACATTAACTTATTTCAAATAAACTCCTGATTTAGAGCACAGAAATGAATGTGATTCTTTGGGATGAGCGAATATTGCTTGTCCTCTTTGCATTCCGTCGCTCATTTGCTTCATGCGAAGCTTTACCGGTGCCGGGCCGTTATGTTTTCCGTATTTTCTGAGAACTAAATGAGTCACGTTGTACATACGCAAAGGAATAGTGTAATACTGCTAAATCCTAACTAAAATCTTATTAGTCTTCAATTTTTTTCTCAACGATGATGATGAATATTGCGCTGAACGGTCACGTCCTGTCACCATTCGCGGAACGACGAGAATTCAAACAACATGCCACGATCATCTTACAGTATCATCGCTGATTTTTTGCCAAAACGCTGCCAAATGTCTCTCTGTAGTTCTACTTATTTTTTAAATACTAAAAACACATGGTTGGAATTAGCATAACGTGAACTATTTGTTAGTTAACAAAAGTCTCAGAAATTCCGAGATTCCTAAGTGTGAAGTAAATGCTTTACAATTAAGAATTTCAGAATTCCTGAGGATTTTGTAGGGCATCAGGATGTGATTTTCGATCCTATTTTACACGTAACTGCAAGCTGTCGGTAACTGTACAGTTGAACAAGAAGTAAACCAACAAAATTTAGTTCCATCTGCGTAATCAGAGAGAACGCCGAGCCGATCATCCCAACACCAGACATGGAGGAAACATTATGGTTGTGCATGCTCGGACTGCAGCATTAGCGAAAAAGAAGGACTTTGGCAAAGGTACTTTCAAGATATGTATCAAGTGAAGAAAAAACTGGTTTATCGAGGATTTCTCGTGTTGAAACACATCTTCAGCATTTGAACACAGAAAGTTAACGATTTCTGGATTTCGAGTGCGAAAAATTTAGTGAGATAGAAAAAAGAGTACGAAAAATATACATATTTGCCCACAGTTCGCGCGAATATTTTCAGGCGGACACTGAAACAAAACGCCTTGAGCTGCAGTAAGTTTCCGTTTGACAAGGTACTTTTATGAATTTTTTTAACCGGAAACTGAAAGTGAAACGATAACAAAACTGCTGGAATTCGGTCTACAGATCCGCATAATGGCGGCAAACAGCCTACGACGAAAGAAACCTTACACACCGGTGGAAAGAGTGCGACGCCTGTTTTAGGTGAACGAGCCAATCAGCAACCCAAAGGCGCCGATCGCTGGGGGGCATCATAATTTAGACCACACGGAGCATTAGAAAATAAGTGCGGTGTTCTCCATACTGGAGTCATGTACTGTATAGTTCTCGCACAAGGATCTTTTCCTACACTGCCGCGAACTTACTCACCAAATCTCAACGATTCTGGTACAGTTTCGATTTTAGCGAAAAATTCATGCAAAAGGACTTTCAAACTGGAAATCCTCACAATAGAGGACATTTCATTCATATATTCGGCTGAAGTAGCAAATTGAGGGTTAAGCAAAAACTACATTGATTGCGCCCTTCTTTCTCTCTCACAATGAAGTCCTGAAATCAGTAAGGTCCTTGGTATACTCCCGCTGTCCGTCGCGGGGGCGCTGCGCAACTGTTACTCGTCGTAGTGAAAGGCGGTCGGCGTGGCAGTTGTCCGCTGCCACGCCTCCCGTCTGCGATCGACAACAACAGCCGGCGACGGCCTGCGATGAGATCCCATCGCCGGCCGTCGCAGGCCAGCGACGGTCAGCGGCGGGCATGGACCATTGATGGAATTATAAGTTTTTTGTTTGTCTCCCACTTTTTTGTACCTTTGATTCTTCTATTGCACTTTTCTGTCTTTGTTCTTGTTTTAGGTCAGTGTTTGCTAAATTTATATTATTTTAAAGCTTTCTTTTGCAGTTTCTTTTTCTCCTCAACTTAGTTTCCAAAAATTAAGAAATAAATAGAAGATTGAATACGGTCTAATTTAAATTTTTTATATCCAATTTCCAAATTGAATTTAACGAGGAAATTCAGCCGAAATGAATCAAAATTCGTTACCCATTTGTTTGTTTTTTCAATTTAACTGAAGAGAAAAAAAGCAGAACCCCGAGTCGACGAAAGGAAACTCCAAAGTAACACTATGCTAGCGACATCGACATAAAACAGGGGAAAGTCCGAAAAATCGCAACAGAAAGATCAGACATACAAATAAAATCAGAAATAAGCACAGCCTTGCGAGCTTTCTGAGGTGCGGATCACGAATTCGGCATCCGTCTTCTGAATTCTGACTGGAGACCATGCCTACTACTTGCAGAAGCAATCTGGGTGATGCAGCTAGTATCACCGATTTGGTTGAAATTTCGTCTAAGTCGGTAATTGTATATGGTGATAACGATTCTGAAGGTCGTTATTCGAATTTCGGCCAAGGATCACCCATTTTCTCAAATTGGGTGGTCGGGTCCTGGCAACGGTTCGATGCGTGAAAGCGCGCCCCAATGCGAAGGATCGCCAGTCGTCGTTGGCCGTCGCTGACCATCGCCGGCCGTCGCGGGATCTTGGTGTACTCCTGCCGGCCATCGCCGTCGATCGCCGTCGCCGAGCATGCGACCGACAGCGATCGACGGCGATGGACGGCGGGAGTGCACCTAGGTCCTAACATTCGCGTACAAATGTTAGTAGTGTTTTCTTCGTTTGGCGAAAGCCCACCGAAATCGGGTGAGGGACGTTTGTTCGCAATGTCGGCTCGACCAAGGGTGCGCAACAGTTCCTGTGGATACGATTAACGACGACTCGCGCAGCGACGCATCCACCGCAGTCGCCGCGTGGGCGGCGACTCCTCGCCTCTTCATGGCGAAGGTGAGCGACTCGATCGTAGTCGGTGGTACCGATGTCGACAAAATTCGAAGGCGCTCGCCCTCGATTAATGAAATACCTCACGAAGGGATTCGAATAGGCACTCACTGGATTCAAAAACATGGAAACCCATACATTTTCTGAATCGGAATTTTATCCTCTATCCAACGAGCAAAAACGAATGCTCTTTCAGTAAAACTAACGGAACTTTTTAATGACCCATGAAAGGGTTTATGAAAAGTTGGAATAAAAAGCGTGAAGTAGCCATTCAAATCGGACCATAGATGGGACATATCTATTGATCAATATATATGACCCGAGCAGTTGGTGTCATCAACGTTCCACCCAGGGACCGCGAGGTCGAAACAGGACTTCTAGTTATAAGGGTACACCTCTGCAAGGATCAAAAACATAATAAAAGGACAGGTGATAGAAAGATCCTCTTTCAACCTTGATAATCTACAGCAATGGACTTATTGAACAATAACTACACCAACAATCCTCCTCATGGGTACTACAGCGAGGTAGTGATATGTATTATTATTGTTATTACTATTATTATTTATATGAACATCAGCATTATTAGCCAAGTAGCGGTAGGAACATTGAATTGTATTGCCCGACTTATTTGATTGCTTTAATTCAGAATATTCCTTCAACGCAATTCTCGCTTCTTTTCTTATAACACAGGATATCCTTTGTATAATGTTCCTTTCACTGGTTTTTCAAAACTAGAAAATGAGGAAGTGGTTTACGATTTAGAGGAAAGTGTAGGAACCACAGCCGTTCGTATTACTGAAAGAGCGTTCCTTCTTAGCTCATTCGATAGTGAATAAAATTCTGATTCAGAAAATGTATGGGTTTCCATGTTTTTGAATCCAGTGAGTGCTTATTCGAATCCCTTTGTGAGGTGTTTCACTAATTGAGTGCACTCGCCTTCGAATTTCGTCGACATCGGGACCATTGACTACGGTCGAGTCGCCGTAGTTAGCTCACCTTCGCCGAAGAGGCGAGGAGTCGCCGCCCACGCGGTGACTGCGGTGGATGCGTCGCTGCGCGAGTCGTCGCTAATTGTATCCACAGGAACTGTTGCGCACCCTTGGTCGAGCCGACATTGCGAACAAACGACACTCCCCCTCCGAAATCCATGACCCACGTCTAAGCGTAATGCGAATTTGGAAGCACCAACATCTCTAGGACCAAAATGCTGTAATGGGCAGTCACATAATTTCCTGGTTTAGCGTATCGTGAAAAATCCCCTCCACAAAATTTCCTCCGACCTTCATTTCCTGTCTTTCAATTTACTGCGGGAATTCCATTTCGTTGAAGAATCGAGCAAGTTTAGTGGTGATTGAGTGACGCACTTACCCAGATGCCGTAATTACAGAGGAAAGGGTACTGAAGTCAAACTCGTCAACTCGCCACTGTAGCGAGGTCAAGAAGCGTCCACTTCCCATTTGAAAATTGTAGGAATTCTGACCGTTTTGTCAACGAAAATACAAAAGATTATCTTGATTCCAACGTTGTGCTTAGAGTCAACGTAATTATAATTAGAGAGTGGCGGCAGTGTTTTGGCGATTAATTAGGGACCGTAGTGCGTGAAAGGTTTTCTTCGTTGAAGTAGTAAACATAGTACCGGACATGTCTTTTGATCACTTCTCGAAAAAGACGCTTTGGGGCGTTCCAAAGCGGCTTTTTTCAACAACTTTTTTGAAACTTAATTATTTTTCTAAAAACGTACATATATTTGAGCTCAGCATCTCGAGCTTTATCGACTGGTAAAAAATGTGGATAATTGTGGTGTGGATAATTTATGCACCAATTGATAGAGCTCGGGCAGCTGCACTTCACAATGTGCCTCCTTTCACGAATAGTTGACACTGGAGAAATTATTCAAAAAAGCAGTTTTGGAATGCTCCTAAACGGCTTTCCCAGGAAGTGATCACAAGACATGTGCGGTACTGTACAGTGGTGCCGTGATGGATAAGAAGTCACATTTTCCTTTCATTTTCTGTTTTATCGGCTTGATCTCCTCGTATTGGTCATCTGCATCTCCGTTAGCTACCCATACTTCTGCGTTTTTTTCACCGAGGAAGTCTGAAACAGTGATCATTAACATGATGATTGTTCTACTGCCACCCCTCTGGAACGTGATTTTTTAACAAGCCGTCACTTATTCGCGCTTCAAAACTTTTTTATCTCTGCAGCATTTTGATGCCCACACCTTTCGCTACCACTTTACTCCTGCTTACAGGGTTCGATACCGATCACTCCCCATCAACCACTTTCGACATTACTCTAGGGTGTATTGTGCTTTCGGAGAATGCGCTCCTTTTCTAGGAACAAAATCGGGCATCAGGAAAAGTAAAGGTTTCGTAATGTGTAAATTGCAATCTCGTTACTGCAGCTTTTTTTCTTGTTTGAACTTTGATTGATGCACCTCATAAGGTACGGGCATATTTTCCCCACTTATTTGATGTGAGGCATCAGGTAGCTCAAAGCCGAAAAACGAAAAGGGAGCGTTTCTCTCTACACTCAATATTTGATTTTCACAAAATAAAAACCGGACACCAGTTAAAAAGTGAAGTTCTTGGTGGTGCTCGTTCACTTCTACATCCACTCGGCGGAAATTCACCTCGTCTCTGGTACCATACATTCTACCGAATACGTCCTCAAGTGAGAATGAACTCGTCTATGCTCCCGCTCACTTGGAAACTAATCAATCCTAGCAAGGCTCTAACGAGGGAAGTTGCTCAGCCTGCTCCAAAGATTCATAACGAGACCCATAATGTTTTGTTGATCACCGAATGGCGATCACAACGTTATAGTTTGTTTTAGCTAAATGAAAATGAATGACTCAGAAAAGGCAAAAAATATTGACCACTAACCAGTGGCGAATGGTCTTCTATAATGGATCGCAACCGAAAGAGCCAGTACCGTGGTTACTCAGTGGGTAGCATGTAGGACTCTCAATCTGGTGGTCGGTGGAGCGAACCTTTCCCAGGACTTTTCTTTTGCCTTCATGCGCTACTTACCAAATTAAGCTCCTTTTGCAATTTCGTCGCAGTTGCGGGATAGAATCGCGTTTGTGACGAGCATGGCCAACAGAGTACGCACAAAGAACCAAATCTATTAGCACCTATATACGTGACCCATACTTACCGTAACCAACCCAAATCTATCCAAAATTCGAAAACAAATGTCATATTTGTGATCAGCGCCACGAATAACCCCCGTAGACAAAGTATGGGCTGAATCGGTGATTTCGATCCAATCACGCTACTTTGTCAGTACGAACCATTGCAAGCGCACGTCAGACACTATGGAAAAAGTCGATGATATAATAGATTCGTGAATTGCGGATTTGTCAACAGGTCAAGTGTTCTATCTTGACGGAAATTAAAAAACATCCAAAACAGAGTGGGACAATAAGAATAAAGATATTCTCGGTAAGTGGACCTTCGTACAACTACTCAACACTGGTAAGGCTGGTTAGGTCAAAACACCGAATTAGCTCAAACTTTGCCTACGGGGTTATTAGGCTCTTTCAGACGACGCGTCGATAAAGTGACGCGTGACGCGTGTGTGATGAAGGATAGGTAGGTCAGCGTCATCGGTTGATCGGGTTATCACGCGTCATTACGAGTAACTCGTCCGATCGACGTCGCGTTGGCCATGGACATTACGAGCAGTTCGCGCGCGGCGAACCGAGCGGCGAAACCCCAGCGCACGACGCTTGACGGATGACGTCTGCCTTGAAAGAGCCTATTCGGAGCGCTGATCACGAATATGACATTTGTTTCTGAATTCGGGTCGATTCTGGTGGTATCTCTCGTGGTTGCGATCAAGAAGCCCATTTGCCACTAGTTAGTGGTCATGATTTTTTGCCTTTTTTGGGCCATCCATTTGCATTTAGCAAAAAAGAACCATACCGTTGTAATCGCAATTCAATGCTCTACAAAACAATATGGGTCTCGTTGTGAATCTTTGGAGCACGCTGAGCAACCTTCTTTGTAAGTCACATGCCTTTTTTACAGCATTCCAGTGTTACCCAACCAGTTAGCTAATTTTTGCTTAGCTTTATCATTTGCCCACAATGATATTAGGTCACGAAAAGTCCTGTTAAGTCAAGTTGCGCTTTTCAGTTTAGAAAATAGTTCATTCTCTTTTAGAAAAATTCTTCACCCACTGGAGTGCGATATGTTAGTTCGAATGATAGTTCGAATTGGATGGAGGTACCGTCTTATTGATTTCTGAACCTCCACGAAGAACGCTTACTTTACCATGATGTCAAGCACTCTGCATCATTTCAACATCCAGGCGAGTCTTCCAAGATCTCGGATGTGCACTGCAGCAAGGGGGTGGTCATGGTCTAATAGACTGCAGCTTGAGCAGTGTCCCTCTTCCATTATTCTTATTGCTCAAACGACGAAGAGGAAATAATCTCACCCACATGTGACATCGATGACTTTGCAGCCTATGCTACGAAACATCACGGCCTATTACTTTTTTACGTCAACGCACACCTGCGTGTTAAAGAGATGGTCTTTCTGGATTCTACAGAGCACATATTGAAGTTCATAAAATACAGACTGCATTTTCAGAAATCAACGTGATCTTGAATCGCCACCTAGGATATCACTCAATCCGTGTCATCACTTACAAATAATGTTTAGGAGAAGATAAAAAATTTTTCACAAGTCATCTGCATGCATTGCAGTTTGCTTTAGTCAATCCGGCTGGTACTTCATCTTGTTGGGTAACTATTTCCAAAGGTGACTGAAATTTTCGGCAAAATATGTGGAAACTTGGAAAGTCTGGTACTTGAAGCCAAAAACCAAGATTGATATTACAGAATCAATCGTTATGCCAGACTGCCATGCGTCGGATCGTTGGCAACTTGCAGTCACTTCACGACAAGTTGCGGCAGAAGGCCGCGATCGATGAGCGCACCGGGGGATCGAACCCAACAGCCACTGCTGCCATTCCACCCGCTCCTTTTCCTGCCACGTTCTTGAGACCGCAACAGCCGCATAGCGCAGTGGATAAGAAGTTCCGCGCGTTCACCACTTCGCTCCTGCCAGTGCTGCGCTCTTTTAGCGGGAAACGGCTGCGCTCAAACCTAACGTCCGCGCATAGGAAGGGACTTAAGGAGCTAAGGGAATTGGGAGAGTGTGGTGCTATTAAGGTTGGGGTAAGTGACAAGGGTGGGGAGTTTGTAGTTCTGCCACAGGATCTAGACCGCGCGATAACCCGGTACCATCTTCGGGATACTACAGTTTACCATCCGTCCTCTTCAGGGGAGTTCGTAAAGCAGTACCGCAGGCTAAACAAAAGATGGACGGACATTGCTAGGACAACAAACCTACCTAAGTCCTTAGTAACACGACTAAGGTGTGAGCTACCCCTATGCCCTGTACTATACGTACTCATCAAGACCCATAAGCTCACCCTTAACAGCCTGTCGGTACCTGACCCCGCCACTTTCAAGGTTCGACCCATTATCAGTAACATCGGTGGACCTACGGATCGCATTGCCTGGTTTCTAAACCTGATTATAGGCCAGCTTCTTCGCCACATCCCTGCCCACCTACCGAACACCAATGCATTCCTTCAAAAGCTACAGTCATGTAGACTTGAGAAAGGGTGTGTTATGGAATCGTTCGATGTAACCGCATTGTACACTAACGTCTCCAACAACCAAGCTCTCCAAGCTGTGTCAGAAATGATGACTCAGCATCAAGCGGTCATGAACTTGTACGGTTTAAATGTATCACAGGTCATGACGCTGCTGAATGAGTGCTTGCAGTGCAATGTGTTCAGGTGGTCTGGCGAATACTATAAACAGGTTAGAGGCCTTGCTATGGGTCAGAGGTTAGCCCCAGTCCTGGCTGTGACGTTCATGTCCAAAGTTGAGTCGCCAGTTCTGCAACGGATGCCGACCCTCTATTGTCGGTACATTGACGACTGCTTTGTGGTGTGCCCAACGCAAAAGGATATGGATGACTGCTTTGCGATACTCAATGAGCAGTCAGAGCACATATCGTTCACACGGGAAAAGCCCACAGACAGCTGGCTGGCTTTCCTCAACGTCCACGTCCAACTCACCGAGGGGGGTTTCAAAACAAGATGGTACCGGAAGCCTGCGTCCAAAAATATCATCGTGCATTACTCCTCTGCTCACCCTGTGGCAGTTAAGAAAGCTATCGCACGGAACATGTTCCGCACCGCGTCTATGGTCTCATCCGATGCCACCCAAAAGCGCCTCTCTTTGTGCATGGCCCGCGACATCGCTAAACGTAACGGTTATCCCTGTCCGGAGCGGTCAAATGGAAGCAGAAGAAGATCGGCTGGTGCAGACAGACTTGGAGAAGACAGAACGAAAATTGCATTTCCTGTGCCGTTCATCTCTGACGGTATAAGTCATGCAATACGAACATGTCTCAGAAAAGCTGATCTGCATGAGTTAGTAAGGGTGGTAGAAATACCACCTAGAAACCTCAAAAGCCAGCTTGTTCGTAATCGCTTGTATGACCGCATATGCACCACACCGGGTTGTCCCATCTGCCCCTTTGGGAAACCGGGAGATTGCATGGTTGCCGGTACCGTTTATCTCATCAAGTGCCTGTCATGCGAACAAGAGTATGTTGGGGAAACATCTAGGCCGCTATGTGTAAGGGTAAAGGAGCATCTTGATGGCTTGCGAAAGTCCAATCCGGCAACCCCTCTGGGCGACCACAGGGTGCGCGCGCACGCAAACAGCTGTTTTAGCGTCGCAGTCTCCATCTTAGCGCGTGAAACCGAAATCGCGGCGCGACGTACGCTAGAAGCGCTTTGGATTGCGGCCAGGTCTCCTAGAATCAATAGGAAGGACGAGTGTGTGGCGGTGACCCAGGAGCTGGCACCGTTCGTCGACATGTGTGGTCTTGACCTACCAGGTCATGCCCCAGAAGTTCTCTAGGCGGGTGGTCCCTAGGCGTGAACCCTCAGTCACCCACGTATCCTACCAGCTACGGGTGTGTAGTGGACCTCACTAGTCCACTTATTAAAAGGTTAGCCTTTTCTGATCCCCTTTTTCATTTGCTCGATGGTCATTCAGTTTTCTCTTATTTTTTCTGAGAATTTGATGGGGCGTTGAGTGGGTAGTTTCTCAGGTTGAACTCGACTTGTTCCAGGCTCTGAAGAAGGCGAGGACGCCGAAACGTTAGCCCGAATAAACTGTAATATCAATCTTGGTTTTTG
The DNA here is from genome assembly GCA_030553155.1 of Nippostrongylus brasiliensis. NCBI lineage: Eukaryota > Metazoa > Nematoda > Chromadorea > Rhabditida > Heligmosomidae > Nippostrongylus > Nippostrongylus brasiliensis. Next base: position 31,595,685 of record CP130734.1, read on the forward strand.
GCTTCAAGTACCAGACTTTCCAAGTTGACCACTATGCCAAGATTCATCGAGAGCCGGACGTGGAATATGTGGAAACTGTTCGTCAGCTGCCGAGTGACTGATCTAGTAGTGGTGGGACTACCACATAACGGTGCGAATAATTAAGAATAATGAAAGCTCTTCTAGTGATTGACTTCCTCCCCTTTATTTATGTGTATGTAACTTCTACAGTGATAGAAGAGCAGCGATTCACTCACAGGCGAGCCAACTTGCTTCTAATTGCGATCCCACGGAATGAGGCTTTACTGAACCTCCACAAGCCGTGCTATACTGTTGGTACTGACCAAAACCGCGGACTTCGTAACAGTTATTGAACAGTGCTAGTTCATTAGCCGGACATGATTGTGTTGGCCAATCTGAATAGATAAATTTCACTGAACGTCCTTAGATTTCGCTTACGATAGTTCAGCCGTCCGCTATGCAAAGAAAAACTTTAGAATGAAGGGATAATAAAATATGATAAAATATGACATAAGAAAAGTGGTGCTGTTATTCAAATCTCGATAACATTGAAATCTTCGGCGAAGGCGAAGCCGGCGAAGCCACGCGGTCTCTGTCACTCCTCTCTGTGCACACTATTTCGTCGCCAAATCAGCAACTGGGCATTATTCAACGCGCAATGGAAATCCGTTCGGCTGTGGAATTTTCGTGCTAGTGCTATGTTGAGCTTTCTCACATTAAATAGTGTTTGCCTAGAGTAGAGTCAGAGCCTGCGTCTCCTCCCGCCGCGCACTATTTCGCAAGGTTTTTGGCGATTACAGCTCAACATATTGGTGGGGTACAACATCTTAAATAGTTCCAAAAAAACGACATAACCCAGTGAAACGACGATCTCCCAGGAGCGAACATCGTAAATGAAAAACAAATGAACACGAAATGCAATGAAAAAAATGAAATGATGAAATGAAAAACAAAATGAAAATGATGATCATTTAAATAAAGGTCTCAATACAGCAGGGAAATGGATGGTCCTTGACCCATTCTGTTCGTTTCTCTTCATCTGTAGGAAACTAGTCATTCACCCACCTCGGAGTTCCTCCCTTAGCCTGACCGCGTGGCTTCGCCACAATACGGTAGGCATATGAATGTTGTCTGACCCATCCAGTTCGTATTTCCCTCCATCTGTAGGGAACTAGTCGCTCATCGAAGTTTCTTCCTCCGACTCACCCACCCGGAGTTCCTCCGGGTGGGTGAGTCGGAGGAAGAAACTTCGATGGGCTCATCGCCAATTTCAAGAACTAGAATAAGTTTAGGAAGAAATCTACAAATGTTTTTCAGGATTATTGTGCTGAGCTATCAAGAATTACTAGTAGATCGCATTCACCGGTCCTGTCGAACTATGGATGCACGCCCTAGGCAAACCACCCTTTCCATACGTACAGGTCGGGTGAATGAAAACCGTGACTTGATGCAGCGGACGGCCCCGCAAGTCGTTTTTTAATCCAAATATTACATATTCATCATGTCTACGATTCTGAATGGGAGAGGAATGCGTGGCGCGTATCTAGATAGCTGGTCAACGCCGATCATCTTATTTTTCACTTTTATGATTTTTACTTTTACTTTTAGACCCACATCTCCATTTCTCAAGGCTAACGGGAAGATTTGTAAGCCAGAATCCCTGCGAGCAACATAACCTTGGTTTTACAAATAATAGAAAAGTCACAAATTTGTGTAGCAATCGCATACGAACGGAACTGGGTAGTACTACAATGTTCTTTTCACTTTTGGCAGTGACGCCGACACAGCGGTTACGCGTGCCGTTCAGTGCGAAGCGTCGTAGCGTGAAATGGTTACGCCGATACAATTTAAATGCGACCGGCGGCAATCAACTAGCGGGACGCGGGTAGTTAGACCAGGTGTAGACACATTGAGGTAGCGATGACTCTGAAGCCAGAGTGGTCCACTGAATGAGCATGCTTGAACTACTGCCTATGGCTCAAAAGTTCCGTTCAATGAACCCAGAGTATTGAAGCCCTTAGATAACATTTCCAAATGAGGGCCCAGATTCATGACGGGTATCGGCGCTCTAAACCCCGAAATATACTCCGAACAGCGCGCAATTCGGTATTCGCGAACGCGCGCCGCGGTTCAAGCCGGGTTTATCTCGGGACTATAACGTGATGAGACAAAGATTCGGAGACGTCAATGGGAGACCTTTGTCCGCTTATCCTAAACTTCCCATGTTAAACACAATATCTCATCGACCCTGCCATCTGGGCCCACATTCATCAATGGTAAACCTCGATAAACCCCGAGATATAGCCTGTGGACGGCCCGCACCTTTCTCTACGTATCTTAAACTTCCTATGTTAAACGCAATCTCTCGCAATCTCTCGCAACGACTCTGCCGTCTGGCTCTGGCTGCCCCGCGGTTTCGGAGACCGCTGGTCCGTTCGTGAATTTGGGCCCTGGTTCTGGCCAAAACCGCAACGCCGTTTAGTTCTGGCCAGAACCGCAACGCAAGTGTATTTCTTTTAGCTGCGCCGCGGTTCTAAGCTAACGCCAGACGGTAGAGTCGATGAAATGCCCGCAGTGAAAGGGATTACGGCAGTTGAGCCATAACCATCGAGGTCTCCGAAACCCCGTCGTGCCCGAATCAGAAATGACCGTATCGAGCGGGTATACAAGGTATTGGGGCCCGCTCGTTCTGTTCATGAATGTGCGTCCAGGACTTTGTGCTCTTCATAGTGAACTGAACCGGAGCGTCATTAGGGCTTTGTATATAACGTTTGTAGAAATTATTGTCCTCATAAAGCAGAGAATGGTTATTAGTCTCATGGCGGGCGATACGACTCTTCTCCGAACCACAATTCAGCAGCCAAATACATTAGACAACAAGTGGAGTAGGTTAGAAAATGGCTCCGACATACAGCAAACAATGCAGTAACTTCGGCGCACCCTGCATGTATTTACATATAACATTGAGACATACTCTCGTTAGTATTCCTAATTGACGTTTTAGAAGAAACCAGTTCAAGCCAATACATATATATAGTGAAAAATAGTGAAAAACAATCAGCGAACGATTTGGATTAATCCAGATTTATTTTTGCAAATCACTTACCGTAGTAGCATTCAGTTGTGTCTCCATAATTTGCAGTGTACAATCTGTATGGCGAGTTTTGCCTACAAATGTCTTCAGCCATAGCCCTGTCCTTCGAGTAGATTGGGAATCTCATTACGCAGCGGTTGGCATGGTCTCTCGAATAAACCTAGATATAGAAAATTGATTTGTTCTGCTGCAACGTTTGCTATAAATGCTTCCCTGATTCACGCCTCTATTTTCCTCTTCTAGAATCATTTTTGTGATGTTCCTCGTTGACGCTAGTGTTTATTTGTGTTCACTTTTTATAGAAACAATTGAGTGTGAATGGAAAGGTTGGTAAAGGGTTTGGATAATTTCCCACGACAATATTAGGTATGGTCTTCACCGCCTTACGCTTTAATTGTGCATAATGTCCACCAATATAACAAAATCAGCATTTCCTTCACAAATTTGAAATGCAAACGTCCGTCGCGCAGAACATCGACACAGCCGGAGTGGTACATCCGGTACTGTGATTAACGATCAACACGTAGATTCTTGATCTGATCCGAAAATCTCTAGTATCCAGCCCACCATCGCGCTGATCTTGAATATAGTTAACTTTGGAAAGCTCGACGACAGAACTCTCTAGTTTGACGCATATGTATGCCGTCGATGAGGTGACGGTTGGAACGGGTAACAATTAACAGGTAATGTTTGTTCGACAAAATGATTGGCGAACTACCTTACCTTTTACTCGATAAAGTTTTTGAGTTCTTTTTTAAGATAAGGAGAATCAAGTGCTTTTCTCCCAGAGTAGGAACTCTAGCGATGAAGAAGCCGATCCGAACTCAAAAAGCTGCCCAACAAAAACCTTATCGAGTAAAAGGTGAGGTAGTTCGTCATCCATTTTGTCGAACAAACATTACCCGTTGATTGTTACTCGTTCCAAACGTCACCTCATCTCGGGAGGAGGACGGTAGGCGCACGTGTCGGCTCGGCAAAGGTGGTGTCATGCGCGGGTCCTGTGGGTGCAACTAGCGACGACTCGAACTGCTGTACTCGCCACCGTAGAATCCTGCTCGACGAGCCATGATCGTCTCACCAGAGAGGCAGAGTGACCCGATGATGGCCCTATCGTTAAAAATGGTTCTTTGAGTCAACCAAATTCTCAAATAATCAATGGCTCGATTGAAGAGGTTGTGAGAAGCAGCTTCAAGATTTCGTTCCTTGGTTTTTCGGAGACTTCGGTAAGTTTCTGCTCAAAACTTCGTGGTCTATGAACTAATTAATAGTAATCTCATCACTATAAGCTTCCGGCACTAAATTTTCGACTTTAATATTTTTCTCGAAATTGGTGTTCAGTGTGGATAGATTGTGTCACAAATTCCTAAGTTTAAATTTCGCAGGAAATCGAAATACATCAATGAATATTTCTCTTTACGCGTTCTAACACTCATATTTTGGAGGAGAAGAACAGCACACATAATTTCACAGCGGGCAGATCTTTCTTAAACTCAACAATTTTCTGGTTGGGTCGAAATCACCGATTTAGCTCAAACTTTGCCTACGGGGGTTTTCGGGGCGTTGATCACGAATCTGACAATAGTTTCTGAATTTGGGTTCGATTTCGGTTGGTTACGGTAGGTGTGGGTCACATACATAGGTATTAGAATACATTGTCCTCTGTGCGCACTCTGTTGGCCATACTCGTCCCAACCGCGATTCTATCCCGAAACTGCGACAAGATTGCAAAAGGAGCGTAATGTGGAGGCTAGCGCATGAAGGCGAAAGAAGAGTCAACCAGAGGGACCGACACTCGAATAATAGATTGTGAGCCCGACGTACTACCTATCCACAAGGCCACTTCCCCGCTCTCAAGGATGAGCTCACCCCCGCTAATCCCACTGACGGTGAGCCTACACATGCGGCAGTGCAGAAATTTGTCGGCCATTTTCGGATCAACCAGGTGGCGAGAGCACCTGGTGGGCACATCGTTGCTTTTTTTCATGCGAAGCCCTATACGCCCATATGGATTTCGTTATGAATCGTCACCGATCGCTCGCAAGCTTCCCTTGCACTTGTCGTGAGGCAGCTCAGCTGATAAGCCTCACCTGCCGTGACCGCCCACCGGTCGGGTAGTCGAGGTTCTACCCCCATGTGAGGCAGCCGCCTGCTGCCCTTCCCCTCTCACATACCCCATTATCTTTATATGATAAATATTATATTAATTAGTACGTCCTAACAGAAGCATCCAGTACTCCCCAAGTGCATCATGTAAGGCCCGTATACATCCTTACACGATATGGAAGTCCCGGGAGATCTGGATCTTTTGAATTCTCTTTCGAAAATTTTTGTTCTCCCTCTTACAAAAAAATATTTTTTGACCACTTTTTTCCCTCTTAACCGATTAGTCGTCTCTGAACCTCGTCTCCGGCTGCAAACAAAGATACATCACGTGAGTATTCTTTTCTTGTTTTTTCATTTTGTCAAATGTGGATTCTAGAAAAAAATGGAGAAATAATTTTTTTCTTCTCTTTAAATTTTCCGAACGGACAATTACTTAGGATCGCACAAGACCACAGTCGTAATCATTTCACATAGTTTAAAGAACCACATTTTTCACACAACTCTCGATAATAGATCTAAAGTTAAGATCTTAGGGCAAAGGTGCTAAATGCTTTGAACTAGTGGATACCGATAAGCTATCGTAATATCAGAAACTTTTTTGTTGAATTTTAAGAGTTCTTTCTTACATAGGTTCTTTAGACCTGTTGTTATTCAGAACGGACAATTAAGAAGATAAAGCTTGTAACACAAGACCACAGTCTTATTATTTTGCAAGAAGATATCTGAATTACTTTCCGCTTTGACGGTGATAATAATAAGACGCGCGCAAGTTCTGTTCTTTCTTACATAGGTTCAGAGCAAGTGTAACAAAGCTTATTATTTTGCAAGAAGAATCTGAATTACTTTCCGGACGGTGATAATAGACGCGCGCAAGTTCTGTTCTTTTTTTTTGCAACTCAAAAAAAACTGCAATTTTTGCAACTCAAAGTTCCCCATGTGATATCCCGTACCGATGTAATGTTCCGTATGAGTATAAAAGCTTTATACGATGCTAGTAGTCAATCAGAAACTACTAGAATGGGAACGTAGCCGGCCATTGTCGAACAAAGAAAAAAAACCTTCCTTGGTTCCACCAGCTCAATCAGGTAGCTCCTAATCTTCATTTTCTCTGTTTTCAATATTCAAGGGAGTACTTGAAGTTATGTTTACTTGACTGAACGTGCAAATTCATAGAGGCCTCATGAATTTTCGCCTCCGTTAGTTCGAAAACATAGGGTACGGTAGTTCTAATCACTGTATTCAAACTTCTGTCGGATCACCGACAAACAGGCTAGTAGTGCCCATTTAGGCAAACAACCGTAGACATTTACGGCCATGGGTCACGAAGATAAGCCACCCATCTTTGCAATTGCGTTCGACCAACTGATATCTGCTGCTTAGCGAAGACAACCCAAACAAACAAACCAATCTACAGTAACCATTCAGTGACAACAACGATAGGAGTAACCATATTTATTACGGTAACTCCGACAGGCTCGTTGGTCGAGCTTGTACAAACAGTACGCTAGCCCCGCCTCCTCGTCGACGAAGCTCTACACTGATAAAAACAGTCACTCTACTCAGCTCGTGGTTTCCTGATCGGTTCGTTCAACCAGACCAAAAGCCTCCTACCTTCGTTGTGAAATACCTCCATCTTGCCTTCTTCATCTGGTATTGAATCTACCTGGCCTTCTGCTCGAAATTCATCGGTTTTCCACAACAGTCCAGTCAATTGAAGTTAGTTTATTTTGAGATTGAATACCTTGACCTCTTATTTACTGTATTAAAGCTTTCTCACTTCATTTTGAATTCGTTTTTTCTCTTATTACCCTAAAAACTCATAAAAACAGATAAAAACACTTTACCTATATGCTTAATTTTTACTTTCTATGAGCACATCTGATTCTGAATTTTCCTCAACTTCGGATAATCCAAATTGTCGATTTAAAATCGTCCCACACTAAAGCGTAAGGCCTTCGTTATAGTTTCGCTCGCGCTGAGCGCCTGCGATTTGCGGGCGGTGACCGCGCGGGCGCCAACGCAGTGGAGGACGCAGCGAAGCCCATAATAGCCCGTGCGCGTCACCACGCCGGCGTCACCCCGATAACTCGTACGCGCGTGTCTGACCCCACGCTGTCTGATGCTGAATGGACGAGTTTCGCTCGGTTCGAGCGAACCTATAACGAAGGCCTAAACCAAAATTTAAGTTTCTTTATCAACCTTTCAAATAAGAAACCAAGAGATTCTACATCAATTTACTGCTCTCCAACTTCTTTGCGTTCAGCAATCTCTTTAGATTCAATTTCAACTTCCTTATCATCCCAACCTTTAAACTTCAATCAATTTCCAATCAATCAAAACTCGACCCAAAGAATCATGGCCAATGTAAATCTTCCAGATATTTTCAATGCGCTACATGTTTCTTCATTTAGTAATAGGTTTCCCACATTTTCGGGAGAGGAGGGAACTAAACGTTTCATGACATTTGTGAGCGAATTCAATGAAAATGGTAATCTAATGAGAATGTCAGAAACTGATATGTTGCGCATTCTACCAGCTTATTTGATAGGTGAAGCAAAAGCAGTGTATAATCGCCTGGATGAGGCTCAAAAATCAACATACAAAAAAGCAATTACTGCTCTGGGACTTTACTTTTCAAAAGATCATTTTTAAGAATCAGCTCGAAAATCATTAATGGAAATACAAATGAGGCCGGGAGAATCTCCTATAGTATTCAATACTCGACTAGAAGCCGCAATATTAGAGGCGTATCCTACCAATAACATGTTAGAACATCGTCAAGTTATTCGATTACTGCTCTTCAAAAATGCAATGCCACGTTACATCATTGACAAAATGGAATTGGTTGGACCTCTTCCAACCGAGTTTGAACACCTACTCAGTGAGGCTCAACGTCTGTGTCATCTTCATAAAAAGAATAATTTTCCAACAACTTCTGATGACCGAGTTATTAATAACATTTTTCGAACCCTCGAATCATTAAACAATCATATTCGTTCAATCCCACGAAATTATTAATTCGTAAATTGTGAGCGTGTTGTTTCGCTTATATTGACGATATCATAGTTGCAAGCAAATCAGTGGACGAACATTTGCGCGATTTGGAGGAAGTTTTGTGTAGTATATAAAGCTTTGGAATGAAGCTAACGCCTGGAAAATGCTCCTTTTTCCAAACAGAAGTTAAGTATTTAGGTGTTTTAATTAGCAGAAAAGGCTCCCGACCTAATCCGGAAAAGGTTGAGAGTATCGCAAAAATACCTATACCTAATGACACAAAAGCTGTCAGGTCTTTTTCGGGAGCAGCCTCATATTTTCGTAGGTTTATTCCACGTTTTACTGAGATTTCTGCTCCTTTAAATAGATTGTTGGTGAAAAATACCCCTTTTGTTTGGGAATCGGATCATACAGTAGCATTTGAAGCACTGAAAAATGCGTTAGTCAAAGCTTCTTTGCTAGCCCCTCCAACTTTCGATGTTCCATACATAATTCTCACCGATGCCTCCACCATAGGGCTCGGGTGTCGATGAAAAATTGCATTCATACTGCAATTTTGTTTCTCTCTTTTTCGCTGCTGCGCGCTACCATTTGGTAAGCAAAGAAAATCAGCATGAAAAAATTTTCTTTGGATTGGCGGTTCCAAGAAAAATTAGAAAGAAAACTGCGTAACTAAAAGGCACATTTGCAAAACATCAAAACCCCTATTTTTGTTCTTAATCTTAACAAACGCCTAAAGGTCGAATGCAATTCAATTGCGTTCGGTCCTTTTTCTCTTTTTTTCAATGCTGCGACCGCGCATTATTTTTTTATTACACTACATAAAGATTCTTTGAATTAGCAGTTCAAAGAATTATACTCTAGGTACGCGAACTAAAACGCACTTTTGAACACATTAAAAACCATGTTTCAATTCTTTTGAAAATCACTTAGATGCTCGTTTATTGATGGATATGAATGAAAATTCAGATCAATAATCGTATTTTTCACTTCTCAGTGTTTGCAACACGTGAGAAAGCATTTTACCTTATGTTAATGTTATGGCATTCAAATTTTGTTCTAATCGTGTTTAATCAATATTGTTAAGGAATACAATGTTTTCGTAGCCGTTGTAAAATTTAATACATTGCTTAGTAACGCTAATTTCCACTTCCGCTCGAGGACGAGCTTGTTTAATGGGTATAGAATAGGAACGTATATCAGCCTACAACGTTATGTAAGATTGCCAGTCCTCAATGATCGCAATTTCGATACCACACAAAGTATGCAAGCCACGTTAGCATTGCTTATTATTCGTGTAACACTGTTGCCGTCCATAATAAGAGTATGTACATGTATTGGAAACCAGTCGTGATCAGCTCCGTTGATTCATTGGATTTTCCACATCGAGGAGAACTCTTCATCAACTCACGGACTACTATATTTCTTGCTATGGATTGGTAGTGGCGACGACGATGATCATAGCTCATGGTATGGACAATGCTGACTCATGGTATCGATATCTGACAAGCTTGAGGACGATCTTGCTTCGGAATGGGAGATGTCGTGAGGCAGCTCAGCTGATAAGCCTCACCTGCCGTGACCGCCCACCGGTCGGGTAGTCGAGGTTCTACCCCCATGTGAGGCAGCCGCCTGCTGCCCTTCCCCTCTCACATACCCCATTATGTTTATATGATAAATATTATATTAATTAGTACGTCCTAACAGAAGCATCCAGTACTCCCCAAGTGCATTATGTAAGGCCCGTATACATCCTTACACGATACACTTCACAGTCCGGGATTTGTTCAAAATCAGTGTTCATTGCTGTAACTCAGTCCTTGGTAGGAAACAGAGCAAAGTCATTGCATTGTTTGTTTGCATTGCATTGGTATTGTTCACGATGATGTTCACATATTGCAAAAACGATCAGGGCTTCAAGTGGCATACTCTATGCTGCAGAAGATAATCGTCGAGTATCTTGTAAACTGTTATCCGTTCCGTTCAATTCATTAACAAGAGAGCAGCTCGGAGGGTTCTGCACGGAACCTCTATCAATTTCGAAGAAGCTCTAGGAAATTTAAAGCTTCCCCTGATTAAAGGAAAGATGTTGTACATAATAATGATGTTTGGGCTCATCAGATATTGAGGATCTGCAAATTTAGATTCAAACCTGAACATATCCTTGTGAACCAAACAATCCGTTTTGACAGAACGTGGTGAAATAATCTATACCTGTAAAATTTGCATGGATGGTATAGAATGTTGGCGTTATGGTGTTGATAACATGTTACAGCAAAAAGAACTGCAACCTCTTGATGGCTGTAGGTCTGGAGTGGCAGCAAACACTGATTTCTAAAGGCCCCATCAGACTTTACTGTGTTGGTGCCGCTGTAATGATGGGAAATGGGGACCGGCGCCGCGAGCAGCAGCAGCGCCGTAGCAGGCATTGCTGCCGCTTTCATGGTTTAGATACGGCAGCAGCAAGGAATGACTCGGGACCCTGCTGTGGCAGCAAAACCCGTCTCAATGAAACTAAACTCGATCGAATCATTTTACGCTGAAATTTCGTTTAGCACGGTTATCTGATAACAAATCCGATACCCGCCTTCAAATTTGTGGTCGAAACCTCTCACATCGTCAACCAAGTACTAAATTGTTTTTGAGTGATGAAATAGCGCTAGCGCTACTGCGTCGCTGTCGTAGCAGAAAAGTTACGAGTAATTCCCTGTTGCAAGTGCAAAATCCGCCTCAACAGATCTGACATTGATCAAGTACGCCCCACGTCCGACTTTCAATGGAGCTCGGCATGGGTGCTCTCAGAAATGGAATGATGTAAGCGATCGACCGAGATTGTTGCAAATTTATTCTTCGGCTTGCGTTTCGGCGATGAGGCCTTCGTCAGAGCCTGGAAGATCGAAGTTTCACTTGAGAAACTACTCGCCCAAACACCTTTTCTTCTTGCAACAGACCATTCTAAAGTTTAGAACGGGAAGACAATGTGCAGAGAAGACAATGTGCAGAGAAGACAATAGATACGCTCACGCTCCACACCTTCATGTGTGGTGGCACGACTACTTACTGCGGTAAAGTGGGTAATGGCACGGCTACTTACTGCGGTTGTTTATCTCATAATATGCCAGTCGTGCATAAAGGACTACGTTGGGGAGACCGGTAGACCACCATGCGTGAGAGTTAGGGAAGCTTCAGAGTGTCGCTGCATGATTGTGCAGCAACAAAGGGGCGGAGCGGCGTTCCGTTCGGGACCACCGCGTTGCTGCAGATTTGCTGCAGTTTCCTGCAGCAACAGCACAGCAGCAGGTTTTCATGATAGGAATCACATGATCGATTGATGGCGTGGCGTCGATGGGAAATCAGCAGAACGATCGTTGCGGGACCCCCGCGCCCATTCAAATCCGCAGCCACAACCTCTCCTGCAGCACAACAATAAAATTCCGGCGGGAATTCTCTGCAGCAGCTGCATGCAGCAACACTCTGAACCGGCCCTTAAGGAGCACTTGGACGGGCTCCGGAAAGTCACGCTATCTACACCGCTGGGCGAGCACAAGGTGCGTTGACATGAAGGCCTTCCAATCGAGGTGGCGGTGTCAATTCTGTCCTGTGAACCCAATATCGCGACGAGCCGAACGTTGGAGATTGTGGTCAGGTCTCCTACGATTAACCGCAAGGAGGAGTACGTAGCGGTCACCCAAGAGTTGGCTCCGCTCCCTGACCTACGTGTGTTTGACCTGGCTGATCGCGGTCACTGAGCCCACCAAGGCGGGTGGTCCCTAGGCTTCGGTTCATTCACCCACGTACTTCCACGGCGAAAGGTGACTGTCTCGGCAACCACCATTAAGGTACGTCTCTAGTGCCTTTCTGCCCATTGTCTTCGCGTTCTTCTAGGCTTTAAAATTGTCTGTTGTAAGATTTATTTATTTATTTATTTAAAAATGCACCAAAGTGCGCACAACTCAAATGAAAAAAACATGTAGAATTGCTGACAATAGTGGTTAAACAGCGACAACAACATTAACTAAATAATTAGGAAAACAAAACACAATCTTATGTAAAACGGTTACTATCCTGAGCAAGGAAATTGAGAAAAGAACTAGAAGAACTAGAACGACTAACAAGGACATCTCAACTCCAGATCCCTTCAGTCCCTAGGGCGAGTGTGGGAGACCCATGGTGAAGAGCAGTGGGAGGCCAGCACTGCAAGCCGTGGAGGTGGGCGACTCCGGATACCAAGATGAAATAGTGTTTAGACAAGCAGTTTCTCAAGTTCAACTTCGACCTTGACGAAGGCGACATCGCCGAAACGTAAGCCGAAGAATAAAGTTTTAACAATCTCGGTCGATCCCTAACATCATTCCGTTTTTGAGAATGAGCAAATAGTTTTTTCGCTGGAATTTTGCCTAGTAAGTCTATCAAGGGTAACCAGGCCTATCACCAGGTGACCCCGCCCCTCACACCAGATTCGTCACCAGGCCTATCAAGGGTACTGGTGACGAATCTGGCATGGGTGTGAGGGGCGGGGTCACCCCGTAAATTGTGTTATACAGTGTGTATTGTACCGTAGTGTAGGATATGCAGCCAAATGAGCTGCGTACGTAGCGTGGATTGTTCAAATGTGTTTTTGCTTTGTTTTCGCTCGCTGTACACCGCATTTCTCTTGTGTTTCTATTGATTATTTTGCAATCATCTCTTCTCTGGCGGTGACCAAAGCGCTGGGGGGGGGGGCGGGTGCGGCGAATGGGAGCACGCGGGACAGCCCGTTAGTCCGGGCAGGTCTAAAATTCCCATTCATTCTTATTATGCTACGGCTAACCGGCTAGCCCGGTATTTGGCATTTGTTGCTTTCCCCTTCGTGAGTTTTCCTACGTCCGCCTTGACGACAACCCGCTCCGCGTCCCCCGGAGACTACTTCTGCCGTCGCTGACGCTGTTGCGACGCAGCTGTCTAGGGAATACCCCACTTCTACGTTCCGGGAAACCCGATCAAGTAGGTCTCGCTGTTCGTGTGGCGTTGACATTCAGCGGGCTAGACAAGGGGAGACTCTCGCGTCCACAGGGGACCCCTTGCATTTTCACGCCAGGTAGAGCAGTGCATGGCTTATCTGCATAGGGTTTAACCACTTAGCTCCTTTTGGTAGAACCTGGACGGTCAGCGTCTGAGATTTGGAGCACTTCCCCGCCGCGCTTCTCTTGCCACTTATGACTTGTACTCTTTTGTGGTGTGGGATAGCCGCTCCTAGTGAGACATCCGCACCACCATCGCGTCGATCAATGATCACCCTCTCTCCCCCACGCATCTGCCCCTTCTCACGTCTCTTCCTCTATCAGATACTCTTTATATTGGTCGTTCCTACGTGTTATATTTTGTTGTGTTATCACTCACTCACCTAGACGGAATTTGTTAAGGTTGTTTTTTTTAGTTGATGTTAGCCTAGCATAAATTGGTTATTTTACCAGTTAGTTTCATTAGCCTGCCAGAGGTTGAGCCTACTTCTCGAGTTCTTTTGGGGTAATTCTATTGTTCTCCTTTTTTCGCTCAGGGAAAAGTAGCTGGGTGGGGACATCCTACTGCTCCACCACTAAAAACTTTGCCAAGGGCGATCCTGAGTATGGAGATAGTTGGAAGACGACGCGCCCATTTGCCCGCCTAGCCAAGGGTCACCCTTGACATTTCAAATTCATGGGCGAAAACCACCACATGGTCAACGAAGTACTAAAGAGCTAGATCTCAAATCTCAAGTTTGGAAAGCGAAAGTGTAGGTTCACGTCATTGTTTTCGTTTTGTTTCAAAGATTTGCTCCAAGATGTCGCGGCATGTTACAAGGAAGATCGTTTGAAAATGTAAACGTATTCTTGAACAGTGCAAAGCAATGTATATTCCTGATGAAGTCAAATCCATAGTCAATTTTACTTGAAAAATTTCACGTTTTGCATGAATGAAAGACAGCCGTAATAGTAAAAGTATGTGAAGCCTATATTCCTAATTTGAGAATCTGGAATATGTCGACATTGAGATGATATGATGTCGAAAATAGCCAAGGTTCACCGCTTGATGACAGACTTCCGGAGATCTGCACTTTTCCTTTTCAAACCCTAGATTTTCTTCTTAACGGTACTTTAAGCAAGTCCACGGATATACTCATTTAATAGAGCTCGAAATTTCGTTGTGGACTCATATTGCATCTGTATTGGTTCGAGCGCTCTGTAGTTTTTGTAATTGTTCTAATGTAAGTAATCATTGACCAAAGCATAGAGCCTGGTCGACCTTCGTGGCTCACTCCACGACGTCGGGTCATCGGTACGGCGTGGCGCGCCGCATCCCGGTGTAGCCATGGCGGACGGTCCAGTCCGAGCCCACACGGTCCCCAGACGGAGGAGCGCCGCAGGTATTGTCACCTGCATGGCGTCGTTTTACGATTCGGCCCAAACGTCCTCTCCCCGGAAGTACTGTGTGCGTCACACCCTTGAAGATATCGATTTTCTTAGTTAAAAGACTTATACATTTAGAGATGCTAGGTTATTCGCGAAACGCTAACCTAGCATTCCAAACTTAGAGGCCTTTGAACTAGTTCTTGCCAACTAAACAAAAAGCGGCAAATAGCAGAATAGTTTCGTGATTTTTTTAGTTTTGTCTCTTGACCGCCGACCTCATTTCGACTATTGGAGGATGAAGGAACTGAAATCTCTCGAACAACTGAAGACGACCAAAAATCGAATCGCTGCACACACCTCGAACTTCTGACAGTAGTGCCAGTGAAAATATCAATTCAAAAATGAGTGTACTGAATTTGGCCATTTTTCTTCTCCAAGCTTTATCCTTATATGGCTTCCTAAAATGAAATAGTGGATATGCAATATTTCATTCAAATTTCCCTCTATTCCCATCTTGCACGCAGATCAGCGCATTACTTAACATTGCAAATCTGAAAACACAGACAAGGTGATTTCTGATGCGGGACATGGTTGACTTCTTTACAGACTTTTCTTTCTACAAGCTATTGTTCTTTTAAATTCTATGACTCCTGCACGGTAAGGCTTGAAGGGGTGAAGCTTTTGAGATCCTGCGGTGTAGTGTAGTTCCGTTTTTGTTTTTTTTTTAGAAAGCGTAACCGTGTCGAGTGGCTGAAGCACACCGAATGCTAAACATCAGTAAAGACTTATGGAATTAGTTGATATGATGGGCACCAGAGCACCTGCACAATTACGTGAAGTAATCAAGAAAGAGTTGAACTTGCTAGCCGTAATGCAAGAAGAACAAAACTCCGTAGGGCGCAAGCTACAAATGCCTTGAACCTGCTGCTGGGAAACATGAGTGAAAACGAATGTATCGTGGGAGGCAATCCAACTGTGCCCTGTGGAATCACAACTGAGTGAAAATACTGAAGGTGTTCTTTCATGACCAACCGAGCAAGATCGAATAGCTCGTCGGATTCTCTGAAAAAAACTCTGCGCTTCCCACCACGACCTCCGCGCTGGAATCGTGAGACTAGTTACCTGGGTCTCGTAGAGGAGCTTGCAGCGTTAAGGGCATTGCACACTCTGCGATGCCCTGTCCGGCGTCGTCTGCGGCGGGTGGGGATAGGACCGGCGCTCCGCCCACCACCCGCCGTCGACTACGCCGGCGCCGCACGAAAAATGCCCGGCGCCATTCCCTGGTGCGGCGCCGGATGCGACGTCGTCCGTGCCGTCGCCGTGGCCGTCACCGCCGCAGAGTGTGCAAAGGCCCCTCCGGTGGCTGCGGCGCCGGCGCCGGATGCGGCGCCGTTGAGCCAGCGCGGCCCTATGTTTCATCATAGCCGCCGCCGGCGCCGTACAGGGCATCGCAGAGTGTGCAATGCCCTTTACACGAGCAATGTGCGCTCCTCGGCGTTTCACCAGCGCGTCTCTCAACGTAAACGTCCAAAATTAGCACACTTGATCTGGAATGGCGTGGAGGATCGAAGCCCCTTCAGAACTCCTGTTCTGTCGCGGAAAGTGTTGGGTGAGATAGAAAAGGTCAACTGGTAGAATTTAAGGTGAACGCCCTTAGGCGTTATGATAAGGAATTAGGTCCAGATGGATGGCCACGGTCGCCGAATCTCTCGGCAGGTATGCAAGGATAAGCTACGGTGTGTGGTACCGTGCACAAGTTAACTTCGACTTACGGCGAATAGAACGGTACAAATGGCTGTTGAATGGCTACAGAGATTTGGGTCCTGTCCGCTGTCGTGAAATCCGCGACCTTTATTTTCTATATCAGGTACCTCTCCATTTTGAAGCCGATTAACACTACAAGAATTTGGAACCTATGCAACGGTCAAATGGCTGCAGATGAAATGGGTTCACGTTGGTATCTCATGGTATGGCACATATCTACGCTCAGGGGCTCGTACAATGTGGTACGATGGCTCTTTTGGAGGACACCCAGCTGTAGACTCCTTTGCTGCACAAAGAAGTCAACTAAACGGACAGTCGTCGGCCGGCTGCTCATCAAAGAAGTTGAGACCAGCTGTACATTGTTTGTTCCGCGCCACATTCATATAAGCACGGTCAGCCCAGCCGCATCATTCGATCTACCGTGTCTCATTTATTTGCTCCAATTATTTCTTACTTCCTCATTCTAATACTATTCTAACCCGCATTTTATACTTTGTATAAGATGCTTGTAATCTTCTCGTACTTGTGCCTTGAACATTATACTCATCACTTACTTCGCCTTACTTATGGTGTTCCTAGAATACATCATCTCTACACAAGTTTCTGCTTGATCATGGTTCTCATATGATTGTGCAATCCTAAACTCCTGGACTTCATCATCTCCATACTAGCTCCTGGGTGATCATGGTACCCACATACTCATGCAGCACTATACCCATGTAATACTTTGCCGCATACTCGTACATTTATATTTGTGTAATCGCATACTATGTTATATGGTTTAATTACCTAAGTTTGAAGTAAAAACTTATCAAATCCGCGTGTATGTACGTCTACCAAACCGCGTGGCCACTCGGATCAGAGAGAACAGAGGGATTGGCGAGCAACGACAAGCATCTACTCCCGTATATTCATTGCCTTCTCCACTCACACACAAACCACACTTCGACTCATCCGCCATCCAGCCGCAGTTCAGATTGTCGGGATGGTCTACATACCGAGCAGCCAGGAACTAGTGAAGGTGAAATGAACCATACCGGTGGAATCCATTACCTAGCTCTTGAGAGCAGCTGATACGTCATACCTCAAAATGATAAGCTCAAACAGCCGATTCTGGCTGATAATATGCGGTGATATGAACACTTCGTGTAGTCATCACACGTCCACTTCTATGACTAACAATAAGCAGTCACACAGGTTCGGCTGTAGGGATAGTAGATTTAATTGATGGGTGATTGTCCTCTTTGGTAATTTCTTGGATGATTTCTTGGGTGATTTCCTTTCACTTTCTTCAACCTATTTCGATCAGTCTTCCGTTTCTTTTACAAACTTACCTGATTTTGTGGAGAATCGTCTTCTCGAGCATCTAATTGGTTAGATTGAAGAACACACTATAGTATATGTATAACACAGGCCTTCAGAGGGCACGAGCAATCTCGCTGTAGCCATTCTCCCGCTTTTTGGTCCTAGTAGTAGTTTCTCTTCTTATTAAACGAGCAATCCGATGTATAGTGCCGGACATGCCGTGACGATGAAGCGGCGGCAGAGGCGCTATCTTCTACCTCAATGCATTCACACCGTATGCACAACGGGGGTTTCCGCGTGGCAGCCCGGCCGAAGACGGAGTCTCGTCTGCTGATGAGCCAACGAAAGGGGAATCGAAGGGGCAAGGAACCGAAAATCGATGGATCGGAAAATCTACTATTGTTAACAATTTCCACGAATATCAAAATTTTGTACATGAAAAGGTAGAGCTCGGGGGCTGCTGGGTTCGAATAAATGCCTATTTTTATGACTAAAGCATTTTTAAAACATTGACGACAATACGACCCACGGGTGCGTCGAACGTTGTGGACAATCCGATTCCTTTCGAAGTGCCGTTTTCTCCGGCTTTTGACAAACTCTCGATTTTTTGTAACCGTCGTATTACCATCACCCCAAAGGTGCTGTAAACATCGTGGTTCAGTGGAATATGTATTCAAAGTGCATTTATTTGCGATGTGAACAAAACTATTTTGGCACAAGGCGGCTCAATCCAATCGATGTCACCGATTTGCCCTAAAGTACGTTAAACTTCGATCACAGTGGTTATCGACGGCGCTGAGCACGATGGCGATGTCCTTTTTATATGGTGCGAAAATGTATAACGTCGAAAAACACGTTGCAAAAAATTTCGATATTTTCGCGCGCGCCGGTGCTACGCTCGCCGAAACGAGAAAGAAACGCGGTAGTCAATGTGTTGAAGAAAATATGGAAAAACGGCGCTTTCTGCGCAAGAAAGCACACGTCCGGTATTGTATACATTGTATTAGTATCGTGAACAGCATGTCTGTCCCAGATCGCAGTTGTAAAGGTCAGCTACATCTTCAATGACCCAAGTTTGAGCTTTACTCAGAGTACATGTTTTTAGTTTGGATTATAAGGACATTATCTAAAAGTCAGGTACCGTTTGTATTTGGACACTGGTTTATATCTATGGTGGATTATATTCGACATACAGGTTGGCATGTTAGTGCCATTTTTGTTATTATTGCTTTGTACTTTTTGTTTGGTTACCTATATTTATTCTGTTTTTTTTTTCGTACTCTGGTGAAGTCCAGGGCATAACCATTCATTGCTTTGTACGCAAAGTAGGAGGTGATGAAGCAATGAGCGCAGAGGTCAGCGTGGAGTTGCTTGCTTCAGTGTGTATCCGATAATAGGAACGATTTCTGAGAGCTATTTGGTAATGGAGAAGAAAACTGGCACTATTCCACCTATTACACTTCTGTTGTAGATGGAAAGTTTTTCTTTTCAGTTTGGCTCAAACTTCGCCCATAGAGGTTTTGTGGCGTGCTGATAACAATTCTGTCATCCGTTTTCCGAATTTCGACCGGAGACCTCTAATATCGCTTGCTGGAGCTAACAGAGTGGTTCCGTGGTTTTGAATGCTGACAACGATACTGACGTTTGTTTTTCGAATTTCGACCGAATATCACTCATATCGTCGAACTGTGTGCACCGGGTTAAAATCATCGATTTCGTCTAGATAGGTTATTTGAGATACTGATCACGAGTATGATGTCTTTTCCGCAGATTTCGACCGATTTCAGCAGATTCAGGTAGGCCCTACTCTCCGCTGCCACCCTGACCCCCCCCCAAGCCAACATTACCTAAATCTATCTGTAACGGCCAAAATGGGCCTAAGTTCAAGAAAGTAACATTATAGTCGTGGTTAGCATGTAGAATAACCTACCCTGACGAATTTTGAGCCTAATCTTAATCCCACCCCAGTGGACTATGTGGGTGGTCCTCAGCCAAATTCGCGGAGCTTCAGCGGAGATTCGTGGTTAGCGGCTCAGATAACCCCCATAAGCGACGTTTGCGGAAAATTAGTTTGGAAAAAATTTCTTTGACCACTGTCATACAATAAGTGGAATAGCGCAAGAAAACTTCTAGTGTTCTCCCGTAGACGTCAGCACAGTTTTGCAGTGCACCTGCGAGCAACATCATCACTCCACAATTCCTAAACTGCTGGTTCCAGAGAAAGCAGTTTTGCTGAAAGCCGCAGACGACGCCGCACAGGGCATCGCAGAGTGTGCAATGCCCTAATGTTTCATCATAGCCGGCGCCGGCGCCGTACAAGGCATCGCAGAGTGTGCAATGCCCTATACAGAGTGGTGGCCCGCAACATTACGTTGACTCTAACGTGTCACCATCACGTCTGCCGTTGCTTACGATCAGCTCAGCCGGTTTTAACCCTGACATGTGAACCTTCACAATTGTTCGAACCCTCACAATGAAACAGTGATAGACGTGGCAATGACAACATGTCCAACCTGTACAGAGTTGACATATTATTGCAGACCAGCACGCCGCACCTCCTAACCCAGATAGCACCGCAAACATTATTGTTTGCCACTTTGATGAGGATTCTTCAGAGGAATATAATTGCAGGTCGACTCATATCAGCCACCGCGCGTCGGGGATGACGTGGCTTGGGGATCATATCATCCACGTCATCCCCAGGGTTAGACGAGCATGCTCCAGAGAATATAATTGCAGGTCGACCCATATTACTATCATATCCCGTATCATATGATCATATGATCATATGATGCGTATCATATGATAAACAACTACTGGTGACCACTACGTATCATATCACCACTACTGGTTCGCCCACCCCGGATTTCCTCCCCTAGCCCGACCTCCTCTCTGTGCACACTATTTCGTCGTGGCCGATATGAGTCGCCCTGCAATTATAGTCGTGTGGATTCTTCTTGATTTACGTTCTCCCCACACATCACCGATAAAAACCGATGAAATGTTAAACATGAACATGCGGAAATAATAAAGTCGCTTGCTATGATAAAGAACTGAACCAATCATAACATATAGTTTCAGTTTTCCATTCAATGAGGCTAGAGTGGTTTATAACTCATGGATGTTTTAGCGGTGAGGTTATTATAGTCAGTGTGAATATCTTGATTTATCTTATACAATGTGACACGAACTTTAGGTATTGAGCGTGGCCTTTCCTGCTTTTTTTACCTTCTCAGTTGTGTGTGGCCGAAAGAAAAAACAAACTCAAAAGGTAGGCGGAGTACCCAACGTTTCCCGAGCAACTAGAGTATCAGTGGGGATGTATTAGGCAGTGTCTCACTCAGGTGACTTTACTCTTTACGAATTGCAGTTCGCAAGATCCACTTCGGGATCCAAGTCAACATCAAGATGTAAGTTGAGTAGTTTGCTTTCAAAATGTGCAGATGGCACGGAGCATGTTCACACCTTTTCACGTACAGCGCCCGATGGAGACTTACTGACTGTTCTCAGCAAAGTGCTGACCAGATGTCTTTCAGACGGAAAACTTCAAGAACAAAAGTGATTTGTGATGATCAGTGCCCCAGCGCATTAATTTTCAGTTCTGAAGCGTAGGGGCATGTTGAACATCCGCTTGACATAACTTGGGAGAGTTGCTTGTATTGAAGATAATGCCACTACTCTAGAGGATAAGAATGGTACCGATAAGTATAGGGTGGTAAAGAGTCTTGAAACTCTCTGCTTGAAAGTTTCAGAACAAAGACTGGTGCTATGTGGGTTGGGGGGTGCGGCGTGATGGTCTGTAATATTGCGTCGACTCTATACTGGTTAACATGTTTAGGTGTGAACAATTCAGAAGAGTTTGCATGTCAAACATGTCGAAAACGACCGAGTTGATCGTAAACAATGGCAGATATAACAATGATAACACGTTAAAGTCGACGTAAAGTTGCGGACCACCACCCTGCACCCCCCAACCCACAACCGTAACCGTGACCTGTTGCTAACGCGCGCTCGATCGCCAATGGACGAACGCGAACAACTCGTCCGTTCGCTACAGATGTCAGGTCAATAAGGAAAGCAAAGTGAAAAGGCGGGATCATAGCCGATTGAACCTGGGCCTTAGGGAGGATCAAATAGGAGAAATGCGCCATTGTATTGAAACCGCGTGGCTTTGTCTATATAATCTTTATTATGAACAAACAAGATAGACCCGACTATACGGTACACCGGCTATGCACAGAACTGATGTAGTTATGGGCGTGGTCACTGCTGACCACTCCAAATGTGGGCAGGTATAAGCTGACCCGTGACATGCCCTTCTCTCGTAGCTTGTTGGCCTCAACAAGCAATCACAAATTAAGTGGGCAACATTATTATCGATTTGAACGAAACATAGGTGCATTACGTTCCTCTTTTGAACAACTGTGCAGGGGATGTCTGATTGAGGGCCGCGTTTCGTTGATCCACGGCTTGACAGTGGTGATTATATCATCGTCGTTGTCCTTCGAACTTGTCTTGGTTGCCGTAGAGAACTGTCTGATAAATGTAGTGGTCCTCGTTGACGTGTGAAGGTTCGGCGCGAAACGTCCTGTTCAAATAAAGAAATAAAATGCATTGTGTTATCGTTATCGTTGATGTGACTCGAGATCAGTGAAGCACTGATCTAGTCATGATTCGTTATTGTTATGATAAAAAAAATCGCTACCGTTATCGTTATTTGTAGAAAAACGTCGTTACTTTGTTATTTACTACCGTTTTCTTTTAACTCGCAATCCGCATAGGAAAACAGAGAAAAAGCAGGCGTTAAACGCTATCTTCACGTCTCAAGACTTTCTTACCATCATATACTTTCAATCTTCAATTCTTTCCAAATTCAAGTCTAATGGTATATCTCGAGCGATCGATCCCGGCCCGGGCCAACCACGCCTTTGCCTGGGAAGGTGGACCTGGTATAGCGGATGTTCGTATCCGAATCAACGCCGGCACGGGGAGCGACTAGCTGATTCAGAATGAGTGGCTTTTGACTCTATTGAGGATGAGGCTTTAATATTCGGGATTACGTATGTTTCGAGAGAGACAAAAAATACTGATCTTCGTGAATTTGCAGAACTCAAACAGTTGAGAACTCAATTAATCGGATATAGACAATCCTTACTATATAATAAGCGAGAACCATAGTTTTGGATTTGATGGAAGAAAAAGCATTTCATTTTTTCTATTTGATTTATGGAAGAATATTTTTAATGGGCAGGTAGTTGATGGTAACAGTCTCTCGTTGTACGCGCGTTAGCAGGTTGTGCGGTTAACCGTTTTACCAATGAGATTATCTTCACCATCACATTCCAAAAAAGCACCCACGCACTTTATTTACTAGCCGTTCAGCGGGCTATCGGTCGATTCAAGTGAGAAGAAAATCTTGGCTCTATTCAAAGTATTGCACTTCAGTGGTCAGAGAAAAATTTTCTGAACCGATCGTTCCCAAACCTCGTCTGCCCATCAGGTGCATTACCGTTCCTCTTGACAGTGGTGATTATATCGTGAAATAAAATGCATTGTGTTCCGCATAGGAAAACAGAGAAAAAGCAGGCGTTAAACGGCTCAAGACTTTCTTACCATCATATACTTTCAAATTCAATTCTTTCCAAATTCAAGTCTAATGGTATATCTTTTTGGGTTCGTATCCGAAACGGGGAGCGACTAACTGATTCAGAATGAGTGGGACTCTATGAGGATGAGGAAAGAGAGAGACAAAAGCTCCAGAAGCTCAATTAATCGGATATAGAGAATCCTTACTATATAGTAAGCGAGAACTAGTTGTCTATTTGGATTTATGGAAGAATTTCATTTTTTCCAATGAGAGTGTTTGATGGTAGTTGTCGTATTGTAGTCCGTAACTTTACGTCGACTTTAACGTGTTATCAGTGTTATATCTGCCATTGTTTACGATCAACTCGGTCGGTTTTGACATGTTTGACATGTATACTCTTTAGAGTTGTTCACACCTTAACATGTTTACCAGCACAGAGTCGACGCAATATTACAGACCAGCACCCCCCAACCCACATAGCACCATTTAGGGTACTGGTCACGAATCTTATGTTCATTTTAATTTTGGCTTGGACTTCGCCTATGTAGCGCTTTTGGTATCCTGATCACGGTTCTGGGTGCTGTGTGGGTTCGGGGAAGAGGGGTGTCTGCAGCTAAAAAAAAATTCCAGTTCTTTTCAGCCCAAATCTCTTCACATTGGTGTTACAGTACGGAGACTTTGAAAATACATATTCGAGTATAGTTTGATGACTTTGACCACTCTACCTGCAATATGGACAACAGTTCTACTTTTCTACTGTCTGCACGGTGCAATCCATATACCGATCATAATGTTCTGATGTTAATTTTTTGAATTTCGGCCGTTACGGTTGGGTACATGTGCGCAATAAGGGCTTTGGACGAGGCGAGGATTACCCACCTGGATTTACAGAAATCCATTAAACTCCAAAAAAGACCTCAGAATCGTAGGAAGCTTTCAAAATAACCCACCTAAACGAAGGTTTAACTTTGATTTTGACCTGATCACGCAATTCGACGTTTTGGGTGGGTGGCCACTCACCGAAATTCAGGGAACAAACGTCAGGTTTTCGGTCGAGCTTTGGTCAAAGCATGCGAACTTCGTGATCAGCGTGCCCACATGTTTAATGTTTGAGCCAATTTGAAAACATAACCTTCTTCGACTCCCGGAGTGCGATAGGTGGAGCACTTTCTCCAAATGAAAGTGGAAAGCAGCTCTAAATAAATAAACACGTGAATCTTTTATATATTGCTTGCCGAGTTAAGTTAAGTTGTTCGACCGACAAGTCGTCTGCAAGCAGTGAGGAAACTCCAAAGTGTTCGATTTGCTTATGTTAAGCGATATATTTTCAGCTTCTGACAGCGCCGAACGTAAGTTCTCACAAATGTTTTCATGAAAGTCTTCTGGTGCTATTCTCGTCAAATACCTGAGCTGGTCATCTGGAACAGAGGTAGAAGGGCAGTTTGGAGATTTGCCATCTTATCTCACTGACCACGTTGAAATTGGGGCGCCTCTGTGAACTCCAGAGGTCCTGCCCACGTGATCTGCAATGCATTGAGATGAAAAGCTCTGGTCTCAAAAGGTAACATGATTTCTCAGTCATCAAAAATAATAATACAACTTGTAGACGCCCAAGCGCCTCGCGAGAAAAAACGAGGGAAGCCGTCCGCGGAGGGTAGGTGAAACAGCCTTGTATCAAAGCATTTTCTGGCCGTATCAAAAAAAGTGTTTCTTTAAGGCGAAGTCCCCGTTTTTTTCTGCATTCTGTCCTTCACCGCACCTCCTTTGTAAGTCATCACCTGGTGTGCATACCAGCTTAAAGAGGCCTAAGGGCTCGTTCAGACGACGCGCGTCGAAAATGCAAAATCGAAGCTCAATCGATAATTAACGCCCTTGATCGAATTTGCTCTTTTGCATTAGTGGCGCAGTCCGGTTGCGCCTCATATAGGCAAACTTACTGGTCGCTCGGGTTTCTTAGAATTCTGCCATTCCTTATTAAAGGGAATTTTGACGAAATTCACTTTTTTCGTTTAATTTCTTTCCTATGTGATTATATGCTTAATTTTTTTGCCTATATGAGGCGCAACCGGACTGCGCCACTAACGCAAAGGAGCAAATTCGATCAATGACGTTATTTATTGATTGCGCTTCGATTTTGCATTTTCGACGCGCGTCGTCTGAACGAGCCCTTAATGAGCCAACACCGGAATGGACCTTCCAGTTGCGTGCCTCACTTGACGGCCATCGCCTGGGGTGCGTACCAGTTTAAAGATGCCTAAAAGGACACGCCCCGGAATGGATTGTCCAGTTGCGTGCTTTCCAGGCAGTAGGTAGCGTGTGGGGACAGTGAGCCATCTTCTATCAGGGGACAGTAAAGGACTCACGACCAGCCACATCAGTCTCGCACCTGTTTTTTCCCCATTCTTATGTTGCCCTGCTTATCGCTTCAGGAGTATGATTTGCTGCCATGTCGTGTCTCATTCCCCCTTTCTCAAAAGAAAAAATCCATTCCAACGTAATCACCGAGTTAGACCATTTTTTTTTCCGCTTGTGTTGCTGGATTGATTAAATATGAAAAATATGGAGTGACACTGTTCCTTTATATCTTACGAAGGCCGCACTCCACGATTTGACTAAATGAGCCTTTCACACAACGAATTTATCACTCCCACTGACTTCTCTGAAATCTGATACAGTTCTGTTGTTCTGATCACTGAGAGTTTTCTCAATCGTAAAATGCTTTGATCCAAATAAAAACGGAGGAAAAGTGTGGTCCATCGGCGCGTCTCACCCGCCACCTTAACCATTAAACCCGCTCTCGTTTATTCACCTCCTACATACTAAAACTCGTTTTCCATCTACAGCTACTAGGCTATAGTTTTCAAACCCCTGCTCAGTACGAGCTGGATCGCCATCCTTCTCATCTTGGATCTCAATGATATACGATTCAATTCCACATTTTTAGGGGTTGCCACGGTAGGTGGTCCGCCATTTCTTGAACGATCCACATGAGGTCCTTTTCCACGAAATCGAGTCGGATTGCTTGAGCCCTAATTTTCAGAAAACAGTTATATCGCTCTTGGAGTGATATGCACGGTGGTACTAACTATCAGCGATCGAGGGAATTTGTGGTTGAACAGCAGCAACTGTTGCTGGAATTGAGCCTGTGATCCTAGATTGAGGGGCGAAAGATCTCATGGTTTGATCGATGGAACGATTTTTTCGATCACTTTAACACCCAGCAAACCAAAATTTTCCAATGTCTTCAAAATGGCGGTTCATGCTCTTCGGCAACCCTGCACGTCGGAGGAGATTCCTATGCGGGCCTCGCCACTTTATGTAAAGGCATATTTCAAAGGTTCGAAAGAAAAGAAGAAGAGTAAAGAAAAAACTAAAGGAAAAGGCAAGGACAAAGAGAGCGCTACAGGTTAGTCCACTCACTAAATCTGTATATCTCGTGCCAATTATCAAAGTGAGAACTAAGCTGTTTCTCCAGGGAACCACAATTTGTAAAGTAGGGAAGTACAAAGCTTTTAAGTTGATTACTAAGTGATCGGACATTTCAAAGAGGAATATAATTGCAGAGCGACTCATATTACTCACTGCGCGTCGGGGATGACGTGGCTTGGGGATCATATCATCCACGTCATCCCCAGGGTTAGACGAGCATGCGCCAGAGAATATAATTGCAGGTCGACCCATAAACATATCAACCAACATAACAACATAACAACATAACATAAACATAAGTCGACCATATCATATGATAAACAACTACTGGTGACCACTACGTATCATATCACCACTACTGGTTCGCCCACCCCGGATTTCCTCCCCGTCTCGACCGCGTGGCGAAACGGCTTCCTCTCTGTGCACACTATTTCGTCGTGAGTAATTTGAGTCGCTCTGCAATTATAGTCGTGTACATTTCAACGCTTTAACACATTCACTTTGATAAAGTTACATTGTTACAATGGCCTCGAAAGTACACATTACTACCTTTTTGCGTGCTTGATAGATTTTGGGAGTATCCGTCGACCAAGTTTCCTAACCTTACCGTTCGACTTTAGTCCATGATCATCAGAGGACTGAAGAACACTGAAGGTGTCTGATAATTCACGAGTGGTTTGGTATGGCTTCGTCACACCTCGCTTCTCAGTTCGTCCAGATCCAACTCCGTCAGACGTCCTGTTCTTGATAGTGTACTAGCTGCTATTGAATTGTGAGGGCCAAGAGTAGGCGGTGGTTCTAACTGGAGCACTTTTCTT
Organism: Nippostrongylus brasiliensis; assembly: GCA_030553155.1. Classification (NCBI taxonomy): domain Eukaryota; kingdom Metazoa; phylum Nematoda; class Chromadorea; order Rhabditida; family Heligmosomidae; genus Nippostrongylus; species Nippostrongylus brasiliensis. Next base: position 31,623,147 of record CP130734.1, read on the forward strand.
ATAAACCTACTTTAGGCGTTCCAAGGGTTGATTAGAATTTTGGCCAGACAGGAGAAAGTGAAAGCGTGGTGGAGCGTTCTGCAGTGCTTTTCTCCCTCTATCGAACGGTACCTTACACATTTTGATAGGCGTCTTCGTTGAGTGGAAATTTTATATTGAATCCGAACGCATGCAAATGTCCGACTGCTTATGATTCTGCCTAATATTTGTTCGTTTACTGTGCTCAATGAAGACATACTTAACTAGTCCTGATTTCGTCACATGAAAAACGTGAAATCCTGCAGAAAAGCCAAAGTGTTAGCTTATCAACGTTACAAAGTCGTGTATGTATGTGCATATATGTTGTTTGCTTTGTTTCAAAATTACGTAGGCTGTTTTTCAGGTACGACTGCAACGGAGGTTAAAGGTTAGTCACTTTAGATCACAGTGATTGTGTCGTTACTGCTTATTATCACATTCAACCAACTAATGATTCATGTAGCCTGTATAGGAACTTCTGAGAGGTTCAGGTGTGCTGTGAAGGAGTCTTGATTGTCAGGCACATCACTCCCTCCTCAATTTCCCAGCTACTGGATTTCCAAGCTTTGGGCCGTAGGGACATTCTGGCAGTGCCTCGGCCGGAAACTGGGCACAAATATGTTCGACCAGTAGAAGAATAGACTCAGTATCAGACCGGGCTCTACAGTCTTACTCATCGGATTTACAACCTGTGAGATGCGAAGAAATATCAGTTTGTGGATTCGTTGGATTGGATACTGACACATTTCGAACGCGACATGGAGAATGTTTTATGCTCTGATCAGTTTCGTCTTACGTCTACCTTCCCCTCTTCCCTAAACTGCTGAACACTTAAAATATCACGTGATCGCACTACACACTAAACCTAGAAACCCGTTTTAAGTCAACCACGGGACTCCTGCTATCCATGCGGAGAAGATACCTGTTAACTTCACCGTAGCTGTTGTCAATCCATCTGCCGTCTATTTCTTCAATTCCCACGAGATCCTGTCTCACCATCTAGCAATTTTACATCTTCATCCGCCCCTTTCTATGAGGAAGACTATCTCAGTCATCAGCTCACCACGCCAGTGGTCTCTCTCGAATTTCACTTTGAGAAAGTTGCCATCAAACAATATAATAGGCAATATTAATTTCATGATAAATTTTTGTTCGAATATTTCCAAAATATTGAAACGACATGGATGGGCATTCTCTTCCGTATTATTAAAAACTGAAACATTCGATATCGAATCGTTCTGTGCCCTGGAAAATTGCTGACCGTGAGACACGCTTTTCCAAATGAGAAATCCATTCTCTTCCGTATTATTAAAAACTGAAACATTCGATACCTGTAACTGGAACAATTAAGCTCTCAGCGCGGAGAAGATGTGTAGCAGACTGCAGCAAGTTGTGGAGGCGGAAAGAATGGGTAAATTTTCGCACTGTTCCCTTTTAACCCTTGGTATTCAAAAAAGTCATTCCCCAATTCCGATTCGATCTCATTGTTCGCGTTTTACCCTTGGTATTCAATGTTGGCATTTAGCGAAGATTAATAAAGGATACGAAGACGTTCAAGTTGATCTTGATGAACTTGAAGACGAAGACAAACCAAAATCGAAGAAATAACTACTTAATTAATTATCGCAGTTAATTTGTCGAACTTCTCAAGAATAAAGAACTTCACGCTTCCAAAATACATGTATCGCGTCTAAAGTATTTTGTGGAAGTAAACCAGATGGTGTGACCTTTCGAAAATTACACGAGCCACACACACACTAACAAACCGTTTTAGCCTAGATATTGGGGTGGGTCTGCTCTAGCATCCTATCATGTCCTACTATATAATAAGCGAAACCGCGATGTTTTTTTTATGGGAGGCTCATATGGGTCCCGCCGCGATTGCCCGATACCGTACACCAAGAGCACCCACAGCGACATGGGAGCTGATGAAACTGGACTTCAATTGTTTTCCTTCTACTTTTCAGAATGTTTTTTTTTTCGTTTTTCGTTGTTTTCGTTCTACTTTTCAAAGTGTCTTTTTTCGTTTTCCTTTGTTTACTGATGTTCTTCCGTTTTCTTCTGTTTAATTTCATTTTTCTGCGGTTTTGAGCCTTCGATAAGTCCGAATTTTCTGTCGGTATTTGCGCTTTTTGGCTGTCCCCAACTTCCGCCAGGGTTAATGCATCAGTACGCAGTTGGCGAACAGACGTTTGGCGGCCGATAGGTCGAAGGAAAGCTGCTACATAAGGTGAGCCATGTGTGCGCGTGATGTGATATCTCGGAACTGAACCACACTGCAGATGTAGTAGATCTACTGAGTAGTCAAAGGTCAGTTCGTGTTCTACAAGATATGAGTAGCTCGTTGTTGCTTGGCGCTAAGGGATCTAGAATCTCATAATCTGCCTATCCTGCACAGCATTTTCGTGAGTTGCAGTTCGAACACTCGTCATTCGAAGACTGACATTATAGAGACATCTCTATTTTTTAGTATTAGTTATTGTTGTGAATAATTTTTTATACAATTATAGGATTTTAGACATGTATTTGCTATAAGTCGTGTTTGTGTTGTCTAGTGGCGGATCTGTTTAACAATTTAACAATATTGTCAGTTTGTTGTGAGAGTTTAGCTGGCTCCGCCCCAATCTAGGCTAATATAAGGAGCCGGCCAAGCTCACTATGTGTCTCCACTTGTGCTCTACCGTGCTCCCGTTGCCGCTGCAAAGGAAGATTGGACAAATAGAACTGGACAATCAGAAGACGAATCGTACATAAACATAACCCGATTCGGGTTCTTGATTGAGCTGCACCCTTCGGAATGCTTGTAACATTTGGATGGATCGCTTTGCTTCAAGGAACTATTCTTTGTCGAAAAGTTTGAAGGAGCATCAGTTGTTGAATCGCATTCCCTACTGGCTGCCATCATGGCGAATCATCCATTCAAATCCACAAATGACTTGAGCGGGAACCATCTCTGATCCATCGCTGTTTGTTAATTAGCCTAGCACGACTTTTTGGAAGATTTGCCAGTACATCTTGCATGATTCACCTTCAGACCAGTGTGCTACAAGTGCTGGTGCGAGTATATCCGAGATTCTTCTTCGAACCTTCGATTGATTTGGTTCGTCCACCCAGGGAAGTAAAAGGTGAGTGGTGTATGTCTTAAATACAGCCAGACGTCGTCAGTAAAGAAGTCGACCTCCTCAGAGGTGATCTTCTCTCGAATATGGAGATATTCTGCGTTTTCTGAGACGGGCACTTTATTGGCAATTCATTATTCACCAATTACTTGACCTTGGTTCAAGTAAGTAGCGTTTGCATCGAATCCTAGCTGTCTTCCTGGAAGTAAAACACAACAAGATGATATAAAGTTGGACTTAAAACTGCCCTTCACCACTTGCTTGAATCCCCACAACTCCATTCGGATGTCATAGAGTATACTAAACTGCAATCCGAAAATTACAAGAACATTTAACTCATTCGACTGCTAATATGTAGGTGTGGGCAGCCTTTTTTAGGCAGGAGTACTGCAGATAAATTTGCTTCTCTTGCATACTAATCCTCTACTACCATTCCTTGCTACACGTGAGCAGTCCGTTCTGGCTGTTAGTAAACCTCAAGCCTTCAGTTCATATCAAAGACGAGAGCGTAAATTGCTCACGATAAGAATCAGAATGACGAAGCAAATGAACAGCGTTTATTGAAATCCACCTCATCTGATCAGTGGACAGTAGTTCTCCGTACTGCAAGCCACGACTTGGCATATGTATAGCAGATCTTTTCGGCACCGCTCGTTGTACCAGAAACCACTGCAAATGAATTCTCAAATGATAACATATACCATTTTCACTATGGATTGGACACTTTTCAAATCACGTCGGACGTTCTTCGAACCACGTCGAACGTTTTTCAAACCAAATTGGACACTTGTCAAGCCTCTCTGGCTTGAAAAACGTCCGACGTGGTTTGAAAGACGTGCTATTTGGTTTGGAAAACGTCCGACGTGGTTTGAAAAACGTCCAAATCGAAGTGAAAATGGTATAGATCTGGTGGCTATAGTAAGCTATTTCTCGTTGTTGAATTAGCTAGTACGGTTGGTGATCAACACTCATTGTCAGGGGACATGGAAGGAACAGCTGTTGTTCTCTAGGAGGACACGTCTGAAATTCTTAAACACACACGAATAAATAGTATGGCTTACTTTTTGGAAAAGATCCATAAAAGAGATGACCGAGCGCTTCATGCTTTGTCATTTTCGGAGGAGAATAGTTAATGGGTGGAAGAACATTTGTGATTCTCAATATTCAAACTTTTTGTTAGCGACTCCGAGGTTAGCACAGACACTGCTCATCCGGCTAACGTTTCGTCGCCTTCGTCAGAGCCTGGAAACTCAAAGGCATTCGCAACCTACCCACCCAAGCAACTAACAACCGTCGTCCCGAAACCAACAGGAGCGCCAAGCAAGGCGGCAATCAACCTTGACAGTGGTTTCGACCACTAATCACCCTATTGCTCAGCTGCAGAGGTCAGCGGGTGAATGAAACCCACGAGCACCCGATCTCGCGACCTTAGATGGAGCTATCACTTCACTCGAAACCCGCACAGATCGGTGAACGGGGTCAGCTTTTGGGTGACCGCTACACACTCTTCTTTCCGGTTGATATTAGGATCCTTAGCTGATATCCAGAACGCTTCGAGTGTTTTTCGTGCCACGATATCGGGCTCGCGGACCAAAATGGACACCGCTACATCTACATGTGCACCCTCATGACGTCGCGCTCTGTGATCTCCTAACGGTGTGGATATCGTGATCCTCCTCAAACCGTCCAAGTGCTCTTTGATCCTGATACATAACGGTCTGCCCGTCTCACCTACGTACTCCTCCTTGCACATCTGGCACGTTATCAGGTACACAACCCCTGACGCCATGCAGTATCCTTCTTTACCGAAGGGACAGATCACACACGAAGGAGTAGAGCACATTCGGTCGTATAAACGATTTCTAACTAATTGCATTGTTAGCAGGGGAAACTTCAGTAATCCTCACCATAACCTGGAGGCCTGTTTTGTGAATACACTACGTATATCCACGCTGAACTCGTCGGATATGAAAGGAATGCTAAAGGTAATTTTATGCATGTCCTCTTCCCTGCTCATTTGTGATTCTACTGTTATTCTATTGTATATTCTAATTTGTGATAATTCCATTTGTGGTCCTATTTGTTCCAACACCAAAGTTAGATTACAACAGAACAGAGAACTAACATCTGGAAGTCCCACTACCTCATGTTCTAACCCTTCGGGGGAAGGTGCTGCCGATGCGAGCTGCCCGAACGTCACTTTAATTGGTGATGTTAGTCTATCGAGCGATGCTGCGATCTCTTCTGTCCTGTGCTATATGTCCTCGTTGGGACCCACCATATTTTTGAACCTGTGGTTCCTCCAATGACCGCTCCCCCATTAATCCATTGATGACCGCGCGCTCCCTGCGTGTTTGGCGCGGGGGACCGCGGCATTAATTGTTTTCAAAAGGGCCTAAGCGTCATTAATTGTCTTCAAAATGATCATAAGAATAATTTTCCTGTGTATGTTGTTGATTTTGAAACTTTTCCAAGTAATCATTAGAAGTACACGATTTTCAGACCCCTATTGAGCTTGTTGAAGGGTCGTTCACTTGATGAATATCTTGAAGCATTGATAAAACGTAAAATATAGAATGGGTAGTAATTTTGCCTAAATGGACACTCCTATCCATAGTGTCTCCCAAGAGGGAGGAAGCGTAGCTCAAAAGGTGTGTCCCACCGGTGAGACACACGGTCCACCGCGGACCTATAGGTGTGTCCCGCCGGCGGGACACGCGGTCGTCAATGGGTTAAGGTTAGATCCATCGTTAGTAACGAAGGGGTTCCAAGGATAGAATATCGTGGTTCCTTAATTTGATTCTGCCTCAGTTGTTTAAATTCATCTTCTCGCACCTCCCTAGCGCTAACGCCATTCTTGATATGCTCCGCAATAAAAAAGCATATCAAGAATGGCGTTAGCGCTAGGGAGGCGCGTCATCTACTTCTGCATCGCAAAGCTTCAAACACAACCGCCTACCTAACAGCTCGCTCATATCAACAGATGTTTTTTGACCTAAATCTGCTCCAGACTTCACTATTGTCAGGTTCAGAGCAAACGCAACTTTTGCTTTCGCTCATTCGCTTTCTCGCTTGGCAGGTTCACTCGTGTAAATTGCTATGTGCTCTATACAGATTCCATGTCGTGGAAAGAAACCTGCTAAGAAACTGCTTCTTTTGAAAGCAAACCTGTAATCCTTCGTCTCTCCATCTTCCGCCGCCATCATTTTCACACAAATTCCTTGCTGCTGGTCCGGGTATTTCGGAGCCCACATTTTGAAGGTGGGATTCGCTATCTTGAAAGTGCACCAATCATAGACTGTTCTGTATACTTTGCTTCTTGTTTAATCACATCAGTTTAGTCATATCAAACTTCTGCTGAAAATGTTAGCTGACGAAGAAAATTCCCTTCTATTCCTTGTCTTCTTTATACCAGTACTCCCCAAATTCAAAATACAACCGACAAGTTGAGATTTTACTTTGAGAAAATGTTTTTGCTCTAGCAGACGACGTTCATTGATATCTCCAAAATTCCTGATATAACACAAAGTGTGAACTTTTGGTCTGGCAACTAATTATGGGAACTGACAAGACGAAAGTGTTGATTATCTATAACAAAAACAATGTCCTATCAGAATGCAATCCATCGAAACGCACAAGTCCCTCCTAATACATATGTACAGGGTGCGGCAAAAGTTCTTCAACACAGATTCTTGACCGTCTAAACGGCAGATCTCAGGCAAATGAGATGAAATTTATAACATTTATTGCCTTTGACCACACACATATAAAAAAGCATCTAAGTTTCGAAATGACCTCCTTTCGCACAAATACAGGCCCTAAGTCTCTTGAGGTACGAGTCTACGGCGGCACGCAGGTTCACCGACGCGTCCGGGAAAATCGACAGCCACAAGTCCTGGAAGACATTTTGAAGGAAAAAGTGCTTCTCAGCTCTTCGAGAACACCACTCGGACCTGTCAGCAGGACTCTGCACCTGCCCATAGTGCCGAAATCGTACAGAAGTGATGCGCCGACAATTTCTCCCATTTCATCTCAGCAAAAGAATCGCCACCGAATAGCCCGGACCTCAATCCGATGGATTATTGTATCTGGTCCATATTGAAGAACAAAGCCTGCGCAACATCACACGCGAGCAACGATTCTCTTAAGGAAGCTTTGAAGAAACCGTGGGTGGAAATTGATAAAGATGTCCTGCGTGTCGCCGTAGACGCGTCTCCCAAGAGGCTTGGGCCTGTATTCGTGCGAAAGGAGGTCATTCCGTAACATAGATGCTTTGTTATATGTGTGTGATCGAAGGCAATAAATATTATAAATTTCATCTCATTTGCCTGAGATCTACCGTTTAGACGATCAAGAATCTGCGTTGAAGAACTTTTGCCGCACCCTGTAGATATCCGCTCTGCTCCGCCTCCTCTCACGGAACTTATTATTAGATTTTTACGTGACATCCTACACTTTTGACAACTTCCTTACGTCAAAGCAACACAAGCAATTTCGTACAAGGCACTTACATTTTGATCGCTATACCACGTGTACGAGTTTTCAATGTACCTCATACCAATCCAGAGAGACTTGGCCGGTCGTATCACTGAAAATTTAAGCTTACGAAATTTTTTGCTGATGGAGAGTGATTGTTGGTTTCAGGTTGAAGCTCACGACAGAGACTAGCACGGATATTTATTGAACAGACCAACGTTTCGGCGTGTATCGCCTTCTTCGGAGTCTGAAAAAATCCAACTATTCATCAAGACTAACAGATCGAACGTTGGAACAAACTTTGCCAAGGTCTAAAGACCGCATGAACCGCAACCCTTCCAGCGCACAGAAACTAGAACAAGTCTACGTTAGGAGACGAGGAGACCAAGAGTTAGAATGCAAGACTAATGTCTGGGTGAGCTCTCGGGTATATGAACGCATTCGCCCCTACGGTTCAGCCTAGGGCTCCCGGCCTGAATCCAGAATCTCTCGAGCCCTTTGCAGGCAGCCGTGTGTGTCTCGCGCGCTAATATTTTGAATGTGACACCAAAGTCATTGCCGCTGCGGTCGTCTTGCCTGCGGAAGCGCAACGGTAATATTTTGTACGCCACTATTTTGAAAGTGACCTTGGGGTCAAATTCAGAGCACAGAATATTACACGCGAGACCCACACTGCTGCCCGCTAGACGTTCGATGGGTTCTGGACCCAGGGCGAGAGCCCTAGGCTGAGTCGTAGGGGCGAGAGCGTTTATATAACCCGAGAGCTCACCCCATTATTTTTGGACTCTAGCTCTTCGTCTTCTAACGTGGACTTGTTAGAGTTTCTCTGTGTTGGAAGGGTTGCGGTTCATGGGTGCTTCGAATCTTCGCAAAGTTCGTTCCGACGTTCGATCTCGCAGTCTTGATGTATAGTTGGACTTTTCAGACTCTGAAGAAGGCGATACGCGCCGAAACGTTGGTCTGTTCAATAAATATCCGTGCCAATCTCGGTCCTGAGCTTCAACCTGAAGCCAACAATTGCTATCCGTCATGCAGAAATCCATGGAAAGTCAGACATGGCAACTACGTTCGCTAATGAACGAACGCCGGAAGCCTGTGCTTCTAACGGTAGGACGTGTCTCTACAACGGAACGAGCACAGCAACTTTCCTCGTGGCTAGTTTCGAGAGATACAACGTGAAAAAATGAAGGAGCACACTGCACTCGCCTTTTAGAAGGAACCTTGCCTTTTCCTGACTGTCCACAGTTGCGATAACACCTTTATAATGACGGCGGCAGCTAATTTCCGCAAGTTCCTGAATTAGTTTGGGTTTCAATTAATTTCATGCGCATCTAGACATTTTTGGACACTTGCTCTACTGACTTGTTCTGAAAGCTACGACCACTTCTGGTGTAGTGGGATATGAAAAAGTTAATGAATGGATAAGTTGAAACGCATTCGTATGTAGATAGTTCAAAAGCAAATGGGATGACTACACGCTGCAGAAGTTATAAAAGCGACAATAGAAGCGACTACAGAGAATGCAAAAAAAATGATAGCATTGAGCCTGCTGAAATACGGCAATATATCGGTCAACAGAGACTACTGAAATACAGTAGCGGTCAAAATGATATGTTCCTATTTATTTCCCAATCGATAATTCTGACGACTCTGTTTGAAAATATGTCGAGACGTAACGTTGTTGCGAATTCTGTGCCTTTTTAATATTCTACAGTGATTTTCATATGCTTATTTCAACGGAAATATCTCAAAAATCGCTGAACGAAAGGTCAATCTAACAATAAGATCATATTCTGATAGAGCACGGTCTAGTTATTCAAATTTATTACAAAGACTTGATCGCCGTTAAATTATAGATTTTTTGAATACAACAGTTTACGAAATATCAACTTTAGAAGAAATTTTCTCACAAATCAAGAGACGAGACTCAGAACAAAAATCAAGCACCTCAAAGAAAAAATCATTCTTTCTAACAAACATGAGTTTCGTGTGATTTCGTTGAAAAGTTAGGAGCATATAGAATTTGTTTTGGAACATGATCCTAAAATCGGGCCATTTTTTGATCACTGAAATGTTTGCTAAGAAAAATCTATAATTTAGCGGCTCTATCAGTATACCATCTCAGATTGACCCCTTGTTTAGTGAATTTTGAGCAAATTTTCGCTTGAAATAGCATTTGAAAAACACCAAAAATTACTTTTAAAACCATAGAATTCGCAACAGCGGCACGTCAGAATTATCGATTGGTATCAGAATTCTTTCGATTCGAACTATTTGTGCCTAAAAATGAAAGGTGAAATATCTTTTCGACCGCCACTGTATATTCAGGTAAGCGACGATGAATGAATAGTGAGCAGTCATGCAGCCATGCAGGTAGGTATGAAAGAAAAGTGGACGGATGCAGAGCGAGCCATGAAGTAGCGCAAAAGATGTTATTCACAGCCTCGCCGTGACTGCTCAGATAGTTGCTCTGCGGCGAGCATTTTTTGCTGTCGTTGCAGCAAGAAGCAGTGGTGATATACCATTTTCACTTTGATTTGGACGTTTTTCAAACCACGTCGGTTTTTTCAAATTAAATTGGACGTTTTTCAAACCACGACGGACGTTTTTCAAAACAAATCGGACGTTTTTCAAACCACGACGGACGTTTTTCAAACCAAAGCTTCGGACGTCGGACGTTGGCTTTGAAAGTGTCCAATTTGGTTTGAGAAACGTCCGACGTGGTTTGAAAAACGTCCGTCGTGGTTCGAAAGGTGTCCAATCCAAAGTGAAAATGGTATATAACGTCAGGTGAATAGCTGATCGATGAACACCAATCTCATTGGTTAGTGTTCTCAAAGCATTATCGATGGTATTGTGGAAGGCAACTGTACGCACTCATTCTCATGAACCATCTCACATTGCGCATGTAGTGATCTCGCAACGAATATTGGTATCGGTCCCATTCTGCACCTCTACTGCCACTACTGACTTACACGAACCATAGGTATTCCAACCCCCATTCACAGTGTCCCAGTGACAGAAAAGCCAAAGTGACGAGAAGACGAGCATTCTCGTCCAACGTGCCGTCGTGCAATGCAGTGTGTTGACTGTAGAGTGCACGGCACCGCTTGGACGAGAATGCTCGTCGTCGCGTGTTTTGCTCAAATGCACTTATAACGGGGAATTCGACGCGCAAACTGCTCGTCGTCGGGTATGTAGAGGCCCTAAGGCCCTTGTTATAGGTTCGCTCGCACCCCAGCGTAACTCGTCCATTCAGCATCAGACAGCGTGGGGCCAGACACGTTTGTACGAGTTATCATGGTGACGCTGGCGTGGTGACGCGCACGGGCTATTATGCACACGCTCGCGAACCTTCCACGCTCTCGTCGCTGCGTATTCCACTGCGATGGACCGTTTCGCTGGGGGTGGGTCGATCACCTCGCGCATTGCTCTGTATGCTTCGGGCGCGTGCGTGCGTGCGTCGCGTGCTCAGCGTCTGAGGTTAGCGGCGCACGCGATCACCGCTCGCAAGTCGCAGACGCTCATCGCGAGCGAACCTATAACAAGGGCCTAACTGCGAGGTGTGCGTACATCCGCAATACCGCCCTAAGCAGAGCTAGCCGTAGTATCACTAGCCGTGAGGGCAAGGCCAAGGCCACAGGTTCTGCTGGAAATTCGTCTATATGGGTTATTTCACATGCTCGTCACAATTCAGAGGCTTTTTCGAAAAACAGCCCGTGTCATGCTTAGCTCGCCCAATTTAGGCCCGTAACAGTGGAAGCAACGCAGTAACGATGAAATGTAGAGACCAGCGGCACCCGCTACATCAGAGACTTTTCATTCCCTAGTGCGGTAGCAAAATGCATTTCAACTGATATCTCACCTTGATGAAATATTTATTTTCGCTGAAAATTCTCTAAAGGAGGTTATCGGGATCATATCTCTGGCATCCATTCAGAAACTTGTGGGTGAAGACCACCGTTATCGTCACCTGAGTATTAAGTATATTTTCGACCAACGTCAGTTCACTGGAAAAGGGGCGTAGCTGTTGAAAATGTTGCTCCAATTTCTTCTGTTCCACTTTGGTTTATTGATACAATAGAGTCCTAACCGTGAGAGTGGTCCTCACGAGGGAAGCTTGTAAGCGACCGGTGACGATTCAAAACGAAACCCATATGGGCGTGTAGGACTTCGCACGAGGAACGCAACGATGTATTCACAAGTTGCTTTCGCCACCTGGCTGATCTGAAAATGGCCGGCAAAGTTTTGCACTGCCGCATGCTTAGGCTCACCGCCAGCGGGAGTACCGGGAATGAGCTTATTCTTCAGAGCGGCGAGGTGGCCTTGTGGATAGTGTTGTGGACTCATGATCTAGTGGTCGAGGATCGATCCCTCTGCTACACTTCTCTTTTGCCTCTATGCGCTAGATTCCAAATTACGCTCTTTCTGCAATTTTGTCGCAGTTTCGGGGTAGAATGTGTCAAGTTGTCAGTTGTCAGCAGCAAACAGATGTCAGATCGTGAAGCGCCCCAAGGAACCCAGAATGCGAAATTCAAGCGAAAAACAATTATTTGATCAAGGTGTTATTGCGTGAGAGCCACTGCAGCTCTCTCGCTTCTGCTATCGCGTTTCTTCTCTAGATTTCACCATTACTGCCTTACTATTATAACAAATACCAAAGCGATGTTTAATGGACCTCTAGAGCAGAAATCTTTTGCGTTTGGTCTCACCTGTACCGCGGGCAGCATAGATTTCCTGTAGCATCCACCACGTGGAACGGTGTCTTTAATTGAGTAGGCGCGATAATGCATTGGACAGAAACAGTTGGCTGAAGAACTATTGCTTTAGACCTCCATCTGTTGAAATTTAATGAACGTACAACTACGTTTTAACCCATTGACGATCGCGCGCTCCCTTCTGGTCCGGCGAGGGGGACCGCGCGCACGTGCAGTGATGAGCGTAGTGTTACAGGTAAACAATTTGCATTTCGATTGTTTACAGAAATTTTATAAGAAGTGTGCATGATTTTTTGTGTACATTGTTAATTTTGAAACTTCCTTATGCAATCATTGAAAGTGAGCGATTTTCAGACCTTTTTTGAGCTTGTTGAAAGGTCACTCACTTGTTGAATATCTTGAAGCTTCGAAAAAACGGAAAGTAAACAGTAGGTAGTAACATTGCCCACATGGCCCACTCTCAGCCCACAAGGTCTTCCACAAGCGAGGAAGCGCCCCTCGTTGGGCTACGCGTCGCACGACACCCGAATGTGTAGCCCGTCGCTGGGCTACATGTCCTACGCGACCCCAAAGTGTGGCCCGTCGAAGGGCTACATGGGTAGTAATATTGCTCACATGGCCCACTATCAGCCCACAAGGGATCTCACGAGCAACGAAGCATAGTCCGGTGGCGAATTATACAGGTCCACTCGATGCAAAAACGGTCCACCGCGATTCGAAAAGTGTATCCCGCCGGCGGGATACCGGGTCGTCAATGGGCTAAAGTACATGTAAATACACAGCGGACCTTTGGAAAGTCCATGGAAGGTACGCGACCCTTTCGCGATGTTATCTCGCTCGTATTTTCTTCTTGTTTCCTAGCATAGCTAGAAGTGTTAGCAAGCTAGAAGTGTTAATAAGATGCTGTTAATTGCGAATGTTTTGATTGACAGCTCGACGAGGGATGAGCTTAACAATTCATACATCCACGTATCGAAATGTCGAGTGCATCCCCCGCTGAGCAGTTGAGCAGTTTCGTTCCTTTTTTGACAGCGCAGCGCAAACGCCTCCTCAACAGCATTTTCCTCTTGTAGGGCGCCGAGCTGAGTCGTCTCGGTAATTCACTTACCTCACTTACTTTCTTAATTAGCGAGTAGTCAGGTAGTTTTTTTTATATTATTCGTGTTGCGTTCGTTTTTTGCATGCATGTAATTTTGCTTTAGTCGCCCAAGTTTGAGGAATTGTTGTGTTGTGTTAGTGCTTTAAATCGCTGCGCATCATCCGTGTTGGTGTCGTGAAACAAGTCTGAACCACTACGAAAGAAAGCTATGAACGAATTCCGTCATTTTCTCGACCACAAAAGGGCGGCCGTTTCACCGATCCTATAGGTCAGTTATGGTTATAATTCTTCAACTGCAAGCAAGGGTTTTCTACTACTCCTGGGCTCACCTGTACGATACTTGATACGTGGGAATATGAGACTCAATAGAACTAACCACTTCAACAAATCAACCCTAATTCTATTAGTTTTTCTAATCATCAACAGAAATGGTGTAATACCTCTACAGAACAGTTGGTGGAGCATCCAGACCTCAATTTTGCTATCCCTGTTAGAAAGAGCATATCCTGGAGTGGCAAGAGTTTCGAGCATAGAAACAGGAGCACCATGAACTTGAATATTTTCTGAAAGAATGCCCGAATAAAGTAAGGTCGTTTGCGCAGTGCAATTACATTCTGCTTCCGCATTGGAAAACATAGACGCTATGTTCTCATTATTTTTCAAGATTAGCGGATAAAAACGAGTTGATCTCCGGGGTACACATAAATATATAGGTAGGTGAAAGCCACTTTTGTTCAACCTCTGCGTGCATCACTAACCAAGCGTAATTATGACTCCTCCATCTTCCTTGAAAGTCGCGGCTTGAACCGATGGGTCAGTGAAGGTGCTGGGCCTGTAAATTTACATTCAAACGCTTCTCCAACCGAGTCATCAAGGAGATTAGGACAAGTGCTATGTATTGTAGTGTCATGAGAAGGCGAGAACGAAACTACAAGACTCAGCACCATGATACTCACTCGAAAGCAGAGGCAATGATTACGATGACTTTCCTTGCGTTTGGACGATGATGGGGTTCAACAAAGTTAGCGTTGGCGAGTCTGATAGCACTGAAACGCAGCGTTGTCCATAGTGTCTCGTACGGTCTCATTTGATATCCCTATGCTTTGCTCTCATATCTGCACTTTTCACTGGAAATGACATTAGAAGGAATTGGAGCACGACTTCTTCTTAGAGCACGACTTCTTCCTAGAACAGAGTTGTAACCAAATCAGTGATCCTATTTGGACCATCCTTATGGCCTTTGTTATACCGACGCTCACCCCCAGCATCTGCCAGCGCAACTCGTCCCATTCAGTATCGAACACCGTGGTAGCAGATGTGCGTGTGTTTGTTGTCCAAGCAGGACAACTAACACACGCACGTCTGCTACCACGGTGTCTGATACTGAATGGGACGAGTTGCGCTGGCAGACGCTGGGGGGTGAGCGTCGGTATAACAAAGGCCTATAGGGCTGCAAGCGAGCTGGTCTCCGGTCGAAACTCAGCAGGTGGATGCCAGTGGTCCGTGGCCAGCACCCAGGAAACCCTAAGGGTGTGGTTTGAGTGAAATTGAACACAAAAAATGACCGAAGAATATGGGAGTGCAATATTTTGAAGAGTGCAATAGCCTTTATTCGACTTATTTACCTTTCGGGTCTATCAGCAAGATAAATGGTGTCGATAGGATGAACTCACGCTTCTATGTTTGTTCCGCGGGTACTCTTGAATGTGATATTCATTGATGACAGCAGGTCCTTAGTCGACTTCCAGTGGCTTAGATTGTAGTGCAGTTCAGCTGTGTCACCGTAAGTGATGAAGCTGAAATGGTGTTAACATTTGGTATAGTCTTCTCGTTAGCTGGTTGCCTTGGAAAGTAGCAAGAGTAGCGTGCTAACGACAAGCAGAATAGATTTAAGGTCTTCAAATTTAAAGCGTAAAGCTCTACGGCACATAAGAACGTCGACTGTAACATACAGTTCGTCCATTCTTCTGGCATACTTCGTCACCTCATTTTTTCTCTTTGCTATGAAAGGTCAACGAGTAGATTGAACATAGAGTCCTGTCCCTTTTCTATTGAAACTTCAAACTATAATTCACAACAAACGATAGATGACTACGCTTCAAAGTGTAGGTCATTGGAATCTCATCTATGGCCCGAATCCACTTATCAGCAAAATGTATCCCTATCCCGTTAGTTCAACCTAGCATTACTTGATGTATCCCCCGTCTGAAAGTATCCCAACCCGAAACCGAACAAGTACGATTTAAGCGACATTCACACCCTGCTGCGGGAGCTTAGCAGCGCAGAGAGAAGTGATAGCAAGGCAGAAGGGCATTCAATGGTCGCATTCATTTAATTGCTGTGACTTGTGGAGGGTGCACAATCTTCCTCACGGCGTCTCTAAAAGCGACGGAATGAGCGCAATTGTTAAGGTAAACGCGCGTTTCTTCCCCGTTTCTGGTATGCTCTGGCTCTGTTACCGCAGCAGATTATTAATGGGACCCATGACTTATAACTCCTTCGCGTTACTCCACGGCGGAAGCGAATAAAGGGGGTTGTCCAGCTATATCTGTGTTGACGCTGACAGAGGAGAACAGCTCGGCGAATTATCAATCACAGGGCCGTCGTAGTTTATCTTCATATTTATGTCAGTACTCAACAGAAACGCTCTTCGGGTTGCGCGATGCGTTTGCGCATCCTCTTTCTCATTAGTGGTGACTGCTTGGACATTGACGGAGGGAGCCAACATTTTCCTACTTGGCAACGACCTAGAGGCCTTTTCAAAAGTAGCTAATAAACGGTCACCGCGTTTCCTACTTTGCAGCTCGCTCTGCAACCTTTCCCCAATCACTACTAGTTCTAGGGTCGGGTGTGTTTACGTCTTCAAACATGGCTGTTCACTGTTACAAGGAATCATCAGAAAACCAGAAAAGTATTCATTTTGGTATTGCGACCTCACATGGGCAGTCGCAGCAGAGAACTGCCAGTTCTCGATGCCGAAGCATATTACTTCAAAAAGGGAGCAGTGAGCGATAGAGTCACATCTCTCAATGACGAGCGGCCTTCATTTGCCCACTTGAAATAGAGACGGACAAAGATATGCCTCCATTTCGCTGCGTACCGTGTTGGACGAAGAGAGGTGTACGCCAAGGTGATGCCGTATCGCCGAAGCTGTTCAACGCCTCTCTCGAGAACATCATGCAAACACTAGAATGGCACGGCATGGGAGTGAAGATCAACAGCCTGCAGTTACAACATCTTCGTTTTGCAGATGACATCGTTTGCATAATACCATCTATCACCCATGCAGAACGCATGCTGGGCCACTTCAATCGCGCGTGTGGGAAGAACGGCTTGCAACTGATGTTGACGAAAACGGTGTTCATGAGGAATGGATACGTTTCTGGTGCCCCATTATCGCTCAACGGAATGGGACGAGTTGCGCTGGCAGACGTGCGTGTGCTCTGTGTGCTCCAGCTATGTGTACTTTGGTCCGGAAGTCATCATGACCAATGACTTGAGTTCAGAGCTGGCAAGGAGGAACAAGTGGCTTGCCGCGCTTTTTAAAGCGTTGAAGAAGTAGTGAGGACGACGAAGAACACCCGACTTCGCGCCCATTTCTATGACTCTATGGTTCTTCCTGCGTTGACGTGCGCCCCAGAATCCTGGACGTTAGGCAAGCAGGACGCGATACGACAAAGTTTTGAGAGGAGGTAGTGGCTCGCTTTACCCAGGCGAGAGACGGCACACGAAGCTCCGAGCTACGTCGACAGTCGAAGACCAGAGACGCAGTCGCATGGTAAAGCTATCGTTGCTCAGGTGGAGCGGACACGTAATGCGATTACGTGACGACTGTTGGACGAGAGCCGTTACCGGCTAGATTCCACGGGACGTCAGGAAAACAACCGCTTGCCCACCTTCGTGCTGCTCGGACTTCTTCGTCAATTCCCTAAACGATCGATGCGATGCTCTTCGTATTCCTCGAGCGAGTAGGACCCAGGGCACGTGACAGGGACGAATGAAGACGTTACTGGCGCCCGCTCGAGCAAATCGATGATCAACAGGAAGACAAGTGACAGGAGACAGGTGACCGTGCTAGCCAGTTGTGACACTATGGGAAATTACCACATTGGCTCATCGCCGTCAATGTGGTACCTCCCCATCGTGCCTCTGCCGAAATGGCGCCGAAACCGGCGGCGCTGCTGCAAGATCGCACACATTGTCAGATCTCGCGGCAGGACGGCACGGCAATAGTTAGGACCCCTTCAGACTTTACTGTGGCCGTCAAAAATAGGGCAGTAAAAAGAAAGTGGGCGTATATTCGTAACAGCTGAGCCCTGTTGCGGCAGCCCTCTGAACTGACGTTTGTCAAAAAATTGTTTGATACTTAGTTGACGATATTGGTGGTTTTCACTCACACGAAGTGAAATTCAATAATTAATAACAGACTTTCAATGAGGTCAAATTGAAAGTATAGTAGCCATTGTGTACCTATCAAGATCTTGAGGCCGTCTTCGTCCGAAAGACTTTCCATCGAATGGCAGAGGCGGCAGTGCCGCTGACCACCGGCGAAGGCGGTTAACCACTGAGCGCCCATTCAGGCCTTGCGGTCTAACGGCGGCACCCTCAGTGGTTACTTCATCTGCCTCGCTCCTCACGTCTCAGTGAAATGCAGAGTAGAGACACAAAATAGAACATTCTCTCCGGCGGCAGCGGCGGAACCGCTCCATCTGGGCCCGAAAGGCACTCTCTCGCTGCGCTTTCTCGTTTACGTTTACGCAAATTGCAAGCTCACCCTACTCTTGTATTCTGGCCTAGCTTCTGTCCGACCGTCATTGGAAGCAGCGTCGATTGCACGAATGCCATTGCCTGGAATCAAATCTGTGAGTCTGTTGAAGGGTAAGTGTTTGAGGTCGAATATGATGATTTTAGAATTCATTTTTTGAGGCACTGTCGTGCTATGAAGCGGCGTTTCTCGCTTTGAAAAAGTACCAATGAATACGACGCAGGTTGGAGAACTCGTCCTCGATCTCTCTAAAGCTCGTCTCATTTGAAACGAGTGAATCTCTAGCAGCTACGTCTGCGATTGGCTCTGAGGCACCACAACTTCACAGACGGTATTTCGGCTTTTCTATTGACTCGCACCCAATCGAACTACAGTAGTCCATAGTGCCCTCATCTGTCATTATGAGAAATATTAAAATGACTAACGTAGTCGAATCCAGTGCTTGTCATAGCAGTTGAAGAGTCAATGAGAAAGAAAATGTCCAACCAAATATTTGGAACAGAACAAGGGCACTCGTTGTCCTCCTAAAATATGCGGGTCGCACTGCAGCAATGCAATCATTGAAGAGAGGAGTTCTGTTTGTAATGTGTCATGCGCTGCTTATTTCATTTTCTTCGACGACGCTTTTAGGACGTAATAAACGAAACCTTCGCGAGTTTTGGCTTTTGTTTGACTTCTTGCTTTTCTTTGTCTGCTTCAGTGCCCTCAACGTTCTCCTGGAAAGCAACAGCTTTGTGATCTGAGAATCCATATTTCTAAGCTATAATTGGTGGCTAAAATCACGTGGATTCTGAGTTGGCCGCTCTCCACCTCGGGCTTGCTTGCCATATTGCTGCCATTTTTGGCGAATCCTTCGCTCAGAAGTGCAGCTGCAAAGAGAGGATTTTTAGGGCTCTCATCAGATTAGGGCGTGTCTAGTGCGCGCGCGACGCGCGACGCGAACCCATGTAAAAGTTGCAAAACCAATATTTCGCGCTGCAAATTCGCGTGGCACCCTGTTTAGTGTGCATCGCACGTACCGTATCGTAGAAGTCAAACCAACTGCATCGTGTGCTATTGCATTTAGTTTCAGTAATGATTGATTCTCCCCTGAATGGGTAGCTTTTGCGTTGCTTGATACATACGAAAATGATATATTCTCAAGTTTATCTCCAAGAACTACTTCTGCCGATGTTCAGCATTTCTGATGATATCAATCCATCCAAATTAGGTGGAACAAGGTACTTTTCTGGCACTTAAGTAATGAACTCTCTGAACCCAAACACAGGCAAAACATAAAATCAAATGACGAAATGATGCATTAAAGAGTCCAATGAGTGGAGGGATTTCGAAATGATAGAAACGAGAAAATCAATTATGAGATCGTCTTCTGCGTACTAAACGTAGAACGTCTCGACTGGACCCTGGATAAACCTGTGAAAAAGCTTGAGTGCCAGGATCTGGGAACCGCATTTGGCTATGGGGGTACACATATGGCGTCATTTATCTTCTCTGAAGGTGTAAGGTTTATAAGCCGCCAAATCTACGGCAGAATTTGCTTTTATGTACCGAGGCTATATGTTGGGTTCAAATTGGTCTTACCGTGAAATCCTTCCTGAGGGGCTTCCTTTGTCAGGGGATGAGGTCAGGGGACGATATAATGGGGTCGAACTCGATAGTTCGTTGTTGCAACGGGGTTAAAAAGCACTCAACTCAATTTCAAATTTTTCAAACATCCCAGGTGCCGTGTAAACCTGAGGATAACACCCTTATTCCAATCATGTATTTTATAGTTGAAATGGTTAGGTTTGAAAGGAGGTTTGGTGGCAGAACAACGTAGCGTTTTTCGCCGACGGCGATAGATAGAGAGCTATCATGTTAATATTGCTTGAAAAGCTTACTCCATCGACTGACGCTCTTTTCACCTGAACTATATGCAGAACTTGCTGCCCATATATTCGCTGACTGTTGACTGCTTTGCCGTTTTTGTCACTTCATCCATTTCTTTGTTCATTTCCAATTATTAGGTTGGTGCAAAATTAATTTCGGTTTCTGAGTACCTTCAAATAAACAACTTTTCCAACCCAAATTATTTCTTCTCAAAAAAAGCCGTGCATATCATCTGGTAGGTTTTTTCCTGCTCTTTCCAAATCATACATGTTTGCTGCCCTAACTCTACCGGGCAACATTTTACAGGGCT
The DNA here is from genome assembly GCA_030553155.1 of Nippostrongylus brasiliensis. Classification (NCBI taxonomy): domain Eukaryota; kingdom Metazoa; phylum Nematoda; class Chromadorea; order Rhabditida; family Heligmosomidae; genus Nippostrongylus; species Nippostrongylus brasiliensis. The sequence continues at coordinate 31,643,521 of CP130734.1, forward strand.
TCGTGAACCGACGCGATTATCGAGTCATCATGGCTTACGAATTTAAATTAGGACACTCTGCTGCGGACGCGGCTCGCAATCTTCGCGTTGCCTTTGGGATGGATTGTCCTTGCGAACGGACAGTGCAACTCTGGTTCAAAAAATTCGCATGTGGAGATTTTGGTCTTGGAGGAAAAGCCGACCGTGGTCGTAGGGCGTCGCTTGATGACGAAGATTTGGGAGCTGCTGTAGAAGTAGATCCAGAGATGAATACACGGACGCTAGCAGAGGACCTAGGCGTACATCACACCACAATCGGACGACATTCGGCAGAAATTGGAAAGGTGAAGAAAATGTCTAAATGGATACCCCATGAATTGACTGAAGAGCAGCGCCTCCAACGTTATGACATCTGCTCTAACCATCTGATTCGCCTGAGATCTGACCCGTTCGTCGGCCGTAGTGTGACTGTTGATGAAAAGTGAGTCATGTACGATAACAGGAAACGAGGGTTCGTTCGGGTAGACAAGGATGCCCCACCAAAAAATTTTCCTACCTGACCTTCACCCGAAAAAGGTCATGTTGACTGTTTGGTGGTGCTGCAAAGGGCTAATTGACCACAGCTTCAGGCAACCTGGTCATTCAGTTACAGCAGAGTCCTTCTGTTGTGATTTAGACCAAATGTATGCAAAGTTGCAAAAACTGTGGCCGGCAATGGTGAACAGAGGTGGACCGATCCTGTTGCATGACAACGCAAGGCCGCACTCCTCGAAAACCACCCGGCGAAAATGGACCCAGTTAGGTGTAGAAGTTATCCCTCACCCACCCTATTTCCCTGACCTCTTCCCAACAGATTACCACTTTTTCCAATCTCTTGACTCCTATCTACGTCAGAAACAATTCGCCGATTTGATCGATGTTGAATCTGCCTTCGTTGATTTCGTCGATTCTCGTGATCCCCGTTTTGACTCTAGAGACCTATACATGTTAGCAGTTCGTTGTCAAGAATGAGTAGATTCTGATGAATCTTACCATGTTTAATAAAGTTGAGTTTGAGCTGAGTTATTGCACTTTAAAGTTTGCGGTCCAAAACCGAAATCAGTTTTGCACCAACCTAATACTTTCACTTTTTCAGTTTTCAGAGTTGTTTTCCTTGTTTATTTCATTCCTAGATATACAACGCCCCAAAATTCTTTCACACAGCTCTCGTAAAATCCGCGTCGATACAGAACGCAATCTGTATTTACAACCACGTTTCTTCGGTCAGGGAAAACGCATTCGGGACACTGTAGCACAGCAAGGCCTATGGTATACTCCGGTAACGGGCCCGTCGCAGCGGAGCTAAAAGTGCATGTCTTCCCTCTATACAACACTGCGGCTGGGTTTTTTGTACGCTGCTGTGTGCGGGGACTCGGAGCAGTGCCGCCCGACCATTACAGCTGGCACCGGCTCGTCGCAGCGAGCTGCGACGAAAGCCTCAGTACTGTACTGGGAGGATCTACACCATTCTTTTTGTCCTTGCGGTAAACTATCCGACCCCCGCACATAGCAGCATACAAAAAACCCAGCTGCAGTGTTACATAGAGGGGAGCCATGCATTTTTAGCTCCGCTGCGGGCCCGTTGCCGAAGTATACCATAGGCCTAAGACGAAGTGGTAGCCTGTTTGATTCGCCTCTATGGTTGTTTGTATGTCAGCATGCCAGCAGTCAGTCAGTTGTTTGCGAAACAGCTTCTGCCTCAGGCATTGCAACACAAGCAGAATAAGATTTGCACTTTCAGGTAACGAACTTCTTAATTGCTAAATAAGTGATCAAGAATAGCAAAGTCAGATCTCCTAATAGGAATGGAGGAAGCCGAAATGTTGTTCCGAAAAAGGCCATGTTCCCCTGTAACACGACATACCTGCGAACAGTAAAATCAAACTGCTGCTGCGCATCGTGGAAAGTACTCCGAACACAGTTTACGTCGTTTATATTGCGTCCGTTAGCTTCGCCGATTTTCGTGAAAGAAGCCATCTGAATAAATTAGATAACACGAATGTCGGTCGTAATTGTTCGTAGGATGCTTTTATTACGTTTTATACGATTCTGTTCACAACACTAGAAAAAATATTCCTCTGACTCCACTGACTCTGGCTCCACTGACTTCGCTCGTAAATATAATATCATGTGTGTTCTCGCTCGTAACTGTTTTCGTGGAGTCTGCGAGAAATCCAAAAACACGTAGAAAACGATTTGTGACCATAACTGAGCTGACTGAAGATGAAAAAGTATCAGTTGAGAACCAAAAAATACAAGATGTAGTCGACCTTGCACCAAATAGAACGAACAAGTTAGTCGATAGATTTCAACTGCCAATTATTCAACATTTCGAGCTTTTCATAATAGGTGGCGCGACATCCACTTTCTCTCCTGGCGCCACAGGGAACTCCCTTACTAACATGAGAGAGCAGATCATTGAGTTTCGTCGACAGCCCTGGTGACAGGCCGGCCGATGGAGAAAACACATCAGGTCATACGGTATGATGACGCGAGGAGTATATGTGAAAGCTAGTCCCTGAGTGTCAGGGCGAAGTCGTCTCTAAGCAGGAAAAGCAAGCTCGAGGTCGGGTAAGCTAGTCCCAAAGTGCCAGAACAGCGTTAAGACACCTGTTGTGGAGTTGAATGCCGCCACATCATCAGGTTGCTAGAGCGCTCTGGAGCATCGCAGAATTGGGTGTGTTGCAAGAGACGAGATGGTCTGGCAGTGAGTCAAAAGACGTTGGCAATGGCATCGAAGTGTTATTGGTACTATATATCATTTGGTAGCCCAAAACCACGAAAGGCGTCGGAATTGCCGTATCCGAGCGTTTTCATGATTCCATTTCGGAACTACATATTAGGTTGTTGCAAAAGTCTTGCAACACTTTTCAAAATAACAGTAATTTATTCAAACGAAATCTCTATGATCTCCATCATCTTTCGGGCAACTTCTCAATTCCTCTCCGCCAGAACTCTGGAAGCTGTGACGGAAAAAAATGGCCGACCTCTATGTCCAGTTCGTCTCGGTGGTCGAATTCCATATCTCGAAGGTGTTGCTCGAAGGACCTGAGTAAGTGATAATCTAAAGGAGCAAGGTCTGGAGAATAAAACGCCCTGAAAGGGAAAAAGTCTACCTCTTGAATGACAACGCTCGTCCACGTGTCGCAAGAGCGACTCGTGAGAAAATTCAGGATTTGAGCTGGGAAGCTCTACCGCACCCACCTTATTCTCGAGGCCTTGCTCCTTCAGATTATCACTCTGGTTCTTAAAGCAACAATTTCGAGATATGGAATTCGACAACAGAGACGAACTGGAAATAGAGGTCGGCCAATTTTTTTCGTCACAGCTCCTAGAGTTCTGGCGGAGAGGAAATGAAAAGTTGCCTGAAAGATAGGGAAGAGTCATATATATGAATGGTGATTATATCGCTGACTGAGATTTTGTTTCAATAAATTGCTGTTATTTTGAAGAATGTTGCAAAAGTGTTGCAAGACTTTTGCAACAACCTAATATAATGCTTAAGTCAAGGAGTTGGTGGGGTGTAATCAGCCACTGTGCTGTAGACAGAAGGCTAAGAAGCTGACAGCGTTCGGTACGGTGCACTCCAAAAGGACTGGAAAATGCGCAGATGATTTACTGCATCGCCGATGGCTGAGCAATTCCCGTCATTGCCCTTCGCCGCCCGGTATGGTAGTGAGAGACATTGGCAATGGATTTCACTGCAGAATTTGTGAGCAAAATCATGAAAACGATAGTGAACCACAACAACACTGACTGGTATGGTTCACTGGTGGCGAGCCAACTACTTACTCATGTTGATCTGATGGTGAGTGCACAATTTCATGAACTCTACACGCGACTTTCGGCGACATCAGCCGCACAAACAAACAGACAAGTGTATTCACCGTCGGTGTGACGTAATATCAATTCAAAGAACCTTTTTAGCTGGTCTACAAAGAATAAAAGTAATTTTTTGGTGTTACATTAGTACCAGGGCGTGGTGCAATTGTAAGAGGCGCTGCTCCGTTCGGTCGTGCGATCGATCCATCGCTAGCAGAGCCTTTATCATTTCGTGGTCCGGTAAATTGGTATCAGACTTGTCTGGGTAAAGACACTGAATTGGTTTAGGAAAAATTCACGGATGTGCTGCGCGTCCTTAGTGGACTGACAAGGGAACCTTGTGAGCGATCGGTGACGATTCATAACGAAACCCATATGAGCGTGTCGGGCTTCGCACAAGGAATGCAACGATGTGTTCACTAGATGCCTTCGCCACCTGGTTGATCTGAAAATGGCCGGCGAAGTTTTGCACTGCCGCATGTGTAGACTCAGCGCCAGCGGGAGTAGCGGGGTGAGCTTACCCTCCGGAGCGACAAGTGGCCTAGCGGATAGTACTATGGACTCACAATCTAACGGTCGGGGATCGTCCCTTCCTTAGACTTTTCTTTTGCCTTCATGTACTACATTCCAAATTACGCTCCTTCTGCAATTCTGTCGCAGTTTCGGGATCGAATCGCGTTTGGGAGGATTACGGCCAACAAAGTACGCACAAGGGACAATGTATTCTAGTAGTTATGTACGTGACCCATACTTACCGTATCCAACCTAAATTGATCTCAAATTCAGAAAATATAATGTCAGACTCGTGATCAGCGCCCAGAATAACACCTGTAGACAAAGTTTGCGCTAAATCTCGACCCAACCAGCCTACTTTGTTGCTACGAACCTTAGCAAGCGCATGTCAGGCACAATGGGAAAAGTCGATGTCAGATTTGTGAATTGTGGATTTGTCAGTTGCCCAAGTAATCTTTCTCGATGAATATGAACAGAAAATCATCCAAAATAGGGTCTCTGTTCTCAAAAGTCGGAAAAGTGGAGCAATAGAATAAAGAATATTTTCAGCAAGTGGGCCTTCATACAACTACTCACTTGACACTAGTAAGGCTGGTTGGGTCGCTGTCACCGATTCAGCCTAAAATTTTGTCTACGGGAGTAATTCGGGGCGCTAATCACGAGTCTGGCATTAGTTTATGAATTAGAAATCGATTTGGGTTGGTTACGGTGGGTGAGGGACGTTTGTTCGCAATGTCGGCTCGACCAAGGGCGCGCGACAGTTCCTGTGAATACAATTAGCGACGACTCGCGCAGCGACGGTAAGCTGACTACGGCGACTCGACCGTAGTCGATGGTCCCGATGTCGACCAAATTCGAAGGCGCCTGCCCTCGATTAATGAAACACCTCACAGAAGGATTCGAATAAGCACTCACTGGATTCAAAACCATGGAAACCCATACATTTTCTGGATCAGAATTTTACCCTCTATCGAATGAGCTAACAAGGAACGCTCTTTCAGTAACAGTAACGGAACTTTTTAATAATTCATGAAAGAGAAACACGAAGCTAATAATTTCATGAGAAACAAAAGAGTGGAACTCCGGTTTATGAAAAGTTGGAATGAAAAGCGTGAAGTAGCCATCCAAATCGAACCATAGATGGGACGTGTCTATTAATCAATAGAAGTGACCCCAGCAATTGGTGACATCAACGTTCCGCCTAGGGGCCCCGAGGTCGAAACAGCACTTCCAGTCACCTCTGCAAAGGTAAAAAAAAACAGAATAAAAGGACGGGTAATAGATGGATCCTCTTCTAACCTCCATAATCTACGGCAATGTACTTATTCAATAATAACTACACCAACAGTCCTCCTCAGAGCTACTATAGCGTCGAATCGCAGAATTCGCAAGGTAGTGATGTTATTCTTATTGTTATTACTATTATTATTCATGTGTACGTCAGTATTATTAACCAAAGCAGCGGTAGGAACATTGAAGTGTATTGCCCGACTTATTTGATTGCTTTAATTCAGAATTCCCCCTTCAACCCAATTCTCGCTTCTTTTCTTATAGCACAGTATGTTCTTTGTATAATGTCTCTTTCGCTGGTTTTTCAAAATTAGAAAACGAGGAAATGCTTTACGATTCAGAAAAAAGTGTAGGAACCACAGCCGTTAGTGTTAGTGAAAGAGCGTTCCTTGTTAGCTCATTCGATAGAGGGTAAAATTCTGATCCAGAAAATGTATGGGTTTCCATGGTTTTGAATCCAGTGAGTGCTTATTCGAATCCTTTTGTGAGGTGTTGTATTAATCGACGGCAGGCGCCTTCGAATTTGGTAGACATCGGGACCATCGACTACGGTCGAGTCGCCGTAGTCAGCTTACCGTCGCTGCGCGAGTCGTCGCTAATTGCATCCACAGGAACTGTCGCGCGCCCTTGGTCGAGCCGACATTGCGAACAAACGACACTCCCCCGTTACGGTAGGTATGGGTCACATACATAGGTACTATTATAGAATTCATTGTCCTCTTTGCGTGCGATTCTGTCCCGAAACTGCGACAAAATCGCAGAAAATTCGAAGAAAACTTCTTCGACTACTTGAGTGCGATGAGTGCAAGTGGAAGTTTCAAACGAAATGAGTCAAGTGTGATTTCCCTTGTCAAATAATATAGGTTTACGATTTCTCGGATGAGAGCGGTTGGTTTGTCGCTGGTTATCCCCGGAATCATTTCAAACATCACTTTACGAATGGAATGTGAACTGCCGCGGCACACAATAGATTTATTTACCGCATTTATTTATTTATTTAAAGAAGAACAGGCTTCACTTTCTTCACCTACGTTTCGAGAACTCGGTTCTGTTGTAGGCAAGCAAAGAGAACGACAAGAATGAGAAACCAACCAACAAAGAAGCAAGCAAGGAAAATGTAACTCAACATCGTTTCATATTTATTGTCATTTATTTTTACCCATCCGACTCCTGGACCATAGAGCTGCGTAGAAATTGAAAGCAAGCAGGGATAATGGATAATATCGTTTCTTTGCGGGTACATATCACTACACTGTAAAGAAAGTTCTGTTCCGTTCCGCATCCCCTTGATATCATTGAACACAGGGAAAGATAAGGCGGATATTCGACAACTTGCGTTTCAACGTGGTAATAGTTATCATTTTCTATTTTTGCTGCCATGTCGGTTGGGGCTGCGAGGTGGTGGTCTGCAATATTGCGTCGATTCTATGCTGGTTAACATGTTAAGGTGTGAACAATTCTGGAGAGTTTACATGTCAAAGATGTTAAAACCGAACGAGTTGATCTTAAACAATGGCACATATAACAATGATAACACGTTAAAGTCGACGTAAAGCTGCGGACCGCCGCTCCGCACTCCCCAACCCACACATATTTTTGCCAATTTTTAGAGAGCCTTTCTTCAACGTGGAGAACGTGATTTTAGTTTAACAGTAAAGACTTTATTTGAGCGGTGGAGAGGAAAACCGTGAATTTGAGCCATGTGCGCTGGCGAAGTTCGCTACCAAAAAAATATTTTATCTAAGTGATTCAAAAAGTTTCTTGGAAAAGCAAGTTGGCTTATTTTCGATAGGCTTATTTTCTATTTTCCTGAGGAACTACACTTTTTCTTAACGTACGCATATTAGGCACTTACATGGCCCGGTTTCACTAAATGCGCTGGCCCCAACACGACTTCCATTCGCATGTCGTCTCACGGTCGTCATTGTGCTTGGTGGACGAAGTCGACGATGACGTAGGCGAGAATCAGCCGTTCTAGAATAATTTATACAGATAGAATCGACGACTTCCGGCGCATACGAGATTTTTCTCACCGGTTGTTGTACCATAAGCCGCCTGAGACGGTAGAGCCTGATGTGCGGGGTTTTGAGGCTGTGCTCCATTTATTTTCTGGTATCCGGCTGAAGCGTTGCCAGCCGTACGATCCATTCCACAAGCTTGGGAATCCATTCGTTGCGATACAGGGAGTGATCCGCCTTCCGCTACGGATAAGACTGTCAGAAACCCTTGTGGAAGCACAACTCCCTCTGTGCATAATTGGCTGAGTGTAAGACTCCGTTACAATAAAAGCTTTTGCAGAAGCAGAACTTGTATGTATCACTGGCTTACCCGCATTGCCCGCCACCCCGTTGAGGCTACGGATCATGATAATAGTTCCTTAGGATTTCTAATTTTTATAAAACTTCACTTGAAAATGCGCACGTGATTTTACTTAAACAGTAGAAAGTTTGTTGAACGGTGGGGAGGGAAGCTGCAAATCTGAACAATTCACGCAGGTAAACTTCGCTGTCAGGAGAGATTAAGGTCAGGTCAGGAGACTATTTGAGTGATTTAACAAGATTTTTGGAAAAAAAGAAAAAAGAAAATTATCACTTCAATGGAGCGAGGGTTCCTGTATATGTCGTTGTTCCAATTGGTAGCTACATACGTGAAAAGCGACAGTGTGACTCCCGTAACATATCAGTTGCTTTACTAGAACTCACCCAAAGTGTTAATGAATGCACTTGTAACAGTGTCGAGAAAATTCATGACGACTTCGGCAACTCCTTTCTCAATACTGATATAAAGAATGAGGATGGTCATTTTACGGCCAGCTCGTTTCCATTTCTGCTTATCAGACCAACATTTATTGCCCAGTTTTGACTCATTTTGACTCACATAATTTACTGTTGCGCAGCATTACGCGACGTAGTCCTACGGAACAGATTCGCTGTCGTGCACCAGCGAGCGACATCAACATTACGAGTTAAGGCCCCTTCAGACCTTACCGCGTTGCTGCCGCAGTAATCATGAAACATAGGGACCAGCGGCGCTTGTGGCAGCTGCGCAGTAGCGCAGTATACGGTTTCTAATTTCGTTGCAAAAACCACCCAGGTCGTCAACTATGCCCTATACGGTTTTTTGACCAACGACAGTCCCAGGTCAGTCAACTATCCGATTTTAACTGCTCTACATACGCCCCAGTAGAGTGTGAAGCCACGATGCAAAACATCTTCGTATATTAGGAAATATGCCAAAGCACGATCAGAAGATTAGCCACGATATGACACCAGCAGATCCCGATGCTAGGATCACTCCGTGTTAGAATTTACCGAAAAAAAAACCTTTAATTTGGTTGAATAACAGAGAACTGCTGATGAGGAGTGGTTGAAGTAAGCTGCTCCTAGACGGAATCGCCAATGTCTCGGAAGCTGGAGAGCCGACACCAAACATTGAATTCAGGAGATGCTTAGCGTACGATGAAGCTCTAAAATTACCCAGTAGGAGCTGGATCGTGTGACTTGCAAACCCAAGGGCTAACGACCAAGTACCTCGTCTACTCGACACGGTCAAGATGCACTTCGCAAATAGCGCAAGAAAAGTATTGGGGGATTATTGTATCCTGGTACCCCGTGCGACCTACTCAACAATTTATTTTACACTCAGACATTACTTCAGACTTCTTCTAGATAACGCACAACGCATATAAAGTATGCGTATGAGTATATAAAGTACAATGTGAGTGGAAATGCGAAATGCATACAAAATCTTCAAATGATTAAGTTCAGAAACGAGAAGTCAGATAGCTGAAAACCGTAAGTTTAAGAGACATACGCATAAAAAACGTTTCCACTTCTGTTTTGAGGCATATCTCAAAACAGAAGTGGAAACGTTTTTTATTGATGTACTGGCGAACTCCCACGTATTCTCTATAATATCGAAAGGCACATTATTGCGATACATCGCAAAGGAAATGAGAAAGTACAGAAATGTTCCGCATGAGGTCCACTGTATTTTACCTAAAAGACATAAATTCAATAGCCAAAGTGTAAAGATGTTCAATTGGAAGGGTCAGAATCTAAAACTGAAAACATATCCATTCCTCTTGATTTCTGAGGATTACTTCAAACGCGGAAGTTTGTATTCTAGGACACCCAAGAACACGATATGGAAGAGAAACCTACTAATCAAGAAGCTGCCCAGAAATTGACTACAAGCAAGGAAAATGTAAGATGACATCGCTTCAATATGTCCACATTTGTGTATACAATGCCAATCTCACTCCCTCTGTTGATGCTTTCATTGGAAACCCTTTATTGGTAATCACCCTCTAAGAAGTCGTTTCTGTTTTAGGCAAGCAAAGAAAACGACAAGGAAGAGAAACCTACTAACCAAGGAGCTGCTCAGAAGTTTACTGGAAGCAAAGAAAACGTGGCAAGACAACCTCATTCCTTCCTATGTTGACGTTTTAGAGCACTTTTTGAGGACTACTCTGAATGCAAATTGAAACGCTGCTAAAATTCGTTTGTGTTTCAGGGAAGCAAAGAAAACGACAACGAGGGCAAACCTACTAACCAGGGAGCTGCAAAGATAGTGAATACAAGCAAGGAAAATGTAGGATAAAATAGAATCAAAACGGTTCCGCATAATACCAATTTCATCCGTACCTCTGCTGATTAGATAATTCTGCTGGAGAATTGCTCTTAATGTAAATTAAAACGCCTCGGAAATTCATTTGTGTTTCAGGCAAGCAAAGAGAACGACAAGGAGGAGAAAGCCACTAACCAAGGAGCCACAAAGACAGTCAACACAAGCAAGGAACATGTAGGACAACATCGATTCAAACCTGTTCCGTATAATACATATGTATGGGCGAGAGACGTCCATTTGCAATGTCAGTCCAGTCAAGGGTAGGTGTCAGTACCTGCGGAGACAAAAAACTGGTCGACAGAACCGCTCATTCCTACACTATGATCCATTCGTAGAATCAAATGCTCATTCTCAGTGTTAGAATGATCATAGTAAGCAAAAAAATACACAAAAAGTGCTCCAAAAAGGGTCGGGAAAATGTCTGTCACGTGGGACATTATGAGCCACCGGTGGCTCATGCCGCATCCGCGCGGCGCGAGCGCGTGTCCCACGGCGGCGCCTCCAGCGCAACACAGCGGTTGTCGTCAAAGTGTTTCGAGAAGCAGTTAGTGCTGCTGACTAGATTCTCTACACATTCTAGATCAGAATTTCGTGCTCTACCGAATGAGCTAGACAAGAAATCTCGCGCACTACTATTTAGATTTGAAAACTGTAAACTTATGCAATTTGACAACGGCTTTGTCTTACAAACTTACAAAAAAATGGCCCGCGTGGTGTAGTAATAAGAGGCGTTACTGACACACGCACGGACGAGCGATCGATCCCGGACCGGGCTTACCATTCCTTCCATCCTTCCAGGGTCGAGTAAATTGGTACCAGTAAGGTGGAGACACTGATTTGGTATAGCGGCTGGCCCCCGCAAGTCATTGTATAGGTCAAACACGAATTCACCATGCCGCTACCATTGTGAATTGAACACGAATGCGGCAGCGCGTCCTTCGGAGAGTGATCAACGCCGACACCTTCACCTTTGCCTTTACCTTGCAACTTCATAAGCACGTTTCCAGCGTTAAAGTGCACAGGAAGTTAGATCCCTGTGTGTCGAAAAACTGAAAGGTTCTGTGTGGTCTCTACTTGCCATATTTACGTCTACCATGGACATTCCCATGATTTGACTGAAAAGACCCGACAAGCCCAACAAATCTGGAAAATTTTGGTAGTTTTTTCACCGAGGAATACTGCAGGTGGATTCTTGTCCAGCTCATTCGATCGAGCATGAAATGCTGAATCAGAATTTGTGTTTGCGGCGGTACGCAGCTGCTGACATTGAGTACTTCGTGTAAGCTCTCTATGCAGGGATTCATTTATCGAAGGCAAGCGCGAATACAAAAAACTAAATAGTATGGTGCGGAATCTCTTGTCTAGCTCATTCGATAGAGCAAGAAATTTTAATCCAACCAATGTAGAGGATCTAGATAGAGGCACTTCCCACAACACTTTAATGTCTCACGTGGCAGACATTTTTCCCGGCCCCTTTTTAGAGCACTTTTGTGGATTTTTTGTTTATCAAGACTGAGAAGTATGATACAACGAATTAGTGTGGGAATGAGCGAATCTGTCGGCCAATTCTTTGTCTCCACAGGTACTGACACCCACATTTGTCTGAGCCGACATTACGAATGAATGACACGCTCCCGTATAAAGTTTAAGACTGCTCGTACAGAATACAACAGAACATCTTTATATGGATCAGCAATCAATACGAACAGCGACGAGCACTTGGCGGAGGAATATCGTGCGGCCGGTGGTATCTGGTTCGGTCGGTTGGGCAGGAGCCGCGGGCCCTGAGGGTGATGGCCGGGAAGGTCGGACGTCGGGTCGTCTCTCCGGCTCGAACTCGAATGCCCCGCCAATCGTCTTCCACCCTCCTCCTCCAGTCTCTGTAATGACTCAGATAAATCGGTGACGTTTGCGGCCGCGCAGGCAGACCTATTGATCAAGCACAAGCTCGGCTCACTGTTGAATTATAAGCGTTAACAATAATACCAATCTCATTCCCTATTCTGTTAACGCCAGCGTGAGAAAATTGTTGTTGAGAATTGTTCTGAATGCAAATTAAAACGGCGCGGAAATTCGCTTGTATTTTAGGCTAGTAAAGAATTCGACAAAGACGAGAAAGCAATGAATAATCAAGGAGCTGAGAAGAAGGCGAATACCAGCAAGGAAAGTGTAAGATAGCATCGCTTCAAGTTAGATATACAGTACCGCACTCGCCACAACGATACGACGGCACCAGTGGCGCTTTCTTGTGCAGGAACGGCCGTTTTTCTATAATCTCTTTAAAATTGATGTTTTCGTAAAAATAAGTACCCTAAAGTCGGTCAGACTAGTCCGCCCTGCGCGCACCGCAATGCGGCGTATCGATCGATGCACTCTATAGATATGCTCTACCCTTCTTGATGAGTGTCCTCTTCCCAGGACTTATTCTGCTTCACGATTTCATTGTAATTCTCTTGTGCCACTCTGAATTACTAAATAACTATTTAGGTAATATAGTGAAAATGTTGTCCGTAATCTGACGTTTGCGACGTATTACGCGCAGGTGTATCGATAACCCACCGCGGTACGCTGCGTTGCGGCACGCAAATGGCGGACTTATCTGACCGACAATTGGGTATGTGTTGGTACTCAGCAGCTTGAGCTCTATCGATTCACGCTCGAATCTTCTATATTCGTGGAGCTTGCTAACAAGCGATTTTTTGACCCATCGATTTTCGATCCCTTGGCCACCGCGCGTGGATCCCCGTTGGGCATGTGGCGTAAACGAACTGAGGTAAACTCTGTCCGGTTCACCACGCATGGACCCAAAAACACAAAATGCTCCGCTGCGGCCCTTTTATCGTTGCGTTCACGTCCGGTCCTCAATAGCAACGGTTAAAAGATTTTTTTAACCTAAATTTTCAAGCACAGGTGGCTCAAATCAATTCAGAACAATCTGAATTCATACTGTAGTTCTGGCAACCGCTTCTGTGGCAACCGCTTCTGAAAAGGCATCGAAGCACAACCTAGTTCCGAATTCGATATTTTTAAAAATATTTTATAAGGTGTTCACATGTGCTTTCAAACAGAAGTATCTCGTAAACCGTTGAGTGTAAACTCAGTCCAAGATGATTTCCTAGTGGAGCTTGATCTAGTTGTTATAACAGCGTACAAAGTTTGATTTAGATTGTCGACATATAATTTTGTCTGAGCAAACATTTTGGTGTTCAAAATTTGGTCGAATTCAGGGCCATGTTCCAAACAAAATTTCACATTTCTGTCACGGTTCAGCGAGCGTGCACCAAGTTTGGTATTTTGCAGAGCAGGAATTTCCCTTTATAGTGTGTATTTTAGTTTGAAGGCAGCTTGATCATTTCCTGAGAGAGTGCCTTTTAAAGTTGGGATTGCATGGACTGCGTACTTAAAAACTTCAAAAGGAATCGAGTCCAATTTTCTCAGTGAAGGAACCGGCTCCTTTTTTTTCAGTGTATAGTACATTTATAGTTCTTTTGATATTGAACATGCGCTGAAATAAACTCAACTTAGAAAATATCTCTCTGAATACACCATCGGTGCTACCAATTAAATTTAGATTCTTTTCGATTTGAGCTATATATGCACTGCTCGTATAGTGTTACCTCGCCATCTATTAGGGTGACCCAAAAAATTGTGTGCATTTCAGGTGCAGACTTTCTTTATTCATAGCTCAAGACAAACAAATAGATGACTAATAAAATCATTATGGTTAAGCACATCATTATTGTTCTTTACCGGATCGCTGACAATGATTTATGCTTAGCTGTGATGACTTTAATTGTCATTTATTCATTTTTCTTGAGTTATTAACAAAGGAAGTCAGAATCTGAAATGTACACGAACTTTTGGTTCACCCTAATACAACATATCAACACAGTGATTAGGTGAGGGGACGGATTTGAAAACAAATGATAATTCTTGTGTTCTACTATTCTACTATTTCTATTCTACTAGTGTTCTAGGCGAGCAAGGAAAATGACAAGAATGACAAACCTTCCAAAGAAGCAGGTGCTGGTGCACAGAAATTGAGTACAAGCAAGGAAAAAGTATGATAACTTCGTTCTATGTTGAATGTATATCAATTTGATCAAATCTAAATAGGCATTTGCCAGACCCTTCTGCCTTGGCAGTAACCAAGTCTGAATTTTTTTTTTCAATTGCGTGCGAATATTTTTTTATTCCACAACGTTTTTATCCCGATCAGTTATGGTCCTCGATCGCAGGCTCTTTGAGCGCCGCTTTTTTGCATGCGACCACCGACCCGTCTTGTGATTATGACAGTTTTCCTACATCAGCCGACCTGTCACCCGGGCCTGACGCTGGTACCGACACCTTTTCGATTTCTATACAGAAGACAAAGGCTGGTTTTCTAGATAAGGGTTTCTGCCTGGGATGGGATTGGACCCTGACAATTGCATATACATTATAAATCGCTATTTGTGCTGAACTGACATGATTGAAAGGTGTTCGCCAGTAGGGTAACATAACTTTCGTGAAGTTTCGTAGCAAGTTCTAAGCGATAACCTATCCTGCGTTCCTAATGAAATGAGAGCTTGAATAGAGTCATCGCCATCGCCCTTAAAGAATCGAGCCACCAGAATCAGTCGCTTCTACGCTACTGTGAAAAGAAGAATTGTTGAACATTCTTTGGTCGCCATTACGCATCAACGACCGAAAACAATGAAAGCGATTATTGTTTAAAACGCGACAATCATGCTTCGCATAAATGATTCCCAGCCATGATGTCCGCAAAAATATTTTATGACAGACAGCAGCATCGAATTACACCGAACGAGCGCTACAAAAATTTATTTCTACTCTAGAATGAATTAATTTTAGACAACCGGCACCCCAACAAAAGGACCCAACGTAAGTGAGCTTAGTTGAACAGTTTGCATCTTTCAAGTTATACAACTTTTGTACTCTACTGTTTGGAGTCACTTGTCTGTATCATCATACGGATAGCTAGGAAGATTCTAAGCAACCTTCTAGTTTTACCGTGCTCAATAAATTCCAGTCTTACACTCACAAGTTTTTACGGAGAAATGAAACCTAGGGGACAAACGAGAATTGTTTTTTACAATCAGTGAGTCCATAAGATCACAGGGAACCAATACTGCACGGAAGAGGGTCATCATGGGAATAATCTTTGATAGTATAAGCATTGCTCTTAAGCGGTGATTTCATCGAAACGTGTTAAACAAAAGCGTGAATGGATACGGAGGAAAGCTAATGTATTATTTTCGTTATTTCAAAACGTCTTCATATATAGTCCACTTGGTGTGTTTCCTATAAGGTGTTACTAATAGGATTTTCATTGCGAATTACTTCAAATGTTCTACTAACAACCTGAGTTTTTTGTTTTGGTCAAGTATTTTTCTTCAGTAAATCCACGATTGTCCTACTAACCACTTTGACTTGTACTTTTAGCGTGTCAATGTGCGTAGTTAAAGAAAAATATAAATAAATAAATGAATGTGTTTTATGAGTGCGCAGATATACTAGTGTTTTGGTAGTTGTAGGAAAGTCGCGCATATAGTATCCTATCCTACCAATAAATAAACGAAACCACGATGTCTGTTTGTCAACTGTAGGGTCCCGCCGCGACTGCCTGTTACCGTACACCCAGTGACGTACTTAACCAGTTCCTCGCCATCTCTTGCTGCATGCTTTTTGTTCCTCGTTTTACTTGTTATTATAAATGTTTTACATTTGTTTCCTACTATTCATTCCTTCATTTGGCGGTCTGCAGGCCGCTGAAAGGTATTCAATATGATAAGAGTGTACAAATATCAGCGGCAAAAATTCTCTGCAATTTGAATAAACGAGTGAGTAGCTCTGAAATATGTAAAGTAGAAAAGTCCCCAAATCATACTCGTGTCCACTAGATCTCTGAATGGTAAGCGAAAGCTTTCTGTTTTTATGCCAACTAGCTGTTGTTTATGATTTCAGCAGAAAGATAACCGAAAGCTCAAGAGAAAAATGGAAATCGCTCGGTGGACCGTCCTAGCAGGTGAAACTCTCAGAATTTGAGATTTTTTAGAATCCTTTTCGTTTGCCTGAATGGACGATTTTGTGTGCTTGTATGTTTTTCTGTTTCTGTGAGAGTTGACTGAGTGAAGCAGTGAGAGTAAGGGAGTAAGGGGAAACAGAAAAAAGAAAAGCAAAAATTGTTCTTAAACTTTTAAAAGGTAAAGGCGGTATTCTATAAATGGTCACAAGATGTGAAGGACAAGATTAAAAATGTAATCATGTAGCGAGTAAAGTTCAAGAGATGAGATTTGCGTTTTGGAAGATTGAAAAGCCTGGAACATTGATCAAAGAAAGACAGAGTTTAATTGGCAAAAAATGTATGTGATTGTTATATGAAAAAGGAGTAAAACAGTATCGGAGCACGGGATTTGATCGAATGTTAACAAGTATGTGTAGTGTGGTAAGAAAGTCTTCAGCCGTTTGACGTATTCCTTTCTTCGCCTACTTATTCAGCACAAACGGCATTTTATTCCACGATATAATCACCACCCTTAGTCCGACAATAACGACCTTGATGGGCAGGTCAACCATTTTCTACTCGTAGAACTGAATAACCTGGATGTCACTGACTGCCCTGATGGCATGTTCGAGCTTGGTAACTCTTTTCTCAGCTAAAAAGCAACCTGAGGAGGGGAAATAATTAACACTTGTACAATACAACTGTAATAAGATGATTGTAAAGTCTTGTGCCAATCGCATTTCTCCAAATTCTTAGTGGCCTATTCATCGAAATAGGGTCCGGTAGCATCGTGAAAGGTGTGCTTCGAATGTACTCTCAGCAGTTTTTTCCCAAAACAGAATTACTCTAACGGCAGCCGAGACAGTGTGCTCTTCTGAGACCATACACTGCGTCTCAAAAGTATAGGGTCACACAAAAATTGCATGGTTTGTGCGACGATCGATAGCTATCGATCTGATGTTTTACTATAACATTCAACAATGCAAGAAATACACTAGCGAGAGATTTCACCGAAATCCGTTGATAATGAACCAAATGATAAAGAAAATCCAAAGTCGCACTGATTTCAGCTGTCTCAAAAGTATAGGGTCACTAATAAAAAACAACTTTATTGTTTCGGTAAAAAACAATCATCAACAACTAGTAGTCAATTAGTCCTCCACAATTCATTGTCACATCTATAAGTCACGTTGGCAACGAAGCAACACAATTTTGAAGGGTTTGTGGTGGGAGTTCATCACAAGCGTGAAGAATCGCAGATCGAAGCTCCCTAAGAGGCGAGTATGTCCGGTTATGTTCACAAATCCTTCTCAATAGGTGCCTTCAAATATTTTCCATTGGATACAGATCGGGAGAACATGCAGGCCTCTCCAGAGCTTCAGAAGAATTCCTTCTGAAGACACTGCGTCTCAAAAGTATGGGTCACAAAAAGCCACATATTCTGTTAGTTGTCAGGCAGACAGTGATCCGGAAATTGTTCCATGAAATTCGCCATGTGAAAAAACGTATGTATGAAAAGAAGGAGCGATTTCCCCAGAGGAGTAAATAATGGGAAGAGATTAGGTTTCCAGGAATAAAAGATGTACTTAGACTAAAACACGTTTTCCACTGCTATATCCTACGCTAAGAATTTTGGCATTTCATTGTTTAGGTGATCTTCTCCGACGAACAGCGCTTCATTTTCGATGGTCTAGATGGAGAACGATATTATTAGAGTGACTTACGCTTAAGGAGAAGGAGTATTTTCGACGAAGGAATTTCGGAGGCGGCGCAGTTTTGTTGTGGGCGGCATTCCACGTAGAACGAAAACTCCCTCTTGGACTCTTTTCGGCTAAGATGAACTCAGATGAATACCAACGACTGTTAGAAACTCAACTGCTCCCACTCATTCTACAAAATGCTGGTCAGGGTTGGATTTTTTGATCGGACAATGCACCCCCGCATGCCAGCTTATCCACTATGGAGTTCTTCTGAGAAAATACTGTTGATGTTTTGGAGTGGCCTGTATGTTTTCCCGATCTGTATACAATGGAAAATATTTGAAGGCACCTATTGAGAAGGATTTGTGAACATAACCGGACATACTTGCCTCTTAGGGAGCTTCGATCTGCGATTCTTCACGCTTGTGATGAACTCCCACCACAAACCCTTCAAAATTGTGTTGCTTCGTTGCCAACTTGACTTATAGATGTGACAATGAATTGTGGAGGACTAATTGACTACTAGTTGTTGATGATTGTTTTTTACCGAAACAATAAAGTTGTTCTTACTAGTCACCCTATCCTTTGAGACAGCTGAAATCAGTGCGACTTTGGATTTTCTTTATCATTTGGTTCTTTATCAACGGATTCCGGTGAAATCTCTCGCTGATGTGTTTCTTGTATTGGTGAATGTTATATTAAAACATCAGATCGATAGCTATCGACTGGCGCATAAACCATGCAATTTTTGTGTGACCCTATACTTTTGAGACGCAGTGTATGGTAGTGCATCAAGCCAAAAGCAGCATTGGAAAACCTTCTTGACGTGCTTCCTTTTCCGCTGCCGTAAACGCGTATCCGCTAAGGGCATCAAAGCAAAGCTACGTGATTGGAGACGTAAGGGTTCCACCTCTCATAGTAACTTACAAGGCTTATTGTAACCTCCTTTCGGGGGAGCAGAGGCGAGAATACTGGCCATCGGGCATCCAAGTGAACCACTTGATGGCGGTGAGGTCGTGAGATCACCCCGCTCAGTATTTCTCGTTAGAGAGGGCATGGATCGGACTGATAATTGTAGGATCGATACGCATTGGTCTCGTTGCATTCTTGCCCCCTTTCGGGCTGCTGCTTATTTCTGGATCCGTTATGACAGCCTCTAAGTAAGACAGAATCTTATACCGTTAGAGCGTATCCCATTCAAGGCTGGACTTCGAGACTTGTGTCTCCCTCGTCGAAGCAAGATAACCATAGGACCAAGGTTGTGGTGTCTTCTCCAAATACGGTGCTGATGTTGCTAACGGTTTCCATCGTTCCACTGCAGGGCCGCCATTCGTTAAAAAAGCGGGCTCACATATGATTTGTTTGGAAATGAACTCGTAATTAAACTCAAGGAAGACGGTTGGCTGGTTATACCCATCTTAACGATGCACTGTGAACGGCTAACAATTACCACGTGGTCATGGATACAATTCTGAGTCGGAAATTCTTAAACTTCCGAGCAAACTGGCTCAAGACTATCTTTCGACCCTATATGTGATGAAAGCGCTTACAATTAGATATCGAAAAATCATTTGACTGTAGCCAGTTCACGTAACGTGCAGCTGGAAAATGCCCAGTGAAAGTAATCACATTCGAAAATAACATAGGTATGGCATGCGATTAAGGCTGAGCATTCTAATTTTTTTTTCAAAACCTTTCTCTAAAGCAGTATAATAATTGGCAACTCGTTTCAGTTATTGTTCTGCTATTCATTCTGCTATGTGCATTTCTCATAATATATTACCGCTCGACAAACCCAGACGAGCGTACTGCTCGTATACCTCTTCCGCTTGTTGGCGACTATGCCACGGAAACAACCACGACACCTCGCTCACCAGTAGACGAATGTTCGCAGACATGCGCTAGAAAAGAGTGAGTTGGTCGCATTTTACACTGAAAATTCATTCATTTATCCATTTTTACGCTCACAGTGATGGTTAAAAGAGTAACACAATAAAAACGCCAAGAAATTAAAATCAAAACAATTTTCAATTTTTGATTTCAAAAAAACTTCAACGATTTCAAAAAAATCATGTGGTTGATAAAACACTCAGGAAATCGTACTCCTAAACTTATCAACTGTCAAGCACAACACTCACAGCGTTAGAAAGAATAAGAAAAACGCTGGGAAATCCTGCTGGGGGAACACATGTAGTTAGGTATATAAGCAAAATTGGACGGATAGCAGATAAAAGGCAGATAGATAATCGGATTGAGAGGTCACATTAAGCTAACATTAGAAATGCTAAGTTTAACGTAGCCATCCTCAATCTCGATCAACATTTTGAGCTGAAAAAAGACGTCAATTAAAGGTTCGGGAGCGAAAAAGAGTGAGAGGTTTCTATTGAAAAGCGCCGAACCAAGGACTATGTAGAAATATTTAACGTTTTTTTATCCTGTAGAGACCTTTCAGCCTTTGGGATCCAACACCGCCACTGGTAGTGATTTCTCTTGATGGATACTCGTATCAGTTTCTGAAAAGAGACATTCATTCACAATTTAAAAGAGTTGCTAAATGTGGAGTGACTGCGGTAGGTGGCTTTCACGTTTTGATGCATACTTCTTTACCGCTAATCCAGTACGGCCCACTATTAAGTACGGCCCTCTACTATCATCATCTCTCCAGTTCTCCAAGTTCTCTCTTCTTGAAACCTCAGCGTGATGTTACAATTTTCGTGTGCTGCTGTGCCGAACGAGGTTAGTAGGTGGACCAAAATTTATTAATGACCTTAGGTTTCGACCTGTTCGTCGTCGTCAGAGGACTGGCAAGCGCTTGGCCGGGCAGACTCAAGATAAGTAGTTTCGAACCATTTTTTAGACCTCTGACGATGACGGACAGGTTGGCCATTAACTTATTATTTAATTTCGGCCATAAATTTTGGTCCATCCACTAATCTCGTTTAGCACTGCGGCACACGAAAATCATATCATCGAGCAGTGCCGGCAACCATATAATCCCTACAATATCATAGTCAACGCTTCGAAAAAGCACTTCTTCATTTTCTCTCGCCTACAATGGCGTTATGAATACTGCTGCAAGAGCGCTCTGTTCCAGAAAGTGTACCCAAGCTTTCCTTCACTAACATTTCCCAACCATGTGACCATATCGAATGGCTTCACACCTGGACACCACGGCATAGGCGAGTGCTACCTTCTTGTCACTACCAAGTCAAAGACCGATGCCTCGGAATTCTTAGAATTTCTAGCCTTTCATTGCAACAAGAAATTAGTGATGGACGCAGTGCACTCTGTCGATTCAAAGTCTGTCCTTTCAGTTTCCAATACAATATATGCCAAACAAGTGGCAGACCAACCTCTGTATTTGGGAAAATATTCAGCAGAAGAGCACTATCGAGTGGAACCGGTAAGCATGGAGCATTTCACTGTTTTAATATAATGACCGAGAAATTTTGACAGATTTTTCATGAGCACCATAAAAGTCGACGATACTTTCGAGTCGACGAGCATTGTGTCAAGAAAATCTGCTGAGAATTTTCTATGGTCTCAAAGGTCGATCAGAAAGTGAATTCTAGAAAACCAAAAAAGGAGTTACGGGTGACACTGCAGAAACGCGCGAGCATAAACTTTCGCTGGTGTGGAACGACCTTTAACGGCTTTTTGTCCCTTGGGTCACTTACTCAACATTTGGAGTTATTATGTTACCTAATAGAAACATACTACGAGAAGTTACAGATTTGGTCCGTGTACAAACGAGAAACCGGAGGAAGTGCGGCAGCATTTTCCTTTATTGGATCGCAGCACAACACTACTTGTACGTACTTAGATTTCTGACTCTGAGAGAAACAGAGCGCGTCCCATTACCTATCCGATATTTACCACATTCTTAAGTTGCATGGAGAGTTTTCTACTGAATTAATATTCAATTTACCTTTTATTTTTATATGACGTCTAACACGTAACTAGAATGGTAGCTGTTCACGGTGGCTCAACAATGTCCCCATGTTTGGTTGTAACCCTTCCATTGGAGTATTGAATCTCTTCCATGGTATCACTTAAATTCGGTAAAGACCTCTGCTCCTCTTCATTGATGATATTTAAATACGTTAGCTAAAGCCACTATAACCTGCACCTACAGTAGCTGCAACATATTTACTGACGCCTACCCTTTACGTGGTTCTTCGGCCATATCTTTGGAGCCAAAGGCTGCTGAAAAATACTAAGCCCACTTTCAGAACCCTCAGAAAATTCTCTAAGAAACACAGTTGATTTTGCTCCAGGTGTTTCTGGATTTGTAGAAAAAAATCGAGTACAAGGAAATTTGTGTCGTGTTAGTAGATGGAAAACACATCCTCAAAAACAGTATGTCCTGCAATAGATTACAACGATCCACAAAAATCGGTAATTTGAGCGGTAAAGCAGTCTTAGACCGCATCCGTTTCAGGGGTGGGCGTTAAACTGTGAACGGTAATTTTTTTACCGAATTTTTTCAACGCAAAAGATGGATATACCGTGAAGCGTGTTTTCGTGGTAATAAAATAAATGTTTCGCCGTGAAAAACCGTTGAATTCGTTAAATTCGTTGAATTTGTTAAGTTGTGTTTACAGCCTTAGGAATAACTATTCTGAACGAACGTCTTGTGAAAAATAACATTTAAGCCGAACATTTATTTTATTACCACGAAAACACGCTTCACGGTATACCCATTTCAAAGTCATTTTCAATCGCCAAGGGACATAAACTAAAGGGAGAAAGAAGGCAATGAAAAAGAAGAGCGACGCACTAAAAATTAAAAGGTTATAAGCA
Organism: Nippostrongylus brasiliensis; assembly: GCA_030553155.1. NCBI lineage: Eukaryota > Metazoa > Nematoda > Chromadorea > Rhabditida > Heligmosomidae > Nippostrongylus > Nippostrongylus brasiliensis. The sequence goes on from CP130734.1 coordinate 31,666,303, forward strand.
TTCTCCTTCTTTTCAAATTGCTCAAAGCATTATTCGCAATTGAAAGATGTTCCACAAACTAGAAAGGATTTGTCCAGTGAAATTGTTCATTGCTGCGTTCAACACAGCAATGAACAATTTCATTGGACAATTCTTTAACTGAACTATGCAGTCGATCCCTCCCCGCATTCGCAAGCACAAATTTCGTTCCTGCCTAGAACAACAGGTCCACTAACAAAATTCCGTCGTCAAAGTGTCGTTCTCTTAAAAGATGATATAAAACAACAAGATATCAAAACATTAAACTAATTCAAAAGTGTAATGCAGTAAAAAACAATGATGTCAAGCCTTGAACGCAATGAATCCCAACACATAACGTTTCGACTAGGCAGTTCACGGTCATCACTGAAAAAGTGTATTGAAAGAGGAAGTGGACTTATCGCTCGCTGCACAGCAAACCACAAGCAACGTCACGCTGCTGCAAATTGTCCTGCCACCCCATATTTCGCAATCTCTTGCGAAAATAGCTGACAGTAGAGACCCTTTGCCGGCAAAGAGTGAGCGGGTCCTGGCAAGTATGCTTGCTGACTCAAGAAAAAGTCGTTTAAAGTCACGTTAAATTTGGAAAAGTTGCCGTTGAAATCTCCTCACGTCTTTCCACGGAAAGTGCCCTTAATTCCGTTAAATCGTTAAAACGTTAACCGTTAAACGCCCAGCCCTGATCCCTTTGTTTTCTAACCGTAATTTGCTCTCTGAATGTGGCAAGTGGCACACCGTATCTCCGCCAGCTCAAATTGTGCTTCTTCTAAATGTGGGATGGTCGTATGGTGACATTGGAAGGGAACTGCAGCTGTCAAAACTCACCGTTTTTCAAGCATACAAAGAAGTGCAGGCGAACGGAGGAAAATTTGGAAGGAAGAGGAAGCTACGATCGCGTCAGACGACACGGAGACATGGTCGTATAATTCATCGGTTCTCGTTAAAAGATCATTCCAAAACTGCTGTCGACATCCACTGAGAGCTAACATCGACCGGAACTATTTGCACGCATCAAATTCGCAACAGAGCATCACGACTGGAGCCCGAAGATTGGGAAGAGGTGCTGTGTTCAGTCGAATCAAAGTTCAGTACGTTCGGATCTGGTGAGATATGCTATCTCCGTCGTCGTGTCGGTGAGGAGTTCAGACCGAACTGCACCCAACACACTGTTAAAGGAGGAGTAGGATCAGTCATGGTTTGGGTGGCGATGAGAAGACGTGGTCCAGGCCAATACACCGAATCTCCGGAATTATGGATCAACACGTTTACGCGGATAACCTGGAAAAGGTGATGAACCCGTTCGCTCGTAGAGAAATAGGAAGAATTTTCATCTTTCAGCACGATATACCTATTCCACGCACACCAGCAAGATGAAGCAGTGTCTTGTGGTGAAGAGGATCAATGTCTTGATGTGGCCAATATCCAGATCTAAAACCCATCGAACGTCTCTGGAACGAAGTGGATAGAGTGGCGAAACGCCAGAGTCTTGACGAAGCAATCATAAGGGAACGTGGAGTCCTATTTCTAGAGCGATGTATGAAGTTGGTCGACTTATTGAACGAATCGAATGGACCTCCCGGTCTGGGGCTATCTGCAGCAAAACGTCTTGTTGAATTCCCAAAGAAGTTTGGACATTTTGAAAGCAGCCCTGGTGAGAGGGTGGCAGAGGATAGATATCGGCTACTTGAGGCCCTCAGTAGGTACAGTCACCAAGCGACTAAAAGCCGTAAAGGCCCAAGCTAGGAATTTCTGAAGGGTTGATCGACTTTGGTACCCCGTCTATTATTAGTTGGCTCTCCAGTTATAGCTCCCACAGAATGCCATTTGTTTCAGTCGATTCAGAATCGCAAGAACGAGAAAAATTCAACGGTTGAGATCTCTTCAAAATAGAAATCTTATTATTTCGGATTTATAAACCAGGAAGCATCAGCGCATAAATTAGTTACAAGTAGGATGGCGACACATAGAGCGGACCCATCTTCCAAGCGGGACAGACCTTGAAGAAGAGAAAGATGGCGAAACATATTTGTACAGAAGTGTTCCACGTTCAACTGTACTACATTTTTTGAAAATGATAAAAAATTAAAATGCGAACAATGTTCAATTCAAAGATTTACGACTAAAATCTTTGACATATCACATAAGCGAAGACTTGAGTCAAGGAAAAGACATTGAATGAGAGGTACATTCAAGGCAATGTTTGCAAGTCCAGTAACAGTATTGCTGCTATTTTCCCATTTGTTTGCCTTTCCGCCTTCATGCCATTGTCACTTTCAGATTACCTGCAGCCTGACCACATGGTCAAATATCAGGGTCGGCATAGAATAGACGACACTCTGAAACAAGTAAACTTTGAATTATTTTTATACGATGTTTGTCTCGATCAGATAGGGATCTTTCCTGATGGTCGCCTCGTCTTCTTTTGCTTTGGTACCGCTCTAGCTGATGGTCGCTCTAGGCCCAGAAAACACGGCAGGAATCGCACGTGTATGGCGTCACTTCCTTGCATGTGCCATCGATCAGTCTTGTGATTATGAAAGTTTTCCTCCATCAACCGACACGTCATCCGCCTGAACCAGGGCCCAAATTCATGACGGGTGTCGGCACAATAAATCCGAGAATAAACCCGGGTCGACGCGATTATTCGCATTCATGAACGCGCCGCGGAGTTTATTTGGGGGATATCGCGGGTCTATTCCACTCCGCGCCGCGTTCATGAATGCGAATAATCGCGCCGACCGAGGTTTATTCTCGGGTATATTGTGCCGATACCCGTCATGAATTTAGGCCCAGGTTCAAGAGCAAGTGACTTATGCAAGGAACTGACTGGTGCCGACCCTTTTCAGCTATTTTTAAGCAGAGCAAGGGATTCAGTGGCCGATGGAATTAAGCATCATCATTAGCTCTCAACCTCTCGACCGTACCACCGTTTGAATTGGAAGTAAAGAATTCGTTGCAAAGCGCAATGCATTCATTTCATTGAGAGCTCCTAAACGTATGTATGTACGTAAACGAATGTGATGGCACTTGAAGATTTTGGAATGGTTGCGTATGGATAAGACACAACGTCCCGGCCTCATTATGGCATACACTGCTGAACCGGATCGCACTGGTCACACCACCCTTGGCAACCAGGTGAGAGGTTTTGGTGAAAGAAACTTTATGTATGTTTTTGATCAGAATGTTTGTATAAGACAGACATAATCAGTCGCTCTCCAATCTTTGGAAGCGGTAGAAACTCATACAAAATGTTTCCCAAAGGCGGTATAATCGGTGGCGTGATAATAGGAGATTCTAAGTTCACTTCGGGTGGGCCTAAAAAAATATGTCGTTGTTCAAGATGTTCATTTCAACGTGGAATGCAGAATTGGGGAACATAAAACCTAAACCGCCGCTTTTTTGATTTTTTGCTGCTGTTCCTAGTCACATTATTTCTAAAACTTTCTGTTTACCTCCAAATTTCAGATGAACGCAACGCTGCATTATATAGATGATAGAGTAGGCGCATTCCTAGATGTTCTCAGTGACGAAGGATTTTTGCCATGCATAAACTTAGCATTCGTGGCCGATCACGGTGAGAGCCTCCTTTTCCACATTTGCACGCATTGTGACTTCTGTGAATGACGCTAGTACAGTTACGATTAACGGAACAGAACTTGTAAGGGTCAGCACTTTCAAATATCTCGGCTCAAAGATAGCCTGTGATGGAGACCTCAGAAGCGAAGTGAACGTTCGAGTAAGCAGCGGTTGGATAAAGTGACGTGCGTCTACAGGCATAGTTTGCGATGGAAAAGCACGGCAACGATTGAAGTCGAGGATCTGCCGAGCAGCCGTAAGGCCCGTCGCTGTGTACGATGCTGAGTGTTGGCCTGCCATCACAGAAGTCGAGCGCCGACTCAGTGCAATGGAAATGAAAAAGCTAATGTAGATTGCAGGCGTAACGCGGTTCAGCCGTAAGACTAACAGGAAAAATATGGTTGAAAGTAGAGAACTTCGAACTCCATCTATGGCAAAGAAGATGTAGCAAAACCTTTATGTAAAATCAGTCACTAATAGAGAAACAAACGGTTACTCTATTAGTGACTGAGATTTTCACAACCCGCTGAAGTCAAAGGTATTCCTCGAAAAAATGTACTTTATTGTGTTTCTCATAACTTCGTCCACACCATAAGCTATCCACCATTACTGCATTACCATTCTTTCAGCCTCACGACACCATTCTACAGTACATCAGTCATTTCTCAGTTTTGTTTCACAAACGATTACTCTACTAGTGACTGATTTTACATGAAGGTTTTGCTACATCTTCTTTGCCATAGATGGAGTTCGAAGTTCTCCACTTTCAACCATATTTTTCGGCACTATTCAACTTAACGGACCCCAGTCCTCGATTTTTTTCGAAATGGCGAATACGGTAGTTATATGTGGGTACCTACCGACCTTACCTGGTGAGACTGATTCGATACTTACATGAAGGATTTTACATACATCTTCTTTGCCATAGATGGAGTTCGAAGTTCTCCACTTTCAACCATATTTTTCGGCACTTTGGACAGTCCTCGATTTTTTTCGAAATTCGAAATTCGCTGAAACTTTGCACAGGGGGGTAATTGAGGGCGCTGATCACGAATCTGCTGTCCGTTTTTCACGTGGGTGGATTCGGACCACCCATATTCACTACTTGGGTGGTCCAGTCAGGATCACCGATTTCGCTGAAACTTGTCTATGGGGGTTCTCTGGAGTCCTAAACACGATGGTGAAGTCCATTTTTGAAATGGCGGCCGAATACGGTAGTTATATGTGGGTACCTACCGACCTTACCTGGTGAGACTCACCTATAACTACCCTACTCGGCCGCCATTTGGAAAACGGACTTCACCATCGTGTTCAGGACGCCAGAGAGCCCCCATAGGCAAAGTTTCAGCAAAATCGGTGATCCTGACTGGACCACCCATATGATTTGGGTGGTCCGAGACCACCCACGCGGAAAACGGACAACAGATTCGTGTTCTGGACCCCAAATGCCCCCCATAGACAAAGCTCAGCGGAATGGGTGATCCTGCCTGGACCACCCAAGTAGAGCTTTGGGTGGTCCGAGACCACCCACGTGAAAAACAGCAGATTCGTGATCAGCGTCCTCAATTACCACTCCCCTATGTGCAAAGTTTCAGCGAGTTTCGACAACTGAAAAAAAATCGAGGACTGGAGTCCGTTGTAACAAACATACATACATACAAAGGCTGGGTCTCGCTTATTATATAGTAGGATAGGACCAGAGAGCCCCCATAGGCAAAGTTTCAGCAAAATCGGTGATCCTGACTGGACCACCCATGTAGCGATTTGGGTGGTCCGAGACCACCCACGCGGAAAACGGACAACAGATTCGTGTTCTGGACCCCAAATGCCCCCCATAGACAAAGTTCAGCGGAATCGGTGATCCTGCCTGGACCACCCAAGTAGAGCTTTGGGTGGTCCGAGACCACCCACGTGAAAAACAGATAGCAGATTCGTGATCAGCGTCCTCAATTACCACTCCCCTATGTGCAAAGTTTCAGCGAGTTTCGACAACTGAAAAAAAATCGAGGACTGGAGTCCGTTGTAACAAACATACATACATACAAAGGCTGGGTCTCGCTTATTATATAGTAGGATATATAGTAGGATAGGACCAGAGAGCCCCCATAGGCAAAGTTTCAGCAAAATCGGTGATCCTGACTGGACCACCCATGTAGCGATTTGGGTGGTCCGAGACCACCCACGCGGAAAACGGACAACAGATTCGTGTTCTGGACCCCAAATGCCCCCCATAGACAAAGTTCAGCGGAATCGGTGATCCTGCCTGGACCACCCAAGTAGAGCTTTGGGTGGTCCGAGACCACCCACGTGAAAAACAGATAGCAGATTCGTGATCAGCGTCCTCAATTACCACTCCCCTATGTGCAAAGTTTCAGCGAGTTTCGACAACTGAAAAAAAATCGAGGACTGGAGTCCGTTGTAACAAACATACATACATACAAAGGCTGGGTCTCGCTTATTATATAGTAGGATATATAGTAGGATAGGACCAGAGAGCCCCCATAGGCAAAGTTTCAGCAAAATCGGTGATCCTGACTGGACCACCCATGTAGCGATTTGGGTGGTCCGAGACCACCCACGCGGAAAACGGACAACAGATTCGTGTTCTGGACCCCAAATGCCCCCCCCATAGACAAAGTTCAGCGGAATCGGTGATCCAGCCTGGACCACCCAAGTAGAGCTTTGGGTGGTCCGAGACCACCCACGTGAAAAACAGATAGCAGATTCGTGATCAGCGTCCTCAATTACCGCTCCCCTATGTGCAAAGTTTCAGCGAGTTTCGACAACTGAAAAAAAATCGAGGACTGGAGTCCGTTGTAACAAACATACATACATACAAAGGCTGGGTCTCGCTTATTATATAGTAGGATAGGAGGGGACGTTCCTCACTGCTGCCAATCACATATCCCCACGACTACGAGGAGACTACATACTGAACCACTGCCGTGCTCTCAGAGTGCACTTGAGAAAAAAAACCAAATCGAGTCCTTACTATATAATAAGCAAAACCCAGTTGTTTATTTGGGTGGATGGATGGATGTATGGATGCTAATTCATTTTTCAAATGATTGATGGTGGAGACGGTTGGTGGTGGTTTTGTCACTGCTTATCACTGGGATCATTTTGAAATCACATTCTATGATAACACACACTTCGTCTACCCTATATTGTTTGCCGAGGTAAATCTAATATCATTTGAAATGGATTGAGCTAAAGGGGCGGGATATTAGTGAGTTAAAGTGGAATAAGTTAGGAAAGTAGGTGAAAACTCGGTGAAGATGTTGAAAGTGCGTCAAAACGTGGAACACTCGAAACTCGAATTGATTGAAGTGTGGCTTAACTCGGCAGGCGGTATAGATTTTTTGTATTTATTTATTTACTTGACAAAGCTGGCGAACAGACGCTTGGCGGCCGATAGGCCGATGAAAGGAAAGGCCGATGTAATGACGAGTCGAAACCAACACAAAATCCTCAAACTTGGGTAATTAGAGCGGCGATGAACCGACGCACCAGAGGAATCCCTCGACCAATCAGATCGACTGGAATAGCAGTCACTCACTTGGTAAGGGCGCAGAGCTAAATGCGGAGGCGAACGACCCCTTCACATTTTTACATAAGAATTTCTAGCTTTAGCGGATGAGTTCACTCACAGTCACATAAGAACTGTCGCTGATGACGTTCCTCGCTAAATTTCAGAATTAGACAGAGGTCCTTTTTTCAAAATCTACCTTTCCAAAATCTAAAATTCTGGTGAAAGGCGCTGATGGGAATACACTTCCGCACCAAATTTTATCCAGATTTACGATGCCCACTCAAACATTCAGTGAACACGATGCGGTATACATAGAGCCCAAGAGCATTAAGCAGTAGAGAAATAGCAAAATCTTGTATAGAAAAGTCCAGGTATGCTACAGGGCGAGCTATTCTGAATGTTGAATATGTACCATTTTCCATCCTGTGCTCATTACTTTTCAAAATATGAACATAATTGAAATCTATAAACTTTCAGTGTTGACGTATGACTCAAACAACCCACACCACAACGGATTTTGTTAATGTGAAGGTGTCGTCGATACGACGATCCCACGTCCCCTCACCCCGCCCCCTGATGGGGTCAGGGTGTGCCTCACCTTATCACACATACTCTTGAAATCGACCACCGGAACAAACGGTTTACTGATCGTCTGCTCTGCTGCTCACATAATTACCACTGCGTCACCCCACACAGAAGGAATAGATTTTTCTCACAGCGTGTACCAACGCAATGCTTGCTTAATGCTCGAAATCTCTGCGCGAAATTTCACGTAGAGTGCTACGATTGACGGTTCTCGAAGAGCTTCAGTAGATTACGGAAATTAATGGAAAACGATAAGTGACGCTTCTAATGCGATTGTGACTGAGCTAGTCAGGAAGAAATCAGAATTCTGACATGAAAATATGTAGTGGTTGTGCACGTTTGACTCCGCATTGCGCTCTGTGTGCCCAATGAGTTACGGACTCCTATTCTGGTCCATGTGGTTGAGATCGGCGTACTGCACTGGTCTGTCGGGTCACTGTAGACTCAGAGGTCGGCCACAGCTGGAATCGAACATGGTGTACAACTCAGCGCAATTTCGCCAGTCGATCACGACGATGGCTCCGCAGTCCCTTCACGCAGTACCGGGCTGGTTAATTGACAGCTGTGAGGAACATTCCTCACCTCCAGGAAGAGGGCTTGTGTTTTAGCCTCTTTTCTGACACCATTTCCTGACGCACCTATTCATTTTCCATGTGCCTCGGCAGTATTTCTGAAAAGAATCCTCTCTAATCTGCAAATCATCATACGAATCAACTGTAACCTTGTGGTTGAGGTGCGTGTAGTTAGAAATGATAACTTTTGCTGCCTCGCATGCCACGTCTTAGAATACCACAGCAAACAGAATAAATACCAACAACATATCGACGGCACGAAACCGCACTCCCAAACCACCAGCAGGACACGAGTTACCTCAAAATTGGGTAATTAAACCCACTTCATTTTGTCACACGAGAATAAACCATTCACGAGACGACCAAATCCAAAGTGGAACAAATACGCGAAATTAACTAAAACTACCAAATATGTGGGAAGTCATCACGAAACTAAGTATGTACACAACTCTACCAAATATACCGGTGACGAATAAGTGAGATAAGAATTGATGAGCTTCATAGGTACGAGGTGCTTCTCGAGATTCGTGAGAACGAGAGAAACTACTGTAATTATATGCACTAATTACACACCAGCATGTAGAGGCCCTTGCTGCCCTTCAGGTTATATGTTACCCTCCAGGTCGATACGGAGCCACCGCTCCCGAGTTACGCAATCGGTGGAATGGCTATCTGTGCTCCCTCAACCCGCGGTAGTCTTCCCGTCGGGACCCACACCGTCTTGAAGATACCTGCAATGTTGAATGGAGCGCTCTTGCTACCCTTTTCACTAATGTTAATGAGGGTTGGCACTTTGCCAACAAACCTGTTGTGACTTTAGTCGAATCGCTTATGTTGTCTAGACCGCAACCGTTGGAAGCAAACGCCACGACAAGTTTTTTTTAAGGTTTGGCTCCGATTTATGAGCATACACCACTGGAGGACTTGATAAACTTGGATGAGGTGTTCGTTAATCTAGGAGCACAAGCTCTCCTTTTTCTAAAGAACAATTGTAAGCATTTCACAAATAAAGTTCCAATTATGCCCCGGTTAATATTCAGCAATTTTAGCGCAAAACTTAGACTCCTACTTGAAAAAATTATCATGCAAGAGCGATGATATGGTGAGGATATTCACGCACAAAGTCATACCGGTCAGGTATCAGTACAGCAACAATCAGCGAATTGGCGACATTGTGCTCTTAGGAAAGCACGGATCGGTTGTAGTTGGGTAAATGCTTTAGTTTCAGAACATAATGCTTTCTTATGCGACTTTTAGCGGAACAAATAAAGCCTAAAATGATTATTTTGATCGAGTTGTGCTAGTATTTTTCATCTTCTGTTGTAAGCTCTGGGGGATCGACTACAGGAAACAGCAACCTTCAAATAGGCAGAATCATATTGAAAATGAGGTTACGATTATGAACCTGACATCGTTCTACAATAGAAAGACTTCATCGTATATTAGGTAGAAGGCAAAGGTAACGTTAAAGGTGCTGTGTTTTATCAGTCTCCAAGGGACGCGCCGGATTCATGTTCCAATCAGAAGAATGCGCATTTGGTCTATACATACAATGACTTGAGTGGGCTAGCCGCTATACAGTGACTTTACCTTCCCAGACAAGTCTGCTATCAATTTACCCGATCGCGAAGGTTTGGAAACATGGTTCGTTCCGGCGAGAATCGAACGCTCGACCGGGTGTCCGTAGTGCCTCTTATCACCGTGCCACACACGAATAAGCTGGGATAATTTTCAAAAAGACACGAAGAACGGTTGATTAGGAACAATTTCATTGAGATTTATTACAACTGGTCAAAGTTTTCAGTTTGATTTGTTCTTCCCCTGCTCAACTCAACAGAGCAAGCATTCATTTATTTGACTGATCAATAATTTATCTGAATAAAAAAATGTCATTAAGAAAGAAACAGATCGTAGCAGGGAAACAGAGTCAGTTTGATCTAAACATGAAGAATACTGACACGTTTTCAACAGACATTCATCAAATATTCACTACGACAAGCACGGAACTCATGGTTACGACTTCATCGAGCCATCTATGAGCTGCATTTTTTTCGCCAGAGGTCCAAGTTTTAAGCAAAATGTCGTGCTGCCCCCATTTCAAAATATTGAGTATATGAATCTGTGGACAAGTGAGTATTTCAAGCACGCTTGGTTAAACAAAATCAATGAGCGCGTAAAAAACCGGTTCATCTAATTATCAATGGTAAAGGTAGACGTAAAGGAGCCGTCGTGATCAGTCTCTTGAGGATGCGCCACACATTCTTCTTCTATTCAAAGTCGTAGAGGCATAATGAGTATATATTTGGAATATACAATGACATGCGGGGGCCAGCCTCTATACCATGTCAGTGCAAAAGTATGTATGTATCCACCTTATTTTCGGCAGTTTCCCACTTCGCCTTCGTTTTTACGAACCGGCGTTAGCCGCACCAGATTCCTCGTGGTCGAAAACATCTGGTTTGCTCTTCGCAGTAAAAAGAATCATCTCTAGCAAAAACAGATCGTTTTTGAATTTTTTTGTTTGTTTCAAAATATGTATCCACTTGCACAAAACACAATTTTTATTCAATTTTTTATAGTCGATTTGACCACCATTCTTCCTCATAACATCGAACACTCTATTACACATGCTACCAACAAGGCTTTGGATCATGTCATCGCTGATGTTGCCACAAGCGGTCAACACTGCCATCTTCAGCTCGCCAACGATACTGAACTGCTTGTTGTCCGCGTAGACCTACCGGACAGCAATCCCCCACATGTTCTCCATAGGGTTACAGTCAGGAGAATAAGTTGACCAATCCATTGTTTGGATGCGGTTGTGCTGAAGCCAGTCAGTCGTCGATCTAGACCTATGCACCGCAGCGTTATCTTGCTGCAGAACATGTGTCTGCCTTCTTCTACCTCCCGAGAAGGAAGAAAGGCTGGACTCCAGTGCACTTTGGTACTCCAGAATGTCCATTCAACAAAATGAAAAGCTGAGCTTCAGCTTTCCGCTGCTGCAGAAGCAGCCCCACACCATTATCTAGCCGCCTTCAAAGCTTGGCCGAGAGAACACCATGGAAGAGTGTCGCAGGTCTCTCCAGTAGTGCCGGAAGCTATCAGGACCATCTAGGTTGAACATCTGTTCATCACTAAAGATCACCTGAAACCTAAACTCCGCCAAAACTCGCAACGTTATTGCGACGAGGATGTCCCTATCTTATATCACTGTGTACCCATGTCCTTTCGCGCCCAATCCAATCTCGCCTGCTTATGGAAGCTCGTGAGGCGAGGTACCTTTTGCATGGTCTGCCTGCAGATGTGGTCATTCATCCGTATTGAGCGCCAGATCGTCGCTCGCGATGCAGCTAGACGCGTACTGGGGCGAATTTTGTTGACGCTCAATATCGAACTCGACACCATGCGATCAATTCTTCGGTGATCCTAACTCGAAAGAAGTCGCGGACGTCCAAGTGAAGGTGCTGATAGATAGCGGTCAGGATTGCGAAGATAAAGGTTCACGCCTCCTTGCGAGCGGCAGAGTTGGCGAGCTATCGCGCGATTTGACAAGCCGGTTTCCTTGGGGGCTTGGATCTGAGCTTCTTCTTCCAATGACAACGCGGTCCATCAAATGGGCATTGTGGTTATTTTGTAGTGTTCGGCAAGAGCACTATTTATATGCATACCTTCCTGCAAGAACAAAGCATATTGCTTGAAGAGAAAAGTAAAGGCGCGTGGCGTCTCAGAGTGGATACATATTTTGAAACAAACAAAAAAGTTCAAAAACGGTCTGTTTTTGCTAGAGATGATTCTTTTCATTGGGAAGAGCAACCCAGATATTTTCGACAACGAGGAATCTAATACAACTGACGCCGATTCGTAAAAACGAACGCGAAGCGTGTAACTGCCGAACGTAAGGTGGATACATATTTTTGAAACGCAGTGTATCTATACCTTCCAGACTAGTCTGGTACCATTTTACCCGACCCCGGAGGGATGAAAGGTTTGGTTGGCCGAGCCGGTATCGATCGCCCGGAGGGATAGAAGGCTTGGTTAGCCTGGGCTTGGATCGATCGCTCCTCTGTGCGGGTGTGAGCAGCGTCTCTTACCACTGTTATCAAAGATTAATGCGCTCATCAACTGATGAACTAAATCGGTTGTTTATTCGTAAGTCTTTGTTGTTTTCAGAACTCCTCAAGCTGTCAATACAGGAGTCGGATGGGGATCCCTGGTTCATGGATTTGGCGCTTGTAAATCATACCACACCACCAAAGTATTATGACAAGATAAAGTGAGTGGAACGAGTAATATGATGAGAATTATTCTTGTAAACTGCGAACCTTGGCGGATATACTCCGAATCAAAATGCAGTCAAGTCCTATATCTAAACCAATGAAACCAGTTCTCGATTTAAAGATGCTATCGTTTTCTAAATCGTAGCCATTTAATTTCTGCTGTTCATCACAACGAAAGCTTAACTAGTACCGATGTTCAATATTTTTCGCATTATGCAGACCTTGTTCCGTCTCGTCAAAACAATATTCTGTGTGTGGAAACTGCTCCAAACAAGAAAAGGTTAGGTGTTCGTTTTCCTAGAGCTTTTCTTTTCCAGTTCCGCACTGTTGTGTTTAATTAATGAAATTATTAATAAAATATAGCGAAATGCATCTAAGCACTGCTCTTGAGTCTACAAAAGGGAATTCTTCTAATTCTCTAAATGTTGAATCGCATTTCATTCGAAGATGTAGCAGCATTTCGATGTATACACCTGCCTTCACTGATTATTAGAATACGGCCTAACAGAAAAAGAATTTAATGAAGAGAAAGAATTGATGCGTAAGGTCGAAACCGTGATTCTAATGGTTATTTTTAATAGCATGGATATGTAAACCAAGCTGTAAAGGTAATAGGTAAAGGTGTCGGCGTTGATAAGGCCTCTAAAGACCCACCCCGCATTCGTTTTCCATTCAGAATCGCAGAAGCATGGATGGTTTATACAATGACTTGCGGCTGCCACGCGCTCTACCAAGTCAGTGCCTTTACCTTCCCAGACAAGTCTGCTACCAATTTACCCGACCCCAGAGGGATGGAAGGCTTAGTTGACCCAGGCCGAGATCGATCGCTCGACCGTGCGGGTGGCAGCCGTGCATGGGTAAGTAAACCAAGCTGTATGTACGTCGCATATAACCCCCAACCCCATGTTTTTGGCGGTGGGACAATCTGCGGACGAGCAATGAACAGTAACTCGCACCAAGTCGAATTTTTAATGCTATATATTGATTCAGACGTGTATAGATCAGTTCAGGAAGAACTAAAGAAAGTACTGAGCTGCGGTGAGAGCTTGTTGTCGTCTATGATCTCGTTCGGGTCAGATTGGAGCGGTTCTTTTTGCATTGTACAAAGCTGCAAAGAGATAGGCATCAAGCAAATGGATCAGAAGAAAAGCAAAGGTACACTGCGAACGAATTTTTACCCAACGAAATGGTAGCAGGCTAATGCGACTGCTATGAGAAGTTTTGGTTTGAGTAATCAGATGACCAACATCACCGAGACAGAAACCATCAAACCATCAACAAAACACATTCCACGTCCGGCTCTCGATGAATCTTGGCATTGTGGTCAATTTGGAAAGTCTGGTACTCGAAGCCAAAAACCAAGATTGATATTACAGTTTATTCGGGCTAACGTTTCGGCGTCCTCGCCTTCTTCAGAGCCTGGAACAAGTCGAGTTCAACCTGAGAAACTACCCACTCAACGCCGCATCAAATTCTCAGAAAAAATAAGAGAAAACTGAATGACCATCGAGCAAATGTAAAAGGGGGTCAGAAAAGGCTAACCTTTTTGGAAGTGGACTAGTGAGGTCCACTACACACCCGTAGCTGGTAGGATACGTATAGGATACGTACCTCACTAGTCCACTTCTAAAAAGGTTAGCCTTTTCTGACCCCCTTTTACATTTGCTCGATGGTCATCCAGTTTTCTCTTATTTTTTTCTGAGAATTTGATGCGGCGTTGAGTGGGTAGTTTCTCAGGTTGAACTCGACTTGTTCCAGGCTCTGAAGAAGGCGAGGACGCCGAAACGTTAGCCCGAATAAACTGTAATATCAATCTTGGTTTTTGGCTTCGAGTACCAGACTTTCCAAATTCATCAACAAAACGTTGTGACAGGTTTCGTTGAGGTATAATAAGTTCCACATCTACTGTAATCTCACGAAGTGCTGAAGGGTGAAGATGAACGGTTCTTTAGCGATCACGTAGTCTGTTTGAAAAGTCTCCCTGCCCAGAGATTTTCGTGAACGAATTGATACATAGGCAAAATTTGTTTCGTGTTAAGAAATCTGGAATATTGAACATTGAGAGTTGAATTTCAGAATCCGTTGAAGTGGAAGCCCTACCTCAACCGTCCGATTTTGTATTGTTCGTTGAACTTGTGCATCCTTATGGTGTAGTATTAGGTTGCAAGTCGTCCGACTAAACTTTTATCAATTTTCGAAATGTATCACCTGTCACCTGCCGTCCCTTGATCATCGATTTGCTCGAGCCGGCGCCAGTAACGTCTCCATTCGTCCCTGTCGCGTGCCATAGTAGACCAGTGGTTCCTGCTCGCTCGAGGAACCCGAAGAGCATCGAATCGCTCGTTCAGGGTTTTGACGGAGAAATCCGACCAGCGCAAAGGTGGGCGACCTGGTGTTCTTCTGACGTCCCGTGGAATCCAGTCAGTAACGGCTCTCGTCCAACGGTCGTCACGAAATCGCATTACATGTCCGGCCCACCTGATCTTCGACAACTTGGCCCATGCGACTGCGTCTCTGATCTTCGACTGTCGACGTAGCTCGGAGCTCCGCATGCCGTGTCTCGCCTGGATGAAGCAAGCCACTCCGAGCATCCTTCTCTATACTGCGTTGCGCGACGCAAATCGCATGTTCATCCTGCTTGCGTAACGCCCAGGATTTTGGAGCGTACGTTAACACAGGAAGAACGGTAGAGTCGAAGAGATGGGCGTGTTCATCGTCTTAGTACAGTGACGCCCTGTTGATTTTTGAAACCTGGTTCCTCTAAACAGAACGCAATTGAGATTTATTTATTTATTTAATACGTGAAATGACGTGCTTGAAACAAAAACAGCAGAGGGTAAAAAGAAAGACAACAAATGAAAAACCTGAACTCAAAACACAAAACGATACAGAAAGACTACGTAGGCCTCCCAAGTTATTAGGTTGTCCAATAAGTTCTTGCGATTTCCATAACAATTTTCAAAGTTTCACAAATTTTGACTGAATCAACCTTACCCATCGAAGTACCGCCCATCTTTGTCAATGACTGTCCTCCATCGATTCGGTAGGGAATGGATACCGTTGCGGTAGAACTCCGGAGGTTTTGATTCGAAGAAGTGGCGAAGGTCGATTTCGAGTGCAGCTCGATCATCGTATCGTTTTCCTTCCAGAAAGTGAGCTAGCGAGCGGAACAGATGGTAGTCAGTAGGGGCAAGGTCTGGTGAGTAGGGTGGGTGGGGAATCACTTCCCACCCCAGCATCTGCAGCTTTTGGCGGGTCAACGTGGAAGTGTGCGGTCTAGCATTATCATGGAGAAAATATATTTTGTCGATTTCTGGACGAGTAACACGGACAGCGTCGCTGAGTTTTTGCAGTTGGTTGCAATACACTTGGCTGTTGACGGTACTACCAGAAGGACAGAGCTTCCAGTACAGAATTCCTCGGACGTCCCAGAAAACTCCCGGCATCTCCTTCCTCGGTTTGGGCCCACCTTTGGGAATTGCTGGTGGCTTCTTCTCTGCTGGGACCCATGCATGTCTGGTTGTACGTGACCTACAACACCCACTTCTCATCTCCTGTAGTGAGTGAGTCCAACCTGTCAAAACGGCGAGAGCTATGAGAGTCAAAGCGACAAGCTTGGAATCCGTGAAGAAGGCGGTGACGAAGATAAATCTTTGATGACTCATATAGTTGTAAACAACCGGCTGATATAAAGCGAAAATGTTGTGTACGCATAAGCTAACCTTTGACCTTTTATATACCCTACTGCTAAACGATAATACGTCTCAACCAGGTTGCCAGGTCAAAACACAAAATCGCAAGAACTTATTGGACAACCTAATAGTTAGACAACGCACAACCCTTTCAATTGAATTCCGAGGATTTCACGTGAGAAGAAGAAACCAGCGCCATCAAGTATCCAAAGAGAACTCTTAGCGAACACCAACACGGTATCTTGAGAAGACAGCGGAAGACAAGGGAAGGACCGTTAACTCCCGTGATAAACCGAGACAACATTAAAGAAGGAGGATAAACAAAAACAAAAATAACAGATAAGTGAAACAAAGTCCGAACAATCCAACCAACATGCCCCTGCAGATAGATATACGGCGAGGGCCAAAGAAACCGCATGTCATCAACGTAGTCCTGTGAACTGGGCTGGCATTCAAGACCGGACATAGATATGAAGATATGAAACATTGTTGTACTATTGAGTCACCCTGTAGACGGCAACGACTTTTTACCATATACCACATGTTTTATTTCGAACATCCCCTATATGAAGTGTCATTCAGACCTAAGTGTTGCTATTCCTTGGTGTTGAGTGGCGTACTTCGGCAACTTCTCATTTCAGCACCCAACTTATTTGGCCTGTTAAAAGTGCTCTCGAAACGAGCAAATTAAGGCTGGCTTTGTCGTTCGTTGGCTAGCTTTCGACCGTAGTTACATAGGTATCGTTATAAATGCACGAAGAGGCTTAACAACAGTGATATAGAATCATCTTAACTCCACCATAAGTGTATAAGAGATGCCAGAAGAAGAGTGTTGGTTTTTAGTTCATCAAAATCAAGTGCCCATGGCGGTGGGTTCCATTCTCAAGCTCATAGCTGTGATCTTCAACCTTCTGAAATTAGAAGGGAGCTCAAAAGGGCGTTGATCACCCAATCCAAATGTAACCGAAAAAAAATTGCGGAAATTTTCTAGAAGTTTTGTTTGCTGAAGAAATATTCAACTGCAAGGTTTACAAGCTATTATGAGAGCCATTGATTTTAAAGTGGAACATTCGGTATCCCCACAGAAACACCGAATAAAATACCCACAGCAGCATATAAAGCTTTCCGAGATGAAACAGAGCTTTCCAGTGTTTGCTGTTGCTGTAACTGAGATGGTTGACGGCCAGAAACCACCTCTCACGAAGTCGTGCACATTTCATTTGGCGAATAACGCAAAGCCGTGCGCAAAAAGGAAATCTGCGAAAGAAATCGGATACTACAGTATCGCTGTATCTCCCGGAAATGGTTAGTGGAAGTGACACCACTAACAGTCGAGAAATTGGATGCGTGATATGGTAGCAAACTATAGTACAGAGTGGCCCAAAACTGTGGACAGTTTTACTCGGAGATTTCTTGCATTACATCAAGAGGTATTCTCAGGAATTGGGACCTGTTTGTAGATCTATGAACAACAAGAGATAAATCCCGAATGTTACAACTTACGTAAAAAATGGCTAGATTTGTAAAAGTTAGAAAAGCGCAGTTTCAAGGAGCTAAGAAAATGTCAACTCACTTCCCAAGCGCAGCGTGACTCTGATGTTACCTGGGCTCGGATTCACGAACGGACGGGTGGTCTCCGAAAACCGCGGCGCAGCCAGAACCAAACGGCAGAGTCGACGAGAGATCGCGCTTAACATTCGAAGTTCAAGATAAGCAGACAATGGTGGGCGCCGTTCGTGCTATATCTTGGGGTTTATCGGGGGTTTACCAATCATGAATCAGGGCCCTGGAGAGACGAAAAGATTTCAATATCGAATCTATTGCAAATATCAGAACCAGCGGCAATTGTTGCTGAAGGGAGACGAGATATCTCCGAGTATTGCCGTGAGCATTTTGTTGGTCTCCATTAACAAGGTTACGCACCAATCGATGGAAACGCAGTCTATTTCACTCTACTTTTCAATAAGAATGCACCCTCCATATCTCATTGTCAGTTTTGTCGGTACAAGTAAAGGTGTCGACGTAGATCAGTCTACTAAGGACGCGCACGCTTCTAGTTTGCATTCAGAATCGTAGAGACATGGTGAATGCGTAATCGGCCATTTGACTTGCGGGGGGCAAGCCGATATACCAAGTCAGGGTCCTCAACTTCTCAGACAAATCTGGTCACTGTCACCCGACTACGGAGGGACGAAAGGCTCGGTTAGTCTGGGAGACGATCGATCACTCGACTGTCTGGAGGCGAGTAACGGCTCTTTGCACTAAACTACGCGCGCCCTTCTTTTTCTCTTGCCGGTTTGTTTTGCTTGCTGCTCACGAGCCGTTCGCTTGTTCGATCGCTTTCAGAAGATACAAATAGGCACAACACCACTCCACTACCCTCAAAACAATAGTTTTCTACGTAAGGAGAATTATGGAGACCAGGGCCCAGATTCATCATTGGTAAAAACCCGATAAACCCCCAGATATAGCCCGACATCCACCTTTGTCTACTTATCCTAAGCTTCCTATGTTAAACGCAATCTCTCATCGACTCTGCCGTGTGGCTCTGGCTGCGCCGCGGTTTCGGAGACCGCTCGCCCGTTCATGAATCTGGGCCCAGGATCAAAAAAACTGCTATACCTCTGTCGTTGCTCTGATAGTCACCCCGTAGAGGGCATGGAGGGATATCTACGACAACTGCTTGCGAGGCATAACTGTACCGTTATCAATCACATGGGAGCCTGTGTCCGGGACGGTGATTCCAATTTCAGAGCTCTTCGTGGAGCTCGATCTTGCTACAGTTTTGCTTTTGTAACAGAGATAGTATGTCTTTCAGCCCCTTCTCCACGATAGTGAGTATATTGAAATGCCCATGGTTTTGGGCCGCTCTGAACGATAGTGATGGCCAGCACCGATCAAACTCGTAGCTCGAGTATGTTGATGAATGTCTTTTTTCAGTCCTGCCGAATGAGTATGACCATCTTGTTCCATTGAAAAAGGAGTTCATATCAAGTAAGTTTGCATGAGATTCGTGCGAGGTATCATTAGAGTAGGAGAATGTAGATTGACTTCCTTGGGTAATCCAGATAGCTTACTTGTATCAACCGTTTCCATAACACCACTCTTTCGTCTGTTACGTCGTGATAAGCAATGCTGGCTGGACAACGGGAGAAAAGAATTAAAAATCTTCCCGGTCTTAGTACCATGATTTTCTCTCACTTTCGCAACATTACGTAGCGTCTCATCAGTAACTAACTAGAATGACTATTACTTATTGTTAGTACAATAGAAACCGATTTCATTTTACAACTTCCTTTGAAGAAATAGTTCAATGGGTTGTGTTTACTTTTAGATTTCCTCCAGCCGTTGAACAACTACACTCTGGAAGTTGTCCGAAGAGTCGGTCAAGTCATATCTATTTCTGGTGTCGTGTACGATGATAACTATGATGGTTTCTTTGAAAACAGAACACCAACCTTGTGAGTTCTTTTCGCATCGTCAGAAAATTCCATGGCGCATCCCTCCAATCCATCAGTTACGGATCAGCTGCTCTACGTAGTCTTCCTTATGATATCCTTTTTGATGTTGCTCCTGCTCTGCAGAGGTGTCACAGCTCTTCCCCTTAGGGTTGGGAGGCCTTCAGATCGTAGAATCTTAAGCGCCTTTTCCTTCCATTTGATCGTCGTATAAGCTGCATAGCTTGATGATGAAATCTTCTCAAGGACAACACCCACGCATTTGTTCCGCATTCTCGTTGCCTGTAAGACTGGCTGGTCAAAACAAGGACTGAAATGCAAGGACCCTACCGCGATGAAATTTCTCGCTTTCATACTGCCGCATGTGGATTCAGATCTGAACTGTTTGGTGAGTTCCAATACGCAGGATTTATATTCCACAATGACTTTCGGTGTAATTTCAGCCGATAAGCGAATACTTGCTGCAGCACACCGCACGCGTGAAAGACGTCGAAAAAATCAGTGGCTTACATTTTGACTTTCTCAGCGTGCCATTCATGGAACAAGTCGTCCACAAATTGTACATTAATACAGAGCTCTGGTGATTGATGTCAGAACGGAAAAAATGATTGAACAAACATCCTTCAAAAACTTCACTGAGAACAAGACAATAAAGTATTATATTATACCACTGTTGTTGCGGTATCTTTGCCAGAGTCCACATTTATTGTGTTGTCGGGAAAGTTCTGTCACGAAATTTTCCAAAAAAAATCGCAAAATTTAGCGAGAAGCGTTATGACCTATTCACGACTAAAGGGTCGTGCACAGTCGACGACCAATGCGACACGACAAATCGCCGCACTGTTCGCCGCGCGCGAATGAGCACACGTCCCTGTACGAGACGACGCCGCACACGCGGTGTCCTTCTCGCCGCATGCGGCAACTTCGGCAACGCAAATGCCGAAGTCGGACGCGACCAATACGACACCGGCCGCTATCTCTTATCATTGTCGTGTCGTATTGGTCGTCGACTGTGCACGATCCTTAACGACAAATAGACCAAACATTCTGGAATATTTCGAGCACGAATCTTTCTTATGTATCGCTGGTGCTGGGTACAATAGCAACAGCAACTAAAACGGCAAAGTCCTAAACCGACTGGTGCAAAACTTATGACGGCTGGATTTTTCTATTATAAAACTGTTCAAAGTTATTTCATACAAAAGCACAGACCACGGACAGCACAACTGTATCACCTGTTGTCAGTTGATCATCGATTTTCTCGAACGGGCGCCAACAACGTCTCCATTCGTCCCTGTCGCGTGCCATGGTAGACCAGTGGGTCCTGTGGGGCCGTATGCTCGTCTCACCCGAGATTGCTGGGGGATGGGGCAAGGGGTGGAGCCAGCTAGTATGATTGGAGCCGGCCCGTGTTTGATGTGCTCTTACTGGCTGGCTCCTCCCCTTCCCCCATCCCCCAGAAATCTCGGGTGAGACGAGCATACGGCCCCTGCTCGCTCGAGGAACACGAAGAGCATCGAATCGATCATTCATTGACATTGATCATTGGATTTGACGAAAAGTCCGACCAGCGCAAAAGTGGGCGACGTGGTGCTCTTCTGACGTCCCGTGGAATCCAGTCAGTAACGGCTCTCGCCCACGGCTACCATACGTGTTGAATCTTCGACTGGCGAAGTAAGGGCCCCTTCAGGCTCTACTGCAGTAAACAGTAAACCAAAGTAGAGCAGTAAAAAGGGGGTGCGTGTAATTCCGCAGTAGCTACGCGTGTTTGCGGTCGTCCACTATATTGTCGTTTGTCAAAAAAGTATTTAGTGCATAGGTGCCGATATGGGTGGTTTTCGCAAAGAAATTAGAAACCACATACTCCGATACTGCGCGCCGTCGCGCGCCCAGCCGGTCCCTATGTTTGATCATTACTGCGGCAGCAATGCTGTAAAGTGTGAAAGGGCTTTAACTAGGAACATTACAATCCGTCTCTTGCCTGCGTCTAGCAGGTCATACACTGAATACTTCGTTTTGGGACCTAGCAATAAGGTGCATGCCAATCATGATTGCGTAACGCCCATTAGTTTTAAGCATTTACCATTCCATGAAAAAAACGTCAAGTAGAGAGATATGGACTCGGGTTTTCTTCTTCTGGTTAACTACTATCTCAACGCTTGAAAGCAGCCCTCTTCAAGCCTTCCTTCACTCAGCGCATATGTCAGGGACCATACCGAAGCGTCCGGCCATGAAGATAGTCATCAGCTCCGCCCAAAAAGTACCTATAGCTGCAGCATTGAGAAACATTATTCCCGTTAAGCGACATCATTAATTCAGTCCCTTATTCGCGAACATCGCACTCGTTACGCTGAGATGCCATACAGTCTCG
Organism: Nippostrongylus brasiliensis; assembly: GCA_030553155.1. Lineage (NCBI taxonomy): Eukaryota > Metazoa > Nematoda > Chromadorea > Rhabditida > Heligmosomidae > Nippostrongylus > Nippostrongylus brasiliensis. The sequence continues at coordinate 31,688,384 of CP130734.1, forward strand.
CAATACTAATTTGCGTGTAACGTTGCTCTCAAAATGTTTCTATTTTTCGATTGGAGACGAAACTCAGGTCGGTCTGTCCTGAAACTCATCCACGACGGTAATTTCGCATACTGATTACGAATCCGATGTCCATTTTCGAAATAAATGTCGGATTCGATCGGTTCTTTATGCTAAATCCACCGTAAGCTAACGAACCCCTCTATGATGAGTAGGATGGCAGTTGTCCGTAACTACGTATAGTACAACAAGAATGGCGCGCTCCAATTCAATTTTAAAGTGTTTTTGCGCCTTCTTCAAGTTTTCAACTTACTCCCGTTTACTTTCTAACTCTTTGCCGATCAAGGAATTTTTGGACTCCTTCCTGGTCGAGTTCTTAAATTTGATTTTCTGTGCTGAGAAAACGTATCTGGATGCGATTGCAGACAACTAGAACTGTTCTTGACGTCGATGATCTATTTCGATGACCGTGGCCATTCAGATAGCGAGATTCATTACATTTTGTAGATATTCTTGAGCATTTCAATTTGATTTCGCCATTTTTGGATGTTGTCCGCGAGAAATCGTTCGCTGAGCTCTCTCTTGTTTGCTCTTGCTCGAGTGGAAGCAGCTGCGTGACGTAGAACAACGTTGACGTGAATTCCATAGCTGCTCGTTGTTCTCCTTCAATACCACTCTTTTATTTTATAGTTTATTTAAATTTTAGATTGAGATATTCGCTGATTTTCTGATTGAGATATTTGCTGATTATAGTTTATTTGAATTTGAGTTTGAGATATTTGCTGATTTTCCTCCATTTCTTTGCTCGAGATAACGCAGATGTGTGGTAATGTTTGGTTTTGGAGCTTCATCCGTCTACGACCATCTTTTGCCGTTCCTTTTCGTTCAAAGCGATTCTGGAGTGTTTTCAAACTTATTCTTTTTGATATGCAATGTATTGTATAAGCGTTTTCTCTATAAAACGTTCGCGTTTGTTAGCATTCCTTTTTTTCCTGCTTGTCGACTCCGATAACGTTCTTCCTTGCGTCTAATTACAAATTTCAAGTCAAGTATTTCTATTGCAGTATTTCTTTGTTTTCACAATTTTCATTTTGAGAAAATGTCGGTGAGGTATTTTTAGTGTCGTCCTTACATGTAGTTAACACCTCCACTAGACAATATGGCGACGAATTCTCGACTACAACGAGCGGACAGCAGAGAATCCATTCTATCACTGACCTCATGTGTCAGCGGAATCGGTTCATGGCAGGTGTGTCTCCCTCTTTCTTTCTTTCCTTTCAATATTTTCTCTATTTTGTCCTTTTTATATTTTGTTATATTAAAATTCGGACCACTCGAACCAGGTTTCCGTCAATTTTTCCGTCGAAACTTCGCCTAGGGGGTTATTTGGGACGCTGCTCACAATTCTGGGGCCGTATGCTCGTCTCTCCCGGCCGGGCGAAGGGCGCCCTTCGCCCGGCCGGGTGAAGGGCGCCCTTCGCCCGAAGGCGGGGCTCGGAAAGAGCGGACGAGTTATGCGCCTTGAATGGCGCATAACTGCACTGCGCTCCAATGCTAAATTGCTGTAATGAGCGCGCTCAACTCGTCCGTTCTTTCCGAGCCCCGCCTTCGGGCGAAGGGCGCCCTTCACCCGGCCGGGCGAAGGGCGCCCTTCGCCCGGCCGGGTGAAAGGCGCCCTTCGCCCGGCCGGGAGAGACGAGCATACGGCCCCTGATGTTGGTTTCTGAATGTCGGTCGAGGACCGCTCGTATAATGTATAGCAATCATCGACTATGGTGCTCCGGTCAAAACCTTAGATTTTGCTTAAACTTTTCGTCGAGGAATTGCTTCGCATGTTGATTACGGATCCAATGTGTTTTTACCTGACTTTGACTGATTTCATGAGATTCAAGTAGGTACTTCTCCACGCCACTACCCAACCTCACAACCAGTCGCCATCATCACTAAACATATCCGCACCTGCTGAAATCGGGAAAATTCAGGAAACTAACGTCTTAGATCTAAGATTTTGTCCGAACCACCCAAATCGACAATATGGGTGTCCCTCGGCCGAAATTCCTCGGAAACGGACATAGTATTTGTGATCAGCGCCTCAAATAACCTCCTTAGGCGAAGTTTCAGCGAAAATTAATTTTTTGACCTAAGCCCTGTCGGTGGAGTCAAAACTTTTAAACAAGAGCGATCCCCCCCACCAAATTGTACAATGTCTGCATATGGAACGAAAACCAGTGATGGCTGTCATTGTCGTAGGTCGGCATTTTATTAACGTGCGTCAGTACAACCGACACTTCCACCTGTAATATTGGATTGTGCTGCGAATACGTGTAGACCGCCATGCTACTGTCTGAAATTTACATTTCCAACACTTACAACTTAGCTTGTTTAGTTCATGTCGATTACTTATCAGAGATAAGTTGATTTACCTCATTTATTTGTGAATAAGCCTCTTGTGTCGTCGCTGCTGCTCCCACATAAATCGTACGATCCCTTCTCTGGACACTATTCTGCTCAAGCATAGCCTTCCAGTGGTCGAAAGAAATTTTCCTCAACCACTTTTCCTATAATTTCGTCGATGGTGATCTAATTTGAGTCAATGCTTAAGGTTTGACCCAAATTCTCAATATGTAGAGGCTATTTTGCACACTGATTTTCGCGATGTGATCTTTTCAAATTCTGGTCGATTCTAGCCTTTTGGTTAGCTGCAGATAAGTAACGATGGCCGTATGATATTAGTGGCGCGAAGGAGTACCTACCCGAATCTCTCGAAATCAATCCAAATCTGCAAGAAGGCATCAGATTTGTAATCAGCATTCCGAATAGCTTACCTACTTGGAATTTTAGCCAAATCGGTGATTTTGACTTGATCACAGATGTCGCCTTTATTGGATGTTCAGTCTGGAACTGGAAAAACAAACATTAGATCCGTGATCAGCCCTCCCAAGAACCACCTAAAGTGAAGTTTGTCCTGAGTCAGGCAGAAAAATTGAATCCGACCTGTGAAGTACCTCAAGTTGAGTGGTGTCGGTCATATTGGGGACACAATATGTCCGATTTCAAGTAACTTTGGCTGTTTCCTTTTGCACTATATTGAGATTTCTGCTACCCTATGGTGTATATCACTCTCTTAAAGTGTCGTTTGTGCTCTAAAAAAAATAAAGAATTTCAGGTTGGCGATCGTGCTCGCATTGATCAGCGTAGTGGAACCGTGGCTTATGTGGGTGCGACGCGGTTTGCCCCTGGTGAATGGATTGGACTTGTTCTCGACGAACCGCTCGGCAAGAACGATGGCTCAGTACAGGGATACCGCTACTTCACGGTTCGTAACTCACCACAATTCAAGAAAAGTTCTTTAAAACTTTTCCTCTATTCTCTGAGATCCGAAGAACATAGATATCAAAATTCGTTTCTGGCAGTTGTTGATTTCTCTTTATATTCGGAGCTACTGTGGCTCTAGTCGAGGGGTTGATCCGCGCCCGGGATAACCAAGCCTTTCATACTTCCGGTGTCGGTCCAAATTACACTGTAACTCATGCAAGCGAAGCTTTGCAAAAAAGGTGTTACACAATGGCTCACTGAGGCGCTCATCCTCCTCCCTCTTCGCTGATCATCTACATTCTTCGATTAAGTTTTTTCTAGTTCATCATGCTCAGCGGAACCTTGGTTCATAGTTCTACAGGTTGTAGTTCGCGACAATTCCTACAACAATACTTGTTTTTAGCAGCAAGAGTACTATTAAAGTTCTTTATCTCTGAACTCCTATTCACCTCTTTCCTCTCAGTCATATCTAGAAAGACTGAAAGCTACCCGATGTTCAAACGTTTTACAGCTTCTTAAACGGCATTGAGAACAGTTCACAGCGAGTGTTTGAACTTTGTAGTTTCATTCTTATATTTATTTGCTGACCCATTCTGAGAAATATTGTTATAGTGTGAAGCGGATCACGGATTATTCTGTAAATCCAGCAAATTGGATCGAATACTTTTGTCGCCTGCCCGATTCAAGTCGCCAACGCCCGGCGAAGGTGACACCAAGAGTCCCTACGCTGCTGAATATGGGTGAGTTACACCATTTCTGAAGGTATATGTACGTTGACCTTATCCTAGCAATTGTTGTCGCTTCGAACACTGATTCTTGGTTTTCATTCTCATTGCTTAATAGCAATGTCAATGTTTTTAGACGAACAAAATGTGCCGATTAAAGTTCTAAGGAATTCCTGATCGAACCTCTTCCAGATTCGATATAGGAGACCGTGTAGTGGTCTCGGGTGGAAAACAAGGTGTCGTGAGGTTTCTTGGTGAGACAGAATTCGCTCAGGGTGTATGGGCAGGCATTGAACTAGAGCAGCCACTCGGAAAGAACGACGGAAGTGTACAGGTAAATTACAAAATAGTTGATACGTTGAGGGTAGGAATTCAGTTGGTTGAATTTGGCAAATTCAACTCTGTGTTTCTAGGGCAAAAGGTATTTCACGTGCAAGACACCTTATGGAGTCTTTGTACCTGCGTCGAAAACACAGAAGTCAATGTCGCAGACTCCGAATAGAATGAAGGTGCCTTTTCGTTCTTTCGTTTCGTTTCTTCTGGAGGGTAAATCTAGATATCATACATATCAGGTCATCCAAACAAAAACCTCGCTTCTGCGACAGAACAGAGGTTTGGGAGGAAGCCGCGAGTCGCTGTCGTCAATTGGTCGCTCAAGTGTAGCATCGTCAAGATTTGGAGTTATTCGGAGACCCAGCCATACAGTGAATCGTTATTATTATTCGCATCTTCTCTTTGTTACCGCTCTCTACTGAATCAGTGAAGTCTTAGCTACCTAAAAAAAAAACGTAACGGATCTCATATTGCGACTTTTTCCTTAATACTTTATTCATAAGTTTTCACTTCGGACTCCACTAATTGTAAGGTGAACTGCTCTGTACCGCAGTTCTCTGGCTACTTTGGATATTTGTACATTTATGTTCAGACTGATACTCAGATAGCTACAGAGACCATTTATCTTTTTGAAGTCTCAAATTTCAGCTCCACAACGCCTCATCCAGTGCTTCGGAAAACGCAACAATAAAGGCACTTCAGGTACAGTATTTTGGTCCGCCTGTACTCTTCTTATCTTTACTTTTACATATGGAATGTTTTACTTATGGTTTTTGTGATTCAGTGGGGATGATCACATTCAGTGTTTTGAGAAGTGATTTTCTATTAGAAGATCTATTTTTGAAATTTTTTAGGAAGCTCTGCAAGAGAAAGAGCGCCATTTAGAACAGGTAATGAGGGAGCGTGACATGGAGCGCTCAGAGATTGCCCAGCTGGGTGATGGAGATACCGAAAAGGTTAGGATTTTTTGATGGTTTTCGTCATCTTCTCTTTAAAAAACCATACAAGTTAGTTGGTGTTCTCTCCTCTTATCAGGTGGCAAAGTTGGAGTTGGAGAAGCGAAACTTGAAAACAGAACTATTAGCAAAAGAAAAACTTATCGAGGATCTCAATTTCCGACTCGAAGAAGAAGTCATATCGAGAGATTGTCAAATTGAAGAACTCAAGAAGGAAATAGCGACAAGTTCGGTTAGTGGTTGTTTAGATATCTTATGGCCTGATCCCGGAGGCTACTATGTTGCAATTAAATGCTCTCTTTTCAGGAGAGTCGTGAATCGGTAGTTGCAAATTCTTCCACGCAAGAGGAAGTCTCTAATTTGAAAAATGAGCTATCCATTATAAAATCAGAAAAAGAGAAACACGAGAGACTGCTGGAGGCTGAGAAGTCGAGCAGTGAGGCCAACCTCAAGCTTGTGGATGCGCTCACTGCGGAGATCGCGATGGTACGCTCATTTCTATCTCATCACTAATCATTTCGAAGAACTGGGTTTCTATCTATTTGAAAAATCATTCCCTGATATGTAGATATTCTGAGTTGAAAATGTTTCAGATGAAGGAGAAAATGGAAAACGAACGTTCTTCGATGAATAATGAGCTCCTGGAATTGAAAACGGCCTTGGAGGAAAAATCCAAATCACTGGCCGCATTGGAGGAGTCATCGAAAGCCGCTACAAGTGAGCTGCAGAGCACAAAAGGTGAGCAGAATGTATGCTGGTTTATGACTCAACGGTTTTGCAGCAGAGTAGTTGATTATTTTTCAAATATTTTTGTAAAATCTTTGCTATCTAAGACTTGTTGTGGCCTCAGAAGGCTATGATGAAATTATTGAAATGTCGAGAGTAATTAGAACCTTAAACGGTGAAAAGAACCGTAGTCAAAAAATCAGGGCGTGGGTTCGTAAGCGGTGTACCCGAAATACACCGCTTGGATGGCGCTAACGTCGTGATTCATCAACGCGCACCTTGGGGCCTATTTTAGGTTTATTTGAAGCATATACACTGTTACAAGTTGGAGGTATTCTAGCGCTCGCTGCGCTCATGAGGTTTTATAGGCTATCGTGCAATCCCCAAATAATTCCAGAATGAACCATTCAGTGCATTAATAAATCAGGGTTTGCATGCCACTCGATGTTTATTTCGTTTATCGCTCTCATGAATTCGAGCCCTAATGAAATTTTTGAGGTGTTGAAGGGCCGAACGATGGATCAAGTCAAGGTTGAGAGAATTACGGTCAAAGTGATTCCAAATAAATGCAGCTAATATGATAATGATGATAATGTCACATTCATTGAAAGTGCCATTTTCAGCCGAATTGATGGCAGCACTAAGCAGAGCCGAAGAACACAAGAAACTCGTCGAACAGCTGACAAATAGTAAGGAATCCGCTGACACGGTGCTAAACCAGGCACTAGACGACGTTCGGAAAGAGCTGGAGATGAAAGTGGAGGAGGCCCGAGTTCTTGAACAGGAAAAGAAGGTCCTGAGCGAGCGTGTAGTTGAAGTTGAAAAAGAACTGAGTGAAACTCGAGACACTCTCGAATCAATGAAGCTACAGAAATACAGTGCAGAAGAAGCTCTTGATGCCATCAGAGCCGAAAAGGATCAGATAGATGAGCGTTTTAGTGAGGAGCGAAGGCAAAAGGAAACCACTATGAATGAGCTTCTGCAAAAGATTAAGTCCATGACAGATGAGAAAGAACGCACGGACACGGCGCTCTTGGACGCCAAGGAAACGAATGAGTTGCTGCTGAAGGAAAAGTGTGAACTCGAAGCTAAAGTCAGGATTTTGACGGAGAACAGTGACGGAGCCATGAAAGAGGCACAGGAGCGTTGCTCAGAGCTGGAGAAGAAACTCAAGAATGTGGACGATGAGGTAATCGTTTAAACTACTTTGCTATTATTTGTAAATGTTATTTCCAAAATATGAACCTTACTGGGTCTATCCAAGGGCGCGGCGAACGTGTAGGAGGCGCTAGTTCCGACCACACGGTCCAGCGATCGATCCTCGTGCAGGCTAGGCAAGCCTTGAATCTTCCAAGGTCGAATGAAATGGTAGCACACTGGTCTGGGAAGGTGGAGACGCTGTTTTCCATCCCTGTAGGTAGAGCAATTTACCATGCCTATACTACTGAGATTGGCGAGCGGTACGTTTTTGTGGACTGTTCAATGCCTACAGCTTTGCTTTTATCGGGCTGATCTATAGGTTGTCGCTCTAGAGATTATCACAGATAGAGATACATCACATAGTACGCTGATGGCAATATGAGAATTTTGTATTTCAAGTTTTTATTTGCTGAGGAACTTTTCAAGGCTTCTAAACGCTTACAGTTGTCGAGATCTTGATAAAGCATTCTTAGCAAGGGTTTTGAGCTATATAATCTTCGAAAGAGGTGAGCGTTGTCGCTTGAGAAGTGGGTGCTTGATGAAGGTCAGCTGAACATCAGCTGGACATCATGAGCGCACTTCTATTGAATATTGGAAATTCCACCGAAACGCCATGATTCACCCCAGGGATCCGATTCATGCGTCTATTATTTGTGAGCCGTCATAATATCAGAACTATTCTCATTGGAAATTATCCACTTAGATGGAAGTCCTAAATGTATATACTCAATAAGGTCGCTCGTTTTGCGTCATTAGTGGGTGCTACTTTCCCTCGGGTGGTCGACCGATCGATCCTTGCACAAGGCTTACCATGCCACCCATCTTTTCGCGGTCGGATAAATTAGTAGGTAAATTAGATCAACCCCGAACACTTTATTTTTTTTATTTTTATTTATTCATCGTGCACTTGACGTGTGGCTTCCAATAACAAGAACGATAAGCAATCAACAAGCGAGGAAGCACACTCAACAAAAACTCAACAAAAACTGAAACAAGAATATGAACCTAGTACATTGTAATACCAAACGTGATGTTCTTGATACTTCCCTATCACTGATCAGGATCCAGCTAACTAGCTAACTGAAGTCACAGTCTACTTCTTACCTTAACATCATTGATTGGCTCTTTGTCGGGTTCCACAGCGTGTTCAGTGGTACTGGTGAAGTTTGCTCTTTCTTAAATGACACAGCGCTTAGAAGAGTACAGTTTCAATTATTAATATGATGATTAGTTATTTCAGCACACTGCATCCATGAGCGCCTTACAGTCGCAACACCAGGAGCTTATTGAGAAGAGCAACAACATAGAATCAAAGTTAGCTGCCGTGGAGAAAACTCTATCGGAAGAAAGAGAGGGGTAGGTTATTGTAAACCATTACTTTCCTACTCTTATTTCTCTTTGACCTTTTTCTTTTTCATTTCTCTTTGAAGCGTTTCTTCAATCCTTTTCAGTTGTGATCGTTTGTAAAACTAAAAACTACGGACAGATCCTCCTGGCTAAAGTCTTTCCCACTTTAATAGAAAGTATTCGTGTTGATAGAACTTGTAGCCCCTAAACTCTTGTTTTTTTGTAGCTACAAAACCAAAGAAAAGGAACTGCAAGACCAATTGGCGACAAATTCAGCCGCATGGAACGCCGCTGAGCAGAAGCTGATGGAAAAGGTGTAGTAGTTTGAGGACTGTAATTAATTCTTCCAGGTCCCTAAATCGTCAAATCTATTTTCTCTTAGATCGCAGAGGAACAGCTTGTCATCGAGAATTTGAGGTCCGAGAAAGCTGCTGTCGAGAATGCGAAGAGTGATCTGGATGAACAGCTGAGGCGATTGGATTCGGACGCTAAAGCGTGAGTTATTCTTTTCTGGTCCTTCTGAGCTTAATGCGACGTCTACCACCGTTGAGTTCTTGTAATATTTTTTGGAGATCTAACAAATCCTCTGTGTGAGGTGGGACCTGAAAAAAAAATGAAGAAATTGAAAAAGATAAGCGTGAGAGGTGGTTTAGGCTAATGGAGAGGCTTGATGCCATGACGAAGCAGAAGGAAAGTGCCGAGGAATCCAAATCTCACTTGGAAAACGAACTTCGACAACAAACGGCAGCCTACACTGCGCTCCAAAGCTCTGTAAGCCTCCCCTAAATGACTTCTGATCTGGATTCAGTATTATCTTTTTATCTTTATCTTTATTACATAACAGTGTTATGTAATAAAGATAAAGAGAAAAAAATGCACACAAACATAAACGTAAAACAAATATCATAGAAGTGTTACAAGAACTATAACATCAACACAACCAAATCAAAATTAATTATGTTTTTTCAAGGTCAATGCTTCAACCCTGGACCAAAGTGAAATGGCAAAAGAGTTGACCAGTGTGACAACATTATGCGCTGAACGATTGGCAGAGATGGGTAGGCTGGAAGGAGTTGTTAAAAGGTATGCGAAGAATAATTTCCTGCGAGGCCATCCTTTTTCCTTCGGGCAACTACGCAAATGTTCATTGAGCTTCAGAAGTCTGTGTGATTCGTTCTTAGAAAAGTAAAATGTTTTCATATTTTTGTTGTGAGTTGCGCGCATGGTGCAGTGGTAAGAGGCGCTAATGAGACCCCACGGTCAAGCGACTGACCTCTCACGGGCTATCTAAGTTTCCCCCTACCGTGGAGTCGGGTAAATTGCTACCAATTGGCCGGGCTAATAACCAATAAAGGCTTGTCTGGGAAGGTGAGGACCCTGACTTGTGCAGTCACTGTGTGGGTCGAATTCACACTCTTCATGTATATACGATTATGAATACAGGACGAATGCATGGCATGAATTTGGGGTTTGATCAACGCTTACTGCTTTAACTTACCCTTATTTCGGAAAAGGGCCCGCGTGGTACAGTGGTAAGGGGCGCTGCTGACACCTGCACGGTCGAGCGATCGATCCCGGCCCGGGCTAACCAAGCCTTCCATCCCTTCGGGGTCGGGTAAATTGGTACCAAATTTGTCTGGGAAGGTAAAGTCACTGACCTAGTATAGCGGCTGGCCCCCGCAGGTCATTGTATAGGCCAAACACGCATTCACTAAGCCTCTACGACTCTGGATTGAATACGAATGCGGCGGCGCGTCCTTAGGGGACTGATCAACGCCGGCACCTTTACCTTTTACCTTTACCTTTATTTCGGAAAAAGACTATATGCGCTTGCGAAGTGAAAAGTAATTTTTTTACTATTCCCATTAACACAATGCCCGTTTTCACTCTATGGTACTCAGTTTTAGCTCAATTTTAGCCTCGAAGATAAGGTTCGTGTGATGGAGACCTCGAAGTCTGAGCTCAACAACAAGCTGAATGATGCAGAGGAACGATTTAAGAAGTTGAAGAAGGAAAATGAGATCTCAGCAAAGGAGGTGGGTGTTTCATAATACTCGGAAGAAGTTGAATCAGGCTTATTTTGTCCACTAGAACCCCATCCGTTATTAAAAGGCGAATTGGTAGTGTTGCGGTGTTGCGTAAATAATCAATTTGGTGAATGTTCGTGCTCAGCAATCCTTTTCCAGCTAGAGCAGTCGCTAGCCCAAGAGACGACAATGAGGACAAAGTTGGAAAACGACGTGCGCTCGAAAGTCGAGATGATCTCGTCGTTGCAAGCGGCCACTGAATCGTAGTGTTTTTCATCCTTTCCTTTTTCAACGTAGTGTGGCGTTATCGCTCTCACTTACTAGATCCTTTGCCTAATTTTCTTCATTCAAGGCTCAAAGCTAAGCTAGCGGAGAACAGCACTACTCTGGAAAAACTCCATTCTGAACTCTCCAGCCGATGTACCGAAATTGAAATTGCTAATAAGGAGGTGTGGTTGATTCAAGATTTTGTGGTTCTCGTCTCACCAAAGTGGTATTCTAGCTATCTACTTACTACATTTTTTTATTTATTCACTTACATCATATGAATTCATTGACTTTATTTATTCATTTGTTGACTATGACTTCGAAGCTTCTTTTTTTTCATTCTCTTGGCGGCCGCAACGGGGTCAGAACTTTTGCGACTGATTAAATATAATAATATTAACTATTTTGGGACTCCCAAGAATGTCTTTTTAGAAGGAAGACGTGCGAGTAGAAAAGCAAGCGCTCGAGGTCCAAATATCAGCAATGACGAAGCAGGTGCAGGAGCTGGAGCAAAAATTTGCCGACTCTCAGGAAGCCCGGTGGGCATATTTTTTGGAATGACGGGTCCGATGTTTGTATTTAAAATTATTATATAAAGCTGCACATTGCACACTGAGATGTTTTCTCCCGTTCTTTTCTGCAGTTTTTCTTTACTGATTGATAACCTAGTGTTTGTCGTTTTGTATTTCGTGCTCGGGCAATACCTCATGAACTCACCTGTTGTGCTGCCGGTCCTATTTGGTTTTCACAGTTATTTTTTATTTGTAGTTTTCATTTGAATTCAGGAGAGCCGAAAAGGAAAAGCAAACGCTCAACGATGAGTCGGAAAATTCAAAATTATGTGAGGAACTGAAGTTGGCGAATGACGAGAGAAACAAGGTTAGTGTTCCTGTCCTTTTCCTGTTTGAAGTCATAGATTTCCCGTCTTCAATGCCAAATTTGATGGTTCATTTTTTGAAGTTGCAAGATGAATTGAAGCAGAACATCGACGAAATATCACGTATGAATGCCGAAATTGACCAATTCAAGGCCCTAGACGAAGAGTGAGTTTTTGTTTCAAATTTTTATTTTGAGAATGAATTCTTGTTGTAGTGATTATTTTGCTGCTCGTTGTCACTTCCCTGAATCACTGTTAGTTACTACTCAATTGAAATTCTGGAAAGTCTTCGGTCTTTAACGGTACATTTCAGGAGAAAACGGGTAATAGCCGAAGTAGAAAAACTTCGCAGTGAAAACAACGATGCTGAGGCAAAATTGAAGCAATTCGAATTGGAAAAAGAAGAGCTGGTAGATTCATTTGCTCGTTATTGGGTGTACCATTATTTATTTTTCCAAATTGTGCCTTATTTTCAGTTGAAAACTGTTAATTCAAGCAAGGACAGGGAGGCTGCTACAGCTGAGCTCCTTAACAAGCAGCTAGAGGAGTCCCACCGAGCGAATGCGGATTACAAGGAGAAACTGGAAGAGTGAGTACCTTTCGTTGGGGCGATACTTATGGGGCGATACTTATGTATTAGATAATTGCTACTACTATCCATAACGATAGTCTCTTTATTTCCATTTGTATTTTTTAAATTTTATTTTATGAGCCGTGCATGTTTAATTTGGCTTCACCTTGTGACTGTCGGCAGCTACCCTTGTACTAAAAATAGATTTTCGTGGTAGCGTCACTACTTTCGATAATTTTAAGGTCCAAGTTGGTAAAGGCAGAGTTGGAGAAGCTTCGAGGCGAGAAAGCTGAACTCGAAGTAAGGTTGAGCCAGGTTGAATCGACGAAGGAAGGACTGGTGCGTTTTCGTTCTTCGTTGATGCAGCAAACCACGTCCTTAGCTTTGTTCGGCCCGATTTTTCTTGTTTTTATTCAATTTATGTAAATCCGTAGTCATCCTTTGCAACCGATGTTTTGTACAGGCGAGATTGTGTCACTTTTGGAGAGCTTCTGTATAGTGGTGGCTGTCCGTCTGCTAACACCTTATAATATTATGAGTCCTCAGTGCTGAGTTTAAAAGTCCATCGTGAAATTCGTCTGAGTAGTGTTCTAAATGTCATTCTGTGAAAAGCGGTTTTGAAAGTATATGCTTCTTAGGCCGTTAATCAAACCCAACGAAGGGGAAATAGAGATTTTCCTACAACATCGAGCAACCCACACATGTTCAAGAATTATCTATTTGTGTTTCATATAGTTCAGTTTCAGTTGAAAACTCAACAATCAAGCAAGGACAATGTGAACGAAACTATTCAACATCTAAATAAACAGCTCACCGAGGCGAATGCTTTGACCGCGAACATTGATATGGAGAAGAAGAAGTGAGTGCCTCCAATCGAAGTTTTAGTGAAACAAAAGCCTGACTTTTTGAAGGCTTCTTTCTGAAATGGACGAGTTGTCAAAAAAATTTGCTGCTGGACTAGATTCTGAACGAGTTGTCAAAGAGGAACTGGGTTCTGTGAAGCTCCAGTTGAATCAGCTCCTGGAAGAGGTTTGACTCCTACTCCTTTCCTTCTTCAGTTTTTTTTTGAATGGGATCACGAAAATAAAAACTCAGGATATTGATAGTGTACCCTCGTTGGCTGTTTTGTGATCACAATTCTTACTCCTTTAATTGCTTCATGTTCGTTCTTACGGCTGTATTCTTTGTATACACCTTATTTTGGATTGATTGCTTCGAGGATAGGTTTGGTGGTGAGAGAGCACTATTTCCAAGACCAATTTAAGTCCTAAATCAGTTTTCACATTTTTCACGATTTTTCGTTTTCACTTCTGTTCTGTTACCCATTCATACTGTAATGATCCAGTTTAGAAGAAATCCTTGACTGAAGACCTACAGAAGGCATTGCAGAATGAGGCCGATATGAAGGAAAAAATAGAGAATATGAACAAGGAAATGGTAAGTTGCGTTGTACTTTCTGTATGTTCCATGAAGACATCGAATATTGAAGATTATACGCCGAAATTCAGCAAGCATCGTCCATTTCTGTCTGTAATCCTTCTGTTTAGAAGAACGCACAGGATCAAAATCAAGAAGATCTGAAGTTGATCAGAGCGGAAATGCTGCAGACAGTTGGGACTTCCTCAAGAGAGGTCTGTCGCCGGATTCCTCTTTTCACAAAATTCTGTTATTTCCGTGGCTCTATCGAGAACTTTTTCCGAACTTTTTCCAATTTTGGCAAAAAAAATCAGCTTAGGTGGCCAACGAACTGGCGGAGGCTGCCCAGAAGGTTAAGTCTATCACGGAGGAGAAGACAACGTTGGAGAATGAAATGAAACGATTGCAAGAAGAACTATCTGAAAAACAGAAGGAGGTCAGCTACATTTTTCAGGCGTTTAGTTTATACTCATCTTTCGTCACCATTGTCAGTTTGAGAAGAACTCAGGTAGGTATAAGTGGTAGACGAATACTGTCACGGTCTTGATGTTTTGGTGAATATCTCAGTCAAATTCCTCGTTTTTGTCCTTATGTCTGTATTTCAAGGTGATTTCGCTTAGACTCGTCGAAGCAAACGCGAACGTTCTCGTTTCTGAAGCAAAACAAAAAATGTGAGTGTTTTAAAGCATCAGTCACTGTTTATGCATTTACCTACGTTTCCATCTTTGTTTTTCGTTTATTTGTTTATTTTCTCCTGTTTCACATCTGATCAGTTTTTTAGACGTATCATTTTTGTCCTGAGTATTCATGGGGTCCGTCTCTTATGCCTCGTCTTGATCGTGATCCTCTTTTAGTGCTTCTCCCGCTTTGCTGGGGTGTCATCACTCTGCCATCATGTCTCACTCCAGAGCTCTTCTCCTGGGTTCATCATCACCCAGTGTCTTGTGCGCCTTATCCTTTCTAAATAATATACTATCGATCAGTCTTGCGATTTTGACAGTTTTTATCTATCCTCTCAACTTGGGTATGACGCGTCTACCGTTTTCAGCTGTTTTCCAACAAACCAGTCGCTTTTTCCTGCCTAGGGCAAGATTGACCCTTGGTCGTACAGATGATGATGAAGCTAGGGTTCAACCTCTCGGCTTTTCTATCTCCTTGAATATTCCCCTAGTTTTACTTTAAAGGAGTTAATGTTGCTACTCTCTGTTTTCTTCATTCGAATACATCTACAGCGACCTCTACAACGAGCTGGAGCAGGACTGGCAGAAGAAGCAAATGCGGTTGTGTGAGAAAATCGACGAACTTAACACTGAACTAGAACATGCGAAAAGCCGAACTCAAAGCGAAGAGATAGACGCGCTCAGGAGAGAGGTAGGTGGCGCCATTTTCCCATTCACCCTTTTACTTTTTACCTCATAGTAATGATGTATTCAGTTGGCTTTCACGAATTCTATCATTGCCGACCAACGAAGGAAGGAGGTCAAGTTGAAGGAAGAGATTGAGTCGTTGAAGAACTTTTCGACTGATTCGTGAGTTCGATTTTAGTTTCAATTGGCACCCGAATTCGGTGGCTTTCATTTCTAATTTGTTTTTCTTGTGAACTTTGTGTAGTTCATTTTCTCTTCCATTTTTTCCATCACCGGATCTTCGACGGTATTTTCATTTTTCCACGGTCAAAGTAGCTGAATATGTTCCATCAATCGGACCACTTTCATGAAATCTGAAGGGCGTTTGCTAGGAATTCCGAATCTGATAGCTCATTTGAGAAAATACAATGTTTCTATAGAGAAAGCGAGCAATAAAAGTCCAACTTCAGCTTGATGCTTAGGTTTTGCTGATTTTACTCGATTTGTCGGAAACTCCGGGTGAAATTCCGGTGACACATTTTGAAGCTGAACACCGGCTGTTGTAGTGAAATTTACCTGCCGGAGTCACTGTTACTTACATCGAGCTGATTCCCAATGTCCTTGAAGGACATCTGTTATGTCCTAATAACAATGTCGGTATTTGAGAATTTCCTTTTCAAGATGAATGGGTTACCTTTGCTCTTACTGATCTACTTGGTGCCGGTTGTGATATTGTAATAACTCGATATTTCTTGTACTTCGCATGATTATTGTAGTGTGTCCCTTTGTGCATAATAAATGAACATTCACATACGATAAGCAC
The DNA here is from genome assembly GCA_030553155.1 of Nippostrongylus brasiliensis. Taxonomy (NCBI): domain Eukaryota; kingdom Metazoa; phylum Nematoda; class Chromadorea; order Rhabditida; family Heligmosomidae; genus Nippostrongylus; species Nippostrongylus brasiliensis. The sequence goes on from CP130734.1 coordinate 31,704,310, forward strand.
ACGGAACATTCAAAAAATCAGTTTTATGCTCACGTATTTGTTACAATTCGAAATATTTTATTTTTTCTTTTGATTCCTGAACACTTTAACTTGACCTTACATCGTGAATTTGAATTACAGTAGTAGAAAGACTATGAGGAACATGGTATCTTCTTCATATTTGACAAAATCATTGCAGGTTAACAACCGAGGTGAAACGGCTGTCAGTTGGAAACCGTGAGGTAAAGCCGAGAGCGTACTGCGATATCTGTGAAGAGTTCGATAAGCACGAGACCGAGGTTAGTTTATTCTCGAAGGCTTTTCAACCAGGGTTCTTCCTGTTGTACATGGATGATTCCAGGGCCCAGATTCATGAACGGAACGAGCGGTCTCCGATACCTGGCCGGCGCTATACCCGCTTTATACCGCGAATCTGCAGCCATTTCTGATTCGTGAAGGTCGAGGTTCCGGAAACCTCGACGGCTTATGACGCAGCTGCTGTAATCGCACTCACTGCGGGCAAGCGCTGTAGACACATTATTGAGGCTATTGATAAACACCATAAACCGTAGAGGTCTCCGAAACTCCGTCTCATTGCGAGGTTTCGCAGGCTCGAGATAAACCCCGTCTAAACCGCAGCGTGCGTTCACGGGTACCGCTTCGTGCGCCGCTCGGGGTATATTTAAGGGTTTATAGTGCCGATACCCATTGTGAATCTGGCCCAGAAGATTTTTATTAATTTTATCATTCGTCCAAGGAAGCGTCGAAAAAAAAACAATGGATAGGAAAAACTCCGAAGCACTGTTTTCACTATTTTAGGACTGTCCGAAACAAGAGCAGGAAGAGGAAGCTCAGGTCAAGCCGAAAAAAGCGTTGCCGCCGGCTCGAGAATACTGTGATTACTGCGAAGGTAAGTTTTCTTCCCCAATTATCTCATAGTTTCTCAGAAATGGAGAATTTCATTTATTACCCTCAATTCTATTATTTCCTTTTTATAATGTTTTTTCCAGTGTTTGGTCACGACACGTTCAACTGTGCAACACATGAGAAAAAGAAGAAAAAAGATTACACTTTCTAACCCGTCATATCCAGCATTTGTAGAAAAAATTGTATGTAATTAGGTGATTAGTAGTATTGATAATTGATTTTGCTTGTAAATTAAGCATGGGTTCAGATGGTAGGTTTAGGATTTTAGTCAACAGGTGTTGCTCGATTTCTAGTTGAAAAAATACCTCATCGTCAAGTTAATAATCATGATCTACTTAGCAACAAACCCATGTTCACTTACTAGCTCACCCTGGTGATTTCTGTACATTTCTTTCAAAGCTCGAATTTTCATTTGTTTAGCATGTCTTGATGTTGTTTTATCGTCTCGTTGTACGATACATAGTTATTCGAGTTGTCGTTTTCAAACGCGGTGCCTTACTTAGAATTTCTAGTTAAGTGCTTGTCAATAAAATGTTTAGCATGAGATGGTCGTACTTGTATCATTCCAGTGTAAGGTATTTTTATTTTGTGGCTTACATAAACACATAAGTATATGCAATTCGAAATAGTTGGAATAGCTAAATTCCTTCTATAGCTGACCCTCTTCGCTGAGGTGTCCAAGGACTGGTGAAGTATTTCCTTATTATATGATCTTCTAAAGGAATGGAGAAAACGAGAATATAATGCTGTTCCTTGTTGCTGCTGCGCTATCCATGTGCACGTAGTGCAGAGGTAAGAAGTGCTTCTGACACCCGCACGGTCGAGCGATCGATCCCGGCCCTTGCTAGCTAACCCTTCCATCCCTTAGGAGTCGGGTAAATTTGTACCAGACTTGTCTGGGAAGATAATGACACTGACTCGGTACACACTCTGGTCCCACAAGTCATTGTATAGGGCAAATACACATCCACCATGCTTCTATGATTCTGAATGGAACACGAGTATGTGGCGCGTCCTTGGGTAGTGACAAGCGTCGAGCACTTTAGCTTTTACCTTCACCATTCACTGTTCAACTCTCAATCCATTATTGGGTAGAACAGCGAAAAGAAGGAGCTCCTGTTGCTCTGGTGCCGATATGGATCAATTGATCGATAAATCATCTTTTGGTCGCGAAGAGAAGCTGACAAGACGCAAAAGGAATGTGTATGGGAAAACTTTAATGGTAAAGTGGTAGACTGGCATTCTTGTTCCATTCAGAATCGTAGCGGCATGATGAATGAATACGTATTTGACCTGCACTGCAGTACCGGACGCGCCGCAACGATAAAACGACGGTAGCGGCGCCTCGGAGCGCCGCAATGCGCCGTTTCGGTGTCCACGCGTGGTGACCCAGGTGGAGCCAACCGCAGTTCATTTGCGCCCCATGTCCAACGAGGGGCCACGCGTGGTAGCTCCTTCAAGCCAACCCGGGGGGTCCCCTACCAGGGTCAAGCTGGAGGTTCGAGAATCGAAGCTGGGGGCTCGTATTTGGCTTTCGTCGAGTGGGGGGTCGTATCGGATGGGTCGTTTATTAGGAGCGTAGGATGTCAGTACTCTAGTTGTGTGCAGCACTATTTTATCCCAGTTTTATTATTCAATTCTATTCAAATATTTATTTTTGTTTATGTTCTGACTAGTGCAGTCATATGAAAAATTTTGCCTTTGTCGAAGTGTTAATTAATATTAGCCCATTTATAGAAAAAGGAAACTATCAGTTCCTCACCCATTTCATTTTTTGAAATGTAAGAAGAAGATGTGGACAAAAGAGGAGAGAAACCAACCGTGTGCATCCGCATGGTTTTATGACAACCAAAAAGATAACGCTTACATATTACAACACACAAGGGAATTCAAACGACATATAAGTGCCTTGATTGTTTTTTTAATAATTTTACTACCGAACTCTTGCCTTTCCGGACTCTGAAAGGAGCAAACAAACATTTTCAGGAGGGAAATAGACGAAGAAAGATCGGCGAAACGATAAGCGTCTTCTACTACAAATGGGAGAAGAGAAATGGATATTAAGACGGCGAGCGATCATGAATTAGCACTTAATAAAGATTCGACTGACATATTCCATACATATCAAACAATACTACACAAAATATCAGCATATTTTACTATTAAAACGTGACCGATTTCGCCGCGTTGTTCTTCGGTAGCGGAGGAAGTGGAAAAGTTAAATATTTTTCAGGAACGACTGAACATGACGCGATGAAACTTCACATACTATAGAATCGAGTTCCCTCTTAACGTTGTTGTAAAAATCAGACTTGGAAATCACGTTCTTCTTGGTGAAAAGGGCAGGTTCGATTTAGCTTCGATTTTCGCCTGAAATCAAAGCTAAATCGAACCTACCCTGTTCACCAAGATGAACGTGATTTTCAGGAACAGTTGTTTAACTGAAGATAGATTAAATCCTCTAGTTTCAAACACCGTTTACAGTTCGATTGAACCTAAAAAACTGACAGAGGTATAACTGTTTTACTAACATCACTGCTGGTCCAGTGCAGCACGTCGCGCGGCGACCGATTTCGCCGCGTTGTTCTTCGACAGCAGTGGCAGTGAAAAAAATAAATGTTTTTCAGGAAGGACTGGACGTATTGCAATGAAACTCCACATAATATAAATTTGAGTTTCCTTCTAACATTGGTGGAAAAATCAGACTTGAAAATCACGTTCTTCTTGGTGAACAGGGTAGGTTCGATTTAGCTTCGATTTCAAGCGAAAATCAAAGCTAAATCGAACCTACCCTGTTCACCAAGAAGAACGTAATTTTGGAGTCTGATTTTCTCACCAAGGTTGAGAAAAAACTCAATTTTATAGTGTGTGAAATTTCACTGCGATGCGTCCAGTCGTTTCTGAGAAATATTTATTTTTTCACTGCCACTGCTACCGAAGAGAAACGCGGCGAAATCGGTCGCGTTTTAATTGTAAAATATGCTGATATTTTGTATAGTATTGTGTGATATGTAGGAAATATGCTAGTCAAAATTTTATTTTTATTTTTTTATCAAGTGCTAATTCAAAATCGGTCGCCGTCTTAATCTCCAATTCTATCCTTCCATTTTTAGTAGAAGATGCTTCCATCGTTTCGCCGATCTTTCTTCGTCCATTTCTCTCCTGAAAATGTTTGATTGCTTCTTTCAGAGTTCGGAAAAGTGAATGTTCATTGCAAAATTTTTGTTCTCAGATCAAGCCTATGTAACAAGGGGGTCGTACTGGGACCGCCACTAATAGAGGGGGGTCGTAAATTTTTTGCAGAAATCGAACCTCAAGCTTGAGCCTGTCCCCTACTCCTAGCATGGAACACTAGGAAAGGACGCGCCTCTATCTATAGGTGGCGAGGAGAAGGTGGAGTCTAATCGGTGGTGAGTCACCAAGCGAGGGACCGAAGGGGCTACTGAATCCGAAAATCGAGGGGTCAAAAAATCGACTGAAAACAATTTCTACGAATTTGGGAAAATTGTATATGAAGGGATAGAGCTCAGGCTGCTGAGCTCGGATATATACTTATTTTTGCTAATAAACCAATTTTAAAGAAGTTGTTTGGAAGCGGTGGGTTTCGGCGCTCCGAGGCGCCGCTACCGCAGTTTTATCGTTGCGGCGCGTCCGGTACTGTACTAATTACGGGGCCGCAATGTAGAGAGGAGTGCTTTCGCATTCCCAGGTAGGTGTGGTACCAATTTACCCGACCCCAGAGGGATAGAACGCTTGCTCAACCGAGGTGAGTGTCGATCACTCGGCGATGAGGGTGGGAGTATCGCTTCATGCCGCTTCATTGGGTGCGAAACTTTCGCAGTATTTTATAGTGCTTTACATTTTTCCGAGAAAGGGATCTTACGACCGTGTTTATTGGAAGGCACTCAGCCGTGAGAAAGGTGGGCATATGAAACGAAGTCGTTCATCTTACTTCTGACATCGCGTGCCACTCCACCCATGTAAACATCATTGCGGAACACTTCTTATTGTTCGTCCACTCGACTACACTCATCTCGGTCGGAATACGCATCTATTTTTAGACCAATCTTACGAGTGCTTCTGGAGGCAGCTCCTGCTTATCTATAAATAACAATGATAAGATTGTTAGAAAAGTCAGTGTTTTTACCTTTCCAGGCAACTCTAGTAGTAATTTACCCGACCTTGGAGGAATGGAAGGCCTGGTTAGCCTGGGCCTGGATCGATCGCTCGACCGCACGGGTGACAGTTACGCCTCTTACCACTGCACCATGCAGGCCCTGAAATATGAAGTAAATTAATAAAAGAAAATATGAAATAACAAAATAAATGAATAACACGCCACAGGTGAGCATATTGATGGGAGGGAAACGTTTGCGGAATTTGGCGAATAACATAGTACCAGAAGTATCCGTGGCATAGTTTCTGGGGCAGAATGAATTTTGGTTAGAATTAGTTTTAAAGTGAATATCGTTTGTAGAATCGTTTTATTCGGAACAATGTTTTGTGGGTGATTGTGGAGCTCTTCAAAAATGATGACAATTCTGCTTAAATAGCAAAATCGAGCTGTGATTTTTCACAGGACCGTATGTTTGTTCAAGTGGGCAACGGTGCTGGAAAGCAGCCGCCATTCGTTTCGGCTAGTTTACCAAGAACTCACCATTTGTTTTGATAATCTGTATATTCCTGCCCTTTGTGAAATTCCTTATCACATATGTAGCTCCTTGAAGGCAGCTGAATTTATCTTTGAAAAAGTAAGCTTTTTCGCTATCTTCTTCGAGTTGTTCTCACCTGAGCATTTGGCAGTGGCTGCTTGTCCCATTTATAGCGTTTGTCCTTCCGTTGTATTATTCCTCTCTTACCTTCGTAGAGAAGCAGCGGCAAAATATGGGACTCGCTAGTCCTTCTTCCACACAACAGAGGGAACTTCGAGTCTAATTCTTTTTCACTACTTCAGTCAAATTCGTTTCATTTTTAGAGTTTTTTCTTTTATAATGCTTCATAAGGTCGCATGTGTTTTCTGTAAAATTTGTTTCTTCTAACCTTCCGATGACCTTCTCGGCTCCCGAGTGTTGGTTTAATTAGGGTCAGTTGCAGGACGAGCCAAGGGCGTTTACTCCTTTCCATCGGAAAATCTCTTATGATAGTAGATGAAATATTTTCTTAAGTCTAATTTGTGTAGCGCTCTAATTTGTGTAGCTGTTTTGTGTTGACGTTTAGTTTTTTGTAGTGATGTTTCTGTTTGTTTTTGTTGTTCCTAGCGCTTCCTTGGACGTAGTGAAATAAATAAATAAATAAATAAATAAATAAATAAACTTACTGCCTTTTAGAAGGTCGTCACGTCCTCTTTCTATGAACAACACCCTGTCATCCCGACGTCAAACTGGTCAACTGGCCCGTCACTTTTCATCCGCACCGCCTGTCCTGTGCCGGAAACCTGTCCTTGTTCTTCCGCCGTATTGATCCGTCTGTCAACATTGAACGTGCAGTCCCCTACGAATCCTCGATCTGATTGTTTTTCATTGATTTTGAATTCAATGTTCTTCATCGACACTTCTTTGATGATTCCATTTCCTGCGTTTTATCTGGAATAGTAATTACGCGGTGCAGTTACACTTTTCACCAAACAAACAAATTGAGAAGGAACTCGGGGGATGGGGGTGGAGAACAATGTTCTGCCAGCCATCTAAATTAGAAATGATCATCTGCGAGGGTGGTGTTTGGTGAGGAACCCCATTTCAAGGACTTTACTCCAGGGCGCATCCGTTACTGACGGTGTCAGTCCCGTGGTGTTTTGTTTGACAACGACGACGACCGATCGCTGGTTGTCCATTTGGCGCTTTTCACGTTGTTTTCATCACATCCCCATCTACACACCGAATGGCAGGAATGACAGCTAGCCAGCCAGCTGTTTACATAAGATGGATACAAATCCCCAATCACAATTCCATCCAATTAGTTGCAATTCTCCGACCAAGTCAGTTCCTCATACTCTTCCGTGTTCATGTCGCACAAATTCACCAGTCCATATAGGCTCACACTACAAAATTAGGTATAAAAGGTAAAGGTAAAGGTGCTGGCGTTGATGAGTCCCCTGAGGACGCGCCGCCGCATTTGGGTTCAATTCAAGTCGTCGAAACATAGTGAATGCGTGGTTGGCCTATGCAATGACCTGCGGGGACCAGTCGCTATACCGGGTCAGTGTCTTTACCTTCCCAGACAAGTCTGGTACCAATTTACCCGACCCCAGAGGGATGGAAGGCCTGGTTAGCGCGGAACGGGATCGATCGCTCGACCGTGCGGCCGTCAGCAGCGTCTCTTACCGCTGTACTACGAGGCCCTAAAATTAGTATAAAAATTAGTAAATTAGAATTACAGTTTTAAAATTACAGTTCTAAATTTGATAGCGATGATCAGAATTACAATTCGTAGAACTATCTTTACTTCATCTTGTTCGGCGTTTGTCCCACTTTGAAGTAGGGTCCGCTTTCCTATCCTTTGACGCCATACCGCTCTAGCGGAGTCAGGATGAATTTCTTCTGCTTTCAGATCTACATGAATCGTATCCAGCCAGCGCTGTTTCATATATCTCCTCGATGTTGTTCCTTGTATGTCCACAGCGAGTCCAGTCTTGCATACCGTGTTATCTCTTGCTCGGAGCAGGTGCTCTTACCTCCTTAAACGTGACTCGAAGTTTGTCGGGAATTGTAGCGGCTCTAAACCGTTGCCCCATCTGTTACCCGTTACGATCAAGTCGCGTTACGCTTGCCATCTACCTCAACATTTTCATTTCCACGACGTTGACTCGGTGCCGGTTTTCTTTGGTAGCAGATTTTTCTTCGTCAATGGTGCTGGCCCTTACCAGTTCTGTTCCATCAATCGTAATTGCACCAGGGTCATTCAGTTGGGTCGGACCGAACTGCGCCAGTCGATTACTCTACGCTTGCACTACCACTTTGAGGGTTCTAGCGGAGGGAACAGGCTCTTGATAGCTTTTTACAAGTGGAGGCGTCTCTCTGTCTTGAATTGTTAGTCCAGAACTGAAACGCATTTTTGGGTGATACTTAAGATTAGAAACGGCAGGATAGTTTTTCGCAACCTCAGACGGACCGACGTAACCTTGCCCCGCGTGGTTTCCCCCGAGCGGCAACCGATGGCTATGGAAGTGACGTGAGTGACAGAGTTATGCGACAAAAAACATGGCGGATTTGTCGGAGCACTTGAGTGAATAGTGTCCGTTGTTGGGATCTCTCGGGGGAATTGACGCGAGTCCATTTCCCAATCACCGCCGCTGTTCTCCACGAACACCGTCGTTGTCCTTTCTCCCACGTCACAAAAACGCTCATTTCCTTCAGTGCTCTTCTATCGTTCCTGCAATGACGTAATTAAATAATGAAATGAACAGCAGAAAGTCAGGTTCGCTGCAAATCGAATGGAGCAGAGTCCACCCCCTTCATTTCTTTGATTGCTCATTTTCTGTTTTAGTTGTTAAATAGCGGATTTTTGTCCTTACTTCAATGCAATGCTCTCTAGGCGAGTGGATCTGCTTTGCTTTCCAATATTGTCAAAGCGACATTCTATAAATTTTTGACGATTGAACCTTCATTCAAAGTGTTCAAACTAATTTCTTACTAAACTCACCACAGTTCCCTAACTGATTTACAAAACTCAGATAATCATTGTGATTACTATAGCTGAACGTATCTATCATTGTCATGTCATCAACCTTTAGCATGGAGTTGTCTAAATGTTCCTGGACTTGGTAGGAGCCCCGATCATATAGTGAAACCTCGCTAACATGCTCCGTGAAAAGCTAGTCCGCCTTCCATCTATGAGCTTTGGACGGAATTTATTGGGTGAAAAGCTGTTCGAGACATCTTCGAACTCTATTCGGGTGGAGCCAGTGGTCGCTGAGCTGGCTCATCCCCCCCCCCCAAGAAAAAACTTAGTAGTCAATATTCCGATCTTAATGTGTTGGTCTGAATGAAACACGAATGTGTGACATGCCGTTGGGGGACTTATCAACGTTGACAACTTTGCTTTTACCTTCCATAAGAGCGTTTCAGATGGGTTATGATGGAGTGAATGTAGATTAGAGGTAGAAGCACGTGAACTCATGAAAAACTCATGGCGCAGACGAACATTAGACGACACGCCATCGCTGGAAAGGGTCCATTACGGTTGGCTTAGGATTGCAGTCACTGCTCATTATTCTGTTTTGTTCCACTGAGACATGATCTAATATTCCCCCGTCGCACATCCAGAAGCTCTGTGTTGCTTTTTCAAGGTGTTCCTGTTAGTCCTGCTAGGAAACTTGCACTTGAGTCGCCATTTTCCGTATAGTTTGCTAGCTCTTTCTCAGCTATCGTTCTTGCAAATACACACAATGCTCTTCCTATATGTAAGCTTTATTTTTCCAGTTTCCTCTCCTTGAAGACCAATGAATTTTTCCTGAATCTCATCCGGGTAGGCTCAACAATAGTAAAAGGCGCTATAGACATTCAGTCGGTCGAGCGATCGATCCCCGCCTGTGTAAACCAGCCTTTCATCCATCCAGAATAGGGTAAATTGGTGCCAGTCTCGTCTGGGAAGGTAAAGACACGGACTTGGTATAGCGGTTGGCCCCCGCAAGTCATTGTGTAGGCCAAATGCACATTCCCCATGCCTCTGTGATTTTGAATGTAATACGAATGCGACGACGCGGCCTCAGGGAGCTGACGAACTCCGGCACCTTACCTTTAGCTTACCCTAACTCACCCGGGTAAGATCCGTTTCCTGGATCGAGGTGATCGGAGAAGGTCTAAACGATTACAGTGAACACGAATAACCTGACATGTCCCACTGTATGAACGCCCCTCATCATATTATCTTAGCAATTTCTTAATTAGTGATAGAATTTTTGTTTTTTGATATTTTTCTGATTCATTTCTCCTCGGCATAGGAAGTAGCCACGAGGTGCGTTAAAAGTAGCAGCAAACGTAGAGCAATCTGTGCTGAACACTCCAAGAATGCGCCATGCATTCACCTTCGTTCCAGGACCGTATTTTTTTTTGTTGTTCTTGATCTTTCGTGATCTCATCCCCATATTTTGGATATAAGCTGCTAAAGCAGAGGGCGCATATAATCGTGGAACTCACCATCGGGCTGTGGAATGCACGTCGCCCAACAATTCAAGAAGTCGTTCGACAGCTAACTATACCGTTGACAAGATAATCGCAGCATTTCACATCAGGCGAACAACCACTCATTATCGGTACCTAATCGGTAGTCTTGAAGCTTTTCGCTGAGTGAGTTAAAGTGCCTGAGTTCGTTCATTCTTTTTCATTGCAATATCATAACTGTATAGAGAAATTAAGGAAAATATATAAAGAAATTGAAAATAAGTGTAAAAATGAAATTGTAGCATGATTACGTAGTGAACTTGCTGGACTAACGTGGGCTTCTTCTCATGATGATTTACATTGTTTTAATCAATTATTAAGCACCTAGTGGACGCGTGTGGTACAGCGGCTAGAGGCGCTACAGACACTTGCAAGGTCGAGCGATCGATCCAGGATCGGGCTAACCAAGCCTTCCAACCATTCTGTGTCGGGTAACTTGGTACCAGACTTGTTTGGGAAGGTAAATACACTGGTATAGCAGCTGGCTTCCGCAAGTCATTGTCATGGTTTTGTTTGGAACATGAAATATGGCGTTGATCATCGATTCGCTCGAGCGGGCGCCAGTAACGTCTCCATTCGTCATTGTAGCGTGCCATGGTAGACCAGTGGGTCCTGCTCGCTCGAGGAACACGAAGAGCATCGAATCGATCGTTCAGGGATTTGACGAAGAAGTCCGAGCAGCGCAAAGGTGGGTGACCTGGTGTTCTTCTGACGTCCCGTGGAATCCAGTCAGTAACGGCTCTCGTCCAACGGTCGTCACGAAATCGCCATGCCAATGAAAACCATGCCAATTAGCTGTAATAAAATGCTCTGTCAGAATTAATGGATTTCTCCACGCATTGCTAACAATTGTTAATAATACAATACATAATATAATCACCTGTATCACCTGTCGTCCCTTGATCATCGATTTGCTCGAGCGGGTGCCAGTAACAATAATACAATAATAATACAATAATATATAGGGTGGTAAGAAAGTCTTGAGCCACTTTGCTTGAAAGATTCAGAACTTCCGACTTCTGAATTGTATCCATGACCTAACATGTGGTAGCTGTTAGTCATTCACTAAGCACCATTACCATGGGTATAAATAGCCGAACCCTCTTCTTTAACTGCAGATACGATGTCATTTCCACAGGAGTCTATTTGAGACCTCATCTTTAATCGAAATCTGGAACGAAGGAAAGAATTCGCAACATCAGCGTTGTATTCGCAGAAGACACCACAATCTTCAGCATCGTTGAGCTCTGGTTATAACGTTTTACTGCTCGGGACTCCAGCTTCAAAGACAAGCCTTAGTTAGGACGGGTTCCTATGGTAGAAAATTCTGCCTGTCTCGAAGCTGTCGCAGCGGATCCGGAAAAGAGCCCTCGTACTCTTGCAAGGGACTGTAACACAGACATACTACGGTTACCAGTTGGCTCCACCCCCTCGTCACAGGAAACGCTGATTGGACTGAGCTAGGGCCTCCAGACTAACAGCACGTGGTTTGCCCGGGCATTCACTGGTCAGTCACCCCTTCTCCGCTCCCTTGAAAACAACTATGAAAACGCATAGGTAGGTAATATGAGAGGCGGCAAACCTTGTTCCTTCAAATCATGTAGTGTTGTCCTGCCGCCCTTAGCAGAAGCGCTTTTACGGAGGCAAAACCAGAAGTACATGTTAAGAAGGTTGCTGCTTCTGGCACAGGACGGGAATGATGTACAAGAAGATGATTTTGAAAGAGGACATGGTCTTTGCTGTCGTTATAGCAATTCCCCTCTGGAAACCTGCGGAAGCAGTTCGAGAAGAACGGCCAAGAGTGCATTCGGTGCACACTCGCAATGATGCAGCAAGACCCTATGTCGATAAAGAAATTGGTAGAAATTCAAAGAAATGCGGTTGGCACATGGTTTTGCAATCATCGTATTACACTTATATTGTCCCCTATAGCTACCAATTATCCTCCTTCCACCTTGCATTTTAGCTGAGAAAAGAGGCACTAAAATCAATGATGTCATCCGGGCAGTCAGCGAGTTATTTGGCTTCCAGCCTGCTCAGTTCTGCATGTAAAAGATGGTTGGCCTGCCTATCAGGGACATCATGGTTCTGACTAACAATGGTGATAAAACCGTGGAGTAAAATGCACTGTGCACTGAACAAAAAAACTAAGAAAAAGTAGGCGTCAAACGGCTCAAGACTTTCTTACCACCCTATAAATACAATAATTGTTTCTACAATATGATAGGATCACTTGGAGAAATTTGCCTTGTGTAGGTAGAGAAGCAGCCAAAAATGATAAATGCGTATATTCCAGATCACTAATAATTCGACATTTGTGACTAAATTTGCTTTAGTGGAAGGTTCTCCTGGTTCAGCTAATTTTCATAGCCGTTTTTTGGTTTTTTGCTCAGAATCACTCGAATGCACCTTTGGACTCCTCGCCAGCCTTTTACGTATTCCGATTTTGACCGCTTTCGCTCTGCTTCACACATATACGCTTTTGCGAAACTAATTTCGCATGCATCTGTACCTCCTCGTAATAAAATTTGCATCGTGGGCGGGATAGCGTTAATTCACTACGCGGCCAAATGAATAGAGTTTATATTTCACTTGAAGAATCGCCTAGATCTTAAAATACATATGAACTCATTAAAAAGTCAATTTAGGGGATTTCCTTTCCAGCGCGATTTTCAAAAGAAATTCTGCATATGGGAAACAAGACGGGAGACTGTCTCATCAAAAAAAGATTATTAACATGTTTTGTTGAATAATTTTTGTGTTAGCAAGCTCTATAGCCCTAGCACCCTAATAAGCAAGGCAGAAGTACAGCGGCATCTCTGCGGACCCGGCTTTCCTTCCTGGGAGAGCCCTAGTCAAGAGATAGATTGTTTAAATGAACTTTTATTTTTGAAAAAAAAGCGCAATTAGAGCCTTGTTTTTTACTATCCTCAACCATATTGCGCACGGATATTAGATGGATTTGGCGAATTTCTTACAAAAACAGTCGATTATTGCTGGGTTATTGGTTGCTATGCTTTTCGTCGTTCCCTTCGTTTTTGTTCAAATAAAAAGGTTCTAATGAGAAATACGACCGTGGTTCTCTGCTTTTGCTATAGGCAACTAACTCCTTTGAGTATGGACACCCTTATTAAATACTATTTTGACTCATTTGTAGGAGGCACCACTTCCACACGCACGGTCGAGCGATCGATCCTCGCCCGGACTAACCAAACCTTCCATCCATTGACCATGATTTGAACTATGGCTGGTCCTACAATTCATTTTACGAGCCAAATCCGCACTTACCATGCCTCTGCGATTCTGAATGCAAAACAGATGCATGGCGCGTCCTCGGGAAACTGATCATCGTTACCTTCCCCTCAGGTAAAAACACAAAGGTGAAACTGAAACATAGTAAACGCTTGATTCTGAAGTAGTTAAGAAGAAGATTATTTTGGAGATTATTTATTATTTTTTATTTTGTCTATTTCTTCTTCTCAGGTCTAGTTCAAGTTTATTTTATTTCCATTTTCATTTTTCATTCTTTCATTTTTTCATATTTTCCTTTTTTGCCATGATGGGCTTCGACAAATACCCGTATATTATCCGATTCAGACGCAGTCGTTAGTCAAGGAATTGATGGTCAGCCACTCAGTTCCCTCTGACAAACAATCTTTTAGAAGGATCACCGTACACCTTCCCTCCGCCTCTATGGAGCTAGTTTCCTTCCTTTTTTATTTTCTTCAATTTCTTTTTTTGCTCTTTCTTCTTTCTTTTTTTGCTGTTTCTTCATCTGTCTTCTCTACGCTCATCAGCAGAATCCACAACGAGATTTCCTCGATTATCATGCCTATTAATGAGCATCACCTAGCATAAAGTGCAGACTCGACCAACCGTCACCTAAAATTCCCCCGAGGACCGTCGACGTCACGGCTCAACGGTTTCATTTTCCGCTTCGCTTCAAATGCTATAAGGGCAATTTTCGCTCAGATTCACTTTTTCTTTTGCAGCGTTGTGCCGCAGACTCCAGTCGTGTGCTGCTGCTGCTCCCACAACGGTTTCCCTCGAACGGCCTTCATTGGCCATTTTATCCACAATTTCGAACTTCGTTTTAAAGAGAACTCACTTTCAATCCTTTTCTGGCCAATGCTTTTTTTAGGAAATGGAGTCACAGTGCTCTCATACGCCTCAATTCGGAACCCACCTGATTGTGAGTGGTGATTTAACTAACAAAGTCGGAGAATTTGGATTGCTGTCACTGATGGTAGAGCGGTTAGAGGCGTTACTGACACCCGTAAGGTCGAGCGATCAACCTTGGCTCGGGCTAACGAAGCCTTCCCTCCATCCTTGATTGGGCCGATACATGGTTGGGAATGTAAATACACTGATATAGCGGCTGGCTCCCGCAAGTCGTTGTCGTGGCTTTAAATGTAACACGAATTATGGTTGCCCGATCAAGGCCGAAACCTTTACCTTAAAATTTTGTAAATAAAATTTTAGTAAATTGGTACTAGACTTGTCTGGGAAGGAAAAGGCTCACTTAGAATACCCTACAATTCATTGTATAGGCCAAATACGCAACCAGCGTGCCTTTGCGATTCTGAACGGAAGACGAGAGCATAGCGCGTACTAGTGAGACTGATTAATGGCGTCCATTCAGTCATTAACATTCTTTTCACATCAAGAAGAAGGGTAGAATTTGTTTTTTTCTTTCCTGCTGCCATGATTGACCATTACAAATGGAAAATATTTTTTTAAAACATCACGACATCCCTCGCTTTTTTGCTTCACTAGAAGTAGTCTATGCTCAGAATATACAGGGTGTCCCAAAAAGATGTATACACTGTTTGAAATGCCATAACTTTGGCGAAAGTGAACCAATCGAAACAAGTCATAGCTTCGATAGAAGCTAAGGAAAAAGAAAATTTTTTGGTGACTGTTTGGTGAGGATTGCGCCATGTACTCGACCGTGGCCTCGGATTTTGTACCTGATTGATAGTGCATGGGTTATATACTTGCTCTATTTTGGTCGTAAACAGGTGATATCGCTGCCATGAGTTACTTCAGAGGCAATGAACATATAGACTTGCCGCAGCTTTTGGTTTAGCGTGGAACAATATCAATATCGATCAACGATTGTAACCACTGTTTGAAAAGCTAAAACTCTTCCAACATTGGCGCAATCATAAGAGAAGATTTTAGAGGAATGTAAAATGAATGAACCATAAAGATTGCGCCATGCATCTATCCGAATAGTCGGATCCTAGAACTGATTGAAAGTTCGCGAATAACATGCTTGCTCTACTTTGGTTGCCGACAGGTGATATCGCTCATACGCGTTTCTCTTGATGCAGTAAACATAAAAACATCAGAACGTAACAAGTTTAGCATGCACTTTGAGATGCTTTTTCACATTACTGCTCACTGTGTTCAAAAACGCAGGACTCTTGTAATGACCACGTAGTAGCAACTGTTATGTTGTTAAGCCTGCTATGTTTTGATGTTTTCATGTTTACTGTATCAAGAGAAACGCGTAAAAGCGATATCACCTGTTAGCGAACAAAGTAAAACAAGCATGTTATCCGTGAACTTTCAATCAGCTCTAGGATCCGACTATTCGGATAGATGCATGGCGCAATCTTTATGGTTCATTCATTTTACATTCCTCTAAAATCTTCTCTTATGATTGCGCCACTGTTGGGAGAGTTTTAGCTTTTCAAACAGTGGTTACAATTATTGATCGATATTGATGTTGTTCCACGCTTAACCAAAAGCTGCGGCAAGTCCGTATGTTTACTGCCTCAGAAGTAACTCATGGCAGCGATATCACCTGTTTACGACCAAAATAGAGCACGTATATAACCCATGCACTATCAGTCAGGTACAAAATCCGAGGCCACGGTCGAGTACATGGCGCAATCCTCACCAAACAGTCACCAAAAAATTTTCTTTTTCCTTAGCTTCTATCGAAGCTATGACTTGTTTCGATTGGTTCACTTTCGCCAAAGTTATGGCATTTCAAACAGTGTATACATCTTTTTGGGTCACCCTGTAGAACAAGAGCGCGCACGATACAAGATAAGAGGCGCTACTGGCAACCGCACGGTCAAACGATCGAGCCTCAGTCGAATCGAACTTAGCATTCCGACTCTTTGGACTGGGCAAAAAGGAACCAGACCTCACCGGACTCTGACTTTGGAATACTGCAAATGAAATACACAAATGCGGCTGGTCGTACTCAGCAGGCATCGATAAACGCTGAACACCCCTGCGATTCTTTCTTTTACCTTGCGATTCTAAATTTATATAATGCAGTGGTACTGTCTGTGAAAAGCAGAGAAGGAAAAGGAATGATATTATCATGGTATATAAGATTATTAGGGCACTCGTAAGCTCTGATCACAAATTTTTCTCCTTCTCGTCATCTCGCACGCGAGGACTCCAACAAAAGTTGGTTTTAGAGCAACCACGTACAGCTCATAGAGGACACTTTTTCGCATTCAGAGCAGGCTTGGGGTACACAAGACTGAGTAAAAAGTTGCAGGTTCCTACATATTACTTTAGCAAAATTCAAAAATTTCGTAGTTCAGTGCCTGAATCCACGGCAATTGGTTTCCTGAACAGGTTTCCTCGGCACACACTATTTGTTGAAATTTTTGTCTTAGCCATCTTTCCTTCTAATTGCTCTCTTTTGCGCTTTAATGTAACGTTTTCTCGTGTTCTTATGTTTGTTCAGGTCTTTCGTGATGTAAGAGATATCATCTAGAGTTCTGTATTCATGTTGATCAGTGTTTTATCGTCTTACCGTCGTTTCCACATGTGATTATCGCATGTAATGGAGTGAAGAAAAATTTCCCACATGACTATGCGAACCGATAAATTTGAGAACGCGAACAATAAAGTGGTCCCACTTGGAAGCATTGGCTCCTTCGGCAATCCATTGAGGAGATATTGATGACTGCAGTGGCGGCCGGATTTCATAGCTCTGAACTGCACTTTCCAACGACAAAGTGGTGCTGTGGAGAGATACGAGCTCTTTAACTCACCGACAACGCAGCGACCAACTGACAACTGAGGATCTGAGAGTGACGGACAGGACGTCACGCGAAAGTTTGAAATATTCGCCTTCTCAGCGTGACATTCGTTCACATTCGTCGTCGAGGTGTCACTGTGAAGACGGCAATGAATTCCTCTGCTAGCAAATGCCAGAAAGATGGGCGGAACATTCCGCCGAAAGTGAGGATTATGCTCTCTGGACAAGTTATCACCGAATTGTCACTCTCGAGAGTTGCCGGGCGACTAATCTCCAGTTTGGATCCGTTCATACTTGGCAGTAAAGCAGCGCCGCAACTGAGTGGTATGACTCCTAAATCCCAGCTGCTCCCCTGTATCACGGTATGGGCCATGTACTCCACCTCTACGTTTTTAAATGGAATAAGAGCCTCCATCTCACGATACTCGTTTCATCTTATCTAACGACTGTCTTTCAGTCGTAATAAACTGTTTGATTGATTGATTGATTGATTGATTGATCCTGATCAAGGCTACCCGCTTCATCTTTGCCTTTACCCTTGATAAGCTCGATGTATGTCCTGCTTTGCCCTAACTCGCTTTCAAAGCAGGTAACAGGTATAAGTAAAGGTACCGGTGTTGGTCAATCCCCTGAGGACGCGCCATTGAATTCGTGTTCTACTCAGAATTGTAGAGGCATGATGAATTCGTATTTGGCCTATAAAATGACTTGCAGGCCAGCCGCTATACTAAGTCTACGTTTACCTTCCCCAGACAATTTTGGCACCAATTTACTGACCCCGGAGGGATGGGATCCTTGATTAGCTAGGGCGAGGATCGATCGTTTGTCCGTGCGGTTGTCAGTAGCACCTCCTACCACTGCACCGCGCGCATCTTTTGAGAATGAACAGCTATTAATCGTGTGACTTTATCCTTGTCAAACTCGCTGTTCTCTTATCCGATACTAGAGAAAATATCGTTATCGTAATATCAAAATTTCTAAAGAGAAGTCTTAGTTACGAAGATAAGTGAAATAAAAAGGAGATCAAAATAGTTTCCAAAGTTTGTAAGTGATTGAAGTCCTCTTGGACAAGGTGAGATGAGGTGGTGGGTAAGGTGGCAATAAGCTCAGAAACCAAAAAACAAAAAGAAAGCAAAAAACAAAAGTGAGCTATCTCCATGTCCTCTCGTCTTTAAACCTCGGCATTGTCGATGATTTCTCAATATGTTTTACTTCTGCCACATGAGGTTGTTAGGTGGCAATACCTTATTTACGGCCTAACGTTTCGACCTTCCTGTCGTCTTCGGAGGCCTCAATCGTCCACCCTTGAGCTTAATGCTCAATGTTAGTAGGTAAGTAACGTTAGTACTAACGCCTCCGAAGACGACGGGAAGGTCGAAACGTTAGGCCGTAAATAAAGTGTTGCCACCTAACAACCTCGTGCGGCAGAAGTAAAACATATTGAGAAAAGTGAGCTATGCCTTTAACGCCATATGGATGATGAGCTTCATCAACCCCTACCACTATGCCTCGTCGAATGCCATTTCAGACCATTATGACCCACCAAAACGGCTATGAGCGTTACTTTTTTCACCTCTGAATGATATAAGGGGAAAAGGAATAAGGAAACGACATGAAATGTCTCTTCCAAATGACTGTTGTGTTACTAGGCGACGTATATTTTCTAAGATTGTTGTGGGCCTTCGAGCTTTGAAGGACAGGAAGGCATTCAGGCTACCAGCTTACTGATTGGGGAAAAGCCCTGACAGCTCGTACGGATGCCGTCTCCCAAAATTCATAGAATCTCCTTACACCTTCAAAGAGGTAGATCTGACCTTTGGTCAAGCGCCAACAAGTCATCATTCATGGTTCGTTCTCGCACTGCTACTCCTTCACTTCCATATCGCCCTAGGGGAATACGGGTGACTATAGCTCTTGCAAGACTCTCGAACCGGACTCTCCACTCCTTTCCTTGCTGGAATGTGTTTGGAAAATTTGTTGCTGTTTTCTGAATCATTGTTGGAGTGTGACACTGAAACAGCGTGAGCAAGCTGTTCATGATCGATTTTCATGAGAAATTCTTCTCCTTCCCAGGTGAGTTTCTGAGGATCATTCTGAACTTCGCTCGATGGCATCATATATCATTTTATCCTCATTGTTGCAAAATCAACTCCTCCTTGCCCACATTCGAAACGACGACTGTAAAACGAGGTTGAGAGATTCATAGATTTGACTTGTAGATCAATGAAAATATACCAATAACGAACACACGAATAAATTCTGTTGAAAAGGGGGTTCTTTCGAATGCTTCCACTCTAGCAGCAAATTTGTCGAAAACATTTTTTGTACCTCTAGATACTTTGAGACAATTTTTATCCTGCTGTACCAATGACTGTTCCTTGTCGCCTTTTACCCAGTCAAATGTTGTTGAATTGGCAACATGGTAAACCTACAAGCAGCCACAATATCACTCTTCACTTTCACTCGTTGTAATATCTCAACAAAAGTCTTTCAGTCGCCGTAATCCTACTAACTTGTCATTTTTGCTGGAGCTGATTGATTTAGATTCAACAGGACTTCCTTTTCTTTTTCTTTTTCAACGTAGGTATTTTTGGAGTCGTGGGAATCAAAATTGTTACAGGAAGGAATACAAGAAGTGCGATCTGTCACCTAAATCTTGTTATAAGTTGATATATGGAAAATGTTAACCCTTTTCATGACGTTCTTTTTATGGTTGATTAATTTCTCAGGCACTTTGCCGTGTGAGTGGCACTTCTCGTTGATCGTTCTTCAGCACGACTTATTAGAGAAATGAATTTTTCTCCATTAAATTGTACCCAACAGGACTTTTTTCTTTTTCAACGTAGGTGTTTTTGGAGTCGTGGGAATTAAAATTGTTACATGAAGGAATACAAGGAGTGCGCCCTGTCACATAAATCTTACTATATTTTGATGGATGGAAGTTGCCAAGTCTTTTCATGACGTTATTTTTATGGTTGATTAATTTCTCAAACACTTTGCTGTGTGAGTGGCACTTCTCGTAGATCATTCTTCAGCACGCCTCTCTGGAGAAATAAATGTTTCTCCAGAGAGCAGTATGCGAGTCGTTTTCACCATTGAAGTTGCATTTTCTTGTTTCCAATCGAATTTCTATCTTTCCAGTGAGTAAGAGTAAGGCGAATAGCGAGGGCAGATTTGAGCGGAATTTTCCGTCCATACCTATGCCCTTTTCGTCCCGGTCGAGCAGCCTCATCTCCTCCCGCAATCTAGAAATAACAGCTTGGGCGTAACAGTATCGCCTTGCCTGACACCCTTCTCGATGGGAATGTTCAGTGGATGCCGGAAAAGCAGCACTGTCGTAGAACAGTGGCGGTAGCATTCGGCCAGCGTTCTTAGGTAGGACGAGTCCACTCCTTGATCGACTAACGCAGACAGGATAGCTTTCGTTTCGATGCTGTCGAACGCCTTTTCGTAGTCGACGAAGGTTAAGACGAGGGGCAGATGGTACTCCCGACAGACCTCGATGACCATCGCGACACTTTGGATGTGGTCGATGCAGCTGAATCCCTGACGGAACCCAGCTTGCTCAGGCGGTTGTGCTTCATCCAATGTGCGCGATATCCGCGTCAGGATGATCTTCGTGAAAAGCTTGTAGAGCACGCTCAACAAGCTAATCGGGCGATAGTTGCGAAGATCATTCCTGTCACCTTTTTTGTGCAAGATGACAGTGCGCGAATTCCTCCACTGATCCGGGATTCGTTCCTTCCAAAGGTAGGATGTCATGTGCGCCGCAAGAAGAGAGTGCAGAGTACGATTTCCTGCACGGAGGAGATCGGAGGAGATCTTGTCTGGGACTGGAGCCGTGCTGCTCTTCATACTCCTAATCGCGACTCGTACCTCAGATGGTGGAATTCTTGGCGGTGTTTACCAGCGGGGATATCGGGGTCTGGTACAGGTTGTGTAGAACGGATTGGTGTAAAACCTCTCTGTGATTGATTCCATCTCGGAACGGGAAGTGGTGACAGTCCCGTCTTCACGTTTCAATGCCGATAGAGGAATACTGAACTCGTTGAGGTCTCGTCGACATTTCTTCAGACTTCGGCTTCGTTGTGCCGCTTCCAAAATATTCTTCCTTCTATGTTGAATAAGATTCTACTGCATTGATGATTACGTAATTTGAAAATTGAGGGTGTCCTTTTTGATTTGAAAACGTCCATTTCGGTTAAAAAACGTCCATTTTGTTTTGAAAAACGTCCACTTTGATTTGAAAAGTGTCCATTTTAAAATGAAAATGGTATATACGGTGCAGCGCGACGGCGGTCTCGCTCATGGTTTGGAACATCGCCTGTTGAAGAGAATAGAATGTTCCAGACTCTCACGCGAGTACTAGTAGAGTAGCGATCGCGCTCGGCGGCGAATTAGGACACTTGTGCGAATGGCCGCAGGGGGTCGGGGGTGGCTCGAGTCGGGCTTGATTTCGTGGATTCATCATTGCCGGCCGGCTGCATACGCGCGTAACCTCGTTGATATGGGGCCGGTCGGCGAGTTATGTTCGGCCGTCTGTGTGCCATCAGCCGTCTCGAATGCTTGTGTCCTGTCCTGTTCGGCGACTCAATGGAGGGAAAAGTACAAAGTCTCAACGAGCTCACGAAGTGTCGAGTCGTCGTCGTATTCTCGTCCCTTTGTCGCACTTAATGAACATTTGCGCGTCGGATTACAAATGCTCGTCCATCAGAAATATGTACTTCTTGGTTAGGCAGTGGACAGCGCGAGAGTAAAGTGCGACGGAGACTGAGAGTCGTCTCGCATGAGTCGCTGCAGCGTTAATCCCCCATCTCCTTAGCGAGTTATTCAGCTGGAATTTACGGAATTGTCCTGATCATCCTCGTTGTTCTTTTTCATAAACCATTCCGTGCAGCTTCGTATCCATTTTCCGCCTCAACCACCCAAGCTCCTCCTCCTTCTCTTTCACCACCGACGCGTTTCCTTTCGCCATGTATTGCAAGGCGACAACAAATTTCAGAGCAGTTATTAGGTTGGTGCAAAAGCCTTGCAACACTTTTGCAACATTCTTCAAAATAACAGCAATTTACTGAAACAAAATCTCAGTCAACGATATAATCACCATTCGTATACATTACTCTTCCCCATCTTTCGGGCAACTTTTCAGTTCCTCTCCGCCAGAACTCTAGGAGCTGTGACGAAAAAAATTAGCCGACCTCTATTGCCAGTTGGTCTTGGTTGTCGAATTCCATATCTCGAAGGTGTTGCTCTAAGGACCTGAATAAGTGATAATCTGAAAGAGCAAGGTCTGGAGAATAAGGTGGGTGCGATAGAACTTCCCAGCCTAAATCCTGAATTTTCTCACGAGTTGCTCTTGCGACATGAGGACGAGCGTTGTCATTCGAAAGGTACAGTCCCGCCGGTAAACGTTGGCCAAAACGCGGCCGGCGGCAGTAGACGCTGCCGCAAGTGCCGCTTCGTCATAACTCTCGTCAATTTTACTTATTTTGAATAAAAAAGACATGGTTAGCATCAGAACAGCGTGATCCATCTTCTGGTTCAGCAATCGTTTGAAAATTTTGAAGTTTTCAAGGTGTGAAGTGAACGGTTCGCGAGAGCGGCGAGTTAATGAGGTCGACCTCATTATACCGTCCCCCGTAATTACAGCCTGAGGGTACACATAGCTGAATCACAACTGAAATTAAACAATTGTTCAGCGGAATCAAATTTCATCTGCATATTCGGAGAGAGTCAAGCCGATCATTTCTATATCTAGCACAGCAGGAAAATGTTTCAGATGAAATTGACGGTCACGAAAAATTTGGTAGATGTAGACTTTTCACGATACGTTGAAATAGAACGTATTGGGACTGCGCATTGCAGGATTGTGCCATAAGAGAATTCGACAGAAGTGCTTTAATAGACCGCATCAAATATACGCTTGTTCCACCAATTATGTGGGTTTTTTGTTGCACGAAAACGCAACCTTCGACATTTTTACACAGAAAAGGTGACGGATTCAGAGTTTCGAGAGCGAGAAATCGGAAAATTCGATGAGAAGAAAGAAAGAGCATGACTAGAGCAGCTCGAGCCTGATCCATGATTTATGATTTCCGTCGATTGACCGAAGGAAACGGCCTCTAACGCGAGGAATTCCAGTTTGAAAAGCGGTTTTTATGCATTTTTCTCTAAAAATGAAAAGAGACCAATCTTAATGTGTTTTGGTTTTCAGGACCTGGCCAATGTCGGTAAACCGTCTGTGGCGAAAAAAACGTCCTAAATGACCCCAGTGGCGAGTCTGGCGCTGTTTCTTCGTATGCTTGGAGCAGCAATAATTCTGGGGCCATGCAGCCCTCATGGACCTATCGACGGCTCGCTGCGTATGGTGGGGCGCCCTAATGATG
Organism: Nippostrongylus brasiliensis; assembly: GCA_030553155.1. Lineage (NCBI taxonomy): Eukaryota > Metazoa > Nematoda > Chromadorea > Rhabditida > Heligmosomidae > Nippostrongylus > Nippostrongylus brasiliensis. Next base: position 31,727,775 of record CP130734.1, read on the forward strand.
ACCTTCACACCTCATATAGTAGTGTTTAGTGCACCTCTGATTACAAACAAATTTATTAGATACATGCGATCAGAATGATGCAAATAAAAATCTGTTTATATTGCATATTATCATAATTATAGATATTATAAACAACTTTTAGCTTTCGTGATATCTTATTATTCATTTGAATTAGGAGCACCGGAAGGCGACGGTTTTGCTTTCTTTCCGGCAGGTTTTAGCCGCCTCACACGTGAATTGAGTGCGTTCTTCGCTGACCTCCAAATACCGTCTCTCGCCTCGGTTGAGATGAAGTAATATTCAAGTATGCACTGCGGCGACGATTTTTTTGAAATACATTTTTTTACAATTTTTGAAATACAATTTCGAGATCATCTAGTTGCAAGGAACACTTACTTCTTTTATGAAATCAACTCTAGTATACGTTTTTGTTCTCTCCTGAACATAAATGGAGAGCTCGTCCAGTGCATCACTGTAAACCTCCTTCTCCAGCACTAATGCAAAACGATTAATATCGTATCCAGGGTTCCCTAGGGTTCCCTCTATTTTGGTGACGTCACTCCAACGATAACTATTTGCATCATTCTGATCGCACGTATCTAATGAATTTGTTTGTAATCAGAGGTGCACTAAACACTATTATAAGAGGTGTGAAGGTCATCATTAGGGCGCCCCACCATACGCAGCGAGCCGTCGATAGGTCCGTGAGGGCTGCATGGCCTCATAATTATTGCTGCTCCAAGCATATGAAGGAATTGCGGCAATCTCGCCACTGGGGTCATTTAGGACGTTTTTTTCGCCACAGACGGTTTACCGACATTGGCCAGGTCCTGAAAACCAAAACACATTAAGATTGGTCTCTTTTCATTTTTAGAGAAAAACGCATAAAAACAGCTTTTCAAACTGGAATTCCTCGCGTTAGAGGCCGTTTCCTTCGGTCAATCGACGGAAATCATAAATCATGGATCAAGCTCGAGCTGCTCTAGTCATGCTCTTTCTTTCTTCTCATCGAATTTTCCAATTTCTCGCTCTCGAAACTCGGAATCCGTCACCTTTTCTGTGTAAAAATGTCGAAAGTTGCGTTTTCGTGAAACAAAAAACCCACATAATTGGTGGAACAAGCGTATATTTCATGCGGACTATTAAAGCACTTCTGTCGAATTCTCTTATGGCACAATCCTGCAATGCGCAGTCCCAATGTGTTCTATTTCAACGTATCGTGAAAAGTCTACATCTACCAAATTTTTCGCAACCGTCAATTTAATCTGAAACATTTTCCTGCTGTGCTAGATATAGAAATGATCGGCTTGACACACTCTCTCCGAATATGCAGATGAAATTTGATTCCGCTGAACAATTGTTTAATTTCAGTTGTGATTCAGCTATGTGTACCCACAGGCTGTAATTACGGGGGACGGTATAATGAGGTCGACCTCATTAACTCGCCGCTCTCGCCAGGTCAACGACCGTTCACTTCACACCTTGAAAACTTCGAAATTTTCAAACGATTGCTGAACCAGAAGATGGATCACGCTGTTCTGATGCTAACCATGTCTTTTTTATTCAAAATAAGTAAAATTGACGAGAGTTACGACGAAGCGGCACTTGCGGCAGCGTCTACTGCCGCCGGCCGCGTTTTGGCCAACGTTTACCGGCGGGACTGTAAGGTAGACTTTTCCCTTTCAGGGCGTTTTTATCGCATGACGGGGAATTCTACCGCACCTACCGTACTCTCCTCACCTTGCTGCTTTAGATTATCACTTATTCAGGTCCTTAGAGCAACACCTTCGAGATATGGAATTCGACCCCCAAATGAACTGGAAATAGAGGTCGGCCAATTTTTTTCTTCACAGCTGCCGGAGTTCTGGCGGAGAGGAATTGAGAAGTTGCCCGAAAGATGGGGAAGAGTCATAGATATGAATAGTGATTATATCGTTGACTGAAATTTCGTTTGAATAAATTGCTGTTAATTTGAAAAACTGTCGCAAGACTTTTGCACCAACCTATTACTTATGAATTACGACAATCGAGATTTGGCTACTCTTCAGTGATACAACTTAGCGTACATGATTCCATATTCTGTTCAATGTTTGTCTTTACTATTCACCTCGATTCGATTCAAGTCGTCTACTCATTTTGAAGCTTACATTTTTGTTGCGCACGTCCATGTGCAATAAATAAATAGATAAATAAATAAATAAATAAATAAATTTTACACTATCTATCTCTTTGAAATGTAAGCAGTCAGGCGGCTGAGAAAGCGACGTTAATCAACTACCTACACTAAAGCTGTTGAACAATCAGCTCTTTTTTTATTTCTTCTATGAAGGTGGGTGTACAGTTGAAGCCCCTTCCTATCGTACTGTATAAATTCATTGATAGGAACGAAAAGAAGCTGGAAAGGACGACAGTTTACATAATGAAGTTTTTTCACAGGTTAGTGCTTGCAGATTTATTGAATCAATCCTGCTAAAAAGACCAGTTTCTTTTTTATTATACATCTATTTTTATTGAGTAAGTCCTACTAAGGTTGTCAACTTCTGAATTTTTATTGTATCAAACTAGAGGAAAATGGCTCTGTTACATATATATTTCATCGCGATTTTTCCCTCTCAGGACATTTTCTTCAGCCTCTTCGGCACCGAGTTTTCTACCTGAACCATAAATTGTATTTGATTGACTCACCTGAAGTCTCGGTGAGGCTTTTGAACTTCTCTGCTTATTTTGTGCAAATCCGCCCGTGCAGCACTATCACTTTAAACGACAGCTTCCGCCCTTTTTCGACTCCTCTACTTTTTTCGTGGTAATTGCTGCGTGCCCAGCAGCAGGCGTTGGGCGAAAAAGCCGGTTTCTTTCTCAGATTTTTTCCTTTCTTTTTCTGCTGGTTTCTTCTTTCGTTTCGGTTTTTCTGGTTTCTTCGATTTGGTTCTACGTTTGACATACCTACCCGTTGCCCAACAATTTGTACAGAACTGGGTAAATAGTAATAGATTCAACAAGGAACTTCCAGTCACTGACTTACGTACTTCCTACTCTCTGCAGACCACTACACCATTCAATCGTGAATTCAGAACTGTTCAACGATTCTGGGCGGAAGTCGAGTGCGCGGCGCAACACTGATGAGAGTGCACTGCTTACTGATTCAACAGACGTTGCTGCACTCTCATCTGAATGCAATATTTGTTTAGGCGGAAGGTGCATATTCATGGAGGAATTATAGTACTCAGAAGCGAATGACGTCTACTTCTTCTCAATTAGGCCTCCACTGCGTACGAACCCATTTCACTTTGTTCTTAGCATTTAAATAACCTAAAAATTGAAGGCGATACTTCTCGGCCTCAGGACGCGCCACGCATTTATTTTCATTTTAGAAATGTAGATACACTTCAATTCTATCTAGGTGGTCTGCATCAAAATCATTCGGCTGTGGAGGAAATGTGTACGTGACTCTGACCTTGAACGATGATCGATCGCTTGACCGCGAGAGCCATGCGACGCCCACTACCTCTTCACCAGCGCCCGCGCCCAACCATATTCTTTCTATTTATTCAATCGAATCTCCAGTCACCGACTTTGTGTGCTGATTTAAAACCACGTACTTGTACTAATCGGACCAAATATAACAATACAGAAAAAATTTTCTATGTTCTTCTTCTTCATTTTTTTCGATTTCAAGACCTATAGACTGCTAGTCACTGTTCCTTCACTCCTTTTTTTCTGAGCATTTTTTGAGTTACTGGTCATCTTGTTGGGTTTGCATTTCCTGGTCATCATTTGAGGATTTTTTAGGCAGGAGTTCAAATTTTCCTTACATTCCATTTTATCTGTTTGGTACCTCAGGTGCACTTTTATCGCACTAATATATCATTTTCATTACCTTATTCTCTAGTTACTAATATTTCATTTGTTACACTTTGTAGTCAATAGTCTCTGAACTTTAGTCGTGACAAATTGCTCTTATTCTCAACATTTTATGTCCTCAGACACTGGTGCCGAACCCTCTAAAAATTATCGAATGCTGTCTGCGCCTTCTCCGCGATTTTTTGCAAGGCTTCAGCTTTTTCTGTTTTCCCAGATATTATTTGTGTGTGAAGCTTAAAAAAGTAGCAGCAAAGACAGTTGGTCGCCTGAGAATGCGCCGTGCACTGTTCATCTACATCTATTGGTATATTGCGGTATTATTCTTTAGTATTATTCATGCGTTTTATTTGGCGCACCTAACAGTGAAAATAAATAAATAGATAAACAATTCTTTTCAGATTTGTTGATGGCACGGTTAATTCTTAGTTGGCTTAAACAATGAACTGCAGAGAGTACGCAATAAGCCGGCCAGTGCATTTGCCTTACCAGACAAATCTGGTACAAATTTACCTTACCCCGGTGGGATGTAGGGCTTCGTGGGCCTTGAAGAGGATCGATCTCTCGACCTTGCTGGTGGAGATGGCGCCTCCTGTTACTTTCAATGTTCAGCAATTGTAAGTAAACAAGCTTTCGTGAGATATCCTGTCGGCTCGCATAGTTGTCAGTCAAGGATCACTCGCGGCCGCTCAGCAACATCTCTGCATGAGCATCCATCGCTCTCGTCTCAAGCCCGATGCATTGATTTATCAGCTTTGGATTTTCACCAGTCAGCGCTTGGATCCCGCTATTCGTCGATCGCTCTCTTTTTCTCTTTTTCTACTTCTGACTGGAGCAGAATTCTGGGCTAAAGGCATTCAGGTATTTCTGCCGGTAGCCTAATCCGTCCATCCATCATAGGAAAAGATAGGCCGCAGGCCGGACAAGAACTGCTTTGACATGCATTACTGCCTTTGTACTGCCTTTCCGTGCACTTCCTTGGAGTTATTTTTTTCTTCTCAATATATTTTCCCGTGTCGTTCTTTTTTCAGTTCGTAAGAATTCGTCTTATTGAATGTTAACCTGCGATACTCTATAAATTTTTCATTTAATATTGAAACTAAAAATGAAAAAAACCGCCTTTTATTGTTCTCTGATCTCGAATATCAGTATTATTTTTGCGCTGTCCCGCTGTTTTCCTGTGTTGCCTCTTCTCCTGTTTCTCTCAAGTCCGCTGAATTGTTCTTGTTGTGATCATGTTTGTGCTGCCATGGGCTGGTAAATTTTTATCGCATTATGTTCACTGTTCAGAAAATTCGTAGATATGAAATTAAGGCAGAACTGCACTCTAAATTTCCCTGTAATATCATTTATTTACTCACTTGTTTACTAGTCGCTCCGAACAGAGACGCACTGAAAATGAAGCAGTATTTAGCAGAAAAAGTGACCGTGATATAATCTATAAAGGATTAGAAATACGAACGAAAAAACAGCAGAAACATTATTATTGACCAGTATCAACTGGGAATTTTGATTCATAATATCACTAGTTCCTTTAATTTTCCTAGAAATTTACAATTTTATCTTTTTTCTACGCTGTATAAGCTAGCATTTGAGCAAAGATAAGAACGCTGGAAGCAGAAACGTGGTGCGATTCAGCACAAACATTCACACCTATTTTATTGTACATTTATGCCTTTTTAATGCAACAGATTCCTTCATGTTTATTTATTAATTCTATTATAAACTTGACATTTATTTTTTATTCATGTTTGTTTAACAGGTCACGTGAGAATGGAAAACAACCTGACTAAACTCTAAATGTGATTCCAAGACAGCAAGAGTAACCAAGACAACAAGATCACAGTTTATTTATTAATTTGAAGAAAAAGGCTATTATAAGATGCGACTTAACATTTATTTTTTATTCACATTGGCATTTTTATTTATTTATTTACTTATTTATTTGTTATTTTTGTTTGTTTATTTGTTTATTTGAGACGTGATCAGGTCACGTGAGAATGGAAAACAACCTGACTAAACTCTAAATGTGATTCCAAGACAGCAAGAGTAACCAAGACAACAAGATCACAGTTACAATTTTTCATTCTGACAACTAGAATCAAAACTACTTGAAAGATGAAACAATATGGTTCAACGATTTGAAGAAAAAGACCAAAAAGGTAGCATTGAAGATGCGAATAAACAACGTAGGAAGGAAGCATCATTAAGGTATCAACGTATATTTAGCCGCCGGTTCAAAAACTTTTCAAATGATATTAAAGACAGTTGAAGAACTTTTTCCAGTTAGTAGAGGGCCGAAAAGCCGACTGTCCTCCAGTGAGACAAAAAACACGATCTGATCTGACTTTTAGCCACCGAAACAGCAAGCCGTAGCCCTCCGTATCTGGTCCTGGAAGTGATGTTAACAAAGAAGCTATAATACTATCCTACCGCTAATGTATATTTTTCCATTTCGTCGTTCCAGAAGTACACTTATTTCCAGTCGTATTTGCTTCAATGTTTGTTTCTACGAAGTGCAGAGTCAATTTCTCTATTTCGCCCTTTCAGAAGTATTTTAAACTTCTCAGTAGTCTTTCTGCGCTTCATTTTCTCACCGCTAATGGTGAAAATCGCACAAATTCCTGGAAACTGCCATTGACGACTAAAAGTCCTTTAGAGGATCGCCTTTGCACTTTACGGATGAAACAGAAGTCGTTATTCTACGAATAGGGTGATATTTCAAGTCGGTCATTGGGGATTATCGCTAGACATGAACAAACTACTCCATGAGAAATATTCCATCTGCAAGGTGGAACCTAAAAAGTTCGGTTAGCACCTGGTGACGGTTTTATTCGCTCTAGTTGCACCAGAGCAGGTGGAAATGCAGCCACCATCGTTCCACAAACCCTTCCCGTCAAGATATCCTCTCTTTTATACTTGCAGTCTGCCGTTGTTTGTTTTTATTTTTTATTCTAGTGCTTAGATATCTGAAGATTACTGATCGTATCCACTGCTCCAATTCTTTTCTTATTATTAAGTTCATTACCTTGAATAATTAAAACATAAAGGCAAAATGTTGATTGTATACACAGTCCCTGTCGAAGTGGAGAGAAAACTCCTAGAAGCACACTGAGGAATTCTTTTATTCATGAATTTGATCTACCGAATCGTTCCAATTGTTCCTCACTGAATCACCAAGGATTCTTCGATCATGTGTTTTTATCCCGTTATTTTCTCTGTTCTCACGATGCGCCTTCATATTAATTAGTTGCGGAACGAAAAGAAATGAAACGCTCAAAAAACGTGGCGAAATCTGGTGCGAAGACATAATGAGTTAATCTAAAACATAATATCCTCAATGAAACCAGAAATTAGAACAGGTACAAATTTTTAGAAAAATAGAAAGAAATCGACAAATGCAGAACAACATTTTTCAGGGACGGTATGAAGAGTTTGGCGAATCATTAGCTAGGCTGTAATGAAAACATTCCGTCTACCAAATTTTCCAAAAAAATGGTGACGTAGTTTTGATCATTCAGAACAGTTTGTACAGGAACAGCTTGGTTGGAGTTACCCTAGTTTTCGAAGTTTATATATTAGGTCTGCGATTAGTTCCTTCCTGTGAACGTGGTACAAAGGTATGTAAGAGGCGCAACTGCCATCTGTTTGGTTGATCGGTCTATCCTTACCCACGACCAAGCAAACCTCTAACCCCTCGGGTAAATTGCTACCAGGAATGTCAAGCGGGGAATGTGGATGTATTGTGTGATCCTTTTCTTCTCCGCAGTTCCATTGCAGCTGATCAGTTGTACTAACTTCCCCCAGGCCGTAGAGTAAAGTAATGTTAAAGTGATCTACGCTGATCGGCTTCCTAAAGACACGCCGTGAACTCGTTTTCCATTCAGAATCGTAAAGGCATGGTGGATGCACATTTGGCTTATATTATGACTTGCGGGGGCCAGCCGCTGCACCACGTTCGCGCCTTCACTTTACCAGATAGGTTTGGAATTTGAATTTTAGCCGACCATGTGGAATGGAGGGTTTCGTTGGCCTGTTCGAGGATCGTCCACTCGACCGTGCGAATGCTAGTAGCGACTCTTGACATTGCACCGGGGCTGGCTAGCTAATGCATCAGCAACGTATTGACAAGGTATGATGCAAGGTTTGTAGAGAGGAACGTGATTTTGATGTATGCAAAAAATAAGAAAAACAATGTTGCTAAATCGTCATGAAAAACACAAACCAATCACTGTTGCCCAAATTCGTCCTGTCAGCTGGCAGTGCGTGTCAGGCTTCACTAGGGTAAATTACGCTCTGTTGAAACGGCGGCGTTTCGCAGCCAATTTTGGAAAGAACGGCGGAATTGCATGTGTAAGCGTGGTTGTTACTTATCGAAATGGGACCAGAGAGCGAAAACGGGACCGCGTGGTCCACTAGGACGGGTAGCTTTTGGAGATGGAAAGGGGAACTGGCGAAAAAGGAACCAAATTCGTCACGCGGGACAGGATACATTGGTATCAGATATTCAGACTCAAATTTGGGCTAGTTTTTACATATAGCATACCTTATTGTTAGGGGCAGTGGTAAGAGGCACTACTGATCCCCGCACTGTCGAGCGATTGATCGTCGCCATGGCTAACGAAGAGTTCCATCTCTCCGAGATAGTTTGAAGTCGAGTACTTCGAGCCTCACTCTTTTCACGGCACTCCGGTTTTATTCTCCGGACACATTTTTTGCCAATTTTTTCGAAGTCAAGAGATTTTCTAAGGATCTGCAGCGCGAACCACATACGGACACATCCAGCTGATTTATTAAAGTCGTTAGCAATGACGTACGAGCACTATTAGTTCGTCCACCCATCTTTCAGCTCCATGCATACTATTAGAATCCTTTTGCTCTCTTGGCTCCTTTCCCTTTTCTGTTGGATGTGACCAAGTGGTGACACCAAAAACCCCGCTTTATTAGGTTGGAAACTAAATTCGTGGACTCTCACGCACTTTCAACAAAAGTGTTAATTACCAAATAAAGAAAAACGTTACCCAAACCACATGTGAACCATCAAAACGAACATGTAATTTCTCACTCTCAGGTAGCTGCCCCATTCCACTTCCTAAGAAATGCTGAGTTTTTTAAAGGGAATTACTTTCATAGGTGCATTTTGACCTACACCTCATTACTGGATAGTCTTTGCCCCAAGTTATACAGGAAAAACCAAAATAAATGTTATTCATAAAGTGCTAGATCTGTACTATAATCTGCATAAACAAGAGTCCTAGCTTACATCTTTGGAATTTTGGAGCGATCGAAACGAAACGTGATGATGAGTGGTGATCCAACTGTCAGAGAGCTGCTTAAACCGGCTACGGCGTAGTTCAACCTGTACACAGTCAGACTAAGTATAGTAGGGCTCAAGGTGAATAGCGAGACTACCATCGATGAAATCTCGGAAGGTGGCAGCTTCGTAGAACCTCCAAACTGAGATCATCAGCTTCTTGTGATGAGGAGGATTTGAAGATCTGCAGCGGCTCTCATTTTGTTTTGGGTGACCGGCTAGCAAGCCAGGAACTAACAAGTAATGTCCACATCCCATCGCACTTTACCACTTTAAGAACAGGCAAGTCGTTTTTAGGGCAAGCTCGAAGTTCGCTTGCAGCATCCGCCCCACCCTCTTCCGCGATGGGTCAAATCGCGAGGCACCTACCGGTCAGTTTTACAGAAAAAACTAAAATAGTGCAGAACCTTTTCAATTGAGCAATTTGAGCACTCCACTTTGACTGTCAGCATAGGTGTTGCCGAGCTCTGAAATCTTCCGGAAGACCTGATTATGGCCTTCCGACCGAGCTCGGTAGGCCATCCGAAGTGCACTTTTCCTTTCGTTTGGAACTGCTTGCTCAGAATCTCTTGATATTTCTGAGTGCCATCAATCGTTTCAGAACATCATCCCCAGATCCTGCACACACAAATTGTAACGCTTCAGTTATCTAGTGGCTAAGCAGGTACTCATAAACAAAACCTTGGCAAACGCTGGTTTTGGGTGTTTTCATTTCAAGACGAAATACTTTCCTAGCAAACAAAAGTAACAGGATTTACGAGTGGTTTTGAAAACTACCTGATATGCGCTATCATACTCTCAAAAGAGTATCAAAATTAGTGAACATTCAAGGAAGTTGTGTTCGCTAGAAATAATGACTGCAGAACAGTCCACGAAATTAGTTTCCAACCTAATAGAATCCAAATGTAGGGTCACTCCTACCATATTGATGAGTACCGGGGATTGCCTATATTCTTATTCGAGGTTGTGGGACGAAGCGGACTGTTTCACATTGTTTTTTCGCTTTTAATGATCGATTTTGTTTATTAGTAAACAGTCGGCAGGTGAGTTGTTACATACTCCTTAGCGGATACCGACTTCCATGGCCACCGTCCAAGGGCCCACGTGGTACAGTGGTAAGTGGCGCTGCTGACACCCGCACCGTCGAGCGATCGATCCCGGCCCGGGCTTACCAAGCTTACCTTCCATCCCTCCGGGGTCGGGTAAATTGATACCAGACTTGTCTGGGAAGGTTAATACACTGACCTGGTATAGCGGCTGGCCCCCGCAGGTCATTGTATAGGCCAAATACGCATTCACAAATCCTTTACGATTATGAATTGGACACGAATGCGGCGACGCGTCCTCAGTCCTCTGATCAACGCCGGCACCTTTGCCTTTACCATTTTACCTTTAATAAACAGCCATGACAGACGGACAGAACGCAGAAAGTCTCGTTTAGGACTATTAGCCATCGAAGACAAAGCAAAGTGATCGGTTGCTGAAGCGATTTAACCAAGGGGTTACTGTAGAATCATTAGAGGGAAAACAGTCGGACGAATGTTTGCCTACTTAACCGTCTAAATGTTTTTTTGTGTTGACACAGTGTCGGGCAAGGTTCGCTGAATAGTGTCGAACGCAGGACTAGAACATTATCCGAATAGTGTAGATAACATTGTATTGAACTGCAGATGGGCAGGTACCCGAAATTCGGTGTGAAATTGATCAAATTTTGGCGTTGATCAGTCTCTTAAGGACGCGCCACGCAGTCGTCTTTCATTCGAATTGTAGGGACATGGTGAATGCGTGTTTGACCCATGCAATGTCTTGCGGAGGCCAGCTGCTACACCAAATCAGTGTCTTTACCTTCCGTCTCTTGCCTCTTTACCACGTCCGCCCTTCAGTGTACACGTGATGCATGACGAGGTGTGAAGCAGATTTACCCCACTTCATCACTTGGTCAAATTGGCTTCGCATTCTTCGAATCGGAATCCGCTGTACTTCAGAATACAGAATAGGATCACCGCTATTCGTCATCATATTATCGAATCCGTCTCATCAATCTCTGTTTGTGAAGTATAATAGATAGGACCGATTCTCTCCTAATGATCCGTGGCCCATCGTTGGAACGTTTTTCAAGAGCTTCACTCTGTGTATCTGTTGTATGACGCAACCGTCGAGGTGTAATACTGCTTGGTATTTACGTTGTTATGGGCCCTTTGCACTGCTTAGATATTAGTCGTTCTGTAGTGACAACAACAAACCCTTTAGAATTAACAAGGTCGGACTACTCTTATGAGACCGCTAACATCAACTCAAAGTAAAATTTCTATTTTCATTGTTACTGTTCCAGCCAAGTGGAAACCTTTCGCAAAGTCCAACTGAATCAGTTGCTTTCATGCCGCTAGTAGTGACGAACAAGAACGCATTTTAGGGACACCCTGTATGTTCAGGAATGAACGGAAAAAAATCGTGGCTCCGGCTGGGTTCGAAACCAGCCCTCGGGCCTATCCATGGCACCGTGATATTAAAGCACTACACCACCAAGCCGACGGTCCTCACTTTAGCACCTTCTGTTTCTCTCCTTTTTTCCTGATTTTCCACTTGTCCTTACACCCCCTCGTCCTAATGCATTCCGCGCGTTTCTTTATTATGCACATATCATGACATGTTCCACTGATCGTAAAAGTGGGTAAAGAAATACAATTCAATTCAACCAATTTCGCTTTCATCCTCATGTTTCACCTATTTCGCATAATATAATAGAAACAAGTTCATGGGTACACAGCGGATTCTGCACGCCAGTTTCCCCTGCCCTCACTTTTTAATAAGCATCCACCAGTGTTTGAAATGAAGTGGAGCAAATTCACCCCGTGTGTGTACCTAACGCGCCATGTGCTCCGTGTTGTTTCCGAAAACACCCTCACCAGAACTTCGATCCGCTCACCAATGAGTCTTTACGACGCTGCTTTCGATTTCGAATTTTTGTCGTTTCTCCAATATTGCATTGCAGAGGAGCTTTGTTTACTAAGGTTTAAATTAGAATACGATTTATTTCGGGGGAGGGGGGGGGGCGAGATAGGATAGCTATTTGCATATTCAACGACAGGTTGGTCAACAGGGCGAATATCTGGTGACGTTACCCTTTTTTGCTATGAGCGCAAGCATTGGTATTACGTTGTTCAGGATTGAATTTGCTCGATTCATTCTATGGCCAACCATCGTTGCTGAGGAGTTCCGGGTTGGGGAAATATTTCATTGTTATATGATCGTCTGAGGGCAGGGAGCAGACAAGTATACAACATAGTTCCACTTGTCATTGTATAAGTAGTTGCTGTTTTCGCTTTTACATATTGATGACTGCATTGTTCACTTTTTTCAACCGAACAGGTGTGCAGATTCCATCGACTGATACCAAATCATCTGATAACCTACAATTAACAAGCAGGCTCCAGAAGGGAATCGAACACGCTTTCTATTCCAAGTAAGCCCAACGAAGCAGGTTTAACAATATCAGACCGTCTCATTCAGTTGAGCCCTTTGACTCGATCCACACAATATCGGGTATATCAGACTGCCGTGTACCTAGCAGTTGTCTCTCGGACTATCGTAATTAGCGAGAGATCCCATGTATTTGTCTTCTATTTATTTTACTTTTATTCATTTATTTTTACGCCTTTTCACAGACGTGCTCAAAATATTTAGTGGTACAAAGAGCAGGGGAACTCGATCGAGAGGAAGAAAATTAAATTAAATTAAAACAAAACAAGCTCAGCGAGTCAGTAACTCAGACGGAACGAGACATTCCTAATAAACAAAACAAAATTCATCGTTCTTCATTCTTTTTGGGAGTGAGTAACAGCTGGTTACGACAGATATCCACCGAGGAAGAAAAATGTCAAGGATCGATGTCGGGCTACCCCTTTCTTGGGCATAACTGACTTGCCTTCTCAATCGGTGGATGTGTGAAGTTTAACCTTATCAGTAGGCTTCAAATCTTTCAGAAAGCTTTTATTGTTCACTGCAAAAACATGGAAACTCAATAGTTATTGAAAAAATTTATTGTAATGATCACTTCCACTTTCGCATCCAATTAACTGTATTTTCAGGAGACGAAGCCGAAAGCCCGTGTTGTCTCTGCGGCACCTGAAAAAAATAAGTTGATTTGGGCTATATGGTACTTCGGAACCTGCAGGAATCCATGTACATGCGAATTAGGGTATACAGAAACCTCCCGGTTTTAAATAGGACCCCCTTCCATTGACAACTCCCCTTCGAGATGAACTCTGAGTACGATCCCCCCCTCGGACGATGTTCAATTACGACCCCCCCCTTCGATTCCCGACCCTGAAGCTTGAGCCTGGTCGGGCATGGGAACAAAAGGAAAATATGTATAGTACTGATTTATCCATGCTAGCTAGGAGTTTATGTTTATTCCAGCACTGTTCAAGCGCCAAAAATAAGGTCGGACTGCTCTTATGAAACCGTCATCTTCAATCCTGAGTAAAATTTTTATTCTCTTTGTTGCTGTTCGTTTCCAGCCAAGCGGAAATCTTTGGCTAAGTTCAACTCAATCAGCTGCTTTCATGCCGCTAGTAGGATACGTTCATTACGTCGAGCTCTGACCATTGTTCGTCCTTTAAACTGAATTACCATAGGGGAGTGGTGCAACATTAAGCACTTTTAGCATTAAGCGTTCGGACTCAGTAGTGAAGTGATTTCGCCATTCATGTACCCACTTCGAATTCTCTTCTCTTCCTGTGTTGTGGGTTTTACCCCATGTTTTATTCCAGTTTCGTATATTGTTCGTTTACTAGCGCGCTCTTGGCAGCATGAAATGCTTTGAGAAGGAAAGTTCAGGTCTTTTTATATTCAACAGTATAATTGGCGGTCGCACTGGTCTTAATTTCAACCAGCTTCATCAGAGGAGGCAATCCATTACCAGAGGAGACCTTTCAAAAACTATCTTCCCTAGAGCTGCCTAAATTGTTGGTCACACTTTTTTCTCATTGGAGCCATCCCACCATACCTGCGACATCACTAGAAAGGAAAAATCACTGTGAGTTCTAACTCATTCAAGGGCACGGTAGACAAAATGATGAAGCCACGACCGCATTATTCTTCTTTTACATCTGCTCATTTTTCGTTTTACTTCGTAATAAGAGCTTCCCAGCTACAAAATTATAGGTTCAACCTGCGATTTGTCCATAAGTGTTCAAAGAACCTATTGAGGGGATCTAGTAACATTACTGTCGTACTCCTTACCATCGAAAATCTAGGTGTAAAAATTCTAGGCGGGATGTCTTGTCATTGTAAGATGCTACAATTTTTTATTGAAAAATGATAATCTTCGCTGCTCATAGGACACGAGACAAACTCCAAAGCAACGAGTCCGTATCCGGAAAATGCAGACCAGACCAAAACACTTCCACCGCCAAAGTTGCGTCTAGAGAATACTCGTTTCTCCTTACTTATGTCTCTCCAGTAGTGCTTGTAGCCGTCGGGCCCATCGAGTTTCCACTTTTTCTCATCGAAAAATATCACCCAAACACTAGAGATGCTTTTCTACGCCCACGACTTATGGACAAATCGCGGGGTGAACCTATAATTTTGTACCGGAGCGTATACGGTATAGTCTTGTCCTTGGGAAATTTTTTCGAATGAACGAATAAACGAATATGTTCGATTTTGAAAGTTTCGAATGAACGAATGAACGAATATATTCGATTTTGAAAATTTCGAATGAACGAATAAATTCGATTCCTAAAATTTCGAATGAACGAATGAACGAATATATTCGATTTTAAAAATTTCGAATGAACGAATGAACGAATAAATTCGATTCTTAAAATTTCGAATCAACGAATAATCGAATAAGTAGGCTGCAGTATGTGGTCGATATAATTACAGGAGAGTGCCAAGAGCAATTTACAACGAAAAGCATTATCCGCTCGAATCACAAAGACTGTCTAGTAGATCAATTTTTGAGACCTGTAATTTTTTAATATGTTCACATAACATCCAACATTCAAATTCTTCTTACATATTTGTGCAAACTCATGAGGTGGATTTAGAGCCGGTTCCTAACAAAAATGTTTCCAACACAGGTCTGTTCAATTGATTGTGTGGCATGAATTTTCAAAGCAAGAGTCTTTTCCACTATAAATGTTTACCTTAAACCGTTTTTTGAACAAGATTTATTATTTTCAATGGCTGTCGTCGGGAAACTGGTGCCCTTGTAGAGAAGTCACGTTAGAATATGTACATCCAAAGAAGAAATTGGTGGATCAGTTACGATTATTTGTCGTCTATTCAAGCACTTCTGCCTAATTGCTAATTCATTATATCATAGCCACTATACTGTACACTACAAGCTTGTTTTTTATCCCAGAGAAGTGTTCATTTGCTCATTGTTCTATTTGATAATGATGTTTCATATCGAGAAAACGTGAATTTAGGTGACTATGAAAGAGCAGGAACGCAGCAGAATAGCTCTATGGAACGACTGCTCCCTATTTTTCTTGACTCTACTCCAAACATTAGCAGACTATACGGGGTGTATGTATTTGAAGAATTCATTCGAACAAATTCGAATTTTGAGATTTCGGATGAACGAATGAACGAATATATTCGATTTTTTAAATTTCGAATGAACGAATGAACGAATAATTTCGATTTTCCAAAATTCCGAATATTCGAATAACGAATATTCGAATTTTCAAATTCAATTCGAACATTCGTTCGAAATTATTCGATTCGGTCCGAACTATAGTATACGGTGCGTACTTTTCTACAACGTTTCGTATGCATCTTATTACTTTAATACGCAATTTGATTGAGTCTTTGTGGCCAACTCGCCTTAATACCGAGTTACAATCCTTCGTTTTTATCTAACCCTTTGCAAGACTGAGGGCTTCACTTCCACTTCAAGTGCAACCTTATATTAGCAGGTGTGAATTTTGTTTGGTTACGTTACTTCACTGGTAGTTTTCACCTTATTTTTGCATTACAGTCCGTTATTGTCGCATATTCTTGTTCAACCTTTTCATCACCATTGGTTTTTCCACCGATGAGAGTTACTAAACGGCACTGGTTTGCGCCTTGATGAGAAAAACGATCTCAGCCTTCCAATAATTCACCCATTTCTTTATCTCGTTTCGTATCAAAATCCGCAGGATAAACTTGTTCAGCTATATAACTATTTTCAACATGAAACACGGATTGAACTCTGTGAAAAGCCTTGCGAGATGAGCCGTGTTCTTCTATGCTGTCTAACACAATCTGTCGTCTTTACCTAATCAGGAAGGCTCACGTTGCGTTCTTGTCGCAAGTTTACTCACGACAAGGAACCCTCTGCTTATTCGTAGACTCCCTATAATAGACGGGTTCACTTTTTTGTCGAATATGGATGATTCGCCCACTACGAAGATAATCTGAATAATCTTCACGTATAATCTCTAATATGTATAATCTTCAAAATCATTCATAGTTCTTGCGTAGCCTGTCGGCACACTGCGTACCCCAGCATCACGCCAATGTGATTTGAATAGATCACAATTGTGAGGCGTCCTTGAGCCACTGACCTTGGCCGACTACTTTGCTTTTTTAAATTGTTCTACTAATTTTCTGATTTTCACTTTTACTTTATCCTCTTTTTACTACTCCTAACCACTTCCCTGTGATGAACAACAGCTTGCAAGTTTGACTGGTCGGACAAAGCTGAGCAGTAACCTGGAAATTTCTCGGTTATTACGCCAGCCAAGCGTACCTCAATTGTGATACCCAAAAAGAATTGCAAACCAGTTTGTAGAGCAATTGAAATTTTGCCGAACCTTCGCTCTATGAACAGCGTTCCCCCTCTCCCTTGAAATGTAGCCAATAACACATCGACACTCGCGGATAGTCCGGTTTCTATTATATTCTACGGAAATAACCAACTTTCAGATGGTTCCGTACCGATGGTGCGTGTTCTCGTTACTGCTCTCGGTGGCGGTAGCCAGACGCGGTGGTTCAGGCCGGTCTCGAGGGTTTTCTAGTTCGCGCTCCGGACCACGATTCACACGAAAGTTGGTTTATAGCTTCAACTACCTGTAACTAATTGAAATCGCGTTTCGCTACCCGTATCGCATTTCAGATTCTCCAAAGTGGGCTCCATCGAACGAACTTCTCTATTTCGAGCCACTGTGTTCAGCGCTGCCACTGGATATTTGACGTTTAGAGCTGGCCGGCATATCGTCAATGATCCAGAGAAGCCAATAACGTTGGTTTTCTAGTTGCTGTTTTCTCTTTTATGTTTTATGTCCTTTTTTTCCTAAACATTCACTTTCTTCTCTCTTCGCGCGTTTTGGAAATGATTGCCTTTCTTGATCAAACTTTGGAAAACTTCTGCTGAAGTTGTCACACTTTGGGTTTCATCCGATTCTAGTGAAATGGCTTGGGGTCGTTCTCAAAGACAGAACATTTCAAGTTAAAGTTGGGTCTTTGTGTTTGACGGTGAGGAGTGCCTCTAGTGGAGTTCCAAAGGGGGGAGTGCTGTCTCCCATATCATTTGCACTCTATACTGCTGACCTTCCAGCTATGCTGGAGGACTGCGGGGTGGTACGCAAGAAATTTGCAGATGACTTGAAGTTCTCTCGAAAAGTTGATAGTGCTGAAGACAAGAGCAAAGTTCAGGCAGCCTTGGATAGGATATTTGAGTGGTCTACGGTTTGAAAATTGCCTCTTGCGCCAGAGGAAACCGTCGTCATGAGGCTTGAAGTTTCGGGTTTTCCGTGCAGCTATAGTCTAGGGGGTCACTCTGTCCAGAAGGTCACTTGTGTTAACGACTTAGGTTTCCTTTACGACTGCAATCTAGATTTCTCGGATCATCACAGGGGCTTCACAATAAAGCATCAACTCGCACATATCAGATCTTTAAGGGCTTGACTAGCTGTGATGAAAACGTTCTCTTTAGAGCGCACAAAACTTATATCTCCCATTATGGGAAGCGGCTCGGTAGTGTTCTGTCCTTCCAAAAGTAAGGATGTTGATTTTCCGGAGAAAGTACAAAATAATTTCTTGAGGAAAGTCTCGATGAGAATAAAGAAGTCGGGTTTCATAGATTGCCTGGTTGGAAGGAAAGGAATTTACAGTTGTAACTTCACTCGCTGGAGTCGCGGCGACAATGAAATGATGTGTGTATGTGTTCTCTGTTTGTTGTTGTTTTGGTTCCCGCTTTGGGTTTTAATTTCGCACGACTGCCTTATGCAGCGTATTGAATAATTAAATAAGCAAATAAATACTATTGTCTGCTATATGTACAGTGGCGGTCAAAAGTTTGTGAACGCTTGCATTTTTCACTATAACTCGCTTTATTCTCAATCTAGCGATGAGAAATTCGGATATGTTTTGCGACTTTACATTATCTCTCGTATATCCTACTTGACATTGTATTCGTCAGACGTATTTTACATTTACGATACAAAAACGGAAAAACCGCCAAAATTGTCACATTAGGAACAACAGTTCAACAGTGTTCTTTAGTGCCAAATTAAGCACATAAAATATTGGAACAATAATACATTATTAGTAACGAGTTGCGTATCCGTTTGCTTTGATTACCGCCTCGCATCTTCTCGGCATCGACTCCAGAAGTTTGTCGATGACGTCTATACCAATCTGTTCCCATTTTTGCCTCAATTGCTTGAACTTTTCCGCCTTATTTCTTGCTCTAAGTTCTTCTGTGTTTCTTGCAAGATGTTCCCAAAGATGTTCAATGGGATTAAGATCCGGAGATTGAGAAGGCCAGGACAGAAGGTGAACTCCATCTTCCTGGAGCCACTCCTTCATCACCTTGGAGTCATGTTTGGGGTCATTATCCTGTTGGAAAATCCAATCGCACTCAAACGTTTTCTTTGCATGCGGAAGCATAACATCGGTCAGAATCTCCAAATATTTTTTGGAGTTCATAATCCCTTGTATCTCCTAGATGGGACCGGTTCCATGTGCACTAAAACATCCCCAAACTTGCACGTTTCCCTGACCATGTTTTACGGTAAGAAGTTGGTACATTCTGTCGTACCTCATGCCTATGGGACGTCTTACATAACGGTTCCCATCAGATCCAAATAAATTGAACATGCTTCCGTCGCTGAAAGGCACTTTCTTCCACTCATCTACGGTCCAGCTTAAATACTGCTTTGCAAATCGAAGCCCAGCCCTCCTGTTATTTTCGCTTATACATGGTTTTTAATGGCACGTCTGCCAAATAGTCCGTGAGACCTCAGGCGACGTTGCACTGTGCTAAGGCTCAGTTTCACACCATATTAAGCAATAAGAGATTGCATTATATGAACTGCAGTCAGCGACGGATTTTGCTTCGACATCCTTGCGATGACGGAGTCGATCCTGCAAGTTGTTTTCCTTGGTCTGCCTGATTTGGTAGCGTCTTCTAATGTTCCAGACTTCTTCATTCTTTTCACAATAGAAGTGACTGTGGAGATACCACAATGGAAAATGGCTCCTATTTGGCGATAAGAATAGTTTGACTTTACGAGCCGAAAAACCGCCTCCCTTGTTCCAGCAGAAAAGGTTCTTACACGGAGCATGTTCAAAAAATCTCTAAAAACTAGAGGGTAGTGAAAATTTTCACTATAAACTAGAAAAAATAAAAACACAAGCAAGATACCACAACGCACCGTTGCCAGATGAGCACGATTGTTAATGATGCTGTACGAAAAATCAATACTTACCATTGTAGATCAAATATTCGCTGATATTACCTGCGCTGGCCTACGAAGCACCACATATTCAAATTTCACATTATTTAGACGTGTGGAAGCCAATTTATGGTGAAAAATGCGAGCGTTCACAAACTTTTGACCGCCACTGTATATGCATCAGTGTACCAGTGGTATATGCATCAGTGTACCAGTCTGTGGTTACGTAGTCAGCAGATGGACAGATTGACCGCCAAAGTTGGAGAAAAAGAGACCAAATCGCGGTAGCATTCTATTCCTGCACGATAACGACCACACCCCTATTCCAAGAGTGGATCATCAGAAACCACCGGACTCGGGATCGGAAAGCTACCCAACCCGCCATACGCCTCAGATCTTAGCCTTCTAGATTGCAACCTTCTCTGTGATTGCTGGGTACACAACTCCTTTGAGTCAAAGCTAAAGAAATGCTATGCGAAAGGCATCAAGTATTCATCTGGGAACGGAAGAGAAGTGTTGGAGCGTGGGTGTCTATTTCATTCCATAACCTATTTCATTGCCTTCAGAAATGGAGAATTTGTGGATAATCAGAAAAATGTTCTTCAAAAAGCACGCAACGTTTGCAACAGCAATAATTGTTTTTCAATCAAGTGAACGTTCTCCACACTCTCTCCGACTCTCAATGCGCTTTCACCTTTTTGATGGACGTGCAGTGACGGATCTCAATCGTCGTTTCACTTTCCATCACAAATAATTGCTCAGAGCGTCAAGTCCATCAGGAATAACCGCTAGGACGACGCAATAACTCTCGACGGGTCGACCGTCCTTTGCGGGAAGTTGGGTGAATATCGTCACTAGGTATTCCTCCAGGTTTTCGTTGAAAAGCCCTTATAGCAGTCAGTAAAATATCATGAAAAAGCAACGATGAGACGGAATGGTCACTAAGAATTGGTTCACGTCCTTCTTTTGCTGAATCCCAATTTCATCTAACAATTCCCGTCCGTAATGCACACATGCAGCGACGGATCCTTATGCTGGATCAAAGGATAGAAAAACTGAGTGTAATGTGAAATACAGCTCGGGAAAATATGAACAGTATCAGGATTAAGGGCCGCCGCCATTCGTTTAGTTAAAGTTTCCTTTCAGGTTTGGCACACGAAACTATTACTGGAGCACGGCACTGCATATACCGACAGAGGAATTGCCTGTACAATGTGTGAACAAGATCGATCCTCAGGACCCACAGTTCGGACGAGTGAGTTTATCTGGATCACCATGTTTTCGACATAAGGCCCCTTCACACTTCACCGCATTGCTGCCGCAGTAATGATGAAACATAGGGACCGGCGGTGCGCGACAGCTGCTCAGTAGTACATTATCCTGCGAAAGCCACCCATATCGCCAACTACGCACCAAACCAGCCATTCAGTGGCCAGCAGGCCGCCAAATGAACTAATGAATAGTAGGAAGATATGTAAAACATTTATCATCATCATCATCTCCTTAGCGTTTAGTCCCGCACCGTCGCGGGGTCCGCTGTCCTCGTCAATAGTCGCCACTTGCATCTATCCTGGGCGTCTTGGAGCGTTGCCCCAACTTCCTTGAGGTCGTTCTTAATAACGTCGCTCCACCTTTTCTTGGGCGCTCCTCGTGGTCGCTTTCCAGGAACCTCAAACTCCAGTGCTTTTCGTACTGGGTGGTCATCAGGCCTTCTCACCACGTGTCCGAACCACCTGAGCCTCTGCTCACGCATCTTAAAATGCACTGGAGCTGTCCTCATCACCTCTCTGACGTCCTCGTTCCGGACCCTATCCAATCGTGTCCAGCCGCATGTCCACCTGAGCATCCTCATTTCCGCAGTGTGCATGCGTTTTTCGTGGGCCTTAGTTACGGGCCAGCACTCGCTGCCGTAGATCAGCGCCGGTCTTACAACTGCCCGGTACACCTTCCCTTTGAGGACCCTAGAGCACCTCTTGTCACAGAGGATTCCAGTAGATTCTCTCCACTTCGCCCAGGCTGCGTTTATCCTTTCCTTCACTGCCTGATCTAGGGTACCGTCCTTCGCCAATTCGGTCCCGAGGTATCGAAAGTGGTCTACCCTCTCTATGACTTCCTGGTAGCAGTCGACCATTGGTTCTGAGCCTTCTTCCGAGCTGAGGAACTTGGTCTTCTTCACGTTCAGCTGGAGACCATTTCTGGCCAATGTTTTCTGCCACTCTTGAACCTTTCCCTGTAGTTCGTCCTTTGTATCCGCTATCAGGGCTATATCGTCTGCATACAGGATGGTCTTGAGTGGATCTTCTACCAGATGACCGACCATGCTGTCAAGCGTCAATAGGAAAAGGAACGGGCTCAGCGCTGATCCTTGATGCACACCAACCGCGATATCCAAATTCTTTGTAAGTCCGTGCGGGGTGCGGATTGTTGCCCTGGATCCGGCATACATATCCCTTATTATTTGGATCAAATGCTCTGGCACCCCTCGTTCCCGCAACGATCTCCAGAGTACTTCTCGAGGTAGCCTGTCGTAGGCCTTCTCCAGGTCCAGAAATGCCAAGTAGCAGGCTTTGCGCTTTTCTCGATATTTCTCCATTACCTGCCTCGCTATGAAGATGGCATCCACAGTGGATCTACCCGGCATGAAACCGAATTGCTCCTGTGGTATCGGGACCATTTCCCTCAGCCTGCTGTCAACCAGTCGCTCGTAGACCTTCATGGTATGGGATATCAACTTGATACCTCTGTAGTTAGAGCACTCCATCGCATCGCCCTTTTGCTTGAAAATCGGTACGATGAAGCTGTCTCTCCAGGCTTCGGGCATCCTACCTTCAGCTGTAATCTTGTTGAGGAATTTCGTCAACCACCCTATTCCATAGCCTCCTAGCACCTTCCATATCTCCACCGGTACTCGGTCTGGTCCAACTGCCTTACCAACCTTCATCCTTTTCACCGCTTTCTGGACCTCCTCTTCAGTCCAGAGCTGTATAGGACCTTCCACGGGCTCTGCATCTCGGCCACTTTCTCTAGGGAATTCTTCATTTAAGAGTCCTTTGAAGTACTCTTCCCATCTCGACTTGACTTCCACTGGCGCTCTTAGCACTGATCCTGTAGCGCTCTTCACCGCCTTCACTACTCTAACGTCTAGACCTGCCCGATGTCGTGCCTTTGCTAGGCGAAAGGCGAATTTTTCAGCCTGTGGTTGTTCCAACTTTTCGTACAAGCTGTCCATCTCTGCCGTTTTCGCCCGCGACACCGCAATCTTCGCACGTCTCTTGTATTCCTTGTATTTCGCGCGGTCTTCCAGTAGTCCAGACGTCTGCCACGTCTTGAACGCGTTCTTCTTCTCCCTCACCGCCTTCTGAACCTCATCATTCCAAAACCAGGCAGCTCTCTCACCCTTCTGTCCTCCCTTGGTTTCACCGAGGACATCCTTAGCGCACTGCAAGATCGTTCGGGCTGCCAGCCGCCACGTCTCGTTTACTGGCCCATCAGGATTCGGAAGGCCAGCAACTACAACTCGCCTTTTGAGCTCGCTCTGCTCAGGACCTCTTAGTTTCCACCATCGAATACGTGGCTCCGTTCTTACCTTCACCTTAGGAGGTAAGATGACGTTCAGGTCTGCAACCAGTGGTCTGTGTTGAGTTGCGACGTCTTCGATAGGTAGAACCTTTACGTCTCGCACTGTTTTTAGAGCCCGCCTACGCACCAAAATGTGGTCGACCTCCGTTTTACGACCTCCGCTGTTGTAGGTCATTTTCTGGCTCTCTCTCTTAGCGAAGAATGTGCTGCATATGGCCAGATCGTGGGCGACCGCCAAGTCTAGAATCCGCTCACCATCTCCATTTTTGGACCCAACTCCTCTTCCTCCATGCACTCTTTCCACTCCTCTACGGTCGGTGCCTACATGACCATTCAGATCTCCCGCGATGGTGAGGAAGTCGTCTTCTGGGACAGATCTGATAACGTCATCCAGGGCCTCGTAGAACTCATCTTTCTCCTTGTCGGGACAACCGGTCTGTGGTGCGTACACTGATACTACTGTCCAGCTTCCCTCCTTCGCGTCTATCCTCACAGACATGATCCTATCGCTGATCCTTTGAACAGCTGACACCGAATCTTTGAAAGACTCTGAGATCGCTATGCCTACGCCGTTTTTCCTGCCATCTTCGCCCTTGTAGAAGAGTTTGACCCCTTCTCCAATCTCTTTGGCCTTCTCTCCCTTCCAGCGCGTCTCTTGAAGGCACAGGATCTGGATTTTCCTTCTCTTCATCAGATCAGCAACCTCTCTGGACTTACCGCTCAGCGTTCCGACGTTGAGCGTCCCTATTCGAACTAACTTCTTTAACCGAGGTCGTCCGTTTCTCGGTAGCCCTCGCATACTGACCACAGGACTCGGGCGAGGGTCCTGCGCGCCACTTCCGGGTGACGTCCTAGCATTCACTTGATTACTTTGGCGACTTTCAATCATTTTTATGTGACAGGGTTTGACCATCAGCCGGCCTGTCAACCTGGGCCTGACGCTGGAATCGTTGCCATTTTTGCAGTTCCTGCACGGCATGGCTTTCTGCCTCAGTATGTCACACAGAACCACTTCGCGATGCTCCAGAGCGCCAGCAAGCTCGCTCGAGCGACCTGACAACATGCCGACACATGGCATCTTCAGCTTAGCCTGCCTACCTCTCGATGTTTCCTTCTTGCATCGAGCAGGCTATGCCCTCACCTTCTAGGGCCTGTGTCCATCGGCGGGCTCCTCAAAAAGGGCCTCTCGCCGGAACTAGCTGGTCCGCGATCAGCTCACCCCAGGCTAGCTGGGGAGTTTCCAGTGGCACCAACTAGGAGGAGCGGACCTCGCCACCATATGTAAAACATTTATAACAACAAATAAATCGAAGAACAAAAGGTATGCAGCAAAAGACGGCGAGAAACTGATGAAATACGTCACTGGAAGTACAGTAGCGGGCAATCGCGGCGGGACCCTAGAGTTGACAAACAGACATCGTGGTTTCGCCTATTAACTAGTAGGATAGTTTTTCGACCAGCGACAGTCCAATGGACGGCACTATTCAACTTAACGGACTCCAGTCCTCGATTTTTTTTCGAAATTCGAAATTCGCTGAAACTTTGCACAGGGGGGTAATTGAGGGCGCTGATCACGAATCTGCCGTCCGTTTTTTACGTGGGTGGTCCCGGCCCACCCAAATCACTACGTGGGTGGTCCAATCAGGATCATCGATTTCGCTGAACTCTCCCTATGGGGGTTATTTGGGGTCCTGAACACGATGGTGAAGTCCATTTTTCAACTGGTCGTCTCGGACCACCCATATCGACCACTTGGGTGGTCCAGTCAGGATCACCGATTTCGCTGAAACTTTGTCTATGGGGGTTCTCTGGTGTCCTGATCACGATCGTGAAATCCGTTTTCGAAATGGCGGCCGAATACGGTAGTTATAGGTGGGTACCTACCGACCTTACCTGGTGAGACTCACCTCTAACTACCCTATTCGGCCTTCATTTGGAAAACCGACTTCACCATCGTGCTCAGGACGTCAGAGTACCCCCATAGGCAAAGTTTCGGCGAAATCGGTGATCCTGACTGGACCACCCAAATAGCGATTTGGGTGGTCCGAGACCTCCCACGTGGAAAACGGACAGCAGATTTGTGATCAGCGCCCTCAATTACCCCCCTGTGCAAAGTTTCAGCGAATTTCTGAAGAAAAAATTTCTGACTGAAAAAAAATCGACGAGTGGAGTCCGTTAAGTTGAATAGTGCCCAATGGACGGTCGGGAAAGCGCGCAGCTATTGCGGAAGTACGCGCACCCACTTTTTACTGCTCTGTTTTGGTTTACTGCCGCAGTAGAGTCTGAAGGGATCCTTAGAAATATGATTCTTTACTGATAACACCACGCATCGCGGTGAAAAAAGGCCGAAATTGAACGGCAATGCCAGTTGTTCTCAGTGACTGATGAGACGACGTATGTAGTCATAGTGAACAGACTACCTTTTCTTAGGTTTACTACTCTAACGACTCGCGGCCGACCGAAATAGCTTACGGCTGTGCTGAGGGCGACTTTTGTTGCGGATATGACTGCTGCCAAGAGGGAACGTTCTTTACAAGTCTCTTGTACGTTTACCTTCTTCACGAATGCCCTATCAGCACCTCAACTTCGCAAATTGTGCCACATTTCAGCGGTCTGCTTGTCTCCATTCTGGTGTTTTCGGTATTTGCTGTGATCTGCATTGAAGCGCTGAGATGGATATTGAACTGCGTGTACATGTGCAAATACGGTCATCCTCGGGACGTCGAGCCACTTAGCATCTGAATTGTGAGTTTTTCCCTGGATTATCAGCAAACACCTCATAGAATTTTCGTCTGGGAGCTACGAACCTACTGAGAGCAACATCTTTTCAGGTGTTTTATTCATGCGTTCGCCTCTGGTCTTTTCTCACCGTGCCTTATTGGTGACGACTAAAACCTCGTTTGAATGCCTTCCTGTTGTGATTCACTACGCGACAAATATACGGGTGTAATCTGTGAAGAAATATCTCCTGACTGGAATATCATACTTCACATTAATTATTTCTACGTTGCCAAATAAATCTGTTACTGATCTATGGACTGTTTTCCTCGAAATATCCGTATGCTGACCACGCAGTTCTTCTTTTAGTGAGATTCTCCTCACGTCGTTGTCGACGTTCTTGGAATCTTCCATATAAACGTATGTCTTCGTTTCGGCGAGGGAAGATCCGTCAAGTTCGATGAGTCCCCATCACACCGGGAGTTCTTCATGAACTGTGTCGTCTTCCGATTAATACTTTACTTTACTTTACTTGAATACTTTGACGGTCCGTTGTTCAGCTGGAGATCTTCTCAGCGGACCACAACTCTTCCAGACCGCTCGATCTTGGCAACTTGCATCCAGTGAGGGAGGCTTCCGATTAATATGCAGTCCAATCTTCCATCTAGCACTCATTGTCAGGTCATCGTCTCCGCTTCAGTTGAAAGGTTCGCAGCGCCCGCAAAACGAAGGTTTCGTTCAGATATACAGGGTGCGGCAAAGTCCGCACACAGGCAATCAGATTCGTAGAAACGAGTCAGATCAACTATAAAAAAATAAAGTATAACTGTTTATTCTTCAAAACAAGTAGAACAATAGCAACAGATTAGATCTCAAAGATTCCTCCTTCCGCTCTAACGCAGGCTCGAAGACGGTTATGGAACGAGTCAACCACGGCACGCAGGTGAAAGACGTCCACTTCTTTCCAAGCCTTTACCAGCGAACGGCGCAGAGACGGTGAGCCTTGAAGCATTCAGTCGTTTGGCAATTTCAGAAGTGTCGACTCCCATCATATGCAGCTTAATGATTGAAGCGCATTTCGTGCTCGGCATTTTTTAGAAGCGCAGGTGTACTGGTGATGTAAGAAAGAATATCTGTGATGTTGAAAAAGACCGCGCGATGACTGCAAAGCACAAAAATTTTCGTGCTAGAACCTTCAAACGACTTTTAACCCATCCAAAAATGATGTGTCCGGAGTTCTGCCACTCCCTTTTCGTCCCAGTCGAGCGATCTCATTACGCAGTCCGATGCGGCAGTAAACAGCTTGGACGAAAGTACGTCAATCATGGCAAAAGTTCAGACAGGGAGGTTGAATGAGGATCAAGGTTCGAGAGAAAATTCCTGTCTAAGGTGGTGCGCGGTTCAGTGCAGTCGAGGAGTGACAACATAGTTAGGGCAGACAATCGCTTTACTTCAAAAATTTAACAAACCGCCAAACCAATCCATGACTGGAGCAAATAACGTGTTGTGACTTTACTACAGAAGTAGATTCGACTGGGCCTAAATTGTCAACATTCACTCAATTACAACGCGGCCAGACTTCTATTTTACGTTACATTTTTAGTGCTCACTCCTCTTCTTTCTCATTCTTGTGATAATTTTCTCTCAAGACACTGCCAAAATGGCTTTCAGCCATGAATCAATGTCATCTGTGAGCTTCAGTTCACGCTTGTCACTTATACAAGACCCCACTTTGTCTCACTCCGTCTTAGGAGATCAAGGGGAAAGAGGGTTTTCTTTTCAAATGCTATACACGGAAGGTTAGCGACCTTCGTAGAATGATCACTCTCTTGTGCGCAACAATGCCCATTAAATCAATTCGGTGGGCCATCTATGGTGCGTCGTTCCTGTTTTCGTGAACCTCATCAATTTTCAACAAGCTCACCATTCAAATGACGGTGTTTCCAAAGGTTCCCACTCGGTTCGTGAACTCCCTTCATGTTCGATTCTTTTTATGGGTTTATTCGCTGTTTGGTAGAAAAGCCAACCTAAAACATCAATGGAAGCAATACTTAATCTTTCTTCCTATCTTCAAGATCTCTTATTTTCACTTAGATTCCAAGGAAGTTAAGCAAAGTGTAGTGGCCCGCGTTAATCAATCCGCTAGAATACGCCATGCATTCGTCCTCCATTCAGAATCGTAGAACATGGTGAATGAGCATTTGGTCTATAAAAATGACTGTAGGGTCCAGCTTCTGTGCAAACCAGAGTCTTAACCTGCCAGATAGGCTTGGTATTGATTTAAGCGATCAAACGATCCCAGAGTCCCAGAGGTATGAGGGATTTGACTAGCTTGGGCGAGGACCGATCACTCGACTGTGGTGGTGGAAGCAGCGCCTCTCACCACATCACGATGTGTGTCCACATTCACACGTCTACACAAATCAAATTCATTCACTGGCTGAGAAGTCTAGTGGACCCTTCGAAACGGTCGACGAACACTCTGCAGGAATTAGTCGACGGTTGTGCAAAAGTCAGTTCGGGGATGAATTTTTCAGCGCTGCTTTTTGATTACATCACATCGCTAGCGTGCCTCGCGCTATGAATAATTCTGTTTTAGTGAGTTACCAATACCACACACTCCCGTGCTAATGCTCTACGTAATATGAAAATTGAATATCCAGAGAAGTATCCCATTATTCTCCTAGAACAACCAAAATAGCTCAGTAAATTGTCCCCCAATTGCCTACGAGTACGCTAGACGAGTGTTGAAAATGATATGAATCTCCAGCAGAATTCCCTCAAATTTTTTTCAGTTTTTTGGTTCCCATACTAGCCGAGCTCGTTATTCAAGAACGGACGCAATAAATGAACCAAAACACCACTGGACGAACGCCATGATTTTCGTTTAGGTAATTTATTACCGACCATGGTCGCACCACCATTTACTAGGCGTGGACTGACTTCATAATTTAAGTGCCGCACTACTACCGGGCCAAAGTAAAGAGATTGCTCGGAAAGCCACCATCCGTCCATATGTTAGGCCGATTCTTGAGTGCGGGAGCACGGTGTTTACACCTCACAAAAGGAAGGACATAGAGCAGTTTCTTGTATTCACGAATCCTTCACGCTAAGTTCCGCAACTCATACTTGGGCCATCCCACATTTAAAATCAGTCCTGAACTCGCAAATATGTGTGTGGTTCATAAACTTCTCCACGGGGTGACAGGTATGGAGTTTGCTGGTTTTATGAATTTCTACCGTCTCGAACTAGAGGAGGTGTAGCTAAAATCTACTTCTCCAGACCTAGGACGGCTCTTCATCGGCATACGTTTGCGGCGCGTGCAGGATTAGCTTATGGCAAAAAGCCGCTTGGCAAAAAGGTTATTCCTCGGTTCCTTCTTTCTTTAGAACACCTCTATTTTAATACGCTTTCCGAACGTGCCAAGTAGAGTCCTTTATGAATGGTGTTCATTCTGAGCTCATCAAATGGTGCCCATACCAACGATAAGTTTCTCTTCGTCCCATTCCAACATGCTCAGCAACGTTTAATGCTAATTTGCTGTGTTCCTAACGTGTTTTATCGGTTGTTGTAGCATTCGAATTTTTTGCGTCTGCCTTACACAGTGTATTCAATATCAAATATCAAGTACCAGGCCAGACTGGGAAGGTAGAGACACTGACCTCTCCCCCTCAGGTCGTTGTATAGGCCAAATAGGCATTCACCAAGCCTCTACGATTCTGTATCGAACAGGCAGTGTGTCCTTACAATTAGAAGACTGACCAATGCCGACACCTTAACTTTTACCTTTACTACTACTACAATGCACTATACTATAACTGCCTTTATTTTCTGTTCCCATCAGTTATTCACTCCGATTCTGCGTATTCGATGATTCTGCGATAGTTTGGTACCGAAGTGTGATAAAAGTTCTAATGGATACCGACCCCAAACTACAGTTCTTCCTGCTCAGTCCACCGCTGGAAGGGGAACCTCCAGAGTCGACCCCATTCGTGGTATTAGTTGCGTTTTTGCTTCTCTTTGCAAATGAGCAGTCATCACGAAGCTCATTCACTAGTCGAATTCATTACGCAAATTGGCCACGATCCACAAGCGGACGCCCTTGCACTCCACGTACATGGATAGCACTTCGCGAATTTCAAATGGAACATCCTTCTAATGCTAGCCTGACATTCCCCTTTCGTTTGTTTTGTTTCTACGAATTATAAATTGGTGAAATAAAAATTCTGGTGATTGAGTCGATGTTAAAGTGCTCGTGAAAAGGACTCATGCCGGGCCCGAACCCGCTTCTCGGACACTTGACTTAGGATAATAAGAGATCGCTACATCTCCTCTCCTTCCAATATGGCTATGGTGAATTGCAAATGATATCGCCCAGAGAAAAAATCGAAGCTAAAAATTCCCGAACAATAGGTGCTGTTGTTGTAGGGCACGGCTACAATCTAGCCGACTACTAAGTCAAACAAATGTCCGCCTATCGAATAGATCTTGATCAGATCTCGATATTGACAAATTAGGAGGCATATATCAACAGAGTGTGAGCTGTGTAAAGCCAGCGACATAACCAGTCCCATCTGCTCTGTATTCAGTACTCTGTTTTCTAATAAAATGTAACTAAACGCCAGCCGTGCCCTACAACAGCAGTATGTACCAATTTTTCGGAGATTTTTAGCCTCGAATTTTTTTTCTGGGGCGACACCATTTCGCAATTTACCAAGCTGTAGCGCTCCGAGCTCCTTTACCTTCTATACATCTGTGTTTGGACCACAATGTGCCCTTCGATTTGATGTATTTCAATGGAGTAGTGAACATGACCCGCGCTCAAACACTCACCTGTGCTTTGTACTACGAATTTGAAACGATTTGCGTATCTGCCTTGTAAAAACCTCTCGCTTTGGTCATCTAACCGTTTTAATTGTTTCATTGTTTGGCTTTTGTTCACTAATCCTTTTTTGCATTTGGCATCGTCTGCTAGTTACTAACCACTGTACCATAATTGGCGCGCCTTTTTATGGCGTAATAAAATAAATAAATAAACGCCGAGCTCCATCCTCATACTACAACACCTACACCCAAGGCATTCCACCGCAAGTAACCTCTAAGCCATGCCGTCTTAAACCCTCGATTTTCTGGCACTTTCTCCGTCATATTCTATGAGAAGCACGTGAACTTCTGACAAGTCGGTGGCCGATGGCAGTAGGGCAATGTTTTCTGAGAACGTTTTGAACAGCCTGTCAAAGATGCGAGACAGATAAAGCAGCAGAACGACCAAGACAACAGCGAATAGAGTGGGCAAGCAATTTAAAGTTGATTTTCATGTAAAAAATATTCGCCAGTGGAGCTCAATATACCTGATCAACTCGATTAACAGAAAGAGAGCTGCGTTTCTTCAGCGGAAGATTATTTAGAAACGTACGAGTCTATCATCGCTCCCAACCCTTCCTCCCCACTTTCCAGCCAGGTCAGCAATGCCATAAAAAATGTAAAACTTGTAGAAGCCCATATACATAGATCCTACCCTCTTCTTATGAGACTTATTACAATGTCTTCCGGAAAGAACAAATCGCTATCAGATTGCAAGCCTTCACATTTCCGAGTTGACTTTTGGATCTCTACTTCATTTTATTACACAGCAACGATTCGTCGTACCTCCGTATCTTTTGTTCGGAATGAAGACTTGAGAAATGAGTCGCCGAGCAATTTCTGAACGTCAGCAGGGCGACACTAGGTCGATGGCATTCCCTCGAGGAGCTCATCCACCTTTTAAGTGTCCTTCGAACGACCTCGCCGCGTCTATCCTTTTATGCCACCATTTATAGAATGTGCAGCTTGAAGCGACGAGAATCGAGTGCAATTTTCAACTAAGCTGAACGTTTGGTAAAATTCAGGTAACGAGAACGTTACCTGAAATTCACCAATGCTTAGTTGAAAATTGCATTCGATTTTCGTCTAAGAACTATGAAGGTTGAAAAGCGAGTTAGACGCTTGTATTTGATCTCAATTATGTTGAAGTTTTAGGGAAGCGTAGACAGTCAATTAATCCGGATATGATTGATCTTCAGAGAATTCACAGTACATCCGTTTCCCGTTCAGCACCGTAGACGCTTGCTGCACGTACAGTTTGTCCACACAAGGAAGGCGGTGGCCAGACCTCTACAATTTTGAACGGAATAGGAAGGCACCGCGCATTCTCAGGCGAATGATCAACGCTTTCCTTTGCAGCATTAAGAAAATAGACAGTATAACTTTTATCAACTACCAGATGCCGAACCACTACACCTACTGCATATTATTATGGGACCTATGAGAAGCAAAGATGGTCTAGATCCTACACCCGAGCCTTAGCAAGGGTACTGGGCTTTACCCACGCGCACGCTACCTACGCTCTCGTGAGTCCTTTCTTCCCTCGTTGGACTCCCTCGTCCGTGCATGATTCATTTTCCAAGCATGGATGATGGATGGTACTTGGGAGAAGCTGACGACCGACCGGCCGACCAGTGCGAAGACAAGAAAAGCAGTTTGGCGACGGAACGACCACCCTGTCCATGCAGCGTGTGTGCGCGCGTGTCTATACTAGCGAGACCCTACGATCGTGAGAATCATGACACCTTACTTAAGCTTAAGCGCACTCGATCCAACAGGTGGAAATATTAGGTTGGTCAAAAAGTAACTAGCAATTGATTGCGCAACCTGCCTCATTCTCATCGATTTGCGCGCAACGACCAATAGTGTCTATATTGAGGTAGTACTATCTGCTCTATAAAACTGACATACCTCCTTTCAAATTGCTTCTACCTATAGAGTGAAATGCCGAACAATTCGTCTCTAACACAATGCACCTTCGTCACGCCCAGCTTCTCTACTACATTTCTGGGCTGTCAGCGGTCGATGCCCATCGTCAGCTGCTACCTATGATTGCATACAGGCTTTGTTTGAGAGAATAAAATACATATCTGATCTCCCAAAAATTGCTAGTTACTTATTGACCAACCTAATAGCACCTGTTACCAGTGCATCATGCGTGCGCACAACTTTCAAACGAAATAAATGTACATGCAACTTTATCTATCTGAATTTATTTAGAAATTCCACTCACATTTAAGTTACTCAACTCTTTGCAAACAATTGCAGCTCGTGTGCGGCACTACAAGTCCTCGCCCACTTCATACATCCACTACATTACGCTTACGGACTCGCAGAGCGCTGCTTCTCTCTGGTCGAGTGCAGCTAGGATCATAGTAAACGGGGGTGTGCGGAACTTTCGTTTCCGTGTTCCGAATTCCGGTTTCCGGCCGTTTTTGGCCCTTCCGTTTCATTTCGTGTTCCGCTTTGTTTCAGGGCGGAACACGGAAACGGAAGAAAAATCAAGAGCTCCACTGTGCAGGCTAACAAAATGGAGACTGAAGTTATTGTGCTGATGTCGATGCGATCCATTCGAATTCTGGTGGAATAAAACCAACGCAGCGAAGTACCCCCTCCAAAGAAAATTTGCAGTGAAGTATTTGTCGCCACCTACCACATCGTCGGAGTGCGATAAATTGTTTTCTACTGCTGGTTTCATTGTAAATGATCCGAGAAAAAGCCTCTCTCCCGAGAGTAGTGAAAAACTACAGCTTCTCCACCATAGCGTGCTCGTTTAAGGCTTTTCATTCTATTTTGAAAGCACTCTTGTTCATCACGCCGAAAAGTGTCTTTCTCTACTCAATTGTCTTCGGTTTATAACGAAGTTTATAAAGAAGAATGAAATTGATATGGTTTTTGTGAGGAATTCTCACCCTTTACTCTGAAGCCATCACCTAGCGTTGAACGCCTTCACCAAAATAATAGACACATTCTATTGGAAGGAAAATGAGCATTCTTTGGATACTTCTAGAAACAGAAATGCAAACTTATGTGGTCCAGTTCTGGCGGAATTCCAATAATTTAGTGATTTTTGCACTATTTCCGTTTCCGTGTTCCGGTTTCTGGGCATTCTTAGTTATTTCCGTTCCGTCTTCCGCTTTTTTTGAAAAAATTCCGCACACCCCTGACAGTAAATTATAGCGTAGCAACAGGATACACGCAGATTGTGGGCTAGGACAATGGAGCGAGCACTTTATGTTCAGCAAGCCTAACAACGACGGAGGCGTCGTGTTCGAGCCGGCCGGAACTTGCTGGGGAAAATCCGTCGTCAAGGGACGAAAACATAGGGTGCCAACGCACAACACACAGCTGTGTGTGTTGTGTGTTCGCTCGATGTCCTTTTTAGAATTTGCCTACTATGCTGCCTCCTACGCTCCCATTCAAATGCTGCCCCACTAGTCCCCCCCCCCCCGCCAGCTGCTTGTTTTCCCTATGTACGATTAGTGGTCAGGCCGCTGGTTGCTATTGCCTCTATTTTGTGAATATTGACCTCCTTCGCTTCAACTTAGCTACGAAAGGTATCCGTCACGATTGGTAAACCTAGAAAACCTTAAACTGCATGTTCCTACCAGCTTTCAGCTTCATCCCAATCCTACTTTTTATACCCCAAACATCACAGTATCCCATTTTGCAGCTCTTTTGAACATTATCTTCAGAATTTGAGTCCTTTTAATAATAATTCAGTTCGAAGTGAAGGTAAAAGGTAAAGGTGCCTTCCTTGATCAGTCCCTGAGGACGCGCCGCCGCATTCGTGTTCCATTCAAGTCGTAAAGGGATAGTGAGTGCGTATTATACCTTGGACATTAGGGATTTTTTTCGAATGAACGAATGAACGAATATATTCGATTCCTGAAATTTCGAATGAACGAATGAACGAATATATTCGATTTCCGAAATTTCGAATGAACGAATATATTCGATTTTCGAAATTTCGAATGAACGAATGAACGAATATATTCGATTTTCGAAATTTCGAATGAACGAATATATTCGATTTACGAAATTTCGAATGAACGAATATATTCGATTTCCGAAATCCGAATGAATGAATATATCCGGTTTTTGAAACTTCGAATCCACTAATGATACATTTCCGAATTTCCATACACAGTTCCCTGGCAACTCTAGAATGATGCATAGAAATGGCGAAATCCTTCTGTTTTGTTTCAATAACTCCTTTTAAACTGATGTAATTAAATTCGAATTCTAATTCGAATTAATAGCTCGAATTCAAATTCGAATTTTCGCCTTTATCGAACATTCGAATAATCGAATAATTCGAAATTCCGCCTTCATCGAATATTCGAATAATCGAATAATTCGAATTTCCGCCTTCATCGAATATTCGAATAATCGAATGATTCGAATTTCCGCCTTAATCGAATATTCGAATAATCGAATAATTCGAATTCCCGCCTTTATCGAATATTCGAATAATTGAATAATTCGAATTGTCCACTTTTCCGAATATTCGAATAATCGAACAATTCGAATTTACCACTTTTCCGAATATTTGAATAATCGAATAATTCGAATTTTCCACTTTTCCGAATGTTCGAATAATGAGTATTCAAATATTCGAATATTCATTCGAATATTCGATTCGGTCCAAGGTATAGTGCGTATTTGGCCTATACAATGACCTGCGGGGGCCAGCCGCTATAAGGGGGCCAGTGTCTTTACCTTCCCAGACAAGTCTGGTACCAATTTACCCGACCCCTTAGGGATGGAGGGCTTGGTTATCCCGGGCCGGGATCGATCGCTCGACCGTGCGGGTGACAGCAGCGCCTCTTACCACTGTACCACGCGGGTCCCCAGTTTGAAATAGGGGTTAGAAATCTTGAGAGAACGCGTGCACCTACAATTTCCAGCATTTATTGATTTCGAGGGGCGTTATTGACCCAAATTCTGTCCAAAGGACATACTAATAATTGAAATGTTGATCACTAATAAGGTTAGAACACTATTGATGTGGGTAACTAAGGATAACATTGATAGAAGAAACAATAAGAAACGAAAGCATCCAGTGTAACCACCCGAATGTATTTTTTATTTTATTTTTATTATTTTCATTTTTATTTTTTTATTCAGTTGTGAAGAACACAACAAAAGAAAAGCAAACAAAAGTGAACCGAACCATTACAAACACTCATTTTGAGCATAAAACGGAAGGCGCGAATATGCAAAGAACTCTTGTAATAATAAAGTGTAATAAAAAGTAAAGGTAGTCGAAGATAAGAAGTAAACCTACCTGCCGGAACTCAGCACCTTACATTCGTCTAGCCAAGGTTTTCCCTCAATCTCAGATCTCCTATAAGATCTGTCGGTTGTGACCTTGTTGTTTCTCCTTGAAAACTCTTAACGGGAAACTAGAATAATGAGGAACACTACACGAATGCAAAGCAGACCAACGTAAACAATAGACGTTGGTAGACGGCTGGTAAAAGTTCCTCTTATGACTTCCGGAAAGTTCGTGACCATCTGCTATAGACTTTCTTGAATCAGAAACTTCAAGCATCCATTTCTACTCTCCCTTTATCATGCTTCACTTGATCTGAGTCCACCCTGTAATCGTTCTTTTCTTTTATATATCTAACTTTTATTTCTTAACATTCTTCCTTACTAAAAGAACACAGTACTAAATCGGGCAGCAAAGGGAACAGCTAGTTGGCAGCAGCGCACAAGCCTTTATTTATTCATATTCGTCACACACAAGGAATGTGTAGAACAATATCAGACAAAAATAATGGCGCAAATCAAACGATGCTCCTATTTATTTGCAATTGATACAACAATAAAATACTGATGTAATTCATGAAAACGGCCAAGTTAGTTCTCCAGGGTAGTGGGAACCGGTGAGATATCCAGTTCTTAGATGAGATTGGGACTATTCTACTAATCAAAAAAAGACTACGGGTATAAGAAGCGGGAAGAAGGGAAAATAAAGAGACTTTGAACGAATTTTGCTAGGAAAGTCGTCATTTCTGGGTTCCGCGAATCGCGCTCGGATCGCTATTGGATGCCCCACTGCGAACCGAGGGAACGAATTAGTTTTCAAATGCCGGGAGCGCTCCACTTTAGTTTTCCTTGTTGATTGAGAGATCTCTCGGTTATTACGCCTGCTTTTTAACGTGAATACCATGAATGCCATAAAGGAGCCTTCGTCGTCGAATTTATTCCGATTGTTTCGAGTGTTAAGCTGCCTCGTTGATCCAGTACTGTGCAAATTCCATAGTTTATTTTCGGTTCATCAACTACTCGTTAGCGAACGGATGCAGTGAAAGAGATGGACGAGTTTTAGGTGCATTTTCATGATTTTGTATTGGCTGCTTCAATTACACATTGAGTGAGTATTAAGCAAATCTGCGCAAATACACTTTCTTGGCCACGCTTCGAGAATTAGTGCTTTAGCAGTTTGGTGGACAGTTATCTTACCTCTTTCGTATTGATAAATATATCCTTTATTTATTTATTTAGGACGTGACGGAAATTCCACCACGTAGTATAAAACAACAAAACCAAAAAAACACACACAAACCACTAAACAGAAACGCCTAGAGTTAACAAACAAGAAAACATTGAGATTTAGCATGACAAAATCAAGATAATTGCCTACGAGCAAGATAAGACTTAAATTGAGGTAAAGACATATTAAGAATGCGGTCCTTAGCCAATAATCTAAAAAGTGGTAATGCACGTTGTGAGAAAAAAGATGATCTGGATTTGCATCGACTTGCTGAACCAGCTAGCCTGATCCCTACATTTCTAGTGTTAGTATCAACAGTTTGGAAAAACTCGTTCACGTCGACATCAATAACTCTAGTCAATATCTTGAACATCATTTTAATATCGTTGTTTTCCCTTCTTCTTTTTAAGGATTGTAACCCTAACTGTTTCGCTCTGTCCGTACTGCCTGGAATCAAGGAGTAACTGAGCCGGAAACATCTCATTAATAGCTTGCGAGTGAAATTGTTTTGCACGCTTTCAAGGAAATCTATGTCCCTCTTTTTGGTAGGATTGAACACCGTGGTGCCACTCTCCATTATGGGGCGCACGTAAATTTTATACGCACGAATGAGTACTTTGGGATCCCTAGTTTTGAGAATTTTGAACAGATTATATGTACGGAACATGGCTTTCTTGACCATCATTTGGTAGTGGGCTTTGAAATCAAGTTTATGGTCAAAATAGTAGCCTAAATCTCGCACCTCTTTTACAGAGTTGAGCCGTACACCATCTACAAAATACGCTGTTTCTGAGGAACAGTTACCCACAGTCATTACATATGTTTTCTCGACGGAGAGAGGCAACTCCCACTGCTTGGACCAAGAGCTGATCTCATTAATTGCTGACTGTAAACTTACCGAATCTGCATTACAAGTGATAGTCTTATAAAGTTTGACATCATCGGCATACATTTTACAAGTAACGTCATATGCAGAAATTAATTTTGGTATCTCATACGTGTAAATAAGAAATAATAAAGGTGAAAGTACCCCGCCTTGCGGAACACCGCTGGAGGCAGGGCAGACGTGGGAGAGACTGGAACCAACTCTAACTTGATATGTTCTGTTGGAGAGAAAGCTTTCAATCCACTTCACTAGCATCGGGTAAATTTCCACTTTTTTCAATTTCTCAATCAATTTTTTGTGCGGGACTTTATCAAAAGCTTTGGTAAAGTCAAAATATACTACATCAACGAATTCCCTGCGATTTAAAGCTTTAGTCCAGTCATTCAAAGATGTTAGTAAGTCCTTGTCTAGTTCTATAGGTTTTGCAAATTACACTGCAAGCATACGTTGAGCCATCGTGTTCTTTTATAAGCTTGAAATGAAGATTTATGGTCGCCACCCTGGATGACCCCTCTCGATGAAGTTTCAAGCAAGTCGTTAGCGTCGACCCACCCCCATATTGTGGCTCATTGGTCAAAATTCGAAAGGCCAACAGATTCGTGATAAGCACCAGAGGTGTTCAAAAAAGTTTTGTCGTAAAATTTTTTTCGAAAATTTTTACGACAAAATCTATCGTAAAAAGTCGTAAAAATCCTAAAGTATTCTTTCTTTTTTGCTGAAACAGAGGGCTCTGTGAGCCAACGCGGCTGAAATAAGCATTACTGAAATCAAAACGATTATTCAAGCTGATTTTGATTCACCACCCCGGAAAACCCTCATGTGCAAAGTTCGAGCCAAGTTCAAAAGAAAATTTTCTCTGAGTGCGTAAGTGGAGTAGTGTCGAACTTTTTTGCGTTTTCTTTTGGTCATGGTAAAATGAGTTTTGAAACGCTTCCTCGTGCCGCAACGTTTTCTAGCTCCTCTTAGCTCTGTTGTTTTTGATTTGTTAATTCGACCCCCTCCCGTTAATAAATAGTAATACCGACCCCCAACAAGGTGTTAGACGGCCGAGCCGTCTGCGCAGACACCTGCGCCATCGTCGGATCTCCTTTGAGTACCTGTGTGCGTCAGAGGGTTCCATAAACATCGTATATCCGGCGGATTCATCACGCCGTCTTGCAGCTGTCGTTGGCGTGGTCAGCAGATTATCGCGTCGAGATTCGCCCCAGCGCTCGTTTGCATGACATTCATTAATGCGGCTCTCCTCGGCTTCTGGTTGCTTGTTGGATGGCTCTCCTTGTTCGTTCAATTCGAAGTAAACAAAGCTCGAACTTTCTCGAGTTACATAATCGATGCGCACACTTTTCATGCCCATTTTAATCGAGTGAATACCCCGATGCCATCCAATAACTAGGATAACGAACGGCCACTTTTTTCCATGTCGCAAATGGCAGCGTCGCATGGCTGCGCTTTGAACGACCTCGCAAAGCCTTTTGTCCTATTCCTTACGCTATGAACGTCTGAATAGATCCAGTGGACGCTGTTGGAAAGGTTTTTGTGGCTATAGCTTGCATATATGTTTGAACCTACCTCTCCACTATTTTTAAGCAAAATAACAAAAAGGAAGTTTTCCTGTTTCTAATCAGGGAATTGAGTGTGACCGCCTCGAACTTGATTCCTTTGCTCGTCTCAGCTTACGGGACGAATCGAGGTGCCCCTTTTACATGTATTTTAATTTGTTTACTGACACCCGCACGGTCGAACTGTCGATCTCGACCCTTGCAAACCAAGCCTTCCATCCCTCCGGGGTTGGGTAAATTGGTACCAGTCTTGTCTGGGAAGGTAAAGACAGTGACCTGGTGTAGCGGCTGGCCCCCGCAGGTCATTGTATAGGCCAAATACGCATTCACCAAGCCTCTCCGACTTGAATGGAACACGAATGCGGCGGCGCGTCCTCATGGGCTGATCAACGCCGGCACCTTTACCTTTACCTTTTACCTATACTCATGTTTGTGCTTGACTCAGACGAAGGCGGGTTCGCCGAAACGTTAGCCGTAATAAATCGTATTAGGATTTGGCCTTCCCGACGGTATATAGGATTGGGTATAGATTGCCCTTTATACCGTAACGTAGCCTAATTGGCGGAAATTTATGAAAAGAACGTCAAATTGGCGACTATTGTTCCGCTCTCCGCTTGATGCCCCTATGAGTAGAGTTTGCGCAGAATGGCGCTGGCCCTCAGTTGTTCAATAGGTCTATTTGCCTTTCTTCAACGAAATTGTAGTCATTCCTACTTCGATTTTCTGCTGCTTTGTGCACAACTGCTGTTACTAGGGACAGAATGGCTGGGAGAAACTTAGTGAAACAAGTTGTGAAACTACTTTGAAGGGTTGGAAACAGGTAGAAACAGACTATATTCGGAAACGGTGCGATACGAGAAAAAGATCTGTGACTATCAAGAT
Source organism: Nippostrongylus brasiliensis (assembly GCA_030553155.1). Lineage (NCBI taxonomy): Eukaryota > Metazoa > Nematoda > Chromadorea > Rhabditida > Heligmosomidae > Nippostrongylus > Nippostrongylus brasiliensis. The sequence continues at coordinate 31,768,616 of CP130734.1, forward strand.
GTAAGATTCTAGATGATGACCTCTAAATCGCCTTTCGAAGATCAGATCTTCTAGATAAATAACGAGATCGAGAGTAACTTTTGATGGGCGACTATTGCTCCTGCTTTTATAGGCCCTTGGTTTACCTGGAAATTCGCGGAGCAGCGTAAAAATTTCATGTTTGTGAGCCCTATTTTTTTATTTACCGTTCCTTGTATAGTCAACTAAATAAAAGTAAAAGGTAGGTGTAAAGGGTCGTCTTTTATCAATCCCCTAACAATAAGGGTGCGGCGTGCATTCGTGTTCCATTCAGTGTCTTTACTTTCCCTGACAGTTCTGGTACCAAGTTACCTAACCCCTGGGGATGGCAGGCTTGGTTAGCCGAGGATCGATCGCTTGACCGTACATGTGTCTGTAGCACTGCACCACGCGCCTCCTTAGCCGCCTAATTCCATAATTCAATTCTATTTGTACCGCGAAGATGGTTGTTCACTAGTCAGTCACGACCTTTCAATTCTTAGAGTTGTCCGTGGTTCTGTTGTCTATCTTCAATAGCGCAAACTTCCTAATCTGAGGGATTCGAAACATGAATGAAGAATCTGTGATTACGAGTAGTATCGTAGAGTCGTTGCTGATTCGTTGTTTATACCTTCCGCATGTGTGCGGGTGTGTGTCCTCGCAGCTCTTTCGATTTCCTTCCGACCACGCCCCGGCAGTTAACTTGACAAGTGCCGCGAGCCTTTTCATGCAGTTAGCCGTTTTTGTAGTCCTCATAGCCTCAGCAACAGCTATCGCTGCTATTGGAAAGCCGTCGTCCTCGTTGCTGCCATCCATTCTGCGGTTTGAGCCTTTCTGAAGCCGTTACTCTGTAATTATCCGCTGTTTTTCTTCGCCCTTTTCGCTTTCGTCGTTTGAATGCTGCCTTCTCTCCGCGGTTATTACGTAGATACTTATCTAGTCGATTGACGGGAATTTTATGTGCACGTTCTGCTGCTGCTCGTATGGCAGCCTCGCTGCGCATCGACAAAGAAAAAGGCAGCGGAAAAGAGGGCGGGCCAAAGCGCTATTTGCGATGATTTCAGACGACGTCGACCGGCGCGTTCATCGAGTAAATGAATGTGCCGCCATACATTATTGCACAATTAGGTGAGTGCTTTCGTGTTATTCTGTTTTTCTTCAGCTTTTTCTTACATTCTCACTTTGAGTGATTTTTTTGTTGCTTTTGTTCGCCGTAACCCAGTTTCGATAAGTTGACTTTCGGCTTTTCTAGTTTTTCTAAGGCACCGCATTGAGTAGATAATCTCGTTTAGATTATCTAAAGAGCTGTTCCTGTTGATATGGGTGATTCATAGGGGAAGACGGGCTTGTTCTGCTTCGGTGCAGACCCGCTCAGTCTCACCATTCTCTTCCCTTTCCTTAGAAATGAGGAAAAAGAAAAGGAAGAAAGAAAAAAGAAAAGAAATTTCTAAACCATCGCCTTGACAATCATCAGACCTAGAAGCTTCCACTCTTAACACACTGACGACCGCGTCTATTTTCCGTTTTCGGGCGCGTGGGACCAATGCGCGTTTTGCCCGCTGCAAAAACACCCCACGGGTGGGTCAAATTGTCCCAGGAAACGGTTTTTTCGACGTAATACGTTTCCGTACCATATAAATGGACATCGCCATTGTGTTCAGCGCTCTCGATAACCTTCATGGTCGAATTTCAATGTAGCGTAGATCAAATCGGTGGCATTGATTGAATTGGACCACCTTTGTTTACGACGTGGCTCGTTCTCGGCCGTGATTCGGAAAACGGGCATCACCACCGTATTTAGCGCCCTCGACAACCCCTAGAGATGAAGTTTGACAACGGTATGCTATGAAAAAGTTTCCTAGAGGGAAGCCGAAAGGCGGAATCTCTCGATTAGTGCCAAAGTAGTTTTGTTTTCAATGTAAATAAATGTGCTTTGGAAAAAATATTCTATTGAACCGCGATGTCTGCAGCACCTTTGGGATATTTGTAATACGCTCGTTACAAAAAAATTGGGAGTTTGTCAAAAGTCTGAGGAAACGACACGTCGAAAGAGTACGACCCACCGGTGGGTCGTATTGTCCCATACGGCAGACAACGTACGACCCACGGGTGGGTCGTATTGTCGTCAATGTGTTAAGAGTACGCCTGGACTTGAATGATGAATTGAGCCAGGAATTGGGCGATTACATGTATCCTGATCAATTTCACTAAATTTTCTTAACGAATCTACTTTTCAGAATTGAAATTGTCAAGTACACTTCAAGTTCAAAAACTTCTTATTGGGCAATCGTTTTGTCGATGTTGCATTCATCGGAGCCTGTTAATTGAACAAAAGACGTCTAAAACCCCTCTCGCATAAACACCATTTCATTAAACAGGGATAGTCTTGCGGATCAGGAGAGCTAATTTTCAATTTTCCGAGCTCTGTCGGAGGTGGCATCGCCGAAACGGTCTACTTAACGGTTTTACTCATCTCGCTGCTCCTAACAGTAACAAATCTGAGATCTTATTAATCTGTGCCAAGATATATCGAAAATCGAACTTGTACAGTCCGCTCTGCCTCACCACAATTCTGGTGCGCCTTTGTTCTTACCCAAGGGTTGGATTTCGAGATTTAAGTGTTATGGGATGGGATGTGGCGACATAAATGGAATTTGATGTGAGCACTTTCGAGAAGTGCAGGCGTGGGTGACGCTCTACTGGGAAAACGAGGTTGTGGGAGGACGTTGGCGTGATGACTATTGGAAACTGAATAAAAAAGAAAATTTTCAAATAAAAGGGATTCGTTTCATCCGTACACTTAGACGAGCAAATAATAGAAGTAGTAGAGTATCCCCGGGACTCATCAGTAAGTAGGAAGACTTTAAAGAAAGTAAAAAATAATAAAGTGAAACTAACCTCCATATAGGATAAAAGTCCACAATAATCATCAATATAGTTAAAAATCACATAAACAGAGTTCAAACTTGGATAATTAAAAAATCAAAGTTTCAAGAAAACTTAGTTGTCCAAAAGGTTGCCTTACATCCTACTAATGCCACAGTGTTTGTTGATTGCTGACTGTAAACATAGTTGTAACACTTTGCGAGCGTGCTTCTTCCAATCAGTCGAGATTTAGTCTGTTTCCTTTGAATGTTCTATCTTACTTTTCTTCCCTTCCAATATGCGTTATTACCGCCCTTGGGTACTTGACACCCCCTTCGGAATAAAGGAAATTTGATGGATTATGGGAAGGGGAATTATAGAAGGGAGAGATTGGAGTGGAGATAGTGCAGATAGCTGCACCTATGTTTAAAACCACCTACATAGGCGATCCGCACGAACAAATATTTTTGTAACTGCTTCACTGCAAAACAAATGAAGTTAGAGAAACTGCTAGGGAGATGCCCTAACAATGAGCGTACGAATCTTATTGTTAGATGACTACCGCTAACGCAATCGATGTCTAATCAATTGAATTTCCTGCATTTTCAGTGTTGCAATGAATTTACTAGCGCGCGTGGTGCACTTGTAGTAGCTTCCACTTTTACCCGAACAGTCCAGCAACCGATCCTAATTCGTGCTACCAAGCCTTCTATCCCCACGGTGTGAGGTTCCTTGAAACCCGACTTGTCTGAGAGTGGGGGCTTTGGTTTTGACAGCTGGCCACTGCTGGTTATTATATAGGCCAAACACGCGTTCACCATGCCGATGTGATTCTGAATGGAATACGAGCGCATGCCGCATCTCTGCGAGACTGAGCAACGTCCACCACTTAACTTTCAGAATGTACCCCACAAATGGTGAGATGTGCTAGAGGAAATACTTCACTAGAATGGTATATACCGCCCTTTGAGAGCCGACCTTGAGGGATTTTTAATACGTAGGCCAAGCATTATGGCTGAATTTAGCTTCTACCTTCTAGTTTTTTCTTTTTAGTTAGGTTCCTTCTCGATTGTAAAATACATTTCACATCGGATGACATCTTCTCCAACTTCAATTCAAAGACTATGCAGTTGGTGTTGCCTCCACCATTTACGTTTAACAACTCCTCTCTTAATTCTATTTCATGTTCATCTATTCCGTATTTGTTTCTATTTCGTATTCGTTTATGTGAAGTTGTCAAAATCTCCCTATTTATCTAACGTCCCTTCAAGCTTAGCTGCGCACCGCTTTGATCTGACTAATTTCATGTCGCTCTCCCAAATGCTTGATGTACCCCGCATGCGATTTAGAATCCCATAGGATCTTCGAAGCGCTGGAAGTGATCCTTCTTCCTTTTCTGTTTTTCGAAGGTTCAGTCTCACTCATTAGTGGGAGGCCTTTCAGAGAATCTGGTGGGTCGTTTTTTCTTCTCCCCTAAGATTAATTGGCTTTGGGTTTGGAAAAATGAAAGCACATTCATTTCTGCTCAGAAATGAGCTTGGTGGCTCGAAATGATGGATGGAGATTTAACCTTTCCCATCGTTTCTCCCACTAGATAGTGATGGAAATATTCTTTCCATTGTGGAAGGAGGGCGCATGAGGCGATTCAAATGGGTGAAATGGTTAAATTCAAATTCAAAGCAAGCGCTTCTCACTACATATATAATTAATTTAGAGTGTTAATTATTTATGCCTCACGGGGTTTCAATGTGGAAAGTTTTTAGTTAACGGCACAACGTCTTTCTTCTTCCGTGAGGCAGAAGAAAAATGAATACTGTGAATTATTAGGTTGGTCAATAAGTAACTAGCAATTGATTGCGCGACCTGCCTCATTCTTATCGATTTGCGCGCAACGACCGATAGTGTCTATATTGAGGTGGTACTATCTGCTCTATAAAACTGGCATACCTCCTTTCAAATTGCCTCTACCCATAGAGTGAAATGCCGAAAAATTCGTCTTCGACACAATGCACCTTCGTCACGCCCAGCTTCTCTACTACAATTCTGGGCTCTCAGCGGTCGATGCCCATCGCCAGCTGCAGGCTGTATATGGTGAAGGTATTGTCTCTTACAGGGCTGTAGCAGATCGGTTCGCTCGCTTCAGAAAAGGAGATTACAACCTCGAAGACTCGGAGAGGTCTGGTCGACCAGTCGAGGTAGACTTGTAAGCACTCCGCGACATAGTTGAAGCTGATCCATGTATGACCACCCGCGAAATGTCGGAGACGTTGGGAGTGTCTCATGCCACCATCTTGAATGGACTGACCAAAATCGGCAAAGTCGAGAAGCTCGGCAGATGGATACCCCACGACCTGTTTAGTGCTGACCGTTCCCGAAGAGTCGAGGCATGTGCTTCCCTTCTTTCCCTCCAACGCAGGCGCCCTTTTCTGAGGGACCTAGTTACTGGAGATGAAAAGTGGGTCCTATGCAACAACACTGTCCGTCGCCCACAATCGGTCGACAGGGACAAACGCCCAGACCCGGTCCCGAAACCCGACCTACACCATCGAAAGGTGATGCTCTGTTGCTGGTGGTCCAGGAGGGCGATGGAGTACTGGAAGCTTCTGCCCTCTGGTACCACCATAACCGCAGACATCTACTCTGCCCAGCTACGAGAGTTGAAGTCCCATCTCGATCGCACGCGTGGACAGGGTGCAATTATTCCGTTCCAGCGTGACAACGCCCGACCCCACGTTGCAAAAATGACCCGTTCTGAGCTACTCGAGTACGGGTGGCTGGTAATCCCACACCCCCCTATTCCCCGGACCTTGCTCCTTCCGACTACTAACTATTCTCCCACCTCCAGCGTCATCTGGAAGGAAAGTAGTTCAAAAAGGAAAGTGACCTCAAAGCCGACTTGAAGGCCTTCTTCGCCTCACAGCCCTCTGAGTTCTGGGAGAAGGGCATCGACCTTCCAAGTACTCGCTGGCAGGAAGTGGTCAATGCCGATGGTGCCTACCTTTGATTGTATGCAGGCTTTGTTTGAGAGAAAAAAATAAATATCTGATTTCCCAAAAATTGCTAGTTACTTATTGACCAACCTAATAGTTACATCGACGCCGAAGTTCAAAGATGAAAGACTTGGAGCTTCTCAGTATACACAGAAGTCAAAAGCCAGTTGTTAAGGTAAAGGTGTCGACATTGGTCAGTCCCTTATCGACGCGTATGCATTCTTGTTCCATTCAGAATCGTATAGGCATGGTGAATGCTTATTTGCCCCTGCTTATATGTACAATGACTTTCGGAGGCCAGCCGCTATACCAAGTCTGTGTCTTTACCTTTCCGGATAAGTCTGGTGCCCATCTACCCGACACCGGAGGACTGGAAGACTTGATAAGCTCGGGACGGGATCGATCACTCGACCGTGCCGTTGTCAGTCGCGCCTCTTACCACTGTACCACGCGGACTCAAAATCCAGTCGAAACCATTCAACTGTGTTGTTCTTTCGAGAGTCTCTCAAGTACACACCGCTTTTTTGTGTTTTGTGTGCTTACCAAGCATCTTGTTTTTCGAAAATCCTGTGCTCGTCCTCGAATGATTATTGAGCGCATCGTTAGTGTTTTGCCACATCTCGTTATTTTTGTGTGTGTAGGCAAGAGAGAGCTGCGACTCAACGCAGTAAATTGGTCGGATTCGCGCTCAATAGTCGTTCGAGCGTAAATAACACTTCAAGCTCTAGAGGCTCCTGGATTAAAAACACCATCAGTGGAGCGTAATCCTCTTCATTCGTTGCAGAGAATAAGAAGAGAATTCAAAAAATGGTCAACGAGAAGCTAGACAGGAATGAGTTCCTATAGAGAATCGATAGGGGCCCATTCCGCTTTAGGATTAGTCCGGCACGACTCGCTACTCTCATCCAGTATTCCCGTCAATTTTTACTTCCGTATTGCATGCTCAAACATCCTTTTAATGCGCAAGAATAACGAATCTTCTTTAGAAAAAGCAAATGATGTCATCCGACGTCAATCGGCGGAATTGGATCGACTTCGAGGAAACGATTTATCGGTGGAGAACCTGTCGCTACGGACTCAACTCATGAACATTGCTCAAGAGTACAGGTGGATTTTTTATAACTTCTATTTCGTTTTCTCTCTCTCTCTCAATTCCCTCTTCTGTCTCCTGAACGGAAGAGGCGAGTAAGTACTGACATACTCGCTGGATTATTGGCATATTCGGCCGTGGGCTGTGTTTTTTCATGCATGCCACACCACTGGGTGCTCGTCGGAGAATTGGCGACGAATTGACTTTCGCCCTTCTCTTCTACCTTTGATTGACGTCCCGGCTATTCTCTTAGCCTTCTCGCAACTATCCTCGTCCTCTATGACAATCATGTCGACTCCTTCCTTTAGTTTAGTTCTTTCGAAAGAGGGATCGCGTGATACAGTGGTAAGAGGTGGTACTAACACCCACGCGGTTAAGCGATCGATCCGCGCCCGCGATAACCGAGCGTTCCGTTCCTCCGAGGTCGGGTGAATTGGTACCAGACTTTTCCGGGGAGATAAAAACATTGACCTGGGGCCGTATGCTCGTCTCTCCCGGCCGGGCGATGGGCGCCCTTCGCCCGGCCGGGTTATGACGAATAGACACAACTCAGTGTGTCTATTCGTCATCACCCTGCCGGGCGAAGGACGCCCATCGCCCGGCCGGGAGAGACGAGCATACGGCCCCTGGTATAACGGCTGGCCCCCGCATATCATTGTATAGGCCAAATACGCATTCGCTATGCCTCTACGATTCCGAATTGAACACGGCGGTGCGTCCTCCATCAATGCTGACACCTTTAATTTTACCTCAAAAAAAACGGTGCGGATTGGGATGCAATCAGCAGAAGACCGGGCCTAAAAATAGACTAAAGATAGGACTGTAGGTGTATTTTTCGACGAAGTGCGAGATTAGTGAGGAGAATTTCTCCAATGAATTCGAGAGCACGGTTATTGAGAAGCATTTCATTATAGCAAATAAACACAATATTGACTTTCTTATCTGTTTCGTAATTTTTGCTAATCATACTAGATTCTTCAAAAAAGATCAAATCGTTATAAAATGTGAATTTTCAAATTCCCCGCTTGAACACCAATTAGAGCGGGTTTTCGAGTAAATATAAAAGCTCGAGAACTGTTTTCCATCAAGCGCCCCCATCACAAATAGCACCTATTCCATATGTCAAACAGTAGTCCCCTTTAATGATTTTGTTTTTAGGCGTTCTATGGAAATGGATCTTTGCTTGATATAATCTCATTCTCATAGGTCAAGCCGGGAACGCTTCATGGACCAAGAAGTATTACTGTCGGAGTTGAACTACGAAGTGCGAAGTCTAGCCCGAGACAAGGACATTCTCCAAGAGCGATGTATCGAATTGGAGAGGAAATACAAAAAGGCAAAAGCGGCTAGCAAGGAGTTTGAGAAATTGATGGACTCGGTAGGTATTACCCTCAGGGAAGTGATCTGTTTGTCATATTGATTTTTTCGAAATGGTGCGTCTTCTATTCTAGGTGGATCCGTGTTCCTCAAAAGCACCCGAGTCCCCGTCGCTTCTGGAACGATCTCGGCACAAGCACTCCTCTCCATCTAGTCGGAGTCGAATCGAACAGGATGATTCTTTACAGGTTTTGTTATCCATATTCATTTTATGTTATGCGTTCTAAGGGCGATCGTAGTACAGTGGCTATAAGCGCTACTGACACTGGCACGGTCAAGCGATCGATCCCCGCGCGGGCTTACCAAGCCTTCCATCCCTCCGGGGTCGGGCAAATTTCTACCAGACTTTTCTGGGTAGATCTAATCTAAACGCGTGCTTGGTTTAGCGGCTGGTCCTCGCAAGTAGTGTATAGCCGAAATATTCATTCACCAAGCCTTTGCGATTATCAATTGAAGGATTGCGGCAGCTCGTCCTTCGGGGACTGGTCAACGCCGGCACCTTTACCTTTGCCCTTATGTTATATTTTTTATTCTTATTTGGTATATTTTACTTCCATTTGTGCTATGTAAATGGTAGCTAACGCCATTGTAAAATGTTTGAGTTTTAACAGAATAAGTTCCATCTGGCGTTGGTTGTCGAAATGCTTCTCTGCTGTTTTTAAACCGAAATTTCAGCGGCAAATTGACATCGGGTTACCATTTCGAAAGAATAGAAAGTTTGATTCAGGCTATATAGAGCTGAAGCCATTACCTAATGTGTTTTTTTCTGTTTTTTCGTCGTTTGTCTGCAGAATTCCAATAGTTTTGATGTTCGGGTATATTGAACGATCCAATTTTCAGCAACTTATTGCTCCCATTTCATGTCAGTTTTTCTGAGAAACGTTTCTGACGTGGTGTGTTTCAGATTTGCTTAGAGAATTCGCAAATCGAAATCGAGGATCTTCGTTCCCGGCTAGAAAAAGAGGTCAATATCTCAAAATCGCTGCTCGATGATCTCAATAAAAGCAGGAAGCTGGTGAGCCTTCACTTTTTTCTATTATTGCTTCATGAGACCTTATGGAAATGTGTTTCAGTTGTTTTTCTTTTTTTGATTGCATTGTTTGACTTATTTTTGATTGTGTTGTTTGTATCACTTGACTCTTGACGCTTCAGAAACTTGCTTATCACTTCGGCTTTCATGGTCTTCCTAAATGGTCCATATTATCGGGGGATACTCACATTTGTGCTGCGGATATTTCATCGCAGATTCAATCCTCACTGTAAATGTCTCTCAATTTAACCTCACCATTGCTAGTAGCGACTTGTGCTTTCGTCGAATGAGACAATTAATTTGAGCACGGAAGTACACTTCTGAGAGTAGAGAAGGCTGCTTCCTAAACTAGACATAGCATTGCGAATGCCTTGGAATCGTTTTTTTTTTGAGCCGTTCATTTCCGCCGAGATTTTTTTTTTCGAAATCGTAGCTTATCGCTTTTCTAATTGATTGTGTTCCCACGTGAATTCGGTTACAATTGAGCACCTCGTACAACCTTCGTTTTCTGGGAGAAATTTTTCGTACTTTACCGAATATTCGCACATTGAACAATTACTCTGCCGTTGCCGTTCCAAATTTGAGTGTTCAGTTATCAAAACCGACAGTTTCCGCTGAAAACGGCTTATCTCATAGGATTTGATCCGTTCGGAAAATAAAAAAAACCGGTGAAATCCCGTTGTATGTCATTGTTGACGGGGTTCCTACCGCTTTCTTCCTGGTTAATTTTAATTGTATTCGAATTTGATAGTTTTTTTTTGGCATTTTTCCTTCCGTCCTATTCTGGAGAGCAACGCCACCATCTTTTCTCCCTACAAAAGAAAAGATATACAGACCTTGGAAAGAGTACAAAACACTTTCACTCGGAAGCTATCCTTACGCTGTCACAGACTATCTTACAATCAAATCCCAAATTCCGTTGTCAGAAATCAGACTTTGGGGCTTCCATCGTTGGAACGGAGAAGAAAAATAATTGATCTCTTGATGGTTTTCAAGATCTACAAAGGGTTAACTAAGCTTCGTATAACTGATTTCTTTGACCCCGTTCATTCACGTACAAGAGGTTCCACTTTAAAATTCACCACATCTCCGCCTAATACTCAGGTCAGGGCAAAATTTTTTAGTTCTCGAGTCCGCTCCAGTTTCAATCGCATTCTACGCTCTAGTTTGCTTCCGCTAAGTTATAACTCGTTCAAGTTTCATGCTGGCAAGTATGTTGAGTAGTTCCAAATTGTCTGAGGTCATACTATTTTCGTCAATGGAATTCACATAACGCATTCACTTCCTTTAACGTTTGATTCATTTCATTGGTTTGCCTTTCAACTGTTTTATTGTTTTTATTGTTTTTTTTTCGTGTCACATTGACACCCATGAATAAATAAATAAATAAATTTTTCGTCTTTCTGCCGTTGCTAGTTCGATTTTTAGACTACAATTGGGGCTGATTTTACCTTTTTTCGTCAAGATCTCACTGCACTTTAACTTGCTGTCGAGTGCCGCAACAGGAGTGCAAAATATAAAAACTATGCAATAATTTTCGTGAATTTAAAGCTAGATAGTGAAATTTTCTCCGACAGGTCAATGACTGTGTTCACAGGAAGATCTTAATAACGATTTCAGGTCCTTGAAAGAGACGAACAAATAAGCAGCTTGACCAGCAAGTTGCGAGACGCTGAATTAAAATGTCAGCAGGTGTGTTTCTATGCACTTCAGATACTATTCTTTTTTTTATATTTTCTTACTGCTGCTTGTTGCTATTCAAGTGTCAGTTGGGCTTTACAATCAGTTTTATTGTTAGACCGAAGATCATTTCACCCGAACGTCAACGGACCTTGCTCTGGAACGCGCTCGCTGCGATGAACTTACGCTTTCACTTCAGGAGAGCGAAGGATTGCTGTCTCAGGTGAGTTTTTTTCTCTGAGACGTTTTAAATTAATTTAATTTTTGTTTATCTCTTTTTAAATCTCAACTGGCGTTGGCTTTGATTTAGACTCGAGCTGATTGTCTAGCATACGCGTTGGAAAACCAACGACTCATCGAGGAGGCGAGGGAGGCTAATCAGCAAATTGTGTCTTTGCGAGCGAAATTGTACGTTTCCACTGTTTCTTCTTAATGATTATCTTTTTATTAATAGTTGAATTCATGCTCTTTGCAAGTGGTTTTATCGTAGTTGTTGTTCAATGGCCAACCTGCACAGTTTGTTGTTAGGAGGGAAGAGTATAGCTTGAGAATAGTTGAATTCATTTCTCCGAAGAACGGGCTTTACCCCCGTTTTTCTCTTTTCCTGTTTTTTATTTCAACAATTCTTCTTTAGAGACGCCCAAGGAGTGGATCTGATTGCAACGAAGAAGACACTCCGATCTATACAACAACGGGATAAAAGCATCACAGTGTCGCAATCAAATACGGGTATAAGTACAAATGATGAGAAATAAATTATTTATTATATTTATTAGAGCTCATTCACAAAACAATCGTTTTGATCATGCAGTGAAAGAAAAAGTGCAGTGCCATCCAAGTCGGCATAATGGCGAAGTGCTCGTGGCACATGTATTAGAATAAATTCACCGAAATAACATATATCCATATAATAATCTAGGGAAGGGCCTCTACGACAAGGACACTCCAGCAAAGCTATTGATTTTTTTAAGGTTTTCTTGTGAGGAGTTTCTCAATGAATCGTCGAATTCTTGTAAAAATCATGGAGCCAGCACCTGAGCGGTATTTCATCTCCAATTTGGTGAGCTTCTTCGAGACTTCGACGAATTCCTCTTCGGATCGCCGCCTGATTCTTCTTAGGCGATCATCAATCATTGTCACTAAAAATGAAAATATTGTCGATCTCTATTTCTGGAACGATTTCTTTATCATGTTGCGTTAATCTTTTGAGATTAACCGAGATTGTTACAAGATACTGGTCTTACTCAAAACTTATTTTACTCAAATTTCCTCAAACTACAGGAATCAACCCAATTTTTTCAATTATCTAGTGTTCCGGTCCGATGACTTTGTCGAAGCGGGGATCACCTCAAAAATTTTACCCGGCAAAGACCCTTTCAAAAGTGTTGAGACCTGCATGGACTCTTTTCAGGGTTCCGGCGGAAGGTGTCAGGGCGAATAGATATTATTGAGGACCATAATTTCAACGCATCATACAAGTCACAAAGATTGATAGAAAGTTTATCATTGAAAATATTTCCGTTGTGTGCTTACCAAAAATTATTATGTCGGTAGAGAATCGGACTTCGGTCGTGGTCGCCAGGTCACAGTTGGTGCTGTTGTGTAGAAGTGTCTCGATGTCTCGTTGTAGTGAAGTGACGGTAGATGATTCTGCGTTCGTTTCGCGAAGGAAGAGCACTAGTCCCTTTATTCGATCACCTGGAATGCTTGATTTTCATGTCATCAGTAATTTATCACCACTTATCCAGGCAAAATTCCATGTACAGTAGCGGTCGAGACGATGTGTAGCCTCACATTTTTATGCACGAATAGTCGAAACGGAAAGGAATCCGAATCCAACTGATAGTTCTGATAACTCCACTTAAGAATATGCCGAAACGCAACCTTTTTGTGAATTCTAGACATTTGAAATGTCAAAGTACAATGTCCCAAGGATAATGGCGATTTAGGCTATGCAGTGGTAAAACTTGCTCAAATTTCGGATTTCGGCAATATGGTTCTCCTGAAATCTGCTTCACTTTTTTCAAAGTTCCAATTCTTCATGAGCTTTCATAGTTCAGTTGGTTACGCATAGAGGTAAGACTGTTACAGGACTTAAATATAGGACTTAAATGCTTATCTCGTTCATATGCTACCGTACTACTACTATGAGACATTCCTATGCCCTTACTGGTTTAGCTAAACCATGGACAATTAAATAAGGGAAAATACTTTTTTTACTTTTCTACTCTTAGTACTTAAGTTTTATATTGCATAGTTATCTGGGGATTCGATGCTTTTCTTATCTGTTGAGCTCTTATTCTTATTGTCGCCGCCCACCGCCAGTTCCTTTTCGGATCTAATTCAGTTAGAAGTGCATTCGATCAGCAATCTGCAAGCCTTCGCATGACAAAAGTCCCCAATCTCATAGATTCGGAACGAGAGAAAATGTCGTTCTATTTATGCCCAGACTTTCGCACTTTTTCCATTTTAAAGAGCTTCGTTTCCGGGGCAACCATTCTTTAGTACCACGGGAAGGTAGTTCCATAGAGGACGTAGACACCATCTTTCTCTATCTGAAATGTTCCAATGCGAAGAAGTGAATTCAGAGCTAAACGATTACATCATCTGATGCCGTTAAAGTTGAAGATTTTTCAAAAAAGACAGTTTGAAGAATATGTAACTACACGATAACAAGTGTTCCTTTTACTCAAAAAAGGCAACGTGACCGGATAAATCCACTGAAAATGCGAAAAAAGTGAAAACCTCATCCCACCGAAATGATAGGCGATTCGTTCAGATTCTTCATTTGGGATGTTAACGTAGGTGGGATCGTCATGGGCGGTGACCGATGATGGTTCAAACACTGACGCTCCTCGCGGACCTGCAAGAACTTTTTTTTAGAATTAGACAGAGAAAGAAAGAAAAGGGTGAAATTGAAATTCCGAATCATACACTCTGGAGAATTTGCTTTGTAATCAGTCCCTATTCTCGTTCACTTCGGAATTCGACTATATTTAGCTTGAAGGAAGGTTGTCATCAACAGAACTATAGAAAACATAGTTCATAATGTAGAAAAACGGGGAGACTCTACTACTTCTATTATTTGCTCGTCTAAGTGAGGGACGAAACGAGCCCTTTCTAGTTGAAAAATTTTTCTCATTTATTGAAGACGACGACCGGATCGAACACTCAAGCAGCTGAGTAAAGTTCTCGCTCAGCAAATTGGGAAGGAAAAGAATTGAATGAAAACACAACATTGGGAAGTTAATTTTAAGAAAAAAGGCTTTGGGAAGCGGAAACTGATGAAAAGATGGAACATACCTTGAAGGTAGGTAAGGCGAGACCTCCACATACCGCTAAGTTCCGTCATATCAAACATCGTGTTGCTACGACATGACCAAGTGTCGCTGTCCATGGAGTACTCCATCATCGTTGAATAAATCAGCCGTAGATCGGTAGACGTAAGTGGAAGTTATGGGGCGGGACTAGCCCCATTGTATGGTGGCACCTAAGGGTAGTCGTAAATGATCGCCATCGTATCAGGTCATTGAGTGAGACTGACCTCTACGGCCGTTGAGGCTAAGGAGATAGAATACGGGGGCTGGAGAAATATTCTTTTTTATTACATGAATAAATCATGTGGCATTACTTAAAAACTAATGAACCAACAAAAAGATCGATAGTGATCAAGTGTTCCGAAAAGATCTGATACCCTTGTTCGAGTCCCATCAGAGCCGCGATTTGTGCTATAGAGAACGTCCGACATTTGTGCTATGAGGACGTCCGACACTTCCACACAAATGTAGATAAAGACCGCGAACTAGATGTCGTTCAATCTCAATCAATGTTTTGTTATATAAAATGAATTACATAGGATCTCAGACCAGACTCGATCCAACATGCGAATTGATTCGGTGTTGAGGATTTTCATTCATTTACTACATGGAGCACCGTGTGGTATAAAAAGAAAAAGGAATGCATGCTGGGGTAAAAAGAAACACAACACAGACAAGTGACCAACGGCAGTAAAAATAAGAAGTAGTTAGTTTTTTTTTAATCTCTCGATTGCCTTAGGGGAAATGGCCATAGGCACAATTGGGACCCATGAAGACCGGCCCGACTGAGATTTCATTACTTACTTATTAAACACTAGCTGAAATTTGGCTTGCTCCTAAAAATAAAATTATCAGGTTATCAAATTTGTATTAAATTATCGAATTATTGCAATCAAACCCTCAGATTTGCGCCGGTAGTCCTCCTATACCTGACCTCGGTAGCCGTAGGGTAGGGTGATTTCAGGTACACCTACTCAATTATGTGTTTGTGTTATTTCAATGTTATTTTTTATGAAACCATCATAGCCTGAGGCATCTAGGAAAATCACTCGACCATAGTCGCGAAAAAACAGGGTTTTTAACCTCTACCACAGTAATATGTATGTGCGAAAAGCGAACAACATGATATATAAACGTTTGTATTCAATAACTTAGCTCTTTTCTCTATCACAGATCCATTAGTAAAAGAGGTCGAATCATAACACAACATGAAGACTGAAAACCGGTACAGATAAGAAATGATGGAATTTCAACACATCAAGCGAATAGAACCCTGATTTGAACCGATCAAATACGCATTGTTCAGAGGCAAATAGCAAATCGACGACGGATTTCCTGATTGACTGTCCGTCTTCATTTTCGTCTCCAAAAGCACCTCGGCTCCAGAATACACTCTGAAGCATTTTCTTTAATGTAGCGATATTTCGGTAAGAAAAAATGTATCTTCTTCTTCTTCTTCAGCGAAGAAAAAAATTGTATGATACAGAAAAATCTATTGATGACTGTATCATTCAACAAGAAGCATAGCTGTTTAGTAGGGTAAGAGAGATGCCGGGTGTCGACATAGAAAGCTAAAATTTGAAGAGATGAACACAAAACGTGAGGGTTTCGGAACACTTCTGATCCGTCCAAAAGCATTAAGAGCACGAACCAGGAAGCAATTGAAAACCATAGTCTACAAATAAACTTTGAAGGCGTATCTGGAAAAAAGAGAGGGTGTTTGCCGGAGACAGGAACCGAGCCGGTGTCAGAGAAGAATAAGAATGGGACACCACCAAATTCCGAATAACACATGAGTAACGTCGCATTTAGAGAATATACCCTCAGGCTCCGGTTCCCTTTCGAAATGTACGAGTATTGTATCCAGAAACCAAGCAAAATTATTAATCCAACAAATTTCCACAGACCTGATCATGCTGCTGCCCTGAAGGGTGGTCAGCTTATCCTCATTGACGAATGCACTGACTACCGTATCGGCCAACTTGCGCACAGGACTGATTCGTGGACTCACGGAGAACACACTGCCAACCTCATCGGCATCGCAGACGAGAAACTCGGATGTGGACAGCCATCGGACCTAAAAATGAAAAGGGCAAATAATTGAGTATACTTAACGTACAGAATGATATTAATATTCTCCTTTTTACCTTTTCACCCTGAACAACTTAAAAAGATTAGCAAGAATTACACCTGCAGACGGATGACACTCCCTTAGGATCGTTACTAGGTCCAGGAGTATACCATACACCAGGGTTGCTTGGGTGCTACTTACATCTCTGCGAGGTAAAATAACAAAACTTAAAGACTCAAAACACACATAGTTTATGGTACCTTCTGCCATAACAACCACGTTTTTTGTGGGTTCGCCCGATACAAGTTAAAAAAGATTAGCAAGAATCACACCTGCAGACGAATAACACTCCCTCAGGATCGTCACTAGGTCCACACGTGTAACATACAGGGGTGTTGCTTAGGTACAACTGACATCTCTACGAGGATAGAAAGGGAACAAAACCTCAAAAAACCCAAAACACACATGGTTTATCGTACATTCTATCATAACTACCGCGTTTTTGTGGATTATAAAATTGTGTAGTAGAGCTACTTTGACGTTCTGCTGGTGAACGACGGTCCGCAGCTCTGGGGTGAAGCTCTTTAGCTTGGCCGCAGGCGGTGGTAAGAATATCTTGAGGTACTGGTTCGCGTCCCGCTTGAGCAGCGAATTGACGATGCACCATCAGAACATCAAACAGAATTTGAATGCTGTCAATATTACTTGTTACTACGATATTTTCATATAGTTGTCGCTATCCAACCAAAGTTCTAAGCGATCACTTGGGCAACAAAATCTCCTCAGATTACAACAACCTCAGACGTCAACCTACAACTTAAACGATAACCTCTACGAATAGCCAAATATCTTAACTTGAAACGGTGCCCGTATCCACCACAGAAAAT
The DNA here is from genome assembly GCA_030553155.1 of Nippostrongylus brasiliensis. Taxonomy (NCBI): domain Eukaryota; kingdom Metazoa; phylum Nematoda; class Chromadorea; order Rhabditida; family Heligmosomidae; genus Nippostrongylus; species Nippostrongylus brasiliensis. Next base: position 31,785,920 of record CP130734.1, read on the forward strand.
ACGACGAATGTTTGGCAAATTTAGTCTGAATTACAGAAAATTAAAAGTGGGAAACCAAGCCGAATGCACCACATAAACTCTAGCTAACACATTAACCTAAAATCTGTGAAAAAAATCTGCGGAAAAGGACCAAATTGCTAATCTAAAGGGTTCCTGTGTCTTTTGAACTCTTCATTCTTTTATGCTTCTCGATACCAAAAGCCCGCAAAATAATCGGAAACCACTCACAGATTCTCAGTTCAATACTTCAAAGTTGTAATACCTCATGTCAAATAACATGAACTGCGAATTTACACTCTTCACTTCAGTTGAACAAACACATGTTGCAATTTGTAATTCCGCAAGAAACTACATATCATTTATGAAGTAAACGCACCGCTGTGGCATGTGTGGGATTTCCATGGGAAAGTGAAGCCAGCCGTCCAGTACGAGCATCAAGAAGAACAAGTGTGCCGTTCGACAGCGCCACCACCATTTTACGTCCTAAATTTTAAAAAATGAAAAAGAGTAAAATAGATAAAAGGGATCAGTCCCATGAAGATGCGCCACGCATTCGTTTCTGTTTCTTCACCTTTCCAGATAGGTCTGGTAAAAAATTACTCGACCGCTGAGGGATATAAAGCTTCCTTATCCTAGAGTGAGGATCAATCACTCCACCGTCGGAGTGAAACTCACGACTCTCACCGCTGCACCTCAGGCATCGGTCACAAGAATAGAGCAGTTAACTCACCGGACTCCCTAACAGAGAATGCTCGCGTCAGTCCCGGTATGTTCGAAACTTTCAGCTCGCTAGTCCATCCACCGGTTCGGGTGTCGATTAGGCTAAAAATATTCCCTCGATATAAATGTATAACGCTAGGGTATAACCGGGATTCCTCATGATGAACAAACCGAACGGTGGAATGAAGACTTGAGATGGCCGCCATCGAATGTCTGTCCACATGCGACAAACCACATATTGTTGAATCACCGTCCCAGTCCAACTGGGTAATGATTGCTCCTCGGAACGGATCCCAGACCTTGAAATGGATTGGTGATACCCAACTAAGGTTAAGGCTTTTAAGGCTTGAAGTGAAACAAGTAGATAAAAATAATTTAAGTACTCGTTGCCTAGTAACGCTACTTAGCGATTCCTGACCTTATTTTCGCTATTGAAACTAAAAATAAATTTAGACACTTCAAACTCTTCGACAGATCCATCATCAATTGCACTTTAAATTAAGCCTAGGCGATGTCAAAGAAACAATATAAACATTATTTACAGGGTGCGGCAAAAGTTCTTGCACACAAATATTTGATTGCATAAACAACTGCTTTCAAGCAAATGGGACGAAATCATTAACATTTATTACTGCAGACAAGTTACATATAAAGAAACAAATAGATTTCGAAATGCCCTTCTTTTGCACGAATACACGCCTTCAGTCGTTCCGGGAATGCTTCCACGGCGGCATGCAGGACCTCTTCGTCGATTTCCTCCCAGGCTTTCTCCAGGGCTTGTCGTAGCGACGCAACATCCTTATGGTAAGTAGCGCAGGTCTTGCTTTCCAAGATAGACCAGATTGCATAGTCCATTGGATTGAGGTCTGGGCTGTGCGAAGGCCACTGCAAGGCAGATATGAAATCCGGGAAATTGCTCGCGCACCACTGCTGTACCGCTTTAGCCTTGTGAGCTGGGGCAAAATCCTGTTGAAAAGTGCAATCGTGATTCTGGAAGTGTAAGTGTGCCTATGGAGGAACCTCCTTCTTCAGTATGTTCTCCAAGTAATTCTGACTGTTGATTTTGACTCCGCTTTCTATAAAAACCAGAGGAGTTTTCCCATCTGCCGTAATTCCTGCAAAGACCATGATAGATTTGGGAAATCCTGATTTTTGAGCTATTCTTCCATGCTGATTGACTTCTTCTATGTCTGCGGCAAGAATTCTGTCATTTTGATGGTTTATAAATTGCTCAATAGTGAAGAGAGACTCCTCAAAGAAGACAATCCGCCGGTAGCGTGGAGCACCGAAGCGCCTCAGGAGGCCTCTGCATCTTCGTACCCTTTCTGCCCTCACAGAATCTGTTAGAAGCTGCGCTTTCTGGATTTAGTAGGCGGGCCTCCTCAGTTTCTCTTTAACTATTCGCCGGACGATATACTCAGAAACTCTTTACTACTGAGCTAGCTTTCTCACTGATCTTCTTGGGATACGACGAACTTTCTCTCTAATCCATTTGACAACCTCCGAAGCAGTAGCGGTCTTCGGCCTCGCTGATCTTGGTCTGTCTTCCATTGTCACAGTCTCCTCCAATCGTTTCAAGTTACTGTATACCGCCCGCTTCGAGATGCCGAGTCTTGTAGCGATTTCCGAAGCCGACGCTCCCTCGATGTGCAACTTCATTATTGCAGTGCGTAAACATTTTACGTCCGTCATCTCGTACAATAGCACCTTCAAGATCGGAAGGTTGGAATATAAGAGAGCAAGGGTGTACTTATAATAACGCACAAAAACTTGGTTAATCGGGTTGGTTCGTCTTATGTAAAAGTTCTGAAACAGAGGTGTGCAAGAACTTTTGTCGCACCCCGTACTATAGAAATATGACTGAATCTCTTTAATGGAACAGACCGACTGTCAAGAATGCGTCGAGGAAGAAGGTGAGAAAGGCGTAGGTGAAGATACGATGAGGTAGAAAAAGATCTTTAAATATCACCGAAAACAATTCTACAGATGATCAAAGAATAAAGGTAAAGGTAAAGGTGTTGGCGTTGATCAGTCCCCTTAAGACGTGCCGCCGCATCTGGGTTCCATTCAAGTCGTAGAGACTTGGTGAATGCGTATTTGGCCTATACAACGACCTGCGGGGGCCCGCCGCTATACCAGGTCAGTGTCTTTACCTTCCCAAACAAGTCTGGTATCAATTCATCCGACCCCGGAGGGATGGAAGGCCTGGTTAGCCCGGGCCGGGATCGATCGCTCGACCGTGCGGGTGTCAGCAGCGCCTCTTACCACTGTACCACGCGGGCCCTTGACAAAAGAGTAGAAAATATAAAATCAAAATCAACGATCTTCGAAAAATTCTCGAATAATTCTTACATGCAGATTGCCGTCAGTGGATGCTATGAGGTTGTTAGCCAACAGCGCAATGTCGAGTATGGAACGAGAGTGTCTGTTGTAGGTCCATTGAGCTTCGACCGTGTCAAATTCGGGCTTTATCGACCATAACCTAAATAAAGCACTGATAATCCTTTATCAAACTAATAGTTAATGAAAGTCAAATCATTGGCTGGCTGAGGCAATGATCTTGTAATTGTAGCTTCATCAGAGTGATCGCGACTTATATCGTACTCGAATTAGCCCTTATGCTTTATGCCTCCGAAAGACTGGAAGCCGGTATATTGGGAGAAATTAAAAAAGAGGTCGAAATAGCAAAATTATCGAAATCAATGAGAAAGCCTTGAGAAAGGAGGTGGCGCTGACTCTTCCTAGGTCGTGAATCTATGCAGTATTGACACAGATTGAAAAACTTCCCGAGATCAAACCACAATTTAAGCCACGATTCAATGCAAAGTATAAAGCTTGAATCACATTTTCTACAACGAATACCACTGACCACCTCTTGCAACTCATTCACTATCATGAATGCTTACATCTTCCTTATAATATTTTTAAAATAGAAAAATTTAAATCGTACTTGACAGTCCTGTCAGTTGATCCCGAAAAGAACGAATTCTCATTCGACAGCGCAACAATTCGCCGAACCGATGAACTGTGACCGTTGAAGGAACAGAGGGAGAGATGATCAAAGCGAAGAGATGACCTGAAATGACACTCCTTATAGAGATAAACAAATTCCCTGAGCTCACTGTTAGGCTGAATATGCAAAAAAAAAAGACTGGGAAAAGGGAAACATATAGTATTAGGTTGTTAACTAATTATTTGCCGTTTTTTTCAAGCTTCTGTTGTGCGCCTAGTATAATAGATAAGCTTCCGATACTATCCAGATAGCATTCGATAGCGAATTATTAGCCCTTCCACGTCATGTATCTGATATTGACAAAACCTTGAAATTTTGATAACCTTTCGACCATTGAAGTTGAAATCAAAAATGAGAAAAATTGACCCCACCGACAAAGAATTTTCCCTGCTTCATTTCGCGAGTGCCTGCGAAATCGTATATAACATCTGAAAGTAGACGAACTTTTCTATAAAATGGTATACAGCTTGTTTCGATTTTCCATGGTTTTCGTTTACTTACAGAGCGTCAAAGTGGGGTATCTCAAAAAGGACAAAAATTTTTGGATGCTTGTGCTGCCTTTCTGCCGAACGCTTTCCGTGAGCTCTAAACACGTCACAATAGATCATTTGTTGCTCTATCAGGTAGTGCGTTTATTTTTCCATGCTAGCCGTTTTTTAAAACTTTTATCATGAAAGCGTTTTCAAAATTCCTCGACGTGTAAAACTTTTCGTTGGAAACCTTTTGCAGAATTTCAGGTACCATTCAAAGGAGGAGGATGTGGGCTATAAGGAGATTCATCACACTTTTTCAATCGCACCAGGGTTTCTTAACTTTTAGGTCGACAAAGTGGAGGTTCGACGGCTCGCGTGGCCGCGCTGTGCGGCCAACGCGACGGCCGCACGCCCCCCCCCCTCAGTAATTGCGCGGCAGAAAGGCAGCACAAGTATCCAAAAATTGTTGTCTTCTTTGAGATACCCCACTTTGACGCTCTGTAAGTGAACAAAAACCAAGGAAAACAAAACAAACTGTATACCATTTTATGGAAAAGTTCGTCTACTTTCAGATGTTATATACGATTTTGCAGGAACTCGCGAAATGAAGCAGGGAAAATTCTTTGTCGGTGGGGTCAATTTTTCTCATTTTTGATTTCAACTTCAATGATCAACAGGTTATCAAAATTTCAAGGTTCCGTAAATATCAGATACATGTCGTGAAATGCAAATAATTCTCTATCGAATGCTATCTGGATGGTTTCGGAAGCTTATCTACTAGGCGCACAACAGAGGCTTGAAAAAAAGGCAAATAGTTAGTTAACAACCTAATAGAAATCACGGATCGATACAGCAGTTAATCCCTACTGAGACAGAATGGGGCGTTCCGAACTATCGTTGGCACAGAAAACAGCTTTCGTAGTAGCAAAAACCAAGCCAAAATTAGGCTCAGCCACTTGTATCGGTCGAACCTAACAGTTTGACAACGATTCAAGTGCCACTGTTGGTTCCGACAGGAATGTTACCGTTTCTCAGATGCACTACCTCAAGAGGCGCAGCTTTTACTGCTCTACCTTGGTTTACTCTCACGGCACAGTCTGAAGACCACCTAATTACGTTAGTAACAGTAACCTACTCACTTGCCCTCAGCAGCACACACGGCAGCCGATATTCGAGCACACCAAAGTGCACTGAGCGAGGTCGACTCACAAAGTCTGAAAAGAAATATGAAAATCAGTCTGACCATGAAAAAAAGGAAATTTACATCAAAGCATCGAGAATTTTTAAAAACAACAACAGTCGTCTGAGCTCACCCCACTCCCCCAACGCTCGACAGACTCGACTGGGACGGTGGAGAAGACAGTGAAAGCAGACGATTACCAGATGGGAAACTGTTCAGTTGATACAACGGCGTTACAATGAGTGACGACGGTGAGTTAGCCACTGAAATGACATCGAGGAGTTTATCAGCAAAATAATTCCTTCTAGGCGAAAAGCTCTACGCTTACAAAACTGAGGTGGAATTTTTAATTGTTATTTTGCTGTACTTGACGTTAGACGGAATATTTATTTCGTGGCCAGATGGTTCAAACTGCTCGTCTTCTGAAGTCTCCATGCATTACCTATCTAATCTACAAACGCGTAGGATTGGTGCTGTAGCGGTGGAGTGAGGTCTCTGAAGAGGACAAACAGGACGAAACGTCAGGCAGATAAATAAATATTCCGCCTAACTACGTCAAAGAGCGGAAGAATTAATTACAAGGGTTGCCTGTATCAGTGTCGCGATTTAAGCAACAGAGAACTTGAACATAGTCACTTCTTCACTGTTCGTTTACTTAATAATGCTAGTAAAGGGAATGAAGATTTTTTAGGACATCTCTTATTCTATAAAAATATCATTTTTCACAGGAGATCGTGCACACTTCTAATGCGCTTGTTTTGCGGAATACAGAAAAAGACTACCATTGCTGTTTGAACTTTACACTCGGGTCCGTGAGGTTTGAGAATAGAAATAATGGATGATTGTGATAACATCACTTCAGAGAGACTGCTCGAATATCAAAAACAGTAGAAGTAAATCAAAAATCACTAACCTTGCGAACTAACAAACGGCACGAGGAATGCAGGATCCGAACAAAACGACGATAACAAAGGAACACCCCAAGAGCTGGCGAAGCGATCAATCACGGACGAAACGAACCACAAGGGTAGGAAAGCCACAGCCTGTATGGTAAAATGTAGAAAAGGCGACGAAAATAGGTCCGACGCACGGAGAAAATCTAACAAGATACATACCTCCTCAGAGTTGGGCTGTTTCGCAGTTATCTTCAATTGTTCGTCGGCTTCGTACAACTTCCCGAACGTCTCGAACAACAACTCGAAAGGCTTTCTCGAGTACATTCTGGTGTTCTCAAGCCCAATCCTCATCGAAATGTTATATAACAACGAGACAACCTAGATAGTCCATCCAATAATACGAACTCCCCAGAAAGCAGAAGAAGACGCTTACCCCTGAAGCGACGATAACTCGGGAGCGATCGTCGGAAAACGAAGAGTTTGCGTTCAAAACCAGCTCCAAAACCCGAACAATGATCTTCTCCACTATATAATCCTTGAATGGACAATAATCAGGCTAACATGGAAAAAGACCTACATCTGTTATAGAATACAGTAACCTGCAGAAGGCTGCAGTAAAAGAAAATACAAAGACTCACCTCAAGATAGTTCATAAGCTGGTGATCAGACATGGATTTGGCACTGAGTCGGACAATGCAAAACGTAGCCAGAAGACCAGCTTCTATTGGCGGTGTCAGGCGCCTAGTGGCCTGCTCCACCAAGTCAACACAAAACGGCAAATATTGGACCTTGAATAGGAAAAAAATGAAATGCTGCTCGGCAAAAACATCAACCTGACCAACAGCTGATCGCTACAGTAACATACCGTAACGAAGGTGACACTGTAGGTGGCAGCAATTTCACTAAGGCAAGCTTCAACTCGAGCTCCACACTCATCACCAAGAAGAGGCATCGTGAAGACCGCCTGAATCCGACAGTTTGACGGCGAGCAAAACGGCTCACATTGTTATGTAAGCTATAATATAATTGCATACTGAAGAAACGACTTCTACTGAACATACGCATATGGAGTTTGGGCTGAATCGTTCAGTGCTCATCTTACCCTTCGAATTTTTAGGCTATTGTACCTCAATCCTTTGTTGGGGGTGGTTCAGTGGTTTGATACTGAGACCAGGACGAGGTGAGTAGAGATGTACAGAAGACCAGCTAGTCGAACGTCTTTATCTTAGGCAGGTTATGCGATAAGTGAGTAAAGTGTGGTGAGGTACACCTCGACCCCCAAAAGGGGGCGGGGCGAGGGGCAAGGTCGTCGTCTCGACGACATCCTTTGTGTGAACTTTTATCGGTCACCTATTGAATATTCATATCGGTTACATATTGAATATAGTTGTCTTCTGTAAGTTATATTCATACACTCCGAGCGTGAGAAATCGCGCTAACTCTTTGACCTCTCATGATAACGCACTAAACTTCCTTCTTTTGACTCTTCTACATTATCAAGGTGGGCGTGTACTTATTCTCCATATACGTATAAAGGGGAGCAATCAGCTCCATCACTGTATGTCTTGTTTTGACCCCGCCCAGTTTCTCTTATCCTAATCACCTCCTTAGCTTTCCTACAATCTTCCATTCTCGCACAATATGCATTTAAAGTTCGAGGTCGACATCTAAAGACCCGCGTGGCAGCACAACTACAGTATGAGGTTCACTGGTATCCCCCACCCCAATATTCGATCACACCATAAAACACGAAGACTACAGTGTGTTAGACGGCTGAACACTTACATTGGGCTCCTGCGACGAACCAATCAACGCCATTCCCGAATAGCATGAACCCAATACCCTGAGAAGGTTTGAAGTGATGAACCGAGCACTGATCACTGGCCCGTATCTTTTCGACAACCTGGAAGGACGTGATATGGTTATTGATGGCGAGCAGAATAAAAATTAAAAAGAAAACGGGCAGTCTTTTCAATTAAAAGTACTGCTCCATTTTTTGTGTTCTCTGGAATTCACTGAGACCACTAGATATGCACACGATATTCGATGTAAAGGTAAAGATGGAGTGTTCGTAGCTGATCAGCCCTTCAAGGTTGCGCCATGCACTCGTCTTCCTTCGGATATTAGAGGCATGGTGAATGCGTATTTCGCCTATACAATGGCTTGCCGGGTCAGCAAATGTCCACGCCAGTGCCTTCACCTTTTGGTTCCATTTACCCGACCCTGAACGGATGGAAGGCTTGGGCAGGATGGATCGCTCGAGCATGTGGGCGAAAATAGCGCCTCCTACTCCGCCATGTGCACTCATATGAGACTTCAGTAGTGAGCATAGTCTTTGACTGGAACTCACCAAACCACGCTCTCCTTAGCGACAACACTTCTGTCTATCTGAAGCGACGCCACCGCTTCGATCACAGTTGGAAGAAACTCCTTCAAAAATTTCGACGTCCCGTATGCGATTGATGCTGGCAGCAGAAAGCGACGATCGAGAAGCTGGAATTGTCAAGAAGACTGATAAATTTTGCATTTTCTTAAAAAAAAGGTAAAAGGAGAATATCTTAAATGCAAAAACCAGACTCTAGGACGTACCTTCACCGACGACTCGCAGCTGAGAAGCTCCACCAGGGGCTTCAGGATCTGCTCAAAAGACTGGTCATCGAATGAGCGACAGGCGACTATAAACAGCCGGTGAACCTGAATACTGCCACATTTGACAGTTTTTTTCTCTTGAATGTCTTTGAGAACAGCGGGAATTGGAATATTTTCTACTATCGTCCACTTGGATCACAGAAATTTATTGATTTATTTATTGAATACGCCCCAAGGCGTGCCATCACAAGTGAGGTTTGAAAGTGAATTAAAAAGAGCGGAACGCGAGAGGTCTTCATAATCATTGGCGACACAGCAGTTGCATACCATCCCTGCAGAGTAGGGCTTGAATATTCAGTTTGGACTAGATAAGAAGGAACACTAAATAAGAATCAAATCCCTCTGCTCAAAGTTTCTTCTGCTATTGAAATTTGATATGGTCTCGTTATCACGCCAACTACCATCTATTATCCATATCCTTCGGCTTGGATGTTGCTCTAATTCTAGGAAATCAATAAACCGATTATCTATGTACTTCTACGACAACACTTACCGTTTGTACTGCGGATTCTTTGTCAAATATCATTCTCTCGAAAAGCCGAACCAACGAATTTCCCATCACTGTCATTTCCATAGCTGATTTGAGGGCATTCAGCTCACGAAGCAGAACAGCCTGGGTGCGATCTTCTAGAAAAAGTCACACATCAGGTGGAATAGATGATATTTTTTACCATCGAGAAAACGAACCTTCTCCTTGAACAGCAATCGATTTTCGCAGTAGGTGAAATGAGTAATACGTGGAAATGGCATCGTGAAAACTCGACAACTGGAAAACTCCGTCATTCAAAGAAATATTGAGAGAAATATAGCAAGAGAAGCATAGCAAATAATACCTCTAAAGGAACATCCAGGGCATGTATGAGATAAAATGGAGTCTCGGATGGCTGAACAACCTCTCCAAGGCCATCGACAAGCTCTTCGACAAGATCCACCCATGATCTGAAAAGTTCCGTTACTTGACGAATTAAATTGAAAACGCTCCGACATCGCCACTCACGTTGGGAGATCGTAGGAGTTTTCGATAAACCGCTGATTATTGTTTTTGAAATCCTCCAGTGGAAAGAACCGCAGGTAGTGTCTTTTGAAACGAAACAGTGTCCGTACAAACGACAACAACATTTTCTCGGAATCCGTTTTGAACTTCATCGCCTAAATTTGCAGGATCAATCTAACAAGATGAAGATGAGTGATTCAGATCAATCTTTACCCTTCACCCCAGAGTATACAACTGTATGAGACTTTTTATAGAAACACATTTGAAATGTTCCGAAGCCTCACCTTGATTTTTGCTCCGTAGGTTTCAAGAAGAGAGCCGCCACTGGACGGCTGAGTGATTGTCTTCACAGTGAAATCTGAAAAAAGGACATTTAACAGTAGGATACTTTAACTCTTGAGAAATTCATATGCGGGAATACACGTTCCGTTCTGTTTTGTTTGAAAAAAGAAGCCAAAAATTAGAAATTAATAAAAGATCACTCAACACCTCACCCTCAATCAGCTCAAAATCTGCCTTGCCACCTTCAAAGAGTGCATTCCCCTTTGAACCGCGCAGCCTTTTTGGATGAGGTCGGTGGAATAATTGTACCTGAAAAGAAAGCGATTTTGTTCTTCACCAGAAACAATCATTGAATCAACCAATAATTACCATTCCATTTGTACACAGTCGGTGTCTCTTTGGCTCTGAGAAGCACATGTGAACGTTTAAGGAATCCACAGCCACGTTGCCAGATAGCTGTAAGGGAAATGGTAATTTTCATAAGCGGATACTTGAACGCTCTTCAAAAATGGTAAAAGAGACTCCATAGTGATGGGCGCGTAAACAATGAATCAGCAGCGAATATTCAGTAAGTGAGATTTCTCCGCCCATATCAACTGGAATAAAAACACCCAGCAGCGCCATTCCCACTGTGAGGGTCACTTCCTCCCGGATTTCGTTTGGTCCCATGTTAGGTTCGAACTTTCCGTGGTAATCGTGTACTCACATAATCCGCTACGTAACCTTTATAATCTTTTACTAATTGAAACGGCTGTTCTAAGCATCACCCATGGCCAATTGGAAGCTGTAAATGAACACTGAAAGCCTTTTATCGACGGTTCAAAACCAAAAACATGTGATAAAAATGTCCGCATTTTTGATGAGTAAAGAAGTTCCCTTACAAGGAGGGTCGTCGAAGTGATGCCAAGCTTTGGCGATGCAATTTCTACGGGATGTAGGGTTCCTCATCGGATATCCAAAAATGTGAAAATTTTTTTCGGAATCGTATTCCACGGTACTGAAAAAGGCCTGCGAAAACGAGGAAGTGCTGCTCATCTTGCCACCTGTATCCATCGTAACTTACTTTAAACGGAAGCAAATTCAGAAACTAATGTTAGATTCGTGATCAGCGCCCCAAATAACCCCTAAATACGGAGTTTGGACGAAATCGGTGAGTTTGACCTAGGCACCTCGCTTACCAACCCTTACCATAGCAAGCGCTCACCAGCACAAACACAACCGAACCCACCATTAGATACCCTCCCCTGTTGCAAATCACGAAACTAGTGTTATATTCGTGACCAGCGCCTCAAATAGTCTCACCAGCAAAGTTTGGGCGAAACGTGTGACCATGATGTCTCGAGTCTTATGTCAGGTATCGGTAGAGTTGCCCAAGGTTCAGTCTCTGATGAATTACTGGTCATATTATGCCACCATTCAGACTCTAGCTGTCAGAAAATCTTCAGTGTCCACTACCTTCGTTCCAGAAATTGCCTGGGGGTCTCACCTGGACTGCTGACCACGGATTTTACTCTTGCTTTTGGGATTCTGACTGGTGAGCGCTTGCTATGGTAAGGGTGAGTAAGCGAGGTGCCTAGGTCAAATTCCCGATTTCGTTCAAACTTTGTATGTGGGGGTTATTTGGATCGCTGATCACGAATCTAACATTAGTTTCTGAATTTGCGTCCGTTCAAGGTGAGCTACAGCGTATATTGGCTACCTATATTAATGTTGCCATTTACTAAAATTTGTGCGTTTTCCGCAGCTCCAAACATGATTTTCTTCCACCTCCATGACAAAATCGCGAAATGAGCACGATTTGGCATCAATGCGATTGAAGCAAAACAAAAACACGCTTGCAAGACCCAAACCCATGACCCCCTGAGCGACAGTCCTCTGCGTTACCACTGCGCCACCCAGCACATTTCTACGGCGAAATGAGCGCTATGATGAGATGCACTTCCACGTTTTCGCAGACCTTTTTCAGTACCATGGAATGCGATTCCGAAAAAATTTTTCACACTTTTGGATATCTGATGAGGAGCACTACATCCCACAGAAATTGCATTGCCAAAGCTTGGCATCACTTCGACGACCCTCCTTGTTAGATCATTCTCTTGAATCGATTGTGCATAATATTTCCAACTATGAGAAGTGTGTGTCATAGCTGTATTGTTAACCGTACGACTTGTGTTATAGTTAGTAGTATGGTTAATAACTATAGAAATCCAGCCGATGTTCACAATTACTGGTCCACCCAACAGGTGATATGTACAGAAGTCGGCAGGTACATTTTAGACAATATTCTTAGAGTTATGCCGCTGAATACTAGCAGATGTGAGAACTTGTATACAGCTTCCATAAGCTTAGTGTTACGGAGATGGACAACCAACCGCTTCACCAAAGTTCAGATCGATCCACTCGTGAAGATGCCGAGACACTTCATCGCTTTCAAGCATGTCGCGATGCCATTTGACGAATTCTTCTGGAGACGAGACAAACGATGGTAGCTCGAGGTCAGGCATATCCGGGTGGCAAGACACTGAAGAGGATTAGGAAAGTAGAGTAATAACGACTCTTGTCGTCAAAGTAAAAAAAAAACATCTATTCAATGAAAGCGACCCACCTAGGATCGAGGGATCGTCGTAGAATTCTGGAATGCACTCATCCGGCGACCACTCGTACATTCGTACCATACTGGCTGGATATTCTCGAGGCACCCACTGGAATAATTCGCTGAGGTTGTGAAATGGGAATGTAGGAAAACTCCAAAGGATTATATGAAAGACGCCCTACGAGTTAAATATATATTTCAATGACGGATTTATTTTTATGCTCTTGATTAGAGTTATAGCTGTGCCGGTGCAAATGATTGGCGAAATTGGAGGAAAATCAAAAGAAACCTTCGGGCACTATTATAGTGTCCAAGGGGTAGCGGACGGTCTTCAACGCATTGACCCCTCTCCTAGAGAAGGGTTTTTGTGAACATTTACTGCATTTTTGCATATTTCCACATTGCTTCGCTTGAGCAGATACTTAATTTTTGCCAATGTCCATTTCATCTAATAAATCGTTCTTTTCCAAAAATGATGCCCTATTAAAAGACTCGTCCATTAGGTAAGGTAATAACTCGTCCATTAGGTAAGGTAATAAATGCAATGAGATGGAAAAACCTGATCATTACTCTACAACTCGTCAAACTCGTAAATTCAAATATTCACCTTACTGCGCACATGCTTGCACAGATTGGTCTTCGACTCGACTCGAGCCTTGTATACCATATAGCCGATGTCAGACAGAACCTCAGGAATATGATGCGATAGGTGACGAAAATTCTGCCTAAATATTTCGAATCAGAACTGTATCCGTTGAGTCCAGAAAAAAAAAACGCCAAACTTGAACCAACCCCAGTTGATCATCTCCTTTAGTGAGCCTGTACTTTGTTTTCGACAAATCACGCCAACCGCCGTTCGTCTCCTTGAAGTCGCATACCCACGGGAATACTGGATGGTTGTGGACTGAAAACGGTCATCTTTAACAGGAGTAATCATATATCATGTTAGGACAGTAATGAACCTTCGCCTCTGACTCGTCCAGCGGCTTTGTTCAGTTCAAGAATGTAGTCATAGTTCGACATTACGCCATTTACCCATTTTGAAGTTGCTTTGCTAAAATTTTGAATTAATTCTGGATAAGAAAAATAGAACTTCCTACCCGACTCTCTATATGGACCAACGGAAAATTCACCATGACACAAAGCAGGCCTTTCTGAGGATAATTAGTAAGACACAGCAAAAAGTAAAAATAGATAGATATTTCTGACACATTAACATTTTCCTGTTGAGGCAAAAATTTTAGTTAACACAAATTACAAACAAACGTTTCGTGAAGGTAAGAGATGGAAAAGTAGTGAGCGTTGTCGACTCCCCTACATAGGGTTGCGCCATGCACTGGCCTTCCATTTAATATCAAATATTCAATAGAGGAAAATGAATGCCTATCTTTCTTTCACGATGTAATGCAGGACCAGTACTGTTCAAGCAAGCGTCTCCATTTTCCCCGTCATGTCTTGTACCAATTTGCCCGACCCTGGAAGGATGAAAGGATTGGATAGCCTGGGTAAGGACCCATCGCTCGACTGTGCGGGTTTCAGTAGCACTTCTTACCACTGCACCATGCCCCATGAAGGTAATATAAAATTAGCGACCAGCTTCAATTCCTTGAAGGCATGGAACAAGCGATCCACTTTTTCAAATTCCACACCAGGGCATTGAATTGATAGTAGTAATACTGCTGTTTACCGCTACAGTTCGTCAACTACATTTTATATCATTTGTCAAACAACTGAGGACTACGGTAGGAGGGCGTGGTAAGTAAAAAATCTTTTGAAAGCGATGCTGAAGAACAGATACCACAACTGAACATCTAGTACTTCGCTATTTTCATCGCGAAGCCTTATATCGAATTTCAACGCGATAACAGAGTTTTTTAAAACAATTGGATTGAAGTTCTTTCCAGTAGAAAGGAATCGGCTAGCTCCCCTTGTAACCACCAGAAACTTTACCTGTGGTATGCGAAATCCTCATAGGGACAGTCGTCGACGCTCTTCACGAACGGATCGCAAAGAAGCCAGAAAACGTTATCACAATAGAAGAGCGGATCGGTGACGTAGCACTTCAGCTGATCGAGTTGAAAGTAGACGTCAGCGAGTGATGAGACAACAAAGTTGCAAACCTACAATGAACTATTTTCACGCTAAAAACGTGGTAAGCCAAAGGTAGAAGGTTTGGGTAAAGGTGTTGGCGTTGATCAGTTGCCTAAGGGAGCGCCGTCGATTTCGTGTTCTATTCTGAATCGTAGAGGCATAGGGGATGCGCAATTGGCCTACGCAATGACTTGCAGGGGACCATACCAAGTCAGTGTCTTTACCTTCCCAGGCAAGTCTGGTACCAATTTACCCGACCCCGAAGGCATGGAAGGCTCTGGCGAGTATTGATCGCTCGACCGCGCGGGTGTGAATAGCGCCTCTTACCAACGGACCACGCGCCCTCAAGCCAAAAGTTGCTCTCTTTATCATTCTTTATTATTATTTGTCATACTGGGGGAGGGATGGCCGAGAGGTTAGGAGCTTAGGCTCAAGATCTCGATGATCAGGGTTCAATCCCGTCCCTGGCAGAAACCCTTGACTAGCTTAGAAGTAGCTGATAAGGGTGTCGGTATCAGCGTCAGGTCCGTGTGACAGGTCGGCTGATGGAGGAAAACTGTTAAAATCACAAGATGGATCGATGGTCGCATGCAAGGAAGCGGCGCTCAAGAACCTGCGATCGAGGATGATATGACCATCCCACATGGAGCTCTGGACCAAGACAAGATGGCTGTGTAGCACCTCAACAAACGCGGGAGCAGCACCAAGGCGAAAGAAGACGGAGCGACTATCATGAAAGACGTACCCCGTAACTGATCGGGATTAAACGTTGTGGAATAAAAAAAATTATGTCATACTGCCAGTAAATCTTACCATATTGTATTTTTGGGCCTTAGTACAGCCAGTGCAACAACAAAGTTTTTCTCAATTATTATATGTATGTAGTGGAGATTTGAATAAATAAATAAATAAGGAAATAAATAAGCCGTTAGCATATTTTGTACCTGTCTACCCAGAATATGTAGTGGACCCACCTATGGTGGTTGAAGGCTTTATGAAGCTAAATGTTGAGGTTAACTAGTGCTTATTTGAGTGTTATAATGTGTGTTCTTAGTTCGGAGGTTTCTGTTTCTGTTTCTATATCTTTCCTGTGCAGTGTAGTTCTCTTCTCTTTTTGTTCCGTCAGTTTCGTTACCAATTTTGGTTGTGTTGCACATCCATGCGAATGTAAGGATGAATAAATAAATAAAAAATAAATAAATAATCCGATACCTGTGAATACTGCTCTATATTACTATAAGAGTGGCGAAGTACAGTGGTCAGCTCCTCCCAATCTGGTCCCAGTTCACTGGACACTACTGTCACAACGTCGTCTCGTACAACAACTGCAATCGTTGGCACAATGTGAGGAATGATGCGAAGCGGGCGAAATTGTGCCTCTGCCAAGTCCTGAAATTTTTTATTTCATTTTTATGTTCAATTCACTTTCACCACACTCCCAACCGTTTTCAGGGAGCTTTTTATCAGATTTTTTTAACAGTTTTAGTTTAGCTTCGTTCGCTTTGATTTTAGTTGCTTTGATTCCAAAAAAAAAAGCAGAACAAGTAGTGAATTATAGAATTATAGCGACCGAAATACAAGGTTGAAGATGGTCCACAAGGATGATTTAGGGCCAAATGGACGGAATGCTCTTAATCAGGCAGAGGGAGTAACGAGTTAATAAAACTGATACCATGGGAAGTTCTCTGGTGAATTTCGAACCACAATAAAGTTGAAGCAAAACAAAATATAAAGTAAATAAAAAATGAAAAACGCTATCTAATTAAAAATTATCATGCTTCATAGAAAAAAGCCAGGCTAGAGGCGCTGTTTCGGCTCTCCCCTTATACGGGAATTTTGCAAATTACCTAGCACCATCCACCTAGACGGCTCCACGGAAGTACACTACACTGACCACGTTATCACTCACAAAAAGTAAGCAAAAAGTAGCAATTCTTGAATAAATAAATAAATAAATGAGTGATTTGCGCTCAATGTGAAATCATGGGAGAGTAAAACAACACTTACACGAAATTAGAGAAGGCTACTCAAACCGTAGTCGGAATTCGCAAAACTTACCCTCGAGAGATCGAGGGTATTCGTTACTACTAGTGAAAAATTTATTTTTAAACCTTGAAAAACTTAACACTCCTTCCAGCCGTGCATAACAGGCTCCAAATCTGCCGGCAATGTCCTTCCACCGATCGTCACATGTCTGCTCGTTGGTGGTGGTCGTCGCCCTTCAACGATTGATAAAGACGATAAATCAAACACGTAAAACAATGAAAAGTGAAAAATGAAACGTGATTCCCAGTTGAAACCGCTTGAATCGAATCTATGAAACCAATGACGAGAATGGATAAAAATTTACATCTTACGGAAAACTACAAGAAAGTTACAGCTAAAAATCTCAATGAATACCATCAACCACTCGACTTTTTTTACCCTTTCCTATTAACATCGGCATTTGAGTGAGAAATTTCTGACAGGCTAATCGTGAAGAAGATTGAAAATAACGACGAAATGAACCATCCATCTGACGGTGCGACTGAAGGTAATTCTCAGAAAAAAAAAAACGGAAGAAAAGCGAACGATCGGCCAGTGGTTCTTGCTACATAGTTTACGAACCCTACCAATGAAAAGGTATCCAAGGAGTGAAACTGGAAAACAGTCATGAAAAATCGTCATTTTATGAACCCTATTTTGTTCGGCCCGAACTCCTTAATTTTACTGTGGCACAGTTCAAAGCTCACTTCATCCTCAGTATGCCGAATGTTCCGTTACCATAGAACCCGCCCCCAAAAAATATCTAAGCCTCGTGTCTATTATTGCGCTGCGTTTCCTGCGTCTCTATCCGATATTGAATTACTACTGCGCTACTTTGCCGCCGAGTATGAATGGACACTAACATAAGCAGCGCAGCTTCACCCTCTGAAATCGAATGCGTCTATCTCTAAATTTCACCCTTTAGATTTTATTCAAATGATAATTTTTATTTCAATATGACAGGTAGTGCTTCTAAACTCTATCAGAATTCTAGCCAGATCTGGTCTGTACATAGGAAAGCTTGTCTATAACAGGACTGATAAAATCTGAGCAATACATGGCTCAACGTTGGTGTGATTGTATTCGGTACCAATGCGATTTCTTTCCAGAATCAGCCAATGTATAAGAAAAATACATCCTGAATGTAAAAGAACACTAACTCTGAGGAAAATGAAAACGTTGGCGGCAATTTTCGAAGCACCACGGTGGCACCCAACAACGTCTTTCGTTCCACATCGCTGCAATCGTTCGATGTGAAATCGACGACCGCCGGAACCAACAGCTCTTTGAACGCGTTTTCATTCCAAACATCAGATTTCATAGACCTGGAAGATTCATAATGAGCAATTTGAACCGACGCTTCCCACCCGACGACAGGTATATACCAAAATAGCACAAAATTGGCGGCTGTGGATATGAGTAGAAACGTCAAATTTTCTCTAAAAATTAGAGACAGTTTGACGTTGCAAACCACACTGTCTGCACGATCTGTACACTCGTTGAACCGTCGTAGAAGAGAAAAACAAAGACAACAAATAATGATGTATAGCGTAAAAAGAATAAAAAAGCAAATAAAAGCGTGGCCAGTTCAGTACATCAGAGAATGTCATTTACAGGCTTCAGGCTTCAATTCAACGGCGAGATGAGGATATTTCGATGAGAAAAGCACAAAATGGCGAACTTCTTTAGCGTTCCTGAGAGGAGGACAAGTTCGAAAACAACTCACAAACCTCATATCTGAGAGCCTGCTTTTTATGAAGCCATCACGAATTTCTATATTTATTTACTTACTTACTAAGCGACTTACTATTTACCCATAAGCGTGCTAGCATATGACGGATAGCAAGACCATCGCAACCCGAGATTCAGTACACAGAACGCGACAAAGTTTTTCAAGAGCACCGAACTTGTATTTCAACGGAAATTTAGAGACATGCAGAAGTAAAGTTGTCCGGAGGAATACTGAACGAAAAATAGAGGATATGATAGCGAAAAAGGGATAGGAAAGATGTCCGTCTCCAACGAATACATGCTCAGTCGCTCAACAATTAATCATGTATTTTTCGAAGATAAAAAGGCGAATTGGAAATCAATGACTTGAGTGCACCCAAAAGCGCACGAAGGAATACGGAGCATTTCAATAACAAAAAAATCACAGTTAATATAATGAGTAGATACATAATATGACGAATATGTAAAGCAAGTGTGGAAGAGAGAAATAATGGAAGTAATTCACGAAATACGTAGTCCTGCCTTCTCTACCGATGATGATAGTCGGCATGCAAGGCGAGAATGTGAGAAAGACTACAGGAATCGCTCAATAATGGGCTGTATCACCGATTAGCCTGAGCAAACATGAAGGTGGATTCGTATGTGTGGTACGCAAGAGAGAAAAACCAAAAAAAAAGTTGCTCAACGTTGATGTTGAATAAGGTGAAGAACCCAATTTTTAACTGCTACCTTGGTCTTCCACTAGTACTGTTATATGACCGTAATCCTGTCACTGAATCAATTTTTTGATTGTAAAAGTTCACAATTAATTTATGTAGACACATAATATGAGGATGACAATCAATTTAATAAGTAGATACGCCGTGTTCGACCGTAATAGTGTTATTAAATCATTGTTGGTTTATATTAGGTGCTCTGACAATGAGAGGCGAGGTAAATGGAAACAAACGGCTGTCCTTATGGTTGACGGTGTTTGATTTCTGAGTAATTGATGAGTTGTACTCAACAACTTATTCCATTTCAGTTGATTTTGGCGATTTCAAAAGATTTCTGGTTCTTAATAATGGCATGGCTGTCTATTTGTGTTTCATCCAACACATTTGAGTTTGAGCAGATCTCACTGACGTCTGAAATAAGGTAAGGTAAAGGTAAAGGTGTCGTCGTTGATCAGTCCCCTGAGGACGCGTCGCCGCATTCGTGTTTAATTCAAGTCGTAGAGGCATAGTGAATGCGTATTTGGCCTATACAATGACCTGCGGGGGCCAGCCGCTATATCAGGTCAGTGTCTTTACCTTCCCAGACAAGTCTGGTACCAATTTACCCGACCCCGGAGGGATGGAAGGCTTGGTTAGCCCGGGCCGGGATCGATCGCTCGACCGTGCGGGTGACAGCAGCACCTCTTATCACTGCACTACGCGGGCCCGACGCCTGAAATAAATAAACAAAATTAATAGATAGATAGATAAAAGGCCAATCTTTAGGTTAAGGAAACTACATACGTGTTTGCGAAGTCGGTTATAGAAGTGAGATTTGTGCCCCTTTTTATACTGTACTACAGCGCAGACACACAGAGGAGAAGACTGGAGACAATCTGGTTGGGGAACGACTTCGCACACGAAGGAAAGATAGAAAAACATCTAACCATCTCAATAGCGATGGGAATTGCCTTAGCATAAGCAAATCATGAGGGGGAGAAGCGAACAAAAGGCGGTAAAGGAGAGGAACACAATGACAGAGAAAAGAGGTAGTGGTAGCACTTTCCGCAACGTTTCCTCTGTGAGAGAAAAAAGCAATGTCCCGAATTTTCGGAAACGGAATCCTCGCGTGAAATAACAAAAAAATTAACGGTAAACGTGTCGGCGTTGATTAGTACCCTGAGGACACGACGCCCCAATCCTATTCTATGGAAAATCGTAGAGGCATGGGGAATACGTATTTGGCCTATACAATGACATGCGGAGGCCAGCCGCTATACCAGGGCCTAAACTCATGACGGGTATCGGCACAATATACCCGAGAATAAACCCCGGTCGGCGCGATTATTCACATTCATGAACGCGCCGCGGAGAGGATTAGACCCGCGTTATCCCTCAAATAAACTCCGCGGCGCGTTCATGAATGCGAATAATCGCGCCGACCGGGGTTTATTCTCGGGTATATTGTGCCGATACCCGTCATGAATTTAGGCCCAGGTGAATGTTTTTACCTTCCCGGACATGTCTGATACCAATTTACCCGACCCTGGAGGGGTGGAAGGCTTGGTTAGCCCGAGTACGTGAGAAGATATTAGAAAGAACTGTTGAAAACGACGAGTTTTTTAGAAAAAAAAAGAAAAAAGACTATGTAAGAGCAACAGGAAGCAGATAATTGGAAGGATCAACCGTGTACAATTGAAAAACCGTCAGCCTACAAAATGATGTAATATTATAATATACACAAAAGCTTCGAACCCGGCAAAATTTAGAGCTTTGCGAACGAACAACCCTTCAGTTCTTTTAAAAGCCTACAAAACCTATATCCGTCCTATTTTGGAATATGGCACCGTCATTTTCTTTCCCAAGAAGAAGGCGCTTATCAATATGCTTGAATCTGTGCAAAACAGTTTTACTAGGAAGCTTCTAATAAGAACTCGAGGTTTTGATTTCAGACGGATCCCTTCGTCTGCGCAGCGTAATCTGTCCTTCGCTCTGTCCTCCTTGGAATCTAGAAGAAAGTTCTTTGACTTGTTAGTGGTGCGTAAAATCCTCCTAGGCAAACTTAAACTAAAGGGTAATTTCTTCCAACTGTATCCTACCAGGATTAGGGGTGAAACTTATAAACTACTGCTTCCCCTGGTCCGGTCTTCAGCTAGAGCAACATTCTTTATAAATAGGGCTGGTAGGGAGTACCAGAAGCTGCTCAAGCGTTCGACTTCTTTCCGTATTTCAAGTCTTTCATAATACCATTCCATCTAACCGATAATTCCGTCTTGCTAGGCGTATTGTCTACTTATTCTTTTCTTCTGATTTTGTTTCTTTTTCTCTTTTTTCTCTTGGTCATATGTTGTTATTTTTCTATTGTATGTTGTGTTTTGTGTTGAGTTTTATGTTATGGTTGCATGTACCTGACTACATGTAATAAACAATAACAATAACAAAATGTGTAGTTCATGATGATATCCAATGCCATTCCGCTTCCTTCGCTCTCGCTTCACCATTTTCCCCAATTCTAAATTGCAGATTATTTTGAAAACCGTGAAAATCCGAAAAAAGCTGACCACCAACTCGAGGAAAGTTAAGTAACTGCACTCTAGACATCTCGCTTCTGTTGCCAGTTTTCTGCAGAAACCTCTTTAATGTCATTTTTTTCTTTTGAAATAATCTCGTTTTTCACTTACACTTTCACTTTGCAACGTTTTCTACCGATGACGTCTTTCTATTACGTCAATGTGACAATTTACCTTGTGCACGAAGCGAAATCTCCTCAGCAATTAAAAGTTAAAAGTGAAATATTGAAATCAGAAGAAAACTCTTAGCAATTGCTAAGCTTATAAGTATTAATTTATTTATCCATTCATGTCAAAACTTAAACAACAGAGGGGGAATATGAGTCGAGAGCAGAGTTGAACAGAAATTCGCCTGTCCATAAATACCACCAGGTTTTTAGACTGAGGTGAAATTAAACTCCTTAAAATTATTGGGCGGGCGTGGTGTAAGGATAAAAAATGCTAATTCGAGCTGCATAGTCGAGCGATCAAACCTTGTCTGTGAAGATAAAGACACCGACTTGTTAAAGCGGCAAGCACACGCATGTCATTGTATAGACTAAATGAGCATTCAGCTTTTTGCTTCTACAAATCCGCGAGGAAGATGTGTGCATGGCGCGTCCTTAAAGGGTTGATCAACGTCGACTGCCTTACCCTTTACCTCCACTATCACTGACTCCATTCTTCTGAAATACAAAGAACAGCATTGAGGACATTTGAGCGGACTGTAGTGAGTCTGAAGCATGCACTCTATAGGGGAGGCCTCTACACTTGCCTATAGACCAGGTTTAAAACCAAACGGACGCATAGAATCCGTTCCATGTCTTTTTTTTTTCAAATTTTATCCTATTGACAACAACGGGACTGTTTCCTTCCTTTCTTGAAACCCTACTGACCCAGCGCTTGAATAGAGGCAGATTTTTACAATCAATCTTCCATGACGTTGAGAAGATTTATAGAGCAATTACAGTGGCGACTAATGGGAGCGAAATAATCTTGAATGGCATTTTTTAGAGCAAAGAATGCCATCGATAAATAGCAGCCTGAGTGCAAATGAGCCTAGTCGCAAAGACTAACGACTTGTAAGAGGATATTCATTGCCGAGCTGCTACGTAACAAATGCGCTTTCGTTGGTCAGTATAAATGCACAGATGTGTACCGTTTTCATTGCTTGAAAACACTAGGAGTCATGCCGCCCCGAAAGATGGCTCCTACTTACGGAATGGGTCATGCCGGCCGGAAGTAACGGCGAATGCGGCGCTTTTTCGCGCCGAAAACCTACTTTTTAGCAACCTCTTCAGAAGTTGCCTGTTGTTTGTGAAAAAAATAATCAAAAGAGGCCATCAGCTTGGGCTCCGCTCCAATACGTATAAATGGTCAAATTCAGAAATCATCATGTCTAGGGTTTATTGATTTTTCGCACCGGGTTCCACTCTGCAACCCGCCCAAACACTTGAACGGAGATCTGCAAAATTCATAGAACGTATTTGTGGAATGATAGAGCTCGAGGTGCTGAACTCGAATATCTTTTCGACTTTGCAAACTACAAATTGTAGCAAAGTTGATAAAAAGTGGCAGTTTTCGGCGGGAAAAGCGTCGCGATTGCCGTTTTGTCGGAGCGTCGTGTCTATTACAGTACTAACAATAAATATCAACGAGTTATAAATTCGTTGTAGAGGTATTTTCGCCTGAATTCTTGCGCGGAGATGCATCTGCACATGGTTTTGACTTTACTCGATCTCCGCCATTTCTGCGGTAAAGGCAAAAAGTTAAAGGTGTCCCGCGCCGCCGCATTCGCGTTGAATTCAGAATTGTAGAAGTATAGTGAATGCGTATTTGGCCTATACAATAAAACGCAACGACTCGCGGGGCCAGCAGCTATATCAAGTCAGTATCTTTACTCTCCCAAACGAGTGTGGTACCAATCAACCCAACCCCGAAGGGATGGAAACCTTGTTTAGCCCAGGAAGGGGTCAATTCCTAGAGGGATGGAAGTTTGTTCAACCGGGTAGGAATCAGTTCCGTGGTTGTTCAGGTTTTTGAACATCCACGCAAATTTTACAAAAAACACCTCGAGAAAGGATCAATTCTTCTTCTTCTCTCGTACTTAGGGATACCAGCTATAACCATTGTACGGAAACGTAATTCAAAAGAATAGCGGATGCCTCACATCAGAAGATTCACAAGAAAAACGGCTTCTAGACGACGATTTTGCTGTGAGAAACTGTCTTTTTGATACGGGAATTTGCATATTTCGCTGATCTTCAGACAATATTTCCCTAGAGCCAATATCAACACAATGTATTTATCTTCTGGAAAACGAAAATGCCCTATTTACATATCCGATTTCGAAGCTATCGCTAGTTCAGTTCTCTCCACCTTGAATACGCCGGCCTCCACATTTTCAGGATGACTATTCAGTTTTCCTATTTATAGTGGCCATCTTCGAATTTCAGAGAACCTCAGTCCTGTGATTTCTTAGTATTCAGACTCCCTCGTGATTCTCAAACTAAAAGCATTATCAAGACTGCTTCGAGGACAATGAAGGCCAATTGATGGATTGAGGTGAAGTTCGTCGATTACTCTTGAAGCCTTCTTAGCCAGCATTACTAAAAACTGCCCAAATAGTTAGAAATTTCAGCACCTCACAAGAAAAGATGTTTCTCGGTTTTTCTGGCCAATCTGTGCATAATATTTATCGGAAACACGACTTTTCCCTCAATATTTAAAATAAAATTATTTATTTCGTTCTATAATTATGCGAATAATTAAAAAGAAAACTAGTACAAAGGCGATGAAGAGAGTAAAATGAACATCAAAAATTCGGAAACCAAAAAAAACCAGGCAAGTAAGTGAAAGAATAATGCATAACGGCCACTGGATCTATTCTTTCGGGAAGATGATTTGGTGGTTTGCCAAATGGGTGTTAGGCCTTGGATCAAAGATTCGACAGGAGAAGAAAACTGTAAAAAAAAAAGAATGCGGCACTATTCAACTCAACGGACTCCAGTCCTCGATTTTTTTTCGAAATTCGCTGAAACTTTGCATAGGGGGGGGGGTAATTGAGGGCGCTGATCACGAATCTGCCGTTCTCGTTTTTTACGTGGGTGGTCCCCGGCCCACCCAAATCGTTTGGTCCAATCAGGATCATCAATTTCGCTCAACTTTCCCTATGGCGGTTATTTGGAGTCCTGAATACGATGATGAAGTACGTTTTTCACCTGGACTCGTCTCGGACCACCCATACCGACTACTTGGGTGGTCCAGTCAGGATTCCCGATTTCGCTGAAACTTTGTCTATAGGGGTTCTCTGGTGCCCCGAACACGATGGTGAAGTCCGTTTTCCAAATGGCGGTCGAATACGGTAGTTACAGGTGGGTACCTACCGATCTTACATGGTGAGACTCACCTATAACTACCGTATTCGGCCGTCATTTGGAAAACGGACTTCACCATCGTGTTCAGGACGCCAGAAAACCCCCATAGGCGGTTTCAGCGAAATCGGTGATCCTGACTAAACTACCGAAGTAGCGATTTGGGTGATCCGAGACCACCCACGTGAAAAACGGACAGCAGATTTGTGATCAGTGACCTCAATTACTCACCTGTGCAAAATTTCAGCGAGTTTCGACAACTGAAAGAAATCGAGGACTGGAGTCCGTTAAGTTGAATAGTGCCAACAATGCTTGGAAAATGACTTCAAAGCGATATTGCTGAACACCGAACAAATTGCATAATCCAGGCTCCACAATTCTTCTATTAAGTGTGGTACGGAAAGTGACGAAAAAATAGATTGGCGAGCAGCATATTTATTTCAAACCACAACCCATATTTCGTCGATTTAGTAGAATCAAATGTGGTACTGACAAAACGGCAGAGGAAAACAACATCACAAAGTAAATCACTTAGGAGAACAAGAGTTCACTTGTTATCCAAAAATAGAGGGATTTAGAGGAAAGCCATTGAGACCCACCGATTTCCTACAGTGAACCCATAAAAATGACGAGTTTTGACCGCTGCTGCTTTTCCTGTTTACACTGGTCAGCGATCCTGTCAACACATGAAATATACCGGCCAATCGACTTTTCTTGTTTGAAAGCCACGCCCATGCAAGATGGTATACCCAGCCAGCATCCGAGACTACCCCAGATGTTGAACGGACAGGTACAGTGCCCCCCTGTGTGCCTTTGACCTTGAGTGCATTATCGACCAGGAATACCGAGCAGTGACAACTCGTCCGGATGGCCGGGTCTGATGGTCGGCATAGGTGTGGGCCGTACCTGGGTGATTTCGGGCGTACGGGGGGGGGCGGGTCCGAGTGGGTAGGAGGGGTAAGAGGGTTGAGGTGCGATCCGAGGTCGGGTGATTCAGCTGGGATTATTGGTGACTCATTACGGGCGGCAATCTGAACGAGGAACCTAAACACTGTGATATGGTTGGTTGGGTATAGCTTGACCAAGCTGGGTAAACCGTGACCGTACCGTTCTTGGATCGCACCTCTGGATTCGGAAAACGTTGACTGGTGGAGCACGTCGAGGCGAGAGAGACGGCCGCGATGAATCGGTCAACAGGCGAGAGCAGAGAGAAGCAGAGTTGACGACAACGAGACATCACGCTCTAGGCAGAGGGTGCATGGCAGCTAGCGCGCCGGTTCGACAGAGACGTAGAGAAGGCTGGCAGGGACGCCGTTTTCGCGTGCCTCCGGTCCGTCTCCTCAACCGAACTGTGTTTTCTCGTTCGTTTCACTTTCTCCATTGAAACTTTTTCCAGATATACCTTACCCTACTTTATACCCATACCCATGACACAGATCTAACCGGCGATTTGCTCCAAAAGTAGGCTTTTCGCCGATTTTCTTCGTTTCTTCCCAGGTCGAGCCGTTTCTCCACCAGTTTCGAATTGTCGGTGGTTTCCTTATCGCTGTCTCGTTTCACTCAATTGGGTGTACTTTAACAGCGAGAAATGGTTAGAATATACCTGTCAAGGTTAACGGTCACGTGACTTGTTTGTTGCCTTTCATCCCACTTTACTATGTCAACTATCTCCATTATTCAGACGCTGTTTATCGATTGAACAAAAACTCTAGCCAGACTGTCTTAATAATAAAGAATAATAGCTTCTTCAGTGTTTGCGTCATCATTGGGTCGTTTCGAAGATTGCTCGCGTTTTTTTCTGGGAAATTCAGATTTCTATTTATACATTTATTTATTTACCGTGCAAGAAACGTGCAAACAGCGTAAATGAATACTAGGACAAAGAAGCACGAAAAAAGACTTGGAATCTGGAAACTAAAGATACTGAGATAGTTAACAAGGGAAATGAAATGCAAATGAAGCTGAATTGAGAGAAAAGTATGAAATGGTTCCGATATCAACGCACTTAAGTTGTTTTGTTATTGTTTTTCTTATCGCCGACTCGTTTCATTCGATTGAGTGAACTTTTCACAATGGGGAATGGCTAGAATATACCCTTAAAGGTGGACTATCACGTGATGTCTTCGTTCATTTCATCCTACTTTACTATCTCAAGTTTCTACATTATTTAGAAGCTTTCTAAAGTTTGAACAAAAACCTCAACCAGGCTGTCTTGTTAGTCCGCTAAAGTACAATGGTTTCATTTGGGCTTATGTCGTCTTTTGTAAAAAGTATTATTCAAGATTCGGATTTATATTTATTTTCTTACTATACACGGAGGCGTCCTACCTGCGTTGGACAAACAGACTTGAAAACACCTGGGAATAGGAAGCTTAACATAGTCAGATGGTGGACAAAAGAAATGAAATACAAATGAAGTTGAAGTGAGAGAAAAGTATGAAGTTGTAATATCAGCGTACTTAAGTAGTTTTGTCATAGGTTTTGAGTTTATAAAATTCCTCAAAAAGTGCTCGAAATGTATGTTCTCAAATATTCTCTATTCCAGCTCTAACCAGAGCGTGTTTCTGTGAAAAAAAAACGGGGCCTTTTTGCCTTGCATGCACCCCCAACTGATATATAATCCATGTATCTTGCGCCGTCAGCTGGAATATTCTCATTTCGATTTCAAATTTGATATGTATTTCAAGGTTAGGGTTGTTTAGAAGCTATCCTGATATAAGTTCATAGCGTGCTCACTTTGCAGACGGTTTAAAATTGCGACCGAATTGCAAATGTGATAGAATTACTCGAAACAGAAGAAAATGAGTTTTGGAAATATTGCATTGTAGTTCTCTATCAAGTAAGCGATGTGCTCTCTATTTTTACGATAATTTTCGCTTACGTCAAGTTACTTTCAATTTGGCATGCATTAAGAGCGGTACAATTTTGACGAATATTAGTGAGATCTTGCCGCGTTTCCTCGTTCCGCGTAATTCTATTTTGCTTGCTTCATCCGTTGAAATCTTCCAATTTTGTTCGAAATTTTGTATGTACTTCTAGGCCAGGGTTGTTTGAAAGTGTTTTGAAGGCGCGGTGAAAATTGCGACAAAATTGCTGCAAACCTGCCCTGTACTGGATAAGAGAAGGAGTTTCATAAATATTGCTATCCATCGTCGATCAAATTGAGCAGAAAAAAAATTTCTTCGACCACTGAAGTGCGATGAGTGGAGTAGTGCTTTACAAAATATGAGCTACCAGCGGTAAATTCGTTGGAAGCTATTAGTTGCATTTTAATAGTGATATTTGAATCATAGGTCTGACATCATTTTCTAAAGCTGCCACTGCAGGACACCCATATTGTTTGCAGCGCTACCTAGGATGCTCGCGAGAAGGTATTTTCCAAAGTGTATTTTTTCGATCTGTGGTCATAAATCGCTTAAAAAGTGGGAGATTGGCATTTATTTATTTGTTAAATTATTTATTTACGCTGCATAAAGGCACCCAATTACGAAGCAGTGATGAGTTAGCAAACGGACTGTGTCATAATTTAAAAAGACTTGGTAATAGAAATTTTTGTTTCGCTCCTCTCTTCTTTTAGCATCTTCCGGGCCACCACAACAGTGTTTATTGTGTCCTTTAGGCGATGCTATCAAGACTTTGGCTCATCTGTTAAGCCATTCCCAAGGTTTGTCTTTCTGATGTGTATAGCGCAAGAATGGCATGTTTGTGTTCTTAGCGGTGAATTATGTTTATTTATATTATGTATAGTTATCTTTCGTAATTTGTGGAATGCTTTGTACTGAGGTCTAGAAAAGTGGATAAAGCACACAATGCAGCAACAGGCAACATATTTTTACGAGTTCTAAAGTTTATCTTCCGCTGCTTTCTTCATTTATGCATTTCGTTTTGAATATTAGGAATGTCTTTTCCCCTCTGCTTGGGTTACTAACTCGCTGAGCTTTGCTTTGTTTGTTATTAATTCCATATTTTTCTATCGAGTTCTCCCTGTTCATTGTACCACTAACCATTTTAATCACGTCTGTGGAAAGGCGTAAAACAAATAAATAAAATTCAGGAGCTGGAAGAGGCAGGTAATGACATAGTTTCATGAATTCCGCTGAAAAGTCTTCGAATAGCCAATCCACGTGCTTTCCCACAGTTTTGGTGTGGCCAGTGCGGCTGCTCGAGGTTCCGCTAAATTAAACATGCGCGGTCCACTTCGTCTTAGTGTTTGCCTATCTTCAATACAATTGCTGAATATTGTTCTTAGCTCATTTGTTCTATCAGGGATGGTGGTCAAATTTGTGTGGAACCAGCGATTTCTTCTTAAAATCGTTCTTTATCACATGTCCATTCGCTGATTGGTATCTTCAGTGAACCCTGAAAGTTATGAAGCTGATGATTGTCTATTCGCCGTTTTCGGGAGAATTCTATCGTCCAAAGTTGGAATTGATCTGTTTTTGCCTTTAGTGCTCATTCTGATTTGAGAATTCTCCTTGAATTGAAGTTATTATTGCGCTTTATCTTTGTAAATTTCTGTGTTTACATAGAAATGTTGTTTTCTGTAGGTAAGCGCACGTTTAAAGTCATACCGTTTCTATAATTCCCATGTACCCTTAAGGGGATTACGCACGCTTTGAGACTTCGACATTTCTGAAAGGGACGTCTCTAGGTGAGAAATTTCGAAAATTTCACAGCACACGTGAACATTTACTTGAGTATCATGCATGTGATTGGCACTATTCCACTTATTACACTCCATTGGTCGTTTTTCATATTTTGCTCGGAGACCACCCATGTCGCTTGCAGGAGCTAGCACGGTGGTCCAGCTAAGATCACCCATTTGGTTGGAACTTATTGTTGTTGGTTAAGGTGGTTATTTTACATACGATAACGGTTACGACGTTTCTTTTTCGTATTGGGTGCTGATTACGAATCGGATGTTGTTTTTGGCGGGTTTTGACCTATTTCGGCAGAGTGAAGTAGGCACTTTTCAGCGCTTTCTCCGTGGCCCCGCTCCCTAACCATCATTGCTCACCCAAATCTCTCCACGACGGCCGATATTGGACGAAATTCAAAAAACTAACATAATTGTGATGTGCGTGTAAAATAATGCACCTAGACAAATTTTGAGCCGACCACCCTTGTGGTTTCCGATTGAATTTTGAAAAGCGGGATCCAGAATTGTGATCAGCACCCATATAACACCCATATGCCAAGTTTGGGCAAGATGGGAGGTAAAAATTTCCTTCGATCGCTGAAATGTAATGAATTGAATAGTGCCAAATGGTTATATAAGACATTGTAACGTTTGGCTCTGTTATTTTTTCTTCGTTCTCGAAGTTTTACCCAGTTTCTCTGACCAATTAAATTCTACCTTTTTATGAGTCACTACTGATTCAGCGTATTTCGCATTCTCTGAGATTACAACTTTTGTCAGTAGTTGGCTGGACATTTGAGGGATGAGACGCGTTCTTTCTCTCCTCGTTCATAAATTCTTTCTTTTCTTCGTAAAGAATCGCCGACTGCTGCGTTTGTTCCATTGTTTGCGGTTTGCACTTCGGTCTTTGATTCACCAATAACGACGTGTCTATTTCAAGTATACATTGTAGAGAAACTCTTCCCCTTCTTCAAGTGTATCGTGTTTCTACATTTTCACTGAGCACCACCCGCGTTACTGGTTTTCTCTCGACGTATGGTTCTCTTTTTTCAGCAAGTACTTGGTCAGGCTGTCGCGTCGGCCGCTGTGCGTTCTTTCGAACCGATTCATGCCGGCGTCTGCTGCTGCTACGCCGGCACAGCCAAAACCATCGAAAGCTGGCCATAAACCGAATAAGGAAACTGCAAATAGGGACCAGAATGATGATGTGAACACTCCGAGCACCTCGAATGCGAGGCCTGCAGTGCACCGATCGAAATCGACCGCGATACGGTTAGCTCACGCTTTGGATATGCTCGACGAATTCGATAGGAAGTAAGTATTTTTAACATCTTGCGAATTATGCGAATATAAATGTAAATATACATAGGTAATTCATTTTGCTTTTTGCCTTCGGTTACTGCACTGGCCCAGAATCTCTCCGATTCGTCGTTTGAGAAGTTTTTTAAAGTTTTCCTTTTTCGCTGGATTTTCATGCCTATCTTTTTTCGTGTTTTTGGGCAGCTGATTTCATCTAATTGTATCGATTTTCGATGTTCTCTTCACGGGAGCTAATTCAAATGCTCACATATGGTGTTGGACTGGTCTCGTCCCTCTGCAACGTACTCGTTAACTTGTTACTTATTTATTTACTTATACAAAACATCCAGTGATAGCCACACCAGAGAAATGTTGGTAAAACACTACAGCAAAAACCCATTAACAGCACACTCAGTATATGCTTATAAGGAGATAAAAATCAGAATAGTCGTCGCAGAATTCTCCAAAAGAGCAGACTTCTATGAATGCTTTCTTGCTGGCTTCCCTTATATCCTGACTGCTTTTTCTTGAGGTTCACATCGTAGAGCTTTCAAGAAATATGGTTTTCCTTTGGTCATTATATGAGAATAATGTCGAATAACCTATTCTCTGATAAAAAACAGTCTACGGCTACCCATACGCGATGAATATTGCCTACAGGTTTTCATTGGTTGAGGGTGTTCTTACATTCCCATGTCGGTTGTCGAATTTTGGTATTATCTATCATATAGCGGTCATTTTCTATTGTTAAAGTATGATTTACTTCTCTTTCTTTACTTCTCTTGGAGGGAACCACATAAGTACGGTGGAATAATAATATTCTGAAGTTCCCACGAACCGCTGCTGTCATTGAATATCTCCATTTTAGTGCCCAAAATCACTATCGCCAAAATCTCGTCGACATCCAAAGCAGGCTAATTGAGCGGATCGACGGTCTCATAGCATCATTAGCAGCGTTGACTCCTGGTCCTTCTACCGAAGACGAATCGTCGGCACGGATCGAACAAAGGCGAGAAACTACTCGTTCGGTGAGTGTGTTTGAATACCAAAAATTTTTGTTCATTCTATAGTTCTGAAACTATTTATGAGCTATTTTTCTTTCTTTCCCATTTATATCTTTCAACTACTGATGAGCATTTATTGGTTGCAGCTCAATGAACATTTGATGTGCCTCCAAGAAGCGTCGCTTGCTGCGCGAGATCTTGCTGCACAACAAGCTGCTATGGTTTTCGAAAAGATAAATAAGCACCGGCCTCAGGAAGATAAAGGTGAATATCAGTTTTGCCTTTTCGTTATCTTGTCTACAGCTTCAGTTTTTATTTTTCAGTTGAAATCGTTTGCTGCTCTTTTTCACAACTTGTTTTTCTATCAAGTCTTTCATTTGTGTACAGAGCATTTATCGTCTTGAGCGGTGTTCGCTTCGTTTTCCCAGCATGCATTACGCATTGTGATTTAGCATGAAAAGGAAAATAGAACATGTAATGTTCTATTAAAATCGTGTTTAAATGCTGACGAGGTTACCTATTTTTAGTGAAACGCGGAAAAGCCACGAAAAAGGAACGGAAAGAAAAGGAGGCGCCAACCTCATCCAAGTCAGAGAGGACTAGTCAACGGGAGAAGGTCCAGTTGGCAAAGGTTGGCTATTTCTTGCGACATTTCTCTTATCTTTTCTTCGATTCAACTTTATGCAAAACATGCTATCTTCTCAA
Organism: Nippostrongylus brasiliensis; assembly: GCA_030553155.1. NCBI lineage: Eukaryota > Metazoa > Nematoda > Chromadorea > Rhabditida > Heligmosomidae > Nippostrongylus > Nippostrongylus brasiliensis. The sequence goes on from CP130734.1 coordinate 31,818,832, forward strand.
TTTTCTATAATGTGATTAATTGTGTTAGTATTACTATTTACTCTAGTGATGAATGCATGCGATGCTCTGCTCTCATCTATCATATCATTGTCAATACGGTCACGTGTAGCATTGAAAGTTGAACAGCCGAGGAGCGTACATAAACTTCACTGCTTCGTGTCACACCTTACTCAGAAATACGAAAAAAGAGGTACAAAAAATGCAGAGATACAGGCATTAGTGTCGGCAAAAGTTCTCTCCTTTTCTCAGCAGCTCGCGTAACTTCCTGGATTGCTATTCTTCAGACTTTTTAAATTCATTATTTTGCTAGAGTGACTCACTTCCAGAACTACGGTGTAGGTGTGCAAGATAGAGCCCAGTTCTAAGAAAGTAAAGCCTTGAGCCACCTCCGTATACGTTTTTATCTCCTTCTTCACCTTCTCGGTGCTGAAATACTTTTTCTCTTATAGTGGAAATGTGATGATTCAGTGGTACCTGTTGACGATAGACCCCCATGAAGTTCCCAAAAAAAGTTTGAAAGAGGCTGTATTTGTTCTCCTGTCAGCATGAGTAATTGCATGGATGCACTCAAAGAATATAAATATATTACTTATAGAAATTGAGCATACGGGCCCTGATTTGAAATGAATTATTGTGCAAACCTGTGCTGCAGTCCGATCAAATTGAGCGAAAGGTTTGATTGCTTTCAGGCACACAATCAAACACCAACGCCAGCTGACCCTATTCCGGAAACTCCTGTAACTACTAATAATCGTGTAATGAATAAGAGGCGGGCAACGCAGACCCCCACGACGTCTACCCCTGCTGAAAAGAAGGTACGATTTTCATATTTTCTTTATTTGGGAAAGCTGTGCTCATTCTCAACTCGTTTCTACTCCTTGTATTTCTTCTTAACTTCAACTGCATTCGCGTACTCGTAAAGGCTCGTCAAACAGTGAAAGTTGTAGTCTCCTTTACCACGAATTTTGATTCTAACCTGTAGTTTGAAACAGTTGATTTTGTCGAATTCGCTAGGTCATTCTAGAATTGTCGCCAATAAATGTAAACTTCAGACGAAAAAAGAGAATGGTGTGAAGAAAAGAACGAGCAATCGGCTGAGCAAAACTCCAAGAATGAAAACAAAGGAGGAGGATGAACCAACGTATTGCTTCTGCAGTCGAGTAAGTAGCCGTTTCTTACATATTTGTTTACTTTGAATGATTTTGCATTTTCTTCTTTGTTTACGATCCTACACCTTCTCGTTTAGATATCATTTGGTGAAATGATAGGATGCGATAACGATAAGTGTGAAATTGAGTGGTTCCACTTCGAATGTATCGGGCTGACGACAAAGCCGAAGGGCAAGTGGTTCTGTCCAAACTGTCGGCATCCGGATAGCGCCCGCATGCCAAAGGCATCACGAGTAATCAACGCCAATAATCGAAATAATGTAGCGGTCGAGAAAGTCTAGTCCTCTTGTTCTCTTGTTTTAATTCATTTGATGACAATCTTTCAGTTAGCTTCATATGTGATAGCTCTTGCAATTTCAAGTATGTTTCGCGACGTAGCGTAACGGTTTGTGACAACGTTCTACCTGCGTTCATTTGCTCCCATGTTCCTCACGTTCTTACTTGATCATTTTTCTATCATTGTTATGTTCTCACTTGTAGACCTTGTGCCTACGTTTACGTTTTATTCACTCAGAGCAGTCAGAATCCGGAAGTAGTGCTTGCTGCGGTTTTACATTTGACAGTTTGATATCATTTTCAACAGTTTGTATTCTCTTCTCTCATCGGTTAGATTCAGCGCCCAAACCTCAAACCTCTTAGTTACACCAAAACTAACTTCGTGTGATTTCCTCTGATCTCCACGGTACCATTTACACTAACGATTGTCCACGTCCATCGCTTAAGACTGTCTACATAATGATGTTCTTGAGCATGTTGCGCAGAAACATACCTAGAATTCACAGCTAGATATCATATCTACCCTGACCGAGCGATGGCAGCTAGAGCAGTCAGCATTACTATGTAGTTTTTTGGTCAGTGCGGCTAGTTTCTAATTTCCAGCGGGCTATGAGTATTCGCTACATAACGGTAGGATTCTAACGGTGGGATTCAGCTACTCCTTGAATGGCACTAGGATTTTGTCCCTTGAAATCTTCTGGAATCGGACCCTTACTAAATAAAACAATATACTTTTCCTTCTCCGCCTGCGCATCAGTTGGAAACGTAAATGCTCTTGCTGAGTCAAATTCCTGCGACTTGAGATTGTTTAGTGCAAGAAAAAGAATCCGAGGAGAAAGGAAATCCATTTTTACTACTAACCACCGTTCCCACCGTTATATTTTTGTATGTTTTTAAAACATTCTGTAGCGATCGGCAGACTAAAATTCTCATTTCTCCCTACTTTACTTGGCTAGAGCCACTCAAGTAGCTAAGTGAGCAAGGGCTTCCCTGTCAATCAATGAGAGCTAGCCTCTCCAGAACAAATTTCATGGAGATTCTTTGGAAAAGGTGCCGAGTAAAATTGTGAAGCTTCGAGTTGAACTTGAAGAACGTTGAGATCCCAGTGCTCATATAAGCTGCTCTACTCAGGGAGGATATAGTGTGCTATAATGTTCTCGACATCTGCATTTCCACATTACCGGTTCATAATAGAATCTTCTCTGGGCTCTGAGGATCCATGTTGTCATTGTCTTTAACGGTCATCACCATTTCTGACCTCTTGCGCGTTTGTAATCTTCAATTTAGATATGTGATATGCTAACCGTTCGCGGATCAAATTATTTCCTCAGCAGATCTCGAACTATGACGGTAGTTGGTAGGAAATATTTGTTGTTGCTTTGTGAATAGTAACGAGTTTGACATTAATTACATGAAAATAAAAATATTCAATTTGTGCTGTTTTTGTACAAAAGCATATGGTTGCTTACCATTATGTGAACGTATTTATTTCCTTAGTTCATACATAGTGGTGTGGATATTTGCTTCCATCTTATAGATGGCGTCATCTGCTAGTAAACCAGATGGCGGTGATATGCGAATAAGAACTAGTCAAGGTTAGTGTCTTAATCGTTTTATTTGACCATTTTTCCTTTAGTGGTGAATTTAAGAAGTTTATTTTGCTGTATATCACCGTTTTTGTAATTTAACTAGAGACCGCTATACATCTCCATTTTGAGTAGTATAAATTGCGACTCCTTTTCGTTTTCCGCATCGCAAATAATCTTTGGTAAACGAAAAGACGACAAACGGCTCAAGATTCTCTTACCACCCTTTTGTTTGTATGTTTCTGCGTCGTTATGACACCCACAAATAAATAAATAAATAAGGTAACAGGCGCTACTGACGCCCACACGGTCGAGCGATCGATCCCAGATGGGGTTAACTAGGCCTTCCACCCTCCCCGGGTCGTGTAAATTGATACCATACTTGTCATTGAAGGGAAACGAGCTGACTTGGTTTAGCGCGTGCTTCCCGCAAGTCATTGTATACGTCAAATAGGCATTCACCATGCCTCTACGATTATAAATGGGACATGAATGCAATGGCGCGTCCTCAGGACTGATCGACTCCGACCGCTTTACCTTTACTTTAGAGAAAAAAATTAGTTGAGGCAACTATGAGGCATAGTTTTACTTGAGTGTATTAATACTGCTATTGCAATTCGCTTGGGCAATTTTTTGAGGTTAATACTGTTTGCTAGCTACTTTTTGTGGAAACACCGTATTTTTCATGACTCGGTCTGGAATCAAATTCGGCAGTGCCATCAATCCTTCGACTTGAGGCGTCGCTGCGATAAGTTTTTGTCTGTAGAATACAATATACTTTTTCTCACCGATTTGTTCCCAGTCGAGCATTCGAAAAGCGTAACTTAACGTAGGACGGTGTTCGGTTGACGAAAAAACGCTAGATGCTGGACTTTGGAGATCGGAGATTTCCTAGGCCCTTCACTATGAATATTTCGGGTTAGTACGGTGGGATTGAGACTTGATCCGTCTTTCGAACAAATCACAGTTGTCAACTTCGTCAAGTGATTTTCTCGCCAACTATTAGCGATCATTCGCTATTGAATGTATAGTGAAGAAATGCCATCAGAATGGCTCGTTTGGAATTGAGTGGTTTCACATCAGAGGAGATTTAACATATTTAACGTTTTTGAACCTCTGAGCAACTTTATAAAACGGAATTGAAGGAAAAAGGGGAAACCTGAAGGTTCCATGTCCAAACAGCATGATGGTGATAGCACGACGTTTCGGATAAACTCTACATGTTTCACGTGTTTTAAAACTTTCACGTCTCGTACAAGCTTTCGCAGCCCACTTTTACATCGATTTTTCTTGCTGATCGAATTCAGATAGTTTTAACGATTTTGTGGGAGCGTGCAAACTCTATTGCAAGTTGGCTATGTGGTTTTCAACTTTACCTTCTTCATGTATTGTGTCTTATTTCGTGGAGGCGCCTTCCACATCATTTGTTTCTAGCGCTTGATCCACTTAAAATATGTTGAAACGCTGACTTTCTAAAGCCCGACCAGGAGTGCAAAGGATTCTGCTCCACTTTTGTCTTGTTTCAAGTCATAACAAATGATCATCTGCGCGATAAGTTTGCGCTGCACTATTTTTGAAAGCAATCAGAAAAATTCAAATGCGAGCAATGGAATTTTTCTAATCGACGGATCAAAAGCCAGCAATATAGTAAAGGAATAGTAAAATTATTACGACCTAATAATGCATAGTGTTTTCGGAAATGAAACTGCCACGAAGGTCTTATATCTTTCCAGCTTAGTGGAAAACAAATGACTGAGCAGTGGGTAAAAAATTAGTAAGGAACTGATTTTTCGGGGCGCTACCGCTCACCTTTTTTGACATAGGTTTTGGCAGTACAAAAAAGTCAATGTGAAAGAAGTGCGGAAGAGACTTGTAGGTGTTTCACTTCTCAACGAAGTAAACGTACAGTCAGATTCTGATTGAAGTGCTGAATTCACTGTTTGGTATTTACCTCATAATTAGAAGGATTGTAAAGGTCTGCGACTGATCAAGGTTGGTTTGCCCTTCCAAAAATCCGTACGTTACTGCTAAGGGAAAGTTCGTGTGTCACACTTTTGTTTTGATCGATCTTACTTCTATTTTCGCAAAATAAGTTTCTCTTAATTGTAGGACATCGTTTGTCACAGTCCTTAATATCGCCTATTTAGGAGATACGTTCATTGCCGCAACGCAAAGGCCAGATGGAACTTGGCGGAAGGCTCGTCGAGTGAAGGATGGGTTCGTTTTCTTGTTCTCTTTTTTGATCAGAATGAGTCATGATTTGTTATCACTCGGATATGTCAAGGTCTCAGTAATTCATTCATCGATTGGCAGTGGTTTGAGTCCACCATGTTGTTTGGGCTTGTTTTTCTAGTCACTAAGGTGTAACCTATGAGGCACTGCTTCTAATTTTTCATGTTCTGCAGAAATTTACATATGTTTCCTTGCTTTTTGGTGTGATGCAGAACAAGTTAAGCTGTTGGATTACATCAAAATTCAAGCCAACTGACGTAAACTCGTCTAGGTAACCGTAAAGGTGTCAGCGTCGGACAGTCCTTCAAGGAAGAGCCGCCGCATTCGTGTTCAATTCAGAATCGTGAATGCGTATTAGGCCTGCAGAATGACTTGCGAGCCCGACGTTATATCAAGCTAGTATCCTTACCTTCCCAGCCAAGTGGGGAAAACCGGAGGATGGAAGATTTCGTTAGCCCAGGCGAGGATCGATCCTCGACCGTGCGGGTGGAAGGAGCACGTCCTACCCCTGTACTACACTCACCCAAACCGTCGGAAACCCAAAATAACTAATATAACGTGGCCAGGGAGACTTGAGCCGTTTGACGTCTTTTCCTTTACCAAAGAATTATTTGTGATGCGGGAAACAAAAAAGAGCCGGAATTTATACAACTCATGATGGAGATGTATAGCGGTCTTCAGTTAAAGTACAAATATAGTGCCACAACAGCTTGTTGTAAGAAAAAATATAGTGCCAAACAGTTTGTTGTAAGAAAACAGTGTTGTGCAGAAAGGTTTTTGTTTTTCATTTTGCATGATGCAAGAAGGCTGGTCGCAAAGGATCATCTTTCTTCACCTGCGAAATCGAGTCGTGTGGAATGATTTCGAGCATATTTAATAGCTTATCGCCCCGGTCACTAGTCAGAGTCAGAGTTCTTCAAAAGTCAAGGAACTATAGTGGATCAATTTCTAGGTATATTCCGCAAGAAGAGCAGCCGAAATATCAAAACCCTAGTCAAACAGCGGCTGCTAGTCGAGGACGCGTCGTTGTAGGTATGACACCACGAAATATGCAACAAGCTACCGCGGGACCACGTAAACCCATAGCAGGTTTGCTCTTTCTATTACAGATTGTCCGATTTCTCGTTTTCCGACTCCGATTTAAAACCAATGAATAAATAGATATAATGATGGTGCTAGGCCCATCTCGAAAACGGAGCTCAGGCGGGATTTAAACTCGCGTCTCGCGCCTGACCAGGACTCGTGTGTTAACCATCACACTGCTGAGACGATCGTCGTTACAACTTCTAGTGTACATAGTGATAACCAAAAACGCGGCAGTAAAACTATAATTTCACGATAACAACAAAGAAACGATTTTAGCTTAATCGATACCATGCCGAATCTGGCTCGCCGGCTCAAGCCGTTATTACGGATGAGTGATGGAAGAAAAGGCCTTCGGGCTTGAGGAATGTGCTGGGGGAATGCAAATGGCCGGCACATCAGGTAGTGGTTAACACATGGGCATCGGATAGGCGCGAAACTCGGATTCGAGTCCTGTTTGAGCCGCGATTTTCAGAAAAAAAAGGAAAAAAAACCTAGCGCCATCATTATGTCTACTTCTACTATACGTAGTTGTTACCCGCAAAAACGCGGTAATAAAACTAGAATATCACAATGGCTAAGTGTTTCAGCCGTCTTTCAACCAAATGCTGCTATTACACCACAAGAACAAATGCAAAAGAAAATCGACAAGATGAAGTTGAAACTGACAGAAATAGAAAAACTAGAGGTAAATTTATCTTTGTGCTCAATAATAACAATAGTAGTCGAATCACTAGTGATAAGCGAAAATTTCCAGGAGCGAATAAATAGCGGAGAAATCATTCCGTTGCCTAATCAGGTGGCAAAAGTTGGCAGAAAATCGGAAATTGAAAGCGAGATCGAAAAGCTCACAGAAGAAATGAACAAGTTATAATGGCGCGGCGAATTCAAGTACATATTGATATTGATGTCTCTGATTTGATTACTGCTATCGTGACTCGCTGACACCAGTGTTGGACGCGACAGCTTTGTTCGTCTCTGTAAAGCGTGTGAATGTCGTTTCTGTTGAAATACTTTGATGGCAAAATTTGTTTTTAGAAGCGGATCACGTTTTATTGTGTGTGTTCACTTCATTCTTACATGCGCTCATTTGTGGAAAGCAGTTTTACCTGTTTAACAAAGTGAAAAGCAGTTTTATCTGTTTACCAACGTCTCGGTTCGTTTTGCTACCTGTGTGTATGAGTTTCTAACCATGTGCTCGATGTTGTATACCGTATCAGGTGTGTCCTATAGATGTTACCCAAAGTCTTGAAATGATTACGAGTCTGGAAATGGTTTTTAATTGTGCTCGTGCTGTTTACGAATAAAATTGTGTGCAATTCTCCTAGCAACCTGCCTAGCACTTTTCAACCACAGCCACGCAACAGGGGTAGTACATGCCTTCACTCCTATGGAATATGTTGATGAAAATTTCGAATGAAGAAAAGCGACATCAAGAATTGTAGTCGAGGAATACAATGAGCAGGTTCTATCCATACCTCGACATCCTCACCCTCCTTCATGTACTACGGAACTAAAACGTAGGTGAAGCAAAGGTGAGAGAAGAATATCATCATATAAAGTGGTAGCAAAGTCAACATTTTAGGTTGTTTTGTTATTGTTTTCGAACGTACAAGATCTCTCGAAAGTGTGAATTCTAAGCTTCATGAGCTTGGATCACATTTCAGTCCGGTTATTGATTAATTTAAGTGGCACCATCATGCTTGTTCATTTCTAAACAGGAAAGCGTGACAAGGGGGTTCGAAACCTGCATAGGTCACGATTTTTGCGCAGCAGCATCATCTCGACGAAATCTACCTATAGTATACGTGGTAATCATCTTCAAAAACTCGGTAACGAAGGTAGAGTATTTCTGAATCGTTATTTCCGAGATAGATAAGTCCTCCAAGGCCACCAATATTCAAGTCTTTGTGGTTTATCTACGATGAAATTGATTGCCCATACATAATATTCGCAATAATTTTCATGGATGAGACAAAATTGCGTCACACGGTTTAAAATCTCCACCCGGTCATACAGTACTCTACCCTCCTTTTGAATCGAAAATTTTGTTAATTATCATGCCTCCTTCGACTCTATGATTTCAGAGCGAAACCGATCCTGATATGAGCTGTCAGTAGCGCAGAACTGCAAACATTGAAAATAGCGAACTACGCCTTCACTGAGACAAATTATCACTGTGACCATTTCTTCTGTGCAAGTGAGGCGTCACACTTATCCACAATACCAACTATTTTTCCATCTGTTCCAATTCGATTTATCTTTGTTCAATATCATTCTTCTGTGATTCAGCCGTTATTTTACGATGTTTCGCGATTCCAAAGTTGGGACGAGCTCATTTTACGATCTCTATGTCGGGGTATTTGAAAGTATTGGCACTATCTCTTGAGAAACCTAGCAGGGATTAAACTCACAGCCGAGATTTCGCTGGCAATCATGGACAAAATGTGAGACATTATATTGAGCCACAGCCAATAACCGATAATAGTCATTGACGCTAGGAGAATCTGGGGAGAAGAAATCTGTAGGAAGGTGATCAACCAGCCTATGAGTTTTGCTGCTTTTTAGTTGAGGTTGTTCATGACGAAATGTTTGTAGTAGGTCAAAAGCTTAATTCAAACAATACTAGAAATAGGTGTTGTGACGACGATGCTAGCAAAAAGCGGCTGCCGTTTTTGGCTCGGTGGTGTGATGTCTAACATCACGGTGTCCCGGATCGGTCCGAGACGCCAGTTCTGATCCGATTTGAGCCGCCATTTTCGCGATGATTCTAGCATTGTCATTTCTCGTAGACTTGGCAGTAACCCACAAAAAAAACGCGGCAAAAAACTAGAATTTCAAACAATACTGCTCGAATCTGTGTTTATGCCCGAAAAAAAAATAGTTCAACCTCTGCCCTCGTCGGTTCTGACTAATTACATAAAGTAGATAACCTTGATATATCCTTTGGAGCGTGGTGGAGATGATCGTCATGTCGCTTTGTATAGCTTTGGCCCAATTTTCTACATCACCGATTTCCTGAAAAACCCACGGTAATGCACTCGCAGTGATGATACGGACGAGATAAGCTGATCTGATTGCTATGCGAATAGAATAATAACCCTACTAGAAAAGCAGATAAAAGCCAGAGTGCTCACCTTGAGCGCGTGATTTAGTGATTCGGTTATCGCTAGCCACTGCTCCGATTGTTTGGCTAACGCTGCTGCATTGTTTTCAAATCGTTTCGCTTCCACATCGAGCCGTTTTTGGTTTCCATAGGCTTGTGAGACCCTGTAATATGATAAATGAATCTCCTGTAAGTTTTGAATGACACTTTCCAGCCGATTTTGCAGATACGGAACTTTTTCGTATGGAATATTGTGTTAGTGAATTGAGATTTTTCTATTTACAATATCTCTTCCTCAGAAGTTCGCTTTGTCCGTTTTCCTGACTGCCGTAAATACATAAAGGTAGAAGTAAAAGGTAAAAAAGGTCAGACGGAATCAGACAGAATGCGTGGCGATAAGTCTACAAAGGACGCGCAACGCATTCGACTTCCATTCAGAATCATCGCAGGATGGTGAACGCGTATTATGCCTATACTTTCGCTTGTAGGGCAAGTCTCTGTTCAAACCAGTGTCTTCGCCCTCCTAGGCAACTCTGGCAGCTATTTATCAGACCACTGAGGGATGGAAGACTTGGATAGCCCAGTCGACGATCGACCGCTCGACTGTTTAGGTGCTAGTAGCGCGTCTTATCATTGCACAACGCGCGCCCTGGTTAAATGCGATAGAAAATGAATACGATGCGAAAGCGTAAACTCCAAGCAAACTGGAAAAAGTCAATTGACTTAATCGGATTCTTATAAATGGACAGTCTCACCTTAGATTGAGATGATCAACAACGGCTGCCGAAAGATTGTGTGCCGCTACAATTGCCTCGTTTTTGAGTTTCTCTGCAATAGAAGATGATTACCATGGACAGAAAAAGAACGAAAGTCGAGCAGGAATCCTATAATGTAAAACGCTATGTCATTAAGTCCTCCTTTGGTAGTCTCTAACGATAAGAGTTGAAGCACTCTGAATCCAGGAACACACCAGAACATACCCGCTAGTACTTGCGACTTCCAATCAGAAAAACCAGAACAATCGAATCGCTTACCTTGTTCTTCTTTTCGCAGGATTTGTTTCTGTTGATGCTCTTTTAACATTGCAGAGAGTGACATGGCGATCCGCTTTAATTGTCTCCTTAGACTTTCGAACCTAAAAAACCCTAAGCTTTTGTGTAAATGATGAAAGGAAGCGGGCAGACAAAAATACATCAGAAGATAAGAACACTGGTGTGCACCATCGATACCAAGGAGATGATAGGCGGTACACCTAATGATATATTGATTGTATCTTGGAAATCACACTCAGCGGCGCTATGATGGCGGGTCAGAGACGCAGAGGACGCGCCGCGTCTAGGACTTTGCACCGACAGCTAGACTCGATTTCTAGCTGATTAAAGCATCCAGTGTTACTATTCCGACTCGAGTAAGACCAGTATATTTGAAACTAGCGCTAACCCGTCGCTACATGAAGTGGTCGCATCGCGGTGCGACCAACATGAGCACCATACTGTGCTGCATCTCTACAGACGTGCTGAGTTTTTACCTCATTTTTAGTTGATATTGGCGACCTCCAACGATTTTAACCATTCAATAATGGCATTTATTGAAGGGTAAATCGAGACAACAGTGGGACCTTCAGCTCTATACAACTAAACTCCACCACGCATTAGGATTTCTCAAACTCCACCACGCATTATACACGATTTCAGTTCCAAACTCGCCTTCGGCAGTTTCTCGGAAGCTGATCACTAATGTGACATTGGTTTCCGTAAGTTCTGCAGACTAAATAGGACACAATACATAAATCGAGGTGGAAAACCCAACTGTAGACCACCAGCTAGTTATAGGTACCAACATCACCCCTATACCCATAGTAATTCGCCGGTTTTTCAAAGGAGGGTGATATGCGCCTTTCCAAAAACCTCACTAACTGAATACCAGACGAACCTCCTCCCCATAACCCAATTTCGATCAGCTGATTGAGGGCGACTCAATAGGCTTTGAAGTGACATCAATAATCAAATAAACAAGGTAAATAACTTCTTCAACTCCATGATCTTGGATTTAGGAGGTTTCTAATCAAAATTCGAACCCAACCAAGAGGTCCATATTGAGGGCCAAAGAAGCTACTTGTAGTGATTTTTGGATCATCAACAAATGAATTTCTCCGAACGATGCGCCTCAGCACGCTAAACGGCAGGCTGAGAGGATGTTTCTCTTTTCTATTTAATTGAAAAGCTTGGTTGCCATTTGGTTTACATTGTTTTTATTAAAATCTTGGGCAAGTTGTAAGTTGTTGATGGGTTGCAAATATGTCGTCCGCATTTTATAAGTGACTTTATTTACAAAATTTCGTATGTTGCTATGCCGAACGGGTTTAGTGGGGCGGGTCCGATTTATTATCGGCTAAAAACGTTTCGGCTTAAATATCGCCCTCAGTGGCCTAAAAATGACTCGAAACTAACGTATCCTTGAACTGCCCGGTCAAACGAGGTTTCAAAAAGAGAGAACTTGGAGAATGACTTTTGCTAGTGGTTTTATCAATCTTCCAGGATATTACCCCGAGCTGCTGATGAGTTGGAGAGTTGATTCAGCCCTTCTAAAGGGCTTCACTTATTTGCTGAATTCTAGTCAACGAGGGATGAAACGATATCCTTTCCCAGTGACGTTTGAAAGTGAGTTTATTTTATTTACTTTTTTGGTTCCTCTTTCTAAGTTTCTTATAGATGTGACCTTTCCTCCTAACGGACAGTTGAAGCTACCGAAGATGCCGCCAGAGCCTGTATATGATATGGAAAAGGGCGAGAAGAAGTGAGTGAAGTTCAGGTCGCACTTAGCATTCTTCAAATTATGTCTTCAGATGTGGTGTTCGTTACCTACTGTGCATGTCTTTTTTCTTTTTCTTCTTTTGTCGATGTCCAGACATTTAGATACAAAACCACAAAACGGATGATTGAAGCGCGTGGTGTTGAAGAGGTACACACGGAGCTGATCCATCAACAATATGGTCTGGCAGCCATATCCGGCGGTTTTATTAGTGCGGACGACTTCAAATTCATCCAGGTAAGTTCAAAACACTTCTACCATTGCATTTTCTGTTTTTGCCGATCTACATTTTCTCGTATTTTCTTCGTCATCTATCAATGTGCATAAATGAACTGATCTTTTCTGAAGGAGGTGTGGTGCATTGTACGGCCGAGCCATCATATCCTCGCCGCCGGTAGCCACCGTTCCATTCTTTTAGGATTGGGTAAATTGGTACCAAAGTTGTGTGAGAAGATTAAGAGACTGACGTGAAAAGTGGCTGACCCCAAGTCGTTGTGGAGGTGTGCTGTATGCATAAATATGCATACAGCACACCTCCACAGCACACCTCTAGAAATACGAATGAAAGCCGAATTCGTGGCGCATCTTCAAGAACATACCATCCGATCGCCTCACCCTTTATCTTCACTGTCACTGACTCCGTTCTTCTGAAACCAAAGGACGGAAATAAAGACACGAACGACTAGGATGCTCGCCTAAATGCCCGTTTTGTGAAGGTGCCTTTTACTTGCCACTGTCGTTGCGTATATAGCCCTTCTCTTTGCATATTTGGTATGAAGAATTCCATTAATGTAACCGTGTAAACCATGTAAAGTAACTTTCTGCTGAACGAATGTTAGTCGTGATCGTTTAGTAACATAAACATTTTGTTAAGAACGCCTTGCTTCGATACGAACAGGTTGTTTGGAACATGCGAAATTGGAGGTTTTAGGGGCACGGCGCGAGCACGCGATTATCGACGCGCCACTTTTTGCTTAGCGAGACCTGCTTGATACATTGCTGTAGACATCCATTAGTGGGAACAGAGGTTGGATGGCTGCGAAAAGTTGCTATTCAACCGTTAAAATCTTAAAAAATCGAATTGAGCAATTATAACGATAAAGCTGTCGACGTTGATCAGTTCCCCGGAGACGCGCCGTGCATTCGTCATCCACTCAGAATCGCAGAGGCATGTTGAATGCGTATTTTGGCTATAGAATGACATATTTCAGTGTCTTTACCTTCTTAGACAAGTCTGGCACCAATTTGCTGAACACCGGGATGGCAGGCTTGGTTCGCTTCGCTTCTCGCGATCGATCATTAGACCCTGCGGGTATCAGTGGCGACTCTTAGTACTGCATCACGCGTGTCATTGAGCATCTATGTTCGACAAAATCGCTTTTTTACGGCCCCTCCACGTACGCTTTCCATAGTTTAATGCTTCCTTCGTAATTATTTCTGGGGCAGCCCTTGAGTGGACACTTAAATGACTGTTGAAAAATGCTCATTCGATACGCATGCTTAACGAAATATTCTGCTATTGCTCTATGTGCTGCTGACATGCTGTCTGCACTATTTCTTTTGGATTAAGTCTCAGCCTACGTAGCCTTTTGTTTCCTCCTCATTGAGGTCTGTAATTTTGTAGGAACGAGTCAACAAGAATCTGCTCAATAAACAGTTCGCTATTTGGCGTGTAGATCCTCCGTGGTTGCCGAGAACCAAGAAAGCTCAAGGCAAGTTATCTCGCATTACTGTGAACTACTGTTATTGTTTACACTTCGCTTTTATTTCGATACCAATGAGGAATAGGTTTGTTTAAGAAGTATTAATTCACTAAGTTGCTGGAAGCCACTTCACTGACGATATTTGATGGTTTTGTGCCATGGGATTAAGGGGGTGTGGCTAAGGAAAGAAATTCATCGGGACGTTTTTTTTTTTTCAAGAGAAACCTGTTCAGATTGGTGAGCGACTGTGGAGAATTCAAAAACACGCATTTAAAAACTCTGTGGAGAATTTAAAAATACGCATTTAAAAACGATTTGGTCTCTTTCGAGAGATCTAGTGAGTACAGCAAGTACAACGCCTCTACTGGATGCACCCAAACCTATATCGCACCGATGATGTTAGAAGGGCCTTATCTAGTAGCTTTTCGGAGTCGTTTCGCAAGGAGCGATTGTCATGAATCAGCTGCAGTCAAGCAATTGATTACAGGTACTCGTCTCGGAGGCGGTAAGGGAAGTATTCATCATTACGTCACCCCGGTGAGAGCCAAACGAATTATTCTAGAAGTCGGAGGTCATATCACCGAGATAGAGGTTCGTTTAGCTTGGTCTTTCGATATCATTTTAGTTTTCTCAAGTATGAACGTGATTTAAAATACACTCATTAGGGTATTGTACTATTTTTCTGCTGTGCAAATAAGAACTTGGAATACTTGCGAAAAATTCTCTGCTTGACATAGCAAGAGAATGATCTTGTCACTGTAATACATGCATTGGCTCCTTTTCTTAGTAGTTAAGCTGAATTTTGGATTAGAAAGTGAGGTACCAATGTAATTACTCCGAGAACCTGGGTTTCCGTTCAGGACTCCATCAGCATCTTCCATAAGCCATCTCTTTACTATTGTATGTGCTCGTCTAAGGCCCTTGTTATACGTTCGCTCACCCCCCAGCGTAACTCGTCCATTCAGTATCTGACACCGTGGGGCCAGACACGTTTGTACGAGTTATCATGGTGACGCTGGCGTGGTGAACTCGTACAAACGTGTCTGGCCCCACGGTGTCTGATACTGAATGGACGAGTTACGCTGGGAGTGAGCGAACGTATAACAAGGGCCTAAGGGTAGGGAAGAAACGGGCTGACGGTTTTACTTTATATCATTATTTGATTTATTGTTGTTTTTGCTCTAACATATTATTGACTATTTCCTTCGCTTTTTCCTGTTTATTTTCCGTATATACATTTTCAGGCGCAAGCGTTCTTGTTATATCTGTGCGAGCGTTTCTCGTTTCCTGTCGAGTATGTAAGTGAAGACATACTGGCGAGAAGACGAGCAGCTGAAAAAGAAATCGCCGAACATAATCAAAATCCATACAATTGGGATCGAGTCATCAAGTATAATATGCAAAATTGCAGTAGTTGGCTTTCGCACTATGACATTCAATGGAAAGGTCGATATCGGTGATTGTTATCCAACTTTGTATGTACAGTTGTAGACGATAGTAGTGTTGTTGACTATTTTTGTTCTTGAAATAAAGTTCTTTTATTGATCGTTTACATTTTTGTGAGAGGTCCAAATCCTGATACCAATCTGACCTATGATTTTCCGTGTTCCTCGTCACCTATCCGTCATTGATATAGATCTAGCCCGCGTGGCAACCTTTCCTTTCTGGGTGCAGGTACTCGAATTGGAACATTTGCTCGTTGCGTCGCTTTTCTGTTCTTAGAGATTCACATATGTTCGTGTGATTTCCGTGGAATTCTGCTTTTATTACCCTTTTTGCGATAAAGTATGCTTTATAGCTTTTAGTTAATTTTTGTTTTAATATTATTGCAGGATTATGGCCTATGGAGACGATGATGTTATATCGGTCCCATTCCGGGTATTTGTCTACGTCGTGGCTGGTTTACCATTATCTGCTTTGTGTATGTGCGTGTTTCTCTCGATAGTGCTACACTTCGACCAAGCTACGAAGACTCATTGCGGAGTGGAAAATTGGTATGTTTCAATATTGTTTTTTTTGTTGGCGGTGCATTACGTCATTTTCCTCTTTTTTACACATGTACACTTTACTGAACTTACTGTTGAGTAACCGAGAGCGTGACAATGATAACCTTCCTTTTCTTTTGTGCACGTCCCGATTCTGTGGACTCTGTTTTAGCATTGTGGTTCTATGCCTTCAAATCGGTACATTTCGATTTGTTAGAAGAATTTTTATTTGAGCAGCCTTTTCGTAGCTTTACTGATTGCAGAGCATTTGAGATAACTACCGCTATTATAGAAATTCATAAGAGAACACAAGATTGCGGTTTAAAGTACTTCTGTGTCGCTCCGATATTGTCAACGCACGATTGTTTTCAAGCACCGGCTTTTTTAGATGTTGAGAAGTTATGACTTTTGGTGGTGTTTCTTCTCTTTAATTTTCTGCAATTTTTGTACGGGTGATCCTGATGGGGCAAACAGTGGAAGTTGATGTAGACTTTGCTTAGAACATAATATATGTAGTTTGGATTAAAGACATAGCCATAGAGCAATCTATGAAGCAAGTGATAGCACAGTGTAAGAAAGTGTCGCGTTCTCAAATTTACCATGATTTATTGAGCTATGTTCTCCTAGTTCTTGACTTCCTCGTTGCAGAAGCTGAATAGTTTCTAAACGTCACGATTTTTTGTTATCAGTTTTGAGTGCTCTGCTCAAGGACGTGGAAGAAAATCGAAAATATCAGGTTGCCCTCAATTTCCGCTGCTGTTGCATCATATGCTCCGGAGGTGTACATATGGCGTATTTTTATCGCTGTACATGGTGGTCCACGGTTATTCGTCGCTTTTGCATGCAGGTAGTTCTTCCCTACATCATTTTTATAGTTAAATGCTTTTTTTTTGCATCGCGCTATGCTCCATCTTATTACTGCTTTGATTGGCTCCCCTCCAAACAAAGTAAACAAATTCGGAATATCTTCACTTGAGCTGATCAATTTTATTTCACATTTCTGCCATTTTGTAGTCATTTCTGAATTTAGGAACTATCTGCTGAACTCGCCATTGAGACCTCTTGCGGGAGCAGGCGTGTTTAGATTTTTGTGCCAAGTTGCTTGCGTTTTGAATCTATTGGAAAATATGTTTCTACTGGGGTTAACTGCGATCTCTTCGGTTGAAAACCATGGTACGTTCTTTCATACACGTTTAATGTAAAAGGCCGTTGCCTCTAAATTGTTCATTTTTAGCTCTTCACAAGTTATGCTTTATTAGCTTCGCATTGACAGCTACGTTGTACATGTTGTTGAGCACGTGGCTTTTCCACTATTCTGGACGGAGACGAGCAACGACACTGGTGAGCGAAGATTTTCAAACTAAATTTTTTTTGGGCGCGCGTGGTGCAGGAGTGAGAGGCGCTGCTGACACCCTTTCGGTCGAGCGATCGATCCCGGCCCGTGCTAACCAAGACCTCCATTCCACCCGGGTCGGGCAAATTGGTAAAAGACTTGTCTAGGATGGTAAATACGCTGACTTGGCTGGCCCCTGAAAATCACTGCATAGGCCCGAATACTCATTAACAATGCCTCTACAATTTGAACGAGACTGATTAGCGCCGATCTCTTCGTCTTAACGATCAAGTTTATTATACTTTTTTAATTACAAAAATTGCTCTATTTTTAGGGTGAGAGATCGTACGAGTACAAAATTCTCGCGTGTGCATCCTCGATCATTGCCATGGTGTTTGCCATGTACCTGTACTGGAGGCATAATGCATATTGTGAACCAGGGATTTATACGCTGTTCGCATTGGCCGAGTACAGCGTAGTTCTTGCTAACATAGCTTTTCACTCGACTTTATACTACGATTTTCACGGAAAAAGTGTTATTCTGTCGTCCACTATTGGAGTTGGTACTGGAGGATACAGCCTGTTACCAACTACCATCGAAAAGGACACTTAATGATTTAAGGGTGAGTGGTTTTTATTCTTTTCTCTCTTCTCTTGCATATCTGTATATTTTTGAAAATTATCTCATATACTCAATAATATAAGAGCCCGCGTTGTGCAGTGGTAAAAGGCGCTACTGACACCCGCACAGTCGAGCGATGGATCGCGGGCATCAAAGACTTCCATCCTTCCTGGGTCGGGTAAATTGGTTGTCTGGGTAGGTAAAGGCACCGAATCGTTATGGTGGATGGCTCCCGCGAGTCGTTGTATAGGTCTAATACGCATCACCATGCCTTTACGATTCAGAAATGAACACGAATGCGGATGCGCTCCCTTAGGGGACTCAATGCGTCCGCATTACCTTTTTCTTTATCGAGTATTATAGCATGCCTTCTCAATAAGGAATGACCTTGAATCTTATATATTGCTTCACCTTGTTAGTGATCACGACTTTATTTTAAGTGCCATCATTCGCTGCCACAAGAGGTCTATAACGATGACAATAAATAACAGTTTTATGTTGTAGTTCAACAGTTCAACTTAGATTTCAAAATCTAGAGTTTGATGAATTCAACTGCTATTTTCAGAATTATTAGTTTCATTTAAGGAAAGAATCCAATTCTGCGAAGGTTTCGGATTCAACGTGAGAAATTGCTTGTTCGAATGTAATCTGTTGACTGATTGGTCAAGAATTTGTTTCAAACACTTGCAAGACGGACTCTTCTGACATTTCGTACTTTCTTCAGTTATTGGAACATGGACTTCGAAGTGAAAAATTTAGAAATTGTTCCATATTTTCATAATGTTCTTTGTGACACACAGCTTATTCTGATGATTTTGTTTTATTTTGTCGCATAATGAAGCATTCCATCGTAGGAAGTTTTCCTTATCCTTCTTATTTCTTATTGCCGGTATCACTTTAGTCTCAACGTATCTGTGATGAAATATGGTTTCATTTGTTGCACTGTTTGTATCATCGAAAGATAACTGGTGAGATGCTATAGGTTCAGTAGGCATTTAGGCACTTATTTTTTACATTGTCGAGCCCGTACATGTGCAATTTATTACTAGCCAAAATTCCCAGATTGACTGTTGATCTTTGGTACCGTGACAGTGGTGTGTTTGTTTTTGTTTTCTTTGTTTTTTGCTTTGCGAACTGGGTGTACATTTAAGTTGATAAATATTTATGGAGCACTTGTCGTGTTCTTACTTTCCATTAAAGGAGAATTATGTTTCTCATACAAATACCGGTTACTCATTCGAATACCAGAAGTCTGTGCAACTCAAGGTTGAATTTAAGATGGTTTTCTTCACGTGCGATCAATGTGGAGAGTCTTTGAAGAAGAATCAGGTTTGTTGCGCCTTTAACCATTTTACCGTCTTTTATTGCCTATTTATTACTCACAAGTCTTGCGAAGCATGCCAATGTTGTAGTTCCTGAGGTCCTAGTATTTGGCTGTGCCTCCCCCTGTCTATGTTATCGTCTAGACCTATCAGAATCGCGCATGATGCAGCGGTAAGAGACGCTGCTGACACCCGCATGGTCCAGCGGTCGTCCCCCGCATGGACTAAATATGCCTTCCATCCCTCCGGGGTTAGGTAAATTGGTACCAGACTTGTATAGCGACTATGTATAGAGGGTGCCCACTACAAGTGATTGTATGGCCGAAGATACGCATTCACGGTGCTCTACGATTCTGAATGGAACGCGAATGCAGCGTCCTTAGGAGACTGATTAACGCCGACCCCTTTACCTCTACTTTTTACTTTATAATTGTGCTATGATAGTCTTACTTTATCCTACCGAGCGTACTCCAATTTTTCGCTGACCAGTTCACATAGAATAGGAGAAGTCGGACGTTTCTAAAAGTCTTACAGTAAAAGTGGTAGTAATTTAGGCACTATGTAAAAGTACCAGCTCTGTGGATCCGACTTGGACCAAGTAATTGTTTTTCTTGGAACTGCTTGGAAAGGTTATTCAGGATGTTTATCGCGCACGAATATGACATTTTCACCGCAAGATTATAATCGCCAGAGATGTTGCGGACGACGAAAAAGCGTTAGCAAAGCAAAGCCGTAGAGTCGGAACTTCTGTCTAGTGCGGGGATATCTTCTATTTCGCACTAGCCGCCTATTTTTGTTTGATCGATTACAAGTTTGGTTTGAGATGGACTTGGGGTGAATAGAGTGCTTCTCTAAATCTTGGGAGACCAGTTTATAAAATTCCATGCCGAAGGTTTGTGCCTAATTGCCCTGATAACACTTCGAGGACGCGACAAAAATCTGTGAACATCCTGCACGAGTCTAGTGTTTGAACTCCTAAAAATTTACTGTCTGCTTCAGGTGGAGAAACATACGTACAAGTGTCGGTCGCAAAGTTTCAGCTGTATAGACTGTCAAGTTTGCTTCACGTGAGTTTCCTTCCTATGAGCTACGAAGATTTAGCTTGTTTCTTATCGAGGAGTTTGTGTAGCTGAGGCGCTTTTTGAGAGCGTAACTCTTCTAGATCAGCAGGAGATAACTAATTGTAAGAGGTTGATATGGCGGATTGACCGTTGTTAGATGTAATGTTATGCCCAAGTTGTTTTACATATTGCATTACTAAACGGAACTGGAAGAGGACACAGTTTATATTGTCAGTTTAAAGAGAAAGTGAATGAGGCACAGTTTCTATTGCCAAATTATGCCGCCTTTAACTTATTTTATGCCTTTTACAGTGTTAAAGGGGGAATAGGATTGTGTGAGGTGCCTAGGTGATATCTCTTATTTGCTTTAACATACGGTAACGAATCAATGTTGTATCTTTTCACTCTCGATAACGCTCGCGGATGAAGTCGTTGATTACATTTAGTGTAAATTTATCTTCTCAACTCCTTGAAAAAGTACATTTTCCCTCTAAATTTGAATCTGTCTACCAATGTTATGAGATTGAAAAGGCGAAGTCGATTCAGATATCTGATTTTCATGCAAGACTTTTGATGTATATCTTTCTGATTAGATCATATTACTGCTGATATACGCTTCATTTACGAGATTCCTATTTTTTTTTGCGAAAAATCTTACTTCGCAATGTTTATTGTGTGTCGATTCAGGGACGAACTATGAGTATTTTATAGAAAATCATGCTGAATATGTTAATGCCGAGGCTTCCTTAGATCCTAACCTTTCGGTCTCCTTCGTCTGTAAGTTGACAATTTCAAGGGTTTCAGGCCGCACACATATCAACAGCATGTTAAGTGTATCACTGAAAATCAGAAATATGGCTCGAAGAACTATGTAGCCAAGGAAGCGAAGGTAAGGCTTAACGGCATTCTCTTCCCTTCTCCTTTTTTTTCCATTCTTTTTTATTCTGCTTGTTTATATTCAGGCAGCAGTTGTTACTTTACAGGGTGAATTGAAGCAGAATGCCTGGTGTGAGCAGGTCGAACGCGCCACTGAATTCGTAAAAGATCCACGCCTGAAGGATTTGTTGAAGAATATACAGGGGTACAACAATATTCCGCGAAAGGTTCGTCCGTTTTCATCATTTTTTTTCAAAGTTTGTAAGCAAATGAAGGTTTTAAGGAGGCGAAGTTCATCAACTTCCTTACGAATTCATGCCGCATTCGTGACACTAACCTCTGTAAACTTGCATGGAAAGCCATCGCAGACGAAGCTGAAAAGTTGAAAAAGGAAGAGGAAGCAAAGAAGGCTGCAGAGGTAATCCTTTGTTCTGTTTTCTAACATGTCCTGCAAAGTTTACGGGAAATCAGATTTTATGGGCTGATGTCTAGATGTTTCGTTTCCTAAAAGAAGTCTAACTTATTTTGTATTATTGTATTATATTGTATGTTTCGTAAAACCTTATGGACGGGTTAACCAAGCCTTCTATCACTCCGCGGGACGGTGAATAAGTACCACATACGTCAGGAAAAGTAAACACTAACATGGTATAACGATTGGCCCCGCCCTCGTATGTCATTGTATAAGCCAAATACGCGCTCACCATGCTTCTGTGATTCTGAATGGAACACGAGTGCGTGGCACGTCTTCAGGGAGTGATCAACGCCGACCCCTTTTACCTTTACCTTCTATCTCGTGAAATTTTTACGAAGATATTTCAAAAGCTTTGTGCCCTACTTAAAGTTCAGAATTATTAGAAACTTTTTATTGCACTAAAATTAAAAATCATTCGGGGCCCATGTAGCGCGAACTTCCACGAGCGTTAGCCATGTGCTTCGGAGACAGAATGATCAAAATCTCAGAATGCTAAATTTTTGATTCTCATGCGAACCTTGGTAAGAATATCAAGGGCCGAAGAAATTCAACAATATAGTATTTATTTATTTATTCATTCATTCACTACGTTGTTCATGGTAGGAAGATCAAATTGGAAATGTATCGCATAGAGCACCGAGGAGTTGAGAGTACAATACGACCTGAGTGTTGAAGTTAGCAATAAAATGGGCAGAAAGTTACCTAAACAAATAAATAGAGATAAAAAGGAAAAAATCGTAGTAATAAATAATAATAAATGTAATATAAATAGTTAGTATGGTTTTGAAATAGCAACAGCAAGTCTCTCGCCTGAAATTGGGACCTTCAGGCGCAGTCCGCAGGTGGATCTACTGAAAGCAAAGAGCAAGTTGTTAATGGAAACGGAACTCTCAAGGAACCCAACAACAATGAGGTGAGCTAGTTTTCACTGTTTTTACGTGAATATCTACCTTTATTGCCGCATTTTTGTGGGTTACTACCAGGGGTGTGCGGAAATTTTTTTCAAAAAAGCCAAAAGCGGAAGACGGAACGGAAATGGCCAAAAATGGCCGGAAACCGGAATGCGGAACACGGAAGCCGGAAAAGTGCAAAAATCACAAATTGTTGGAGTTTGGAAAAGATGGGCCACAAAAAGTTTTCATTTCTGTTTCTAAAGGTACTCATAGAGTGCTCGTTTTGTTTCCACTAGTGTCTACTATTTTGGTGAGGGTGTTCAACGTTTGTTGATAGCTTCAGAGTGGAAATTCATCTTCCTAAACTTCATTATAAGCCGAAGACAGGTACGCAAAAAAAGACAGTTTTTTTGGCGCGACAGGCAAGAAGGCTCTCAAAATACAATTAAAAGCCCCAAACGAGCATGTTATGGTGGAGAAACAGCAGTTTTTTTTTTCATGATTCTGGGGAGAGAGGCTTTTTCTCAGATCGTTTACTATGAAACCAGCAAAAGAAAACAATCTCTTGCACTCGGACAATGTGGCAGGTGCCGACAAACGCTTCATTGCAAGTTTCCGTAGGGGGGGGGGGGGTGTGCTTCGCTGAATTGGTTTCATTCTTCCAGAATTCGAATGGATCATATTGAGGTCAGCAGAAGCTCTGTCTCATTTTTCTTAGCTTACCCAGTGGAGGTCTTCGATTTTTCTTCCGTTTCCGTGTTCCGCCCAAAAACGAAGCGGGACACGGAACCGAACGGAAGGGTCAAAAACGGCCGGAAACCGGAATTCGGAATACGGAAACGGAAGTTCCCCACACCCTTGGTTACTACACATAATTGAGGAAGATTTCGTGCTGGTGATGCTTCACAAACATCTCGGACCGGGCTGGATTCGAACCCGCGCCTTCGGCCTATCAGAGGCACAGCGATGATAGATCGCGACACCACACCTAAGCCACACGTTCACCATCTTAATTGGACCTCACTAGGCCAAGGGTGAAGACCGGGTTCTAATCTTGCCTGAGTCTCAATTTTTGCGATGATTCTACGACAACGGCGACATATTCGGTTTCAATAATTACTATCAGTATTCTAATGTTCAACGGACGCGCGTGGTGGTGGTAAGAGGCGCTACAGACACCCGCATGGTTGAGCGGTCGATCCCCGCCAGGACTAACCGAGCCTGCCATCCCTCCGGGATCGGGTAAAGTGGTACCAGACTTGTCTGGGAAGCTAAAGACACTGACGTGGTATCGCGACTGCCCCCAGCAAGTCGTTGTATACAGGGTGCGTAAAAGTCCTTCAACACAGATACTAGACCGTCCAAACGGCATATCTCAGGCAAAGGAGATGAAATTTATAAAATTCATTGCCTTTGACCACACACATATAAAAAAGCATCTAAGTTTCGAAATGACCTCCTTTCGCACGAATACAGGTCCTAAGTCTCTCGAGGAATGCGTTTACGGCGGCACGCAGGTTCATCGACGCGTCCGAGAAAACCGACAGCCACAAGTCCTGGAAGGCATTTTGTTGTAAGAAATTCTCCCGTGAGCTTCTCAGTACTTCGAAAACACCACATCGACCTATCAGCAGAACCCTGCACGTGCTCATAGTGCCGAAGTCGTACAGAAGTGGTGCGCCGACAATTTTCCTTATTTCATCTCATCAAAAAAGTGGTCACCGAATAGCGCGGACCTTAATCCGATGGATTATTCAATCTGGTACATATTGAAGAGCAAAGCCTGCGCAACATCGCACGTGAGCACTGATTCTCTTAAAGAAGACCTGAAGAAAGCCTGGGACGAAATTGATGAAGATGTTCTGCGTGCCACCGTATACGCGTTCCCCAAGAGACTTAGGGTCTGTATCCGTGCGAAAGGAGGTCATTTCGAAACTTAGATGATTTTTTAAATGTGTGCGGTCAAAGGCAATAAATGGTATAAATTTCATCTCGTTTGCCTGAGATCTGCCATTTACACGGTCAAGTATCTGTGTTGAAGGACTTTTGCCGCACCCTGTAGGTCGGACACGGATTCACCATGCCTCTACGATTTTAAATAGAACACGAACGCTGTGACGCATCCTTAGGGGACTGGTAGAAGCCGACACCTTTACCTTCACCTTTTACCTTCACTGTTTTCCTTCATGACAAAGATTTGATAACAGCTTTGAGGTTTTCTAGAAGATTTTTGTGGACAACTGCTTCACGTAATTTAGCTGTGTTTTCAGGAAACGTCAGAAGCAGCTACGTTCAAGTGGAAGGCCACCATTAAGAGGAAACTCCGCGAAGCTGGAGGCGAGATGAAGGTAAGAATTTGAATTTCTATTCTTGTCCCAATTTGGAATAACTTTTTCGTTGTAAAAATTTCTGTTCATCGTATTAATAACCTCCATCAGGTGAAAAAGCTCCGAAAAGCCGTGCTCAGTGAGTACAGGGAGAAAGTTGGCGATGAGGACAATGGCGTTGATGAACTGTTCGAGAAAAAGTTGTCGAAAAGCGGTGTTACCGTTAACGGAAAGCTGGTTACTCTTGAATGTTAACATAGTTTTGTTGTGGTTGTTTCAATTGCCAGCATTGAATAGTTTGAAGCTACGAATATAAGTGCCCTTAAACTGAGAATATTGTTTTTGTTCTCTTCCAAGTTATTGCCAGAGTGCTGAAATTGTGAAACTGAAGTTTGCTGTTGAAGGTGTCGGCAAGGGAGGGGGTTGTAGATGGTAACGAATGTCTGGCAATTGTATCACTGAGACATATCTTGTTGTTGTTTTCTTTGAATTTGAACATTTCAAAAATACCCCGTTCGAAAATCAATATCATTGTTCTTTGCGTGAACTCCACTCTCTACGTTAGGAAATTAGTGAAAAACAATATCCGAGCTCTATTTTCGTTTTTTTGAGGCGTTGTTGATCTACAATAATCTGTGAATAGCGTTCATATGAGTACATCGTTGAAATTGTTGCATTATTACTGTTATTGTTACGTTTTGTGGATTGTAATCTCTGTTACAATGAATTCTTATCGTTAATGTGAAATAATCGATAAGAGGATTGCGACTCCTCTCTCCGAAAATTCCATATTTCCCTGCAGGTGTGAACTCCTACTTCCTCTAGGAGAAATCATTCGGTTCTCCTATAATTGTTCGGCGCAATGGTAAGAGGCGCTGCTTCCAGCAGCATGGTCTAGTGATCGATCGTCGCCCAGGCCAAACCGCCTTCCATTCCTCCGAGGTCGGGTAGATACCATACTAGCCTGCTCAGGTAGAAGGTAAACGTGGAGGGGATCGGAGTTGATCAGTTCCATGAATGCGCGCCGCGCATCCGTCTCTCATTCAGAATCGTAAAGACATGGTGAACACGTATTTGGGCTATACAATGACCTGCGAGGCCAGCCGCCATACCAAGTCAGTATCTAACTTCCTGGACAGGTTTAGTACAAATTATCCCAACCCCGAAGGGGTGGCAGGTTCGGTAACCCCAGGCGAGCATCGATCGTTCGACCATGCGGGTGTCAGTAGCGCCTCTAGGTGTAACAATCCGTATTGTAGAGAGGCGTTTGAGCCCGAAGCTTTATTGTGGAAGGACCACGGATTTTCTTAATCAGCTTTTATGCACACGGTTGTCAGTAAAGGTAAAGGCAAAGGCAAAGGTATCGGCGTTGATCAGTCCACTGAGGACGCGCCGCCGCATTCGTGTTCCATTCAAGTTGTAGAATGGCATAGTGAATGCGTATTTGGCCTATACAATGACCTGCGGGGGCCAGCCGCTATACCAGGTCAGTGTCTTTACCTTCCTAGACAAGTCTGGTACCAATTTACCCGACCCCGGAGGGATGGAAGGCTCGGTTAGCCCGGGCCGGGATCGATGGCTCGATCGTGCGGGTGACAGCAGCGCCTCTTACCACTGTACCACGCGGGCCCTACGGTTGTTTGTAGGATCTAGGTATTCCATAACATTTTAAGGTAGATAATGCACATTACAATGACATTTCTGTCGTGATATGTATCTAAACAAAGCTACAAAAGATGTGAGCAACGTTGACAACAGTTCTACAGTATTAATTATACACTATTTCTCTGAAAACAGAGATTTATTCCCTTGTTAAAGAGTGATGGAAATGAGGTTGTGGGCAGAAGAAGATCCGAAGATGGTCGGAGGAGCGCCTCGGATCGCGTCCAACGCTGGCTAAGCCGTCGGGTCGGGCGGTGTTGAACATCACGATCAAGTGTGTGTGTGTGTGTGTGTTTGACCCTTTGATTGCCCGTTTCGGAAACATCCCCGGCGATCATCTGCAACGAACTCGACCCGATCGCGTGCGATTTTTTCGCGCACTTCTGAAAAGACTCGCACCCTCAATCCCTGTCGTTTAGCGTCTTTACGCCGGATTCGTGGTCGCGATCTCTGTTCGTCCACAATGCTATTTTCCTCACTTTATAATGGATTGGTTTTATTTATAATATATTATATATTTATTCACTTATCAAAGGTAAAAAGGTAAAGGTGTCGCCTTTGATCAGTCCCTGAAGGCGCGCCACGCATTCCTGCTCCGCTCATAATAGTAGAGACATAATAATGTCTGTTTGGCCTTATTACGCATTCTTGTACAATGTACTTGGCTAAATTTTCTTTAAAGGTAAGGTAAAGTGCATGGCGTTGACCAGTTCCAGGAGTACGCGCCGCGCATTCGTCTCTTATTCAAAATTGTAGATATGGTGAATGCGTATTTGGCCCATACAATGACTTGCAAAGGTCAGCCGCTACACAAAGTCAGTGTCTTTTCCTTTCCCGACATGCGTGTTACCGATTTAACTGACCTCGGAGGGAATCATGTAGTTACTATTCATAGTACAGAACCGGTCGCAGAATACGCTTATCAACTGGAGCCATCGCTTCGGCTTCAATGGAGTCGCGTACCCAGCTCCAGCGATATATAAGAAAGGTTCTGTGCTCAGAATATTCTAGAATGTTTGGCCTACTGATCAGTAGTCATGAATATGTAGGTCAGAACGCTTCTCGCTGAATTTTATGAATTTAGTGAAAATAATGTGGCAGAACTTTCGCGACAACCTAATATAATACCTTGAAAATTCGAGAACCAAATTACGTATTTCTATTTTAAGGGCGCCGTAGGGTTCAGAAATCTCCATTGCTGGACGGATTTAGCGTAGAGCGTCGCCCGCATGAGCGCACTTCAGTTCATTCGGAGAACTTTCACCACGTGTACTCGCGAGCAGGGACAGGGTGAAAATGTAGGACGAATTGGTACGCACTTTATATTTGGCTGAGTAGCATTTTCCGGAAGACAAACTTAGGCTCAGCCGTTTTTCAATGTCTACGTGAAAAAGAAGAACGCGTGGTTCAGTGATAACAGACGCTACTGACACTAGCACGGTCAGGCTGTCGATCTCCGCCCAGGCTAGCCGAGCCTTCCATCCCTTCGCGGTACTGTAAATTTGTACCGGACTTGTCTGGGAAGGTAAAGACACTGACTTGGTATAGCGGTTGGCCACCGCGTCTTTTTATAGACAAAATACACATTCACCATGTCTCTACGATTCTGAAGTGTCCGATTTATTGTTTTTTTGATTTATTAATTCTGAATTCTGATCAGCTCCGCTAGTTTACCGTTACCTTTACCTTTTATGCATTCTATGTAAATTGATTATTGAGTTCCTTTTGTCATTTTTATCCTTTTGCCATTAATTTTTCTCTCCGTATCAATCACCTTTTTTCACATGAACGATCGTTCATTGTACTTCTTATGCTGGACATATTTAAGTAGAGCACCTTGATGCAATTTATTACTGGTTACCTTTACATTCAAGGTGAGGAAATGTCATTAGACGTAGAGAAAAGTGAAAGATCTGGAAGATCATCTGGATACAGGATGTGTTGGATTAGAAAGGTAGACGGAACAAGAACTGGCAAGTAGGCAAATGTATGAATAAGGCGGATGGAATGAAGACGATCTTCCGCTAATAATAATATGTTGTAATGAACTAGGCACAGCTTCAATAAGTGAGCTCCAGATAACCAGCTCTATTTACCGTAAGAGTGAAAGAAACGGTTACGAAAGGGTAAGCTAAGAAGGAAGGCGCAATGTGAGCTGGGAATGTATAATGTATGTATGTATAATTTCATTCCTGTTGACAGTTTTAACAACTCTTATTATAAATACACTAATATGTGCCCTTGTTGGAAATTCTAGATCTGAAAAAATTCTAAACTCATTTCATATGCATATTTAAACGAATGTATCTTAGAAACATTGAGCTTCTGTTTATCTGGTGGTGATATTCTGACTCGGCGCAAACTTAGGGCTCGTGGTAGCAGAACATCAGCGAGACTTTGAGCTACTTTGTCTATTTCGGCATGTAGTTTAATAATGGTTCCAACATCATGAATAGCACCTTGAGACACAACTAGGATGAAATGATGTTGCGTCATTCTCGAAGCAAGCTCGTTCTTGACAGGCAGGCGAGAATCGTGCGATCGTAAACATGTCAAAGCAACTAGGACCACCTTCACCATAAATTAGACCGGGTACAATCAGAAAAACCTTAGAGTGCTTCATCTACGGGGGATCCGGTCTTGTCCTCTCATGGGAACAATTAACTCAGCGCTTCCTCACGTCAGTCAACTCCGCAAACTGCCGCATGTGTGCGGTACATTTCTAAGCCGTCTTTTCTATTCAAGACTCCTAATTTTATTCATTTACTACGCACCTTGGACCTAGATGATTAGTAGGAGACTAAAATCAATCTCAATAGTAACATCTCATAGGAAACCATACCATAGTGACCGTCATAGCGTTTTTAAGTGATGAGGTACATATTTGAAGTTCTAGGCAAAAAGATGATAGTAATATTATTAAACAGAATATTAGGAATGTATCTTCCTCTCTGCTTGAGTTACTAACTCGCTGAGCTTTGCTTTGTTTTGTTATTAATTTCATTTTTTTTTGATCGAGTTCTCCCTGTTTATTCTACCACTAACCATTTTTAGCACGTCTGTGAAAAGGCGTAAAATAAATAAATAAAATAAATGAATGATTGTAAGCCCAGCTTCAACAAGTGGGTATCAGATACCCAATTATTTTCGCGATCAGGCTGAAGGATAGGGTGAAGACAGGGTAAGCTAATTGTAAGAAAGAAGGCGCATAAGTGAGCTCGGAATGTATACCATATTTTGTTTTGTTAGAGCTTTCCAAAAGTTCGTATGCATTTCGGATTCTAACTTTCTTTGTTAATAACCCAATAAAAACAGACAAAGCACAAATAATGTCATCATAGCTAAGCGTAACTCATTGTCAGCGATCCGGTAAGGAATTGTGCTCAACCATGATAATTTTATTGGTCATATATTTGTTTTTCTTAGGTTATGAATAAAGAAAGTGAGTCCCTGAAATGCACGCGAAATTTTGCGTCATCCTAACAATAACGTTTTAATTTACTTAGTTGTAACATTCGAGTATGACTTAACCTTCCTCCAGCAGCATAGCCGATTGCAGCACTTGTATCCATAGTAGTATTCCTTTGCCACATGGCCAGCTATTGCCCTAGTCGAACTTCCTCACTCGTCCCATGGTTCTGAGTCATGTTGCTCATTTTTCTGAGAAAAGATAATCTCTGTTTAACCCTTCTTCCAGACAGACCTGAATTCGTGTCAAACATAGAAATAATCTGGTTCCTGTTTTTGGTGCATTTATTTTCACTACTTTCGATGTTATTTGTTCCATTGGACTGGCAACTATGCTCGTGGACTCGAGAGTACCTTTATCTTATACGTTCATTACCAAAACACAAATAACAATTTTCAATCAAAGTATGGTCCTCTGGAGTCTACAGCTGTTTCCCATTTCTTAGGTAGTTGGCCTATTCCGAAACTATAGAATTCCTGGGTTTTTGATTCCAGAGCTCTGCATACGTTTTCCAGGGCTTCAGCTGCAGAGTGTCCAAGCTGGTACTCACGAAGGAGACGCTCCCGAACGCTGCTTTTGAGTGGTATCATTTCAAATAGAAAAAATTAATAATTAAGAACGAAAGGATTATAGAGCGGTTTTGTAAAGAAGAATTTATGCGCTACCAACTCCAAAAAAGAGAAAGAAAAATGATCGAAAACTAAGCTCTCCATGTCTGCTAGAATGATGGACTACAAAGGAGTCTACGAATTTAAGTAGATGCCAGCATAGTACTACAGGTTGGCACTGGCACTTCTGATACCTTTCCTTTTCTTTTTGTTTCTCCTTTTCTCGTGGATTCCCTTCGGTGTCTCATCTCAGCAAGAGTTCTTTCTGCGCTCTGAACAGCAGCTTCCTCAGTTTGACGAGAGGATTTTCACACAGATGATTGCCCATTGCTCGACCAGCCTGTCCCGTCCATGCAAACCCATCCGATCCGCTGCACTTGAGATCTCGTTTCAGGCGCACTTTGAGCCTGATTGTCCGTCTTTTGTCGATCGTTGCATCATCACCGTCTTGATTCCTGTCGGGTTTTTCCATGAATCGCTCGTTTAGAAGAGGTGGACATATCCATCATAGCGTACCATCATCTCAAATTCAACATTTTTTCCTTACCTAACGAAGAAATCAGCTTTCTGATGGGAGCTTGGCTTTTTTCGCTAACAGACACGGAATAAAAATTGCGCAACGCCAAGTTACAAGCAAAAATTAGGCAACAGGCGAGACTAGAATCCACGTTCTGTTGGTCTCCGTTCACCCCATGTTGCTCGCTGAATCTTGTCCATTGTAACAGCATTTAGAATTTCACTAGCGAAAGATTTACCGAAATGATTCCGAAAGTCACGACATGTTGCTGATAGCGATCATTGCGAAAAAATTAAATGTTTTTATTCGAGTTGACTCAAAGCTTTTGGTGCAGTGCTAAAAAGCGCTACTGGCATCCCCACTGTCGAGCGATCGATCCTTGTCAGAGCCAGAAAGCCTTCCATGTCTCTGTGGTCGGTTAAATTGGTAACGGTCATGTTTGGAAGGTGAAGACGCTGGCTTGGTATACGGCTAGTCTCCACAAGTCATTGGATAGGCCGAATACGCATTCACCATGCGTCTACGATTCCGAGTGAAAGACGAATGCGCGGCGCGTACTCATGGAACTGTTCAACGCCGTCTATTTTACCCTACTTTTGAAGAAAGTGTAGCCAAGTATTAGGGTGACCCAAAAGTTCGTGTACATTCCCGATTCTGACTTCCTCTGTTCACAATTCTAGAAAAAACGAACAAATGATCAGTAAGGATAGCATGGTTAAGCACGATTCTTTAGCGGATTGCAGAAGTGAGCCGTCCTTGCAAAGTTTTCGTGGAAGTGGCTCTAATATATCTCCCAGGCAGGTATTCGGCAGCTGCTTCCGTCTTCCTGGTTCTCCTTTAATCTGCAACGAATCTAGAGGTAGTCTAGAAAAAAATATTTCTGATCAGATAAAATAAGGTCCACCTAATAAATTAAGTGTAGCATTCGTACCAGACCCATTTTGCTGATGTAAACTGCGGGTGATTATAGCAAACCTGCATAATTATATTATGCATTCGCCTGCATAATTTAATTACTAATTAATTAATTTACAGCCCACATAGTCGCGCTAAAAGCAAAAGTAGCCACTAGGTTGGTGCAAAAGTTCTCGGGCATTTGTGATATAAAACAGTTTATTTTATGATATCTGAATAATACCATGGAGTCATTTGAAGTAGGCACCATTAATATCGATGGTCTTCTCTACTCTACAACATTTTTTGACTGGATCCGAAAATGGCGGGGAAACCCTTTTCAAATTCAAAAAGTCGCACATGTCCGAGAACTTTTGCACCAACCTAATACTAGACCGAAATACCCAAGGAAACATTAAAGAGCGCTGAGTAAAAAGAAACTCAGACGGTTACCGTTTAGTAACAAAAATCTAATTAGTAACAATTTCGAAGTTTTTCGGACGCGATTTCTTTCTGCAATTTGTTGATGAAGGTTTCTTCTACGACGGATTGATGCGCCGATGCATCATAGACAAAAAGTGGCCGATTGATTTTGGATTGATTCATGCATGCCAGCGCCGTTCGGTGGCAACCCATGCAATAGATAGGTTTTTGAACTTTTCTTACTATAAAAAGCTGTAAATTTGTTGATGATATTGATTCAATCAATAAATCACTGAAGAGGCTGTGGATCGATTATAGAAAACACGAAATCCTAGCAAAAGCGAATGCTGGAGTGTCCTTACCCACCCATCGAGTAGATCACCTCCAAAGGGTGTCCTCCTCCAGTCTTGGCGCCTCCGCGACTGTTCAGCAATCATCGAATCTGACCTTCCCTGTGAGTACTCTTGAGGAAAGTGCAAGGCCAACCACCCCAAGACCTGCTGTTTGGCTTACGTTCGGGACATTGAGAAATGGCGGTGAATTGTCGCCGTCATTGCTCAAAAACTCAGCTGCTCGTTAACGCCACCGACCGATCGGCCCGGTCTGGTCGGCTCCATCAATATTGTCACTTCTCCAGCGCTCCGTGTACGTTACTTGTCTGGTTCGGTGACTTTTTCGTTCCGAATGTGTTTTCTTACCATTTCCTCTTCAGCTTGGTCGACTCTTTCAGGAGAGTGGCTGATGTTTTTCTAGTAGATACTATGTTTTTCTCTTCCTTCTTCCAATTATCTCATCATCTCATGTATTCCATCTTTTCCGTGTCTTTGCCATCACTTTTGTTAGGAATGGAAGGTTTTGATCGGAAACGTGACCTTTTATTAGTTAATTTATTTGGATTTTTTGACTCACATTCGAAGTAGACTTACTCGAATCTTATACCATTTTCATTTCAAAATGGACACTTTTCAGACCAAAATGGACGTTTTCAAACCAAGGCCTGCAAGGCAACGTTCTTTTTGATTTGTAAAACGTCCATTCTGCATTGAAAAACGTCCATTTTGGTTTGAAAACGTCCATTTTGGTTTGAACAACGTCTACTTTAGTTTGAAAAGTGTCACCTTTTAAAATGAAAATGGTATATATTGTCACTTTTCCGGGGCGGGATGGCCGAGAGGTTAAGAGCTTAGGCACAAGATCTCGATGAGCAGGGTTCACTCCCGTAATAGGCAGAAACCCTTGCCTAGCTTAGAAGTAGCTGAAAAGGGTATCGGAACCAGCGTCAGGCCCGTGTGACAGGTCGGCTGATGGAGGAAAACTGTCACGATCACAAGACGGATCGATGGTCGCATGCAAGGAAGAGGCGCTCAAAAACCTGCGATCGAGGACGATATGGCCACCCCACAAGGAGCTCAAGACTGAGACAAGATGGCAGTGTGGCACCTCAACAAATGCGGGAGCAGCACCAAGAAGAAAGAAAACGGAGCGACTATCATGAAAGACGTACCCCGTAACTGATCGGGATAAAAACGTTGTGGAATGAAAAATAAATATATTGTCACTTTTCCAGCGCTCGCGTACATCACTTGTCTGGTTCGGTGACTTTTTTGTGCTTTCGTACCGTTTCCTCTTCAGCTTCGTCAATTCTTTCAAACCGGTACCTTATGTTTGTTTTCTATTACTTCCTAGGTTTTTCTCTCTCGAGTCGTCTGCTCATTTCATCGTCGGATTCTATTTATTTGTATACTTAATGCCTCAGAAGACGCCCTGAAAAGGATGGAAAACAAACAGAACATCACAAACGAAAAAAAACCTTGAAATTACTATGACATTGCACTAAAACAAGTATCCCATATCAGATATCCCATTAGGTCATCGGACTGTGGATGTAATCTCCGATCGTGTCTTCCAGAAACAGATAAATAAATTATATGTATTTATTCATTTGTTCAAATGCACTATTCGTGCGCCGGAGAAAATCTCGATAAAATAAAAAAAACGTCGCGAATTCTAGCTAATCATTATTAGCTACAAACAAGATGTGAGCAAGCAAAACTGTAGTAACACGAACACCACGGATAAGCCTATCATTAATCCCTAGAGTAATTCACTAAAAATATTAGTGAATTACTCTGGGATTAAAAGCATTTATTGAATCAATAAATCGCTTGACAGGCTTTAGATCGAGTATAGAAAACACGCGATCCGAGAATAATTTATTTTGTCATTTAGTTGAGAATGCGATGTTGAGGGCTCAACCGTCCTAAATTAGCACCCCTTTTTCCGTAACATTGACCGGCTGCTGCATCAAAATTGTCACTCCTCCAGCGCCCCGTGTACGTTACCTGCCTGGTTTGGTGACTTTTTTCGTCTTGTATATGTTTTCCTACCGTTTCCTCTTCCACATGGCCGATTCTTAAGGAACCTGTGCATGAGGTTTTTTCGTATTGCATGTGCTTTTCTATCGTTCTCTTCCGTTGGATCGATTCTTCCAGAACCAGTGCCTTATGTTTGTTTTCTATTAGCTCCTACGTTTCTCTCTTTTGAGTTTTCTGCTTTCGCTCTCCTCGGATGTTCCATCCTATCGGTTAACTTGTCGATATTGTGTTTTCTAGAAATAGATGAATTTAATTGAAAACACGAGATATCATTTATTGGTTCAGATTCTAGGCTCACATTTGCAGTAAACTCACCTGAATTTTAATAGCCTTGACAGATCAAAAAACTCAAGAAAAATGTACCTTTAGCACGATGCTCTCTGGCCTACCAAACGTCATAAGTTGACACTTATGATAGCCTAGTAAACAACTAAGTCGAAATTAAATAAAAATTACCCTTCATCTCCGTCACTGAAAGACCGACCAGAGGTACCAATGTTGCCATTTCCTCAGCGCTCCGTGTACGTCACTTGTCTTGCTCGGTGACTTTTTTCATTCTGTACGTTTTCCCACCGTTTCCTCTTCGACACTTTTAGAGCTGTTGACTGAGGTTTTTTTCTATCAATCCCTAAGTTATTCTCTTTCGTTCTCCTGTTATTTGCCTATCATCATCTCATGTGTTCCATTTTTTTTCATTTTTTTCCGTATTACTGCCGGTGTCGGGTTTCCAAACTCACATTTGCAGTAAACTTACTTGAATTTTAGTGTGCTTGACAAAAAAAGAGAAAGAACAAGACGAAACAGGAGGAAGGAAAAATTGGTATTAGGAGTTAGTCATAAGTTAACACCCCATTTAGGGTGATAAATGAGTATTTGGTAAATTTATTAAATCTATCAAAAATTTATTTGAGTTTAAGTGGGTAAATAAATATCAAAGAGAAAATCATCGTCCATAACTGTCACCGACCGACTGCTGCTTCGACACACATGATAGCTTAGTAAACAACTAAATCGAAATTAAATAAAAATTACCCTTCATAACCGTCATATTGTCACTTGTCCAGCGCTCCGCGTATGTTACTTTCTAGTTTGGTGACTTTTTTCGCCTTGTATGTGCTTTCCTACCGTTTTCTCTTCCGCTAGATCGATTCTTTCGGAACCGGCTTCTGGCGTTAATTTTCTATTATTTATTACTCTAAGTCCGCTCAAGAATCGTGCTACATGGATCCAGAATGATTGGTAATCCCAGCGCAAAGATAATGATTCTGATAATTCTAATCTTTGCCGTTTTTCTCCCTCTTTCACTCAGTCGCCTCCTTTAGGAATGGTGCTTAGTGTTTGCTTTCTATGATTTCTTTTCTGTCCTGAGCTATCTGCCCATAATCATTTCAGATATTGCATCCTACCCGTCTAATTGCTGCAATCATGCCTTTTAGAAGTACACAAAATTGAACAAAGCTTTCAATAAATCTCTAAGTGGGCTCTGAATCCAGTTCCGATAGTATTTCATTTTATCATTTAGTCGACCAAACAGAATTTCAGGCCCAAATTTCCAAGAAACTTGCCTAAATTTCAATATGACCGACGAGAATCCACCATTGGCTCAATGTTCTGTTGTCTACTAGCCGTCTTTAGTTAGGATGCCGATGAGCGTAGTAAATAAATAAATAAGTAAACAAATAAATATCAAATAAAAATTACCGTGCATATGTATTAGGTTGTTAACTAATTATTTGCCGTTTTTTTCAAGCCTCTGTTGTGCGCCTAGTAGAGAAGCTTCCGAAAACATCCAGATAGCATTCGATAGAAAATGATTTGATCTTTTATGCCATCCAGGGAAAATTCACTGTCGGTGAGGTCGATTTTTCTCATTTTTGATTTCAACTTCAATGGTCAAAAAGTTATCAAAATTTTAAGGTTTCGTAAATAGCAGATAGATGGCATGAGAGAGCAAATGATTCTCTATCGAATGCTATCTGGATGTTTTTGAAAGCTTCTCTACTAGGCGTACAACAGAGGCTTGAAAAAAACGGAGAATAATTAGTTAACAACGTAATAGTTACCAATGACCGGCCGGCAGACTGGATCAGTATTGTCACTCCTCCAGTGTACTTTACTTCGATGACTTTCTCGTCCCGTATGTGTTTTCCTGCCATCTGCTCTTCCTCTTTGTCGATTGATGTCCATCCAGTACCTGTTTGTTTCATATTGGCGCTTTTTTGATTTCTCGTTACCTGTCTATCATCTCATATATGTATTCCATTTTACCGTGGGACTGTTCGTATAATTGCCGATATCACACACAAAATTACCAACCATAACGGTTACCAACCGGTTTCTGCCTGCTGCAATAGGCTTTGTAGGTATTGTTTCGGTAGTTTTTCAGCAGAAGGTACTTCAGCGTTATGCGAATTTTAGGCATTTTAGGCATTTATGGCACTATTATCGTACAGTACACAGCAGGAAAAATTTTGGCACTATTAAACTTAACGGACACCAGTACTCGATTTTTTTCAGTCGTCGAAATTCGCTGAAACATTGCACAGGGGTTATTGAGGGCGCTGATCACGAATCTGCCTTCCGTTTTTCACGTGAGTCGTCTCGGACCACCCAAATCGCTATTTAGGTGGTCCAGTCAGGGTCACCGATTCCGCTGAACTTTGCCTACGGGGATTATTTGGGGTCCGAAACACGAATCTGCTGTCCGACTTTCACGTGGGTGGTCTCGGTGAAATACTCCAGTCGGGTCACCTATATATTGAAATTTTGTCCAGTTCTCTGATGTCCTGAACACGATGGTGAAGTCCGTTTTCCAAATGGCGGTCGAATACGAGAGTTATAGAGAGAGTGCCTACCGCCCTTACCTGGTGAGACTCACCTATAACTACCGTGTTGGGCGGCCACGGGAAAAGGACCTTCACCAACGTGATCGGAAAACCAGAGAACCCCACAGACAAAATTTCAGCGAAATCGGTGATCCTGACTGGACAACCCAAGTAGCGATTTGGGTGGTCCGAGACCACCCACGTAAAAAAGGGACAGCAAATTCGTGTTTTGGACCTTAAATGACTTCCATAGGCGAAGTTTCAGCGAATTTCGACGACTAAAAAAACGAGAACTGGTGTTCGTCAAGTTTAATAGTGCCAAGTCTTCGAACCCCTGAATTTGGCTTATAAAACTTTTTTCCTCTGGTTTTGTCTCTGTTAGAAATAAAAAACATGCTCTCATAGCGACTAGCTGACCATTAGAGATAATTCCCATCCCACCGTTAGGCTTCAAGCAGTAAATTTCGGAAAAATCATACCTATTTGTTTGTGCATGTATTTATTTGTTCGTTGGTGCCAACGATCCAGTGTCCTTCCTTAGTCGTTCTTGCTACTTTTTAGGCGGCGATCGGGGCGTAATAAAAGCCTAATGCGTCGGCTGACCACGCCGTAATCGTCGAGTCTCCTTAATCCTTCAAATTGCAGTGATCTCGTCATCGTACCATTTCTGTCCGCTTCCGTGCCCGATTATTCGCAATGGTACAAGTTTGTGCAAATACGTGCATGGTATAGTGGTAAGAGGCGCTGATGACAACCGCAGGATCGAGCGATCGATTCCCGGCCGAGCTAACCAAGGGTGCCATTCTTGGGTGGACAGGGACACTGAATTGGTACAGCGACTAGCCCCGCAAGTCATTATGTAGGCCAAATTTATCAAGCCTTCACGATTCTGAATTGATCACGAATGCGGTTGCTTCCTATCCTGGAACAATAGTGAAGAGTCTATTTATTTATTTGTTCGCAATGTACCAAAGTGCGCACAACACAAAAAAAAGAAAAGGAAAACACATGAAGAATTACTGACATTAGTGCTTATGAAACGACAACAACGTCAACTTAATACTTGGGCAAACAATACAGAATCTGATGTAAACGGTTATTAGTCAGAGCAAGGAAATGTAAAATAAACGACTAACAAGAATATCTCAACTTCAGATCCGTTTAGCCCCTAGGGTCCTTAAAATCGACTTCACTTTTTTCTTGTTAGATTGCAAGAACTTCTTGTTTCGCAGCTCTTTCCCTCGAACCATCAACGGTGTTATCTATTTATTTCGTTTTCGATGTTATTTATTACATAGCTCGCCTTGCCGCCCGCAATGCATGTAACGCCCACGTTTTGCTCTGGTGGGTTACGGTATGCAGTACGGCATGGCTTACAGTACTGC
The DNA here is from genome assembly GCA_030553155.1 of Nippostrongylus brasiliensis. Taxonomy (NCBI): domain Eukaryota; kingdom Metazoa; phylum Nematoda; class Chromadorea; order Rhabditida; family Heligmosomidae; genus Nippostrongylus; species Nippostrongylus brasiliensis. The sequence continues at coordinate 31,857,850 of CP130734.1, forward strand.
GCCACGCAGTACTGTAAGCCATGCCTTACGGTAGGGGTACGGTACGAGCCGCGCCGCAACGTCCACAATAGAGCGCATTTGTCTCATCGAATCTGTCGAGCGAACTGATGGACAGATTCGATGGGACTTTTTCCTGCTGGGGTCCACTACCACTTAAAACATTCCTTTCAAAGCCTTCATTCCTACGCCAATGGATTAGGACTATTTAAAATATCCAAAATTGTAGAGGTATGGTGAATTTGGTCTGTACAGTCAATTTGACCTGAGGGTCTTTGTCCAAGTAGTGTTTTCACAGTCTCATACAAGTGAAAGTAGCGCCTCTCACCACTATGTCCCGTGTGGGGTAGTAGCAAAAAACGGTCCTTTAAATGTGGCATCACTTCTGGTCTGCAGGAAACTGCAAGGCACTTTAAAAATAAGCATGACGACTATTTGATGTGTTGGAAGGTGGAAATGGAGGGTAAATTTCTAGCTCAGAGCAGTCATATGTGTATCAGTGATAGCAAATGGTGGACGGAGCAGCGGAGCTACCTGGAACGGTGGTAGAAGTGGTACCTCTTGGTCGACCGGAGAGGGCGGCCTAGAAGGGTAGTTTGGCTCTATGACAACTTTCTAGCAAGGTTCTGATGGTATTTGTTTACAAAACACTCAAGACCACTCAGTCTCACCCTTCCGTCTCACTGTGGTGAGCTCTCTCATACCTCCTGTTGTGTCCTGATCGCGCTTCGTAGTAGGAGGACTTTTTCATGCTTTCCGCTTCTGGAAAAGTGAGAATTGTCTCAGGTATAAGAGATATAATAGTAAGTGGAACAATGTCGTTCTCTTCTTTTTCTTTTTTCCAATGATTTATGACTTTCTTCGATATGTTTCGCGCTTCTGAGACGTTACCTCAGGCAATTTACACAATTGTAGCAAGAAGATTTTCTGAAGGAAACTCTGACTCTTTCTGACTTGCTGCCCTAATTTCCTTTTCGTTTGTTTTCCCTTTCCCTTCCCTGTTCTAGTACACTTCATAGACGATTTGTAGCAAAACGTTCAATCGATCGGTCCTCTCCCAGAGCCAACCGAGCACCTTAACCGTATGGAATAGGGTGAGTAGCTTCGGCCTTGTTTGAGGAGGTAAAAACCGACTTCTACTTCTGTTTCGCGCTTCTGAAACGTTACCTCAGAAACTTCTACATTTGGAATGTTTTCATTGGCCGCCTTTTGAGCATGAACATTATGTTTTCTGAAACGGCAACCATGGAGTGTCCCAGTTAGGTAACGTAAAAACCTTGTGCACAACTGTAGGAGCTGAAATGATTCTTTCGACTGGCCACAAGTTCCCTCGTTAGAAGGTAGGCCCAGTCAGGGTACGTCTTTCTCGATAGTCGCCTTGTTCTCTTTCATTTTAGTAGTGATCCCACTTCGCTGAGGTGCTACACTGTCATGCTGTCTCGATCTAGAGCTACACGTGGTGCAGCTACGGTACCAGATGTGGCGGAACGATGGAACGTCGACTGCGGCGTTTTTTTACGCAAAAACCGTCATTTCTCTTATAATTTCTTTAGATTTGATTTATTTTTAAAAAATAAGTGTGTATTTGAACTCAGCAGCTCGAGCTCTATCTTTTCATGTACAAATTTCTATATTCGTGGAACTTATTAACAAGCGATTTTTTAACCCCTCGATTTCCGCTCCCTTGCGCCTTTGGCTCCTCGTTTGGTGACTCATTGCTCGACAAGGCTCCGCCTTCGGGCGGGTTACCACGCGAGGACCCCAATACGGCATGTGGCGTAAATGAACTGAGACTCTGGCCGGGTTACCACGCGTCAACCCTTAAAACGGCACCTTTCGGCGCAAGAAAGCGCCGCTGCCGCCGTTTTATCGTTGCGGCACGTCTGGCATTGTATATTATTGTCCTCGATCGTAGGTTCTTGCGCGACACTTCCTTGCATGGAACCATCGACCAAGTTTGCGGTTGTGACCGTTTTACTCCATCGGCCTGGGTCTGACGTTGCTACCGACACTTTTTCAGCTGTTTCTATGCTAGACAAGGATTTCTGACAGGATGTTGCAATGATGGTGCTAGGTTTATCGCAAAAATCTTTTATCGCGAGAGGTTTCTTACAGGATTGAATTCTGGTCATTGAGAACCCTTTCAGCCACCCCGCCATTTGCATGAGTTCCAGAAATCGTAATGTGCAAGCTTAGAGGGGCGATCGGAAATGGCCCATCATTCGTCGTCGGAATTGATCCCACCCTGGTTATCGAGGAGGGGGGGGGGTGCGCTATCGGCGTCGGCTATCTGCTATCGGCCGACGATCTGCCACTGATGTGAGAACGCACTGAACCGAAGCGCTTGTCGTGACCGCCCATAACGTAATCGTATCCGGTTCCCGCGCTCGGTTACGCCATCGAGCCCCCACTAATCGGCCAGAAAATGTTTGCAGATTTCGATTTTCATCGCACCTTCATCGACTTTACGTGCTGACATTTCGGCAATTTTGCCTTCTTCGGGTCGTGAAAGGGTCAAGAGGATTGAGAATTATCTGACCAGACGTCCGATCGACTCGAAGCGAAATTCACGATCTATTCTCCAAAACTTCAAGCTCAAGGGTGAACTTAGTACTGATCAGTACCAAAAACTACGAGCAGGCGTACCAGATGACGATAGGATAACCGCAGATCAGAATGCCGGTCTAAGATAGGGCCTGAGTTCTGTCTGAGATAGGAGCTGTTTATTTATTTATTTATTTATTCAAATACAGTTCATAAAAGTGCATTCTTGCCTTATCTGACCTGCTTCTTCCTGAAACAGCTACAACTGCCTAATGAGGAATCAGCGTTTTATTATGAACCACCCTTTGTTACTGAAAATGGTATTCGAGAATAACCTTCTCCAATCTTCAATCTTCAAACATATTTTTCTAAAGTGGTATGGTTGGCAGAAGAAAGATCGGACTTTATTTCGGGGGGTATTGTTCTCTTTTATCAGCGGCGTAATCAAAACATAAACAAAATGGGTGCTACGTTCACTGAAAAGGAGATAGGAAGATATTGAAAAATGTTAGAGAGAACGATTGAAGCGATAAATCTTGTAAATGAATACTGAAGTTTTCTGTGGCCCACTGATACCATTGCAAGACGGAGCGTACTCGTTTGAGCTATCATTAGATAGCTGCGCTCGGTCTGATTTCCATTTTCCCATTTTCATTTTCACTTTCTCGAGTTCCGTCTATTTCACTGAACCTTGTTTCCTTCAACCACCAGTTTTCGCTCTTTATTTAATTTCATGTTGCTTTGTCGCTCTTTTCGTCCATTTCATTTTTCCTGGACTTTCTCGTTTTCATAGAGATCGTCATTTTCCTGCTTAGATACCATCTACCCTTTCAAAAATGCTGGGATACGTTATTTTCACTTAACCGAGTAATTAACCTACATATTCTGCAGGTATTTCTTCGTAGACACATAAATAATTTAACACAATGGCTCACATAATGGCGCTGATTTCTGCAAAAGCAGGAGCGGCGCAAGAATCTGTTTACATAGTTCTTCTACATATAGCATGACTCAGGTCTTCTTTTTACTATCCTTTTGTCCACAGTTACCGCTACTGCTTTCTGACTAGATAATGATAATGTCTTCCTATACAGTTCTATGTGACTTTAAATTTTTAAATGTATAAATAAATAGGACAGCTGTTGACGATTTATTACTAAGGAGCTTGTGGATTCTTTATTGTCGTCATCTAGAGGTTCAGCGACTGCCTCGCGCGCCCATAAAAAGCTGTCTATGACCGGTTTCCTCTTTTCAATAGCATCATCTTCGCGTCATTTTTAGTGGCTTCTCGCGATGAATGAGAATTATGGTGCGGGCTTACGTGGCTCTCATGACTTGCTCTTCAAAAATTCACTGAACTGATTTTTCACGACAAATTTATTTTCCTAAGCGGAAAGGAGGAAAAAACCAAAAGGTGCGGGCTCCCAACCTCTTGGTTCAATTCAAAAAACTTCTAGTTGGGTACCTGAAACCGTAACGTTAGGGTTTTCCTACCCCGTCCACTTTTTGTTGACTTTTTGTTTTGCTTTTCTCGTCTGATTCTTTGGTTTTATCAATGTTCGTTTTTCATGTCATCGATATTTGTTGAACGAATTATTTTCATAGCTGTATGAATTTGAACCGAGCAATTTTATTTCGAGAAATAATTCTCCATCTGTGGTCTACACATGTAATAAATGTAAAGAGAGTCTTTCTTTGCGTTGGATACCTCATTTTTGTTGTTTGCGTGTGTGAAGCAATCGCCTCAGACTAGCTCTGTAAGGGAGGAACGGTTCCTTTCATTCTTTTTTACTTTCCGTTACACTCCACCACGAGGAAGTCATGCTGACTGCGAACCAGTTGGCTGACAATACTCTTGTTCCCAATGGTCGTTGTAGAGTTCAGCTCAGTGGAGAAATTTGCATCTCAGAAACTTCTACGCCGTCTTTTGCCAGAATTTCATCCTTTTTCATTTTTTGTTCTTTTTTGTTGTTGTTGTTTTTGTTCCTAGTGCTGGCAATCATCACAATTTGTTGAGCGAGAGTGCTTTAGCAACATTAGAATCTCAATGGAAGGGATAAATGGAAGATATTCACGACTTATGTAGGACAACCTCATTATACTTTTTCTGCTATTGCCTTTCATTATTGGTGGCCTTGTTACACAGTGATAGCGCTGACTCTGTGAAAGGATTCCAGAAGCACTTCAACCACATGGGCTCGAATCCCGCCTGAATAGTGATTTTTGCGATTATCCCAGCACCACCATTACAACGTACAATTCATTCATGATTTTGATCTCTACAGAAAGATCTTGACGTCTTTAAGCAGTCTTAATCATTGTCTGCTACTATGGCTGAAGGAGCATTAGTAGCAGACAATGATTAAATTCTTTTCGTAGTTTTGTTTACTTATCTGTTTACTTAACTTTTTGACGTGCTATTAATGATCCTTTGCTTCAGATACTTCTCTTATTCATTTATTGCCGTGACCGAACTGATGACCCACTACTCTATTTATGTTTTCCACTTGGTCTTCACAAATCGAGGTTAAAGATCCGGCGCTTAATTTATAGCTAATTTTGTCTTAATTAAAGTTCCTTTTGACCCAATTCAAGGGACTAATCATACCCGTGTGTGGTTTCTATCTATTATAGTATTTGAGCGCCATATCATGTCCACACCTTAACCTCCAAAGCGGCTTCATCTAATCACTACCATAATAGCCGACGATGGTTGAAGCTGAGTTTCTCATTGAACGAGGTGCTTCTTCACCTTGGAGACTAAAGTTCCTGCGCTCAACCAATCAGTAGTGCTAATGGAATGGGATATTTCAATGTAAAAATTTAAAAAATTAGAATTGTTTCGATTGTTGAGATGCGGTTTTGTCATGTGTCATGTTTTGATTTTAGCTCCTGAATAGATCGTAAATACACCGGTTTCGCCACGGGGTTTTGCTAACGTAGCGATCGCACTAATGCTCATTTTCCCGGCAAGACAATACAGTGAAAAATCTTAGTTTATCGCCAGCTTAGCCAAGTCAGACCGGTTACTCTCTTCTGGCGCTGCGAAAGAAAAGAATCACATTCTCTGTGAAATGACGCAGTAAGCACGATGATTCTGACCTCTTTTGACCTCTGACACCGATCCGGCTGGTACTGTACGGTAACAATGGCGCCCCACAAATTTACGAGAAATACAGTATCTAAGAAGTAATTCTTCATAACACAATATTTTATGCTCCCTTGGGCGAGTATTTGGAATAACGTTTCCATCCAAATCTTTTTGCTTCGCTTAACCGATGAATAATTTTCCCTTTCGTTGCCGATCCTGGGACCGGTACACCTCATTCGTCTCTTTTCTCTGGGATGTAGTGTTTGAACATCAACAACTACCGTGCCCACACCTTGACCTCCGAAATTACATCGCTTCATCAGTACCGTACCAGTTGACCATGCTCGAAGCTGAATTTTTCTTTGCTTTTTTCACCTTGTGGACTCTGGACTAATCAACTTTTATTTACCACATTATATCTTCTCAAAATTTCATAGTGTGGAACAACTCCATATTTATTTATTTATGCACGGGAAACGTGCGCATTGAAAAGGTGGATGCCGACATATCGTGAATCACCTAGTGCAGTAAAAATTAAGTTAAGAACAAACAGAAAAAGAAAACAAAAAACAAAGGGCGTGATGCTAGATCCCATGCTTACCTAATATCTAGAATTAGAAACTATTAATTATTTTCGGTTTCCGATTACTTGTTCGAAGAGAATGAATTGAGAGTGAAAAATGTTCTCAATATCTATCACTTGTTTATTATTACTCACTGAGATAAGTGTTTAGTGTTCTTCACTTCACTCACTGTTCTCCTATTGTTTTTTCCGCTTCCAAAAATAAAGAGCCACTACGGACAGGCTGTCTTACATCAGTGTTACTTGGATAAAAATATTAGGCATTTTTGAAACCGCTTTTCTGGCGATATTACCCATTGATATGAACTGCCTTTCCAATACTACCTTAGTCATACAACAATATACATACATATTCTGGAGCAGCGATCGGTCGATGACGGACTCTTCTGTTCGCTGGCGTTCTGAATCAGCATCTTTATCACCTGAACGCTTTTTAGTTTCTTCGCTAGAGAATGCTCTTCAGTCGCTAGTCTAGTTCTGTATACTCTAGATGACAGCTGTATCGGCGAAGAAGCTGTTTCGTTCCAGTCCTTTTATCACATACTATTTTTATTTATTTTATTCATTTGGGAATATAAAGAAGAGCGTTTAACACTAAAAGCAAGCTTAAAAATAATAATTAACAGTTGAAATATGTTTCCGCCTTTTCCTCGAACTCCAAATATGGTTGAACTCCCCAAGGTTTTTTTCGTTCGGGTCAAACGACGGCTTCTTTCCCCTTTTGGAACATCCTTTCCCTCTTTTCTTTTACAATTTCTTTTATTCTTCGTTGAATATGAGTGGTTTTCATCCATTGTCGCAATCGGCCCGACTAGACACCCCATGCTGAGAGATGCTTTCTTCTTCACGATTTCGGGTAGGGGGGGGGCACCAACAACAGCTTCTGCCTAGCTGCTAGTCCTTTTCCTGTCTCACGCTCCAAAGTTGCTATCAGTGTGCTGATCTTATATTTTATATCCATTGTTACTTACACCAGTTTGTATCTTCTTGTTATCTGTTGTTATTGAGTATTAAGTGTCAGTATGTACATAGCTCTTGTGTGAAAAATTGATTCGACGAACAAATTCCCTTTTCTTTTTCTCTTTCTTTTCTCTTTCAGTTTTATTTTTTCTGCGTTTTTCTCCGAAGAATTTCTGCGCTGATGGCACGATCTCTTGCTGCCTTCGATCTACCAGATTCACTAATGGCTACTTCATCCGTCCGCGTCCTCATTTTTGTTTTTATTTTATTTATTTCTTTCCGTTTCAGCTGTGAAAATTGCTTACTTTTTAGTGGACTAGCGTCGCTGTTTAGTTTTTTTTCGCGTTTTGAACATGAATTTGACGCATTTCATAGTTACGTAAAGAGTTTTATGAGAGTTTTAGACTATAGGACTTATAGCCTTTTTTTTAGAGCTACAGTAGTTCGCGAAATGATATGTCACCTAGCATTTTTGGGTGCAGATCGCTGATACCAAAGGGAATTTGATTCCAGTTGGCAGTTTTAATAACTCTTATTGAAAATACACTAATATATGCCCTTTTTGGAAATTCTAGATTTTTTTTAAAAAATTTTAAACGCATTTTCATATGCATTTTCAAACGAATGTATCTTAGGAATCACTGAGCTTCTGCTTGTCTTGTTGTGATATTCTGATAGAGCATGATTAGCTCGTTTTTATACGCTATGAATTTAAGTTTCATGGCACTAATTAACCATAGAATTTTTTGTGTGAATTTTTTCATGGTCAAAAAATGGTGAAATCATGGGACAATCTTCCATATAAAATTTCATAAATCAGTAACCAGGCAATGAAATATCATCAAATTAGGATATGTGATAGCATAAGATTTTCTCTTTCTCATGCATTTCTAACTCTAGAGAATAGCCGTCTGATTACTGAGAAAATAGCTAATGAAATTGCATTTACACAAGCGGCCGTTTTACGAATACCCGGAGGTCATTCATCTCCATATTTCTCTAGCGCATAGTAGACTTGTTGCTTGTTAATAGACTTGTTGCTTGTTAAGCCCTTAGCAGGTAGCAAAATAATTTTCACGCTTGTGCAGAAAATCATCTTCTATGTTGTAATGTTGTATGCATCACTATTCCCGCCACCGTACACCATGCGGGTTGGCGCGGTAGTTTCAATCGGTCTAACTAGAGGAGGATTTTCTGCACAAGGGTGGAAATTGTTAAGCTACCTGTTAGGCACCTAACAGGCAACAAGTCCACTATGCACTAGAGAAATCTGGAGTGAAATGCCCTCCGGGTATTCTCTAGACGACCGTTTATGTAAACGCAATTTCAAGGGCAATTTTCTCTGCAACGAGACGGTATTTTGAGGAACTCAAACATGCGTTGGAAAGAGAAAACTTTACGCTATCACATATCCAAATTTGATGATATTTCATTGGCTGGTTACTGATTTATGAAATTTTATATGGAAGATTGTCCCATGATTTCACCATTTTTTGACCATGAAAAAATTCACACAACAAATTCTATGGTTAATTAGTGCCATAAAACTTAAATTCATAGCGTATAAAAACGAGCTAATCATGCTCTATCAGAATATCACAACAAGACAAGCAGAAGCTCAGTGATTCCCAAGATACATTCGTTTGAAAATGCATATGAAAATGCGTTTAAAATTTTTTAAAAAAATCTAGAATTTCCAAAAAGGGCATATATTAGTGTATTTTCAATGAGAGTTATTAAAACTGTTAACTGGAATCAAATTCCTTTTGGTATCAGCGATCTGCACCCAAAAATGCTAGGTGACATATCATTTCGCGAACTACTGTATAAGATTTTAGGATTATACAAATTTTTTTAAGATTTTCATGTAGTGCGTAGTCCACTGGATAGTCACGGGAAATATATTGATGATCGGATAGAATTTGAGCTGATGTGGTCAAATATTTGTTCATTCTCAGAAATCAGAGAATGTTAAGGAGGTGGTTTTCGGCGCAAAGAAGTACTGCTTTCGCCGATTCACCGTGGCGGCGTTTTCTAGCGAATTTGCCGCAAATTGAAGTGGTTGAAGGCAATTATTTTCTTTAGGAATGAAGGAAAGGAAAGTTAGGAAAATTATTCAGTTTATTGGGGGAGTTTTCTCTTTCAAAATCCTTCATCTTGACGTGTTTCGGGCTTTGTTTATGTTTTTTTGAAACAAGTTATAGAACTCTCATGCAAGGCGATTAATGTGAGTTCCACCTGAAGAAACAAAGATCGTATGGATTATAGCAGAACAAAAAAGCAACAAACAGTAACATTGCAGATAATTTTGACTGGTTTATGATGACTATTTTTAGCGAACGCTCTTTGTCGCTTCAGCACATCAACCCGTCGCCCGATGTTACAGTTCTAGTTAGTTCTCATCTAAGCCAATTATACGATCAGTCGGCGGCCATATTCTACGCAATGCGATCTTCATCCGTTCATTACGTCCTGATCAGGCGAAAACTGCCCGTTCTTATATCATCCTATTTTCATATTATTCCTGTGTTTTGTAATTAATTTTTTAGAAGGATTTAAGAAAAGGTGGAGAAGGCACCACAATTAAATACCTCAAGCAAGAGTAACAAAAATTTGAGAGTTAATGAAATTGAATTATTTTGTCGTGATAATATGGAGGTTGTAGAAAAAAATATGCTACTCTTTCTCCTACTCGATTTTTTTAGACCCAGCAAATTCTTTGCGAACTGACTAGTCGCCCAGTTAATTTGTTCTTACTCGTTTACTTATTATATACATACACTGTGAATACTTTTCTGCTTGCTAAACTATGAGATCTTGGAAGTGGAGAATTTGAAAATTGAAGTGCCGGTTTGTTAAGATGTTTGCATCGTTAACAGCTTTGATGTTTGCCGTCGTGAGAGACTTCAAAGCGCACCGCAACCGGTTTCCGCTCAACTCACTTCACACCTTTTCGCGTCACCCGCTACTTGCAGGCGGTCATAAATTGGAGACTATTGGGCGGAATAAAATGGGAAAAATCAGGGTAAACGTATTGGTGAACCCTTGAATTTGGGTTATGCGTAGTGGCCTTTAAAATGCTCCATTTAATTATTGAATGCTGCTGTGCCGAACGAGGTTTTTAAGGTGGGTCAAATTTTATTGTGGTCCGACGTTTCGACCCTTTCGTCGTGTTCAGAGACCTAAAAAGTGGCTCGAAATTTATTGACCTTATAGAACTACCCGGCAGAGCGTTGCATCCGCTCTAGAATTTTTGACCAACTTGTGTAAGTCTCCCCACGAAAGCGCAAAAACCAAAGAAATCAGTGACTTACCTGTGATCCTACGCTAGAGCGTTGTCCGCTCTTGATATCAAACGCTGCAACTGAGCATTTCAGTCATTCCGAAATCCACAAAACCACAAAAATGTGTAGAAATTGTTGAAATCAAATGGTGGGAATTCCATAACCGTACACTTGCATGCCAGGAGTAGGCGAAACGCTGGTTTTCTCTCTCTTCCCATTCCTGCATTCTCCACGCCTCTACGATTCTGATTAGAACACGAATGCGTGGCGCGTCTATAAGGACTGATTAACACCAATCCCCTTTATCGTTTTGAATCTAGATTTATTTTTTCGATGGGGAAGTTTTGCCAAAGTTTTGACACTTTATCGTTCACCTAGTCTCCTACTTTTCTGAACAACTGGCAACAAGTTGAACATCGCAAATGAGTCACTCTATCCAGACAGGTGTTACTTGACAAGGGCTGTAGATTTGTGAAAACTACTAGCAATAGCTTTATTTAGCTCAGTTTGACGAACTCCATAGCTGCTCTTTTCACGAAATGGGCACGACCTATTGAGGTTTTTGAGCGCTGCAACATGAATTCCATTTTTAGGCCTTTGGAAACGACGAAGAGGTCGAATCGTCAGTCCGTAATGGATACATGTAGACTCACCTACTAACTTGGCATAGAAGCACCAAACAAGTCTAGAACGTCAACCCTAATTCTAGAATAAAATTTACCTTGGAGTGAAAGCGTCACTTAGCGGGAATTTTGGAGGCATTCATCACGTCCTGAAACCCTGCTACCTTGTATGCACTAAGACGTCTCATTTGCGAAACGTTTGTCTACATCTGAAAACGAAGAGCGAAAATTGAGAAGGAGAAAAATATCCAAAACAGATTGTATTGTATCCGTTTATCGAGATACGGAAACTGGTTTGACCGTTATGCGGCAACCGCGCTCTCCTCTTCGACGATAATCAGATCGTTATCTGGATTTGGGATTCCACAAATCACATCGCTTGGTTTTTCGATTTCGTAGAAAAACGAGGAAAATAGTTGTTCCCATGGACACCTCGCATGGCTTCTCCTTGGAGATTCATTAGTATCTCTACGAGCCGGAGAAATGCGATCTCTACATCTGTCAACTTTTCACCGTCTGCAAGCAGAGAGTAAACGTTTCACTTTTGTAGTGAAATAGCTCTCTAGTAGTTTATAACCTCCTCAATTTGGTCTCATCTTTGCTATGCATACCGATCCATAAGATTTTATAGAGACCATTCTCACCAGTTATCGTAATCAAGCCCACTCTGTGTAGTGAACTATAAATCTATTGAAAATGTGCTGAGAATGTTGTCTCCTTAATTGTGGAGGAATTGGTAACGGTGCGATTCCTCAAAGTTCGTTTTTCGAACAAAATTTAGAATATGGTAAAGGGTTATGATGTACACAGTTGTAAGTACAATTTGTTCTGGACCTGGACTGAAAGAATGTGTAGGTAAGCGACTATTTTTCTAAACTTTTTTTAGTCCTACTACGGTTGAATTTTCGCGCCTTAGCAAAAGCAGTCCTACACCTTTGCCTCTCCTATCGCCTTCCTCCGTTTGCGGCAAACACGCTCACATTTATTTTATAGATTTTTATTTATATTTATTGATACTTTTATAGTTTAAAGGGCAAAACTGCAGGTATTTATTTTCTAACTTTAAGTAAAGCAAAGTAAAGTATTTATTCTCTTACAAGACACAAATCGTCTACACCAGGACTGGCACGAATTTATATAACTGCGATCGATGTATTATAAATTGACTCTCGGTAGGGCTTGATCGCTCAAACTTATCGACGAAAGCGGCGCTGTAGAACTTTCCCAAATGACTCATAGTGTAAAAGTGTCCAAAAGATGTTACACCCAAGATGACTCACATATGAAAATTTCCAAGGAATGTTTAATAATTACCAAAAATGTGCATCTGTTCGGTTTTACCGGTGGCTAATCTTGCCATCTGAAACGTATCTCTGGAGATTCTATGCCTTCCGCAGTGAACATTGCTTTTTTGTTCTTCGGAATACAGTAGCCAGGAAATTTTGCCTTTTTCTTTCTTTTTTCATTCTCTTTGCATGCCGCTTTTTCTTCCGTTTGTCCTTTGGATTGATCCGAGAAGATCCCCTCATAGAGATTTTATAATAGAATTTGCTATGGATACCTACCAGTTTAAAAAGCCCTTCAAATGATTGATTTGTACAGCTCCTGTTTGCAGTACTATAGTAGGCCAGTTCAAAGTTTGATTTTAAGCTTCAAAACTTCTAGAATCATGAGGTTCCCTATTCTTCTTCTTCTATTCTTTATTTTACAAAGTTTTATAGAACTACTATATTCTGACGCTTACGAGTCACCTTTCAATTTGAACTCTGATTTTATATAGATTTTATTTTAGAGTTTATTTTTTTATTTCGGTGAAATAGTCAAATAGTCACATCAAACTATGGTTCGTTTTTTTGTATTTGCATTGTGTTGATTAGATGATCGGTAAATAGATAAGAAAGTACAGTCTCATATTGAAAAAAAACTATAGAAAATGTAGACCTATTTTGCAGCACTTTATAGCCGAGAGGAACTCTATCACCAGACAGATTTATTGCAAAATTGTTTCACCGCAAGTCGGAGCTAGGTTTAGGCAATATTTCTTTTTTCGAGCTGGATCCGATATGACTAAGCTGTATAGGTAACGAGTGATTCGAAACGCGTTCTATTGAGCTGGTACGCTATCGTCTGAAGTCACGGTAATCCACTAAAAATAAATGAAACAAATATGGTAAATTGTTGCTTTCGTGTTTCGACATTACGAATAATTGTAGTCATTAATAAGTCCTTTTTCGTATTGAACGAATTTGCCCACTTCAACGTTGCATTTTGTCGATCTGTAATTTATTGTTTCCCTGCTAATCATCACGAGAAGGATCACCATCAGTTGCAGGTGGCTGAAGAAGAGACTGGCATATCGAAACCGGAATGCTTGTCGCACTCGATGTTGCGAATCTGCTCTGGTCCTGGAGAATCCGCACAAAGACTCGACGCAATGGCGTTTGCTGGTGGTGTTCTTGGTCATTGTTCAAGGTTTATTGGGTGCTAAACAACGGACAGGTAGTCATTTTACGATTCACATCCGACTGCAGACATTAATGGGCTGGCCGCTGTTGCCATTGCTCTGCTCTCCGTTTCCCCCAACTCTTGTTACTTCCTGTTTCTCTTATTGAACCCACGTGTCAGGCTTCCACTCTTCATCTTCTTCCGTTTATTGAACATCCCTTACATTTTATTTATCAATTTTATTTCTTTGAAACAAAAGAAAGTCATATATGGAGTATTGTTGGAGCACCTGTCACCTTCCTGATCATTACAATTGTTTTTTTACATCATACGAGCATATGCCTCATAGTTGTTGGATTTTTTAACGAAAACAAATGGTCGATAGCTTAGAAGAGTATAACAGTACCGGACATGTCTTTTGATCAGTTCTCGAAAAAGCCGCTTGGGAGCGTTTCAAAGTGAATTTTTGAATAATTCCTTCAAATGTCAACTATTCGTGAAAAGGAATTGTCAAGTGCCGCTGTCCAAGCACTATTGTTTGGAATACGCCTGGTCGGGTACCAATTTACCCGACTCCGGATTCTGGTACCAATTTACCCGACCCCGGATTGATGGAAGGTTTAATGTTTCTTATGGATTCACGGTTGTACCGATGTTTGAATAGAAGTCGATAGAGCTCGAGCTGCCGAGTTCAAATATATGTATATTTTTTTTACAAATAATTGAGTTTCAAGAAAGTTATTGAAAAAAGCCGTTTTGGAACGTTATAAAGCGTCTTTTTCGACAAGTGATCAAAAGATATGTCCGGTACTTTAGCTACCCACAGAAACATCGAAAAGGAAATTCAACAGCCTTTGCAAAATTTTTGTGACGTCAAGAAAAAATATTCTTTTTGGAGGTTTACAAACTAATATCTCGTCGGCTGCGGATTTTTTCAGATTGTTTCCTACTAAAATTGAGGAACTGGTCGATTGTGGTTACTACATCGTTTTGTTCATGGCGCGCGTGGTGCAGTGGTAAGAAGCGCTGCTGACACCCGCACCGTCGATCGATTCTCGCCCGAGACCACCAAGCCTCCATCCCTCTGGGCCGGGTAAATTGGTACGAGACTTGTCTGGGAAGGTAAAGGCTCTGACTTGGTATCTTTATTTAAGGAAGGTAAATTTTGGGAATTTCCACATCGTATGCAGCAAGGTGAAACACTCAAACTGAATTTCCTTCACTCAGACCGCACATTCGTCGATTTAAATGGTTCCTTGACAAATGTTGAATGGATAGCCGCAGCCGTCTTTCGCAGCCGCAGGGAATCCAATAGAACCTTTTTTGGTTTCCTGAGAGGAAACATGGCAACGTGTACTGCCTCTTCTGCAGCGCATTGCTCACGTCTTTTTCGGTTTCTTCTCTCGAAAAGACTCTACTAGTGAGGTGGCGAACCTGTCGTTGATGTTTATCAGCCCATGTAGCTTCACTCACTATCACTTCCGTTGTTCGTTTCGAGTGATTTCTGAACAGTTCTGCATTTCTCTTCTGTTTCTTAAGCGTTTTGAGGTTGCTAAGTGAAAATTTTTTCGGCTGCTTGAAGCTTCGACTGTGCTCGTCGTTTTCAGAGGCCTAAGCCCACCGCTGAGTCTAGCAATTTGGCTACTGTTCAGAGTTAGTTGGTCAGTAGTCAGGATTTCTTCTAACCAGAAATGCCAAGGTTCATGATGGTCAACTCAGATTAGTCGTTTTTCCTGAAGTGCGAGTACACCCGAGCTTTTTTCTTCCTGGACTGGACTCGCTTTCTAATTGGATACGAGGGTGTTCTTATGGTATAAATAACGAAGAACACCAATCCTCAGTTCTACAAGGTTGAAAACGAGTCTGGCTCTCATTGATGATGAATTCTTCCCTCTGTTTCGCAGTGATTTTGTTCCGAAGCTTGTGGAATGGACCGTACGGACGCTATGGTAACGCTTCGGCAGAACACCAGGGAACAAATATGCTCGACCAACAGAAGAACAGTCTCGGTACCCCGCATACCGGGCTCTGCCGTCTCCGACGTTGGATGGTATGACAACCGGTGAGAGGCGAAGAAATCTCGGGTTGCGCAGGACGTCATGGATTCTGGACAATGACGACACATCTGGAGCACGACATGAAGACTATTTTATGCTTTGTACCTACAATGCTAGAACAATCTCCTCAAACGCCGACCTTTACGCTCTTCTCGAAGCTGCTGGTCGCATAAAATATCATGTGCTCGCACTACCAGAAACCAAGAGCAGGAAAGTCGACATACATCAACACGACGACGGGACTCTTGTTATCCGAGAGAGAAGATACCGCTTCGAAACGTTGGTGGCGTTGGATTCATCGTGCACCCGTCTGTCGTCCATCTCGTCGAGTCTCACGAGATCCTGTCTTCTCGCCTATCCATTTTAGGTTCGCAGAAAACCGACATCAAATGGTACTTGTCACATGAAATGGCAGAATTTCCTTTTTTGTTGCTATTTCATGCGGTAAGTAACACTTGGTGACTGAGATGGTCTTCTGATGCGAGCCTAAAGCGGTCAGTGGGTGAGATCCCATGAATGTCGACGATCGGAACGAGATATGTTCTCAAAACAGAGGAAAAATGTCGGCCAACGTAATGAGCCATTTGATATCTCCCTGCCGCCTTTTTGTAATGAATCTAATCACCGCTTTCTTCAAAGCAGGATCTGGGTCAGTGATCGTATGGAGGGGAGCACCAGTCGCATTCGACTAACAACTTCTTAATAAAGCTCTTTTCTGCTGTGATTCATGAGGGGTGGAACGGCCTACCGAGGACTAGAAGCTGGATCTGTAATGTGGCCAGCACGTCCGACATTGTCCGTTTTTTAAAGTCAAACAAAAGTTCACAAATCTGCATCAAATCTCGCTTGGATGAGCAGAGATGGCTGGATTCACGATGAATTGAATGGTGCGGCTGATTGCTAGTACATGTCGAGTATTGAGTATCGTATCGTGAAACAGCCTCGAGGCAACTTCAGGTTTTACTGCAATGCTCCCGCAGTAAATGGTGAAACATAGAGGCCGGAAGCTGTGCAGTAGCGCAGTATTCGGTTCCTAATTTCTTTGCGAAACCACCCATATCGCTACCTATGCACTAAATAGTTTTTTACCAACGACAGTCCAGTAGACGGCCGCAAAGTCGCGCAGCTCTTGCGGAAGTACCCGTACTCCCCCTTTACCTGCTCTACATTGGTTTATTGTCGCAGTAGAGTGTGAAGAGGCTCTTACACAGCGATTTTCATGCAAGGTAAAGGTGTCGGCGTTGATCAGTCCCCTAAAGACGCGCTGCTACATTCGTGTTCTATTCAGAATCGTAAAGGCATGGTTTCATGCGACCCGGGAGGGATGCAGGACTTCGTTAGCCCTCCCGTGGATCGATCGCTCGACCACGCGGGTGTCAGTAGCACCTCTTACTACTGCACTTCGGTCTCGCATATGGAGGCGGAAATTCACCGACAATGTGAAGATTGAAGCAGAATGACCAAGATCTTTCGTCTTGGATTGAGGTTGGGCGCATTTTTTACCCACGGTAACTGCAGGGTTCACAGGCTTCATGTCATTACAGTACAGTCCGCTTAGGTTGCTAGTCTACCTCTTTGATGTTCAGCCCCGCTCAGGCCCCTCAGGGCATGAAGCTTCGTTGTTCTCTACCGTGGTAGTTGCTATTGGGATAGGCTGTGTAACGTTCTACTTCCGCCAATATTCTATTATTCGCTTGCAATTATATTTGTTTCCTTTTTCTCCTTTAAATTTCTCATTACTTGACTCTTATCTAGTGTTAATTTCCAAATTGAATATTCAAGCCCTACTCTGCTCAGATAATATGCAACTGAACTACAGTGTCGTGGGTGAATATGAGGACCTCTCGCCTCCCACCAATTCACTTAAACCTCACTTGTAATGGCACGCCTGATGGCGTATTCAATAAATGAATTAATAAATCATTGCGGGCACTGTTCTCCCTTACCGGCAAGAAAATGTGAAGACGGGATTGTCGCTAGCTCCATAAAGGGTATCGGGAAAAATTAAACGTATTCATCAGGAGTTTGCGGAAACTTTTTTTCTTTCTGAAGGTAACCATAGTACGATCGTATTGTTTCAACTATACTGTGTTTATTATTTTGATTAACACATTCACGACGGCGTCCGCCAATATTGGTGGACAGCAAGGGGGGGCGCGTGGGACGGTGTCCACTCGTATGGGTGGACAGGAGTGTTTAGCCCAGAACTGTCTTTGGCGACGAATTTTATTAATTGTTCTTTCGGAATCGTAGACTATAAGGTAAAATCAATACTAGGTTTGCGTTTGCACGAAAATGGTCGGGTTTATTAAAACTAACTAGGGAACAATTCTCCGCATTGTTGGAACACAATAAACACAAAAACTTCTAGGACAGGAGTAAGTATCAGACATGGAATAAAACTTCAATGGAACAGTTAGACAAAGCGAAAAAGTTGAGTGCAATTATATAAGCGACCAAAAATTCAGCCAAGAACACTTCTTATCGTTAAACACAATAAACAAACATATTTTCACAACTCGAACAGCGCGTATCGACCCTCCTAATTTTTTTCTTTGCAACATCTCTCCCCAAGCTATCGCTCAGACTTTTATAACATCCTGCACAGTTTTTTGGACTCTGAATATGTTATGTAAATGTTTCTGAGAGAAAAAAGCCAGGCACACTGTGGACACGCGCGCGCGTGCCAAAGAGCCAGCCGGCCGTCGCACCCGTTGCGCGTGAAAACCCCTTCGTCGTGAATGTGTCAAACTGTTCAGGGTTTGGTGACAGATTGAAAGTAAGCGTTGATAATTTGTCACAAAAACCGTATCAATTTCATTCCATTTTATAAACTTCACTACAAATCAAAGCCGACACAAGTTTGCGCGGAAAGACAAGCTTTTTTTTGACGGGATAGACAAGAACGCTTTCAAAACAGAGTTGGAAGCCCAAAACGAGCATGTGATGGTGCACACAATCAATCAGGTAGATGTAGGATTTCAAACGAATCTTCACCATTCAAAAGCTGTAGTTTTTATTTTCCTTCGCTTTCATCCAAAATTTGGCGTAGTTCAATATCTTTATTTTCGGAAAAGTTATGGCTTTTCAAACAGTGTATACATCTTTTTGGGACATCCTGTAGAATTAGAAGCCTAGATCGAGTGTGTTGGAGTGGAGAAGCAGTAATTTTTAAACCAGTACTGGAAGACAATCTCTCGCATGCCGACGATGTAGTAGGATACCTACTGCTATAGCCTATACTATTCATTGCTTCAGCCACTATCTACCTCCTTTTTCTTTCACCTGAACAACAATTTACTCAACCACTTTCCGCTGACTTCATAATTCACTCTTCTCGGCGCGCGCACATCTGTGTTGACACCAATTCAACGGAATAAAGTGTCGAACACTACCGCAATGAACTCGTCGATCACACAATTCCATTTTATTAGTCTCCACATCTTCCGACTCGGCCTCGAACAAACTGGCACTGAGATTGTAGGGTGCTTTTTTGCCGTTGTTATTATTGGTTCCGTCAGGTGCCTCCGTTTCAATAAAACGCTGTATAACTGTCGCGAGCAAGTCGAAGAATAGCAGTTGTCTCACAATAAATGTGTGCGATTGAACCGCCGTTCTTCTTCGGTAGGTCCTGATTTCGAACAAAATCGTCGGTTTTTGCCGGCACGGGCGGAGGGCAGTCGGGTTCCTGATCGACCTATTCGTTTAACTCTGGATCGCGGCTGCACTGCTTTCTGAGTTTTCACTGCTCTCATCGAATTTTTGACCTTACAGTTTCTCTACTTATACTCTAATAACAACGTTAAAATGAAAAATGACTGTATGAAACGTGAATTGCTTGTCAGACAATAGTTTGGTTATTTAACCAGTCGTAGCTTACCACTTTATGAATAAGGTAACTCAGAATCTGAAATGCACACCAACATTTGGGTCACCCTAGTAATAATTTTGGTGTTGTATCGAAGATTTCACTGATTATGGTTACATTGGAAGGGATTCAAGTTATGGCTTGGTATATACCATTTTCACCTTGGATTGGACTCTTTTCAAATCACGTCGGACGTTTTTCAAACCAAATTGGACACTTTTCAAGCCAATTTGGCTTGGTAAACGTCCGACGTGGTTTGAAAAACGTCCAAATCGAAGTGAAAATGGCATAGTATCAGGATGTAGAAAAAGTTTCCGCCACACAATTTTGCCATTCACCAAAATTATGCAACGGGCTCCGGGAAACTTCCTCTATGTTGATCTATTGGATACATATACCACTGTCGTCGAGCTGCGTTACAGGCATGACAGAATAAAATACCTTTATTACATTCACCTAAGATGATTCCTTCATTCATATTCCGCATGAAAAGGTGCGGCTTATATCGAAAAAATTTGAGCTAAACTAAACTAACTAGCTAAACTTTCTCGTCACGTGCTCACGATATTTATATGTGACATTTACAAAATATTCATTAACAACGTCAGGAACCTTGGCTGATGTAGTGCTCACCGGAGCGTGTCCGATGGACTGCAAAGGTCTTTTTTGTCACGGTCGGCGGTAAGTAAGGTGATTAGAGCTGACCTCCGATTATTCGGGTCCGTTCACTGAACAAAGACGTCCCACGTCGCTGGCTACCCGGATGATTACTACGTTTTCGATTCACAACCTATTTTCTCAGTTACTTTCTTGGGGGTTTCTCTTCTCACCGAAGCATACCCTTCAGGTTAGCGGTATCTGGTCTTACTTCCTTTCCTCCTCTTGAGTGAGATGAAACGCCCGTTAAGCGAGTACTTTCCTGATTGTTCTCGACTTTCCGGACTGTTACGTAGATTGAAAACGCGCCGAAACGATAGTTATTCTCGGAATCACTACAATCAATCAATATCTATACCTTCCTGAATTACCGTCCTTCCTCAAAAAATGCGCGAAACCTGAAGCGATTCCAAAAGTCTCCTACATTCCCCGACCTCTACAATCTAGTAAATTATCGGCCATCGTTCAGTCCTTTGAGGTACTTTCAGTAGTTCCAGAACATCCAAATCCCACCAACGGTACCATTTTCGCTATTGGCAAAATGTTATACAAAAACCTCACAGAAACCAGATCGGATCATGGCGTGATTGGGAGGATTATTCCTTTCACACCACAAATACGGATGTAATCCAGCCCGTTATCCTCTCCGATACTCAGACGGATGTATCGGATCAGCGGTGAACCCATCACTCCCGGATTTGTGACATAAACATCCCCCGTTGAAATTTTGATTCATTTTTCGTCATTTTGAAGATATATAAGGTTCATACATCATTTTCATTTTGTCTGTTCTTATTCGTTCTATCGGTTGTGCTCGTCTCGTTTCTTTTTTAGCATATTCTTGTCCACAGACTGTATCGGAAACGTCTATTTTTAATGTGATTTTTTTGCCTTTTTTGTCCCGCTTTCACTTGATATCTCTACGTAGGGCTGTTTTGTATAGATATTTTGATGAGATCAGTTTTATCTCAAAAACGCGGCCGAGGCGGGATTCAAACTCGCTTTTCAGTCCTATTCTGGTCGCATTGGTGCTAGACCAGTACACCAGCGAGCCGCACACTCTCATCCACGGCGCGGTTATTCACATATTCGTTTTGAATTTTAACAGAAGCGGTTTAAGACGTTGTTTTTCTGATTTTCGTAGGTTTCCGATTTCTTTTCCGATCTGCTAGATGTCAAAACTTTTTAAGTTTTTGAATATTTCAATAGTCAAGCACCTCAGATTATCAGTTTTGCACTCTCAAATGTCCTGCTTTCTCGTGTTGGAGAGTTCTACTAGAAAAACTCTTTCCTATTTATATCAATGATGGATTGTTATATTATTATAGCCTTTTTATTCATTCATGTACTCTTATTCTATCGACAGCTGAAAGCGGCCAGGTCAGTGGGGCAAAAGTTATTATGTTGGTGCAAAAGTTCTCGGACATTCGGGATATAAAAGTGTTTATTTTATGCCATCTGAACAATAGCAAGGAATCATTTGAAGTAGGCACCGTTGATATCAATGCTCTTCTCTTCTCTATAACATTTTTTGACCAGAGCCGAAAATACCGGGGAAATTCTTTTCAAATTCAAGATGTCCCCATATGTCCGAGAACTTTTGCACCAACCTAATATCGCTATCATTGCAATCAGTGAATCTAATTTGCTCCAATCACTTGATCTGGGGTTGAAATTTCATCGCTGAAGCAGTTCCGCCTCCCCCAGGAACTATAAAACTTCTTTAGGAAGCATGAGTAGCGTTCTGCATCGCGATGCCTCGGCCCGTCCTTCGAGGTCCGAGACGTGCTGTTATGAAGAAGACAGCATTTAGGAGCTTTTATTCGCTCCGAGGAAGACTAATATGCTAGAAGACATTGGTTTAGCGGACGTTGTTTGGCTAGTTGAGGCTCAAAAATTCAGGTCTTGCCCCAGCATTGGTTTCATTGGCTCGAAGATATTACTGCTACTGTCAATGATGCTTTTCGCAGCTATTCCTTACACATTTTTTCGGACCTACTAGTTGCTTAAAGGCGCGCGTAGTGCAGTGGTAAGAGGCGCTGCTGACACCGGCACGGTCGATCAATCCTCGCCTGGGCCAACCAGGCCTTCAGTCCCTCCGGGGTCGGTAAATTGGTATCAGACTTTTCTGTAAAGGTAAAAAGACTGACCTGGTATAGCGGTTGGCCCCAGCAAGTCATTGTATAGGGCAAATACGCATTCACCGAGTCTGCGATTCTGAATTGAACACGAATACAGCGACTGATCAGCGCCGATATTTATTTATTTAGTTATTTATTTGTTACATCCTAAAACATGGATGTGCTACTGAATAAGAAAAATGTGTTAGCTAAACAGAAATGCTGTTCAGACACAAAAAAGAGATATCTTCACCTTTTTTTACCTTTACTATTTGTTTGACTTAGCTGTTGTGTTATTGTTGTGTTTTTCGTTATTTTTTTTTACTTCAAGCTAATCATTTTACTCTGCTACCTGAGTTATAGCGCACCCACAGGTTTGGAAGGCCTCCTCCTGTAAGGCTCTCTGGAGAGGCCACTTCGTGGCATTCTCGTGCAAAAGTTTCTCAGCCGCATTATTCCCGCCTCACTTCGTGCTGGGATTGTCGTGGTTGTTGAAGAGCTCTAGCGACAGATGAGAAAGGGAGGCTTAAGATGCAATGAGGCTTCTAACGACCAGCAGCCCTTTCGATGGTTTTTCTTCAGCACTTTCTGGGCATTTACCAGCATAACCGCTGCCCATTGTTATGGTTCGACGGCGTTTTTCAGCGCTTCTCCGCTTTTGATTGCCACATCTGCATGAGACGTTCCTGTCGAATCCGCGCCAAACTGCTCTCTTTTTTATCCGTTTCCCATATCCATTGGTTCTTGGATTGTTTGGCTAGCCCGCCTAGGATCGTTCAGGCGACTATGAAGGTGGTAGAAGCCCTATCAATCAGCCTTCACAACCAAATCTCACTTTTAAGGCATGTTCGGCCGAAGAAGACCCGTTTTCCTTCAGAAATTCTATGGATTTTCTGTGGGTCTATCTGTTTGGATCACCAAAAAGAGAAATTTCCAAAAATTTGATCATTCTTCGGGTTCTTATAAAGCGTTGAAAAGTACCGCTTGGTAAACATACTAACATGCTGCCCTGCATCCTCTCCGTTTCTGCCTCAAGTGATTTTTTCAACCACCGTGGTGCTGCTTCGCTGCCAAGTGTGAATAGCTTTTAGTAGTGAGCCGGAGCTCTCTATTAATTCGGTGATCTCCTTAGAAATCAGAGCCAGTGACAAAGCGAAACTATTCCGGGTAGTGCTTCCTTCGAAGACAATCAACTTCACCGGTTAAATCGATTTTTTAGGATATGAGGCGCTTATTTTTGGGAATTTCCGGCAAGAGAATGGGAAATCGTCTCTGTTGAAACAGTCCACGGAAGTTTCTGCTTATTCAGTACATTTCGATTCTTTGCCAGTTTTTTCAACGCTGCCACTTATTTCTTCGTCCTGCTTAATCTTAACCGTTTTACTCTCTGAATGTTTTGAAGTTTCTATGTTTCACTCCAAAGCTGCATTAAAGTTCCAAATCTTTATCTCGAATTTTTCCAAGTCTCTTCTGAGGTATTCTTTAAACCTAGTCTTTGTTGTCATCCATTTCAACGAAGCCGTTCGCGATAACCGCTTGCTACTTTTCGTGATTATCTCTTTTTAGTTTTCATCTTTAATTAACCCACTGTGGTGAATTAAATTAGACCAGAAGTGATCATTGATCACGATGGGATGTTGATCAGCATCATTATGCCGCATTCCTGAACTTTCTCGATTAGTTCTGATCTGCGGATTGCTGTCGAACCCCGGATCCCTTCCTGTCATCTATGGAACAGTAATGGCTCCGGACGTTTTTGAGTTAAGATAATTCGCAATTGAAACGGAAAAATTTCTTTCACAAAATACTTCTCTAATTAGAAAGGTCTGGAAAGGAGTGAGATGAGAATGGAACAAGGAAGTCAGGTGCCACCGATGTGGTATTCAGAGGACAGGAATTGGATTACCAGATTAATGCAACGAAGTAAATTTTATTTATTCAGTATGTGACAGACTGAAGTTGTGATAGACTGAAGCCAATTCGCCAATATGGTGCAAATTATTTATCTATTTTTTATATATTCAAGGCTCGAGTGGTGCAGTGATAAGATACACTACTGACACACGCACGGTCGAGCGATCGATCCTCGCCCAGCCCATCCAAGCATTCCCTTCCTCCTGGGTCGGGTTAATTGGTTTAAGACTTGTCGGTGAGTTCGAAGACACTGACTTGGTATAACGGCTGGCCACCGCAAGTATTGATATAGGGCAAATACGCATTCATCATGCCTCTACGGTATCAACGCCGGCTACCTTACCTTTACCTTTTACGCTTTCTTTCGGCTAGAACTTCTTAACGTTTCCCTGGCGCAGTCCAGAATCGCAGCGGTATCTTCTTGATGCGTAGGAAATTGATGTATGTACAGTGGGCATTCTCTGCGTATTTTCCCTACATTTAATCGCTACGTCGCTAAACTGACATTCACGAGTGAGTGCAGTACATCACAGACAGCATGAAGAAAGGCGTCGGCACTATTCAACTTAACGGACTACAGCCCTCGATTTTTTTGATATTCGAAATTCGCTGAAACTTTGCACAGGGGGGTGATTGAGGGCGCTGATCACGAATCTGCCCTCCGTTTTTTACGTGGGTGGTCCCGGACCACCCAAATCGCTACTTGAGTGGTCCAATCAGGATCATCGATTTAGATGAACTTTCCCTGTGGGGTTATTTGGGTTCTGAACACGATGATGAAGTCCAACTTTCACCTGGTCGTCTCGGACCCTCAATCACCCCCCTGTGCAAAGTTTCAGCGAATTTCTGAGGAAAAAAATTCTGACTGAAAAAAATCGAGTGCTGGAGTCCGTTAAGTTGAATAGTGCCAAGGCGTCAGCTTCAGGGCAATCCCGAGTACGAAAGCCAGGTGTTCAGCTCCAGCTGTCTGGAAAGCCAAGAGTGGTCCTTCCAGGTAGCTGGATTTCTGCCAGTTTTTTCATCTGCACAGCCGGTCCCAGCCTTCTGGTCAGCGATTAGGACCAGCCGGCACCGTGTGCGTTGAAGCTTGAAGTGGTGAACGCTTCCTGACTGGGCGACAGCCGCCGTCAAACCACCAACGGCTACCTGCCATTACTAAAGTGCACCTGGGCATTCCTCCGCGGGCTGTTCAGCCGGCTTTTCCCCGTCCGACCAGCTTCTCAAGTGTTGCCGTCTTCTCAGCGTTTGTGTAGTCACATAGGGCCATTCCAGCACACCACACCGGGCCGACAAAACTCGTCTCCTCACAGTCCGCTCCAATTACTTCGACGATGCTCGTTCAACCTTGATTTGTTCACTTCACGGCCTGAGTAATTCCGGCGTCACTACTCGATTTCACGCCAACACCGAGTCGGCAGCTCTGCTCCCACAGAGCAATCTTGTTCTCGAAAAACTACTGTAATTATGAATCTCGAAAAAACTACTGTAATTATGAATCCATTAGGAAGGCTGGTGTCGAGCGAGAGTAATGACTGCTAGAAAACTAAAATATTGCTTCTTCTAACCCTTCGATGACCTCCTGGGCTCCCGATTGGTGGTTTAATTAGAGTCAGTTGCTGAACGAGCCTACAGCGTTTATCGCTTTCAATCGCTAAATCTCTGATTTGGTAATATAGCTGATCTGTGTTGGAGTTTGGTTTTTGTTGTGGTGATGTTTCTGTTTGCTTTTTTTGGCGCGTCCTTGGACGTAAATAAATAAAAAATAAACTCAGCGCCTTAGATTTAGGAGTTTTCAATGCTATTGATTTTGGCAGCTCCCAACCATTGGAAAAGATACTGACCAAGTGAAGTAGTATCGTCCAGGATCCTTCCAACGAAAAATTGGCAATTTTGTGCTTCAAGTTTCAATTTAACTAGGTAAACTACTAGACAAAATGATCCGCTGTTGTTGATTAGGTATAGGTAACTAAGTATGAGCCGTATCCCGAATTCGTTAGAAATTTAAATCGCCTAGTCACCTGTATCTGATCAACAACAACAAATCTGTTTGTCCAGTTTTCGTAGCTAAATTGAAATTTGAAGAAGCAAATTGCCATTGTTACGTTGAAATTGATTTTTGACGGTAGGGCTCGCGTGGTGTAGTGGTAAGAGGCGCTACTTTCACCCGTACGGTCGATCGTATCTCGCCCGGGCCAACCAAGCCAATCCTTCCGGGGTCGGTAAACTGGTACCAGACTCTCTTCTTATCTGAATTGAACACGAATGCGGCGGCGCGTCCTTCGGGGACTGATCAACGCCTACATACACCCTGGTGCAAAATTATAGGTTCACCCCGGAATTTGTCCGTAAGTGCTGAAAGTGTCTTCCAGCATTGTCTTGCTGGAAGATAAGATTGTGCCTGCGAAATCTTCTCAAATTAGAGAGAAGGTGGTTTTCTAGCACATCCTGATAATCTTCGCTGTCTATATTAGGTAAATGAGACAAACTCCAAAGCAAGAAGTCCATATCCGGAAAATGCAGCCCAGACCATAACACTTTCACCGCCAAAGTTGCAACTAGAGAATACTCGTTTCTCCTTTCTCAGACCTCTCCAGTAGTGCTTGTAGTCGTCGGTCCCATCGAGGTGTTACTTTTTCTCATCGGAAAACATCACCTGAAAACTAGAAATGGTTTTCTACGCCTACGACTTATGGACAAATCGCGGGGTGAACCTATAATTTTGCACCGGGGTGTATTTACCTTTACCTTTAACATAATTTGACTGTTATTCATTGTTTTCGAGGTTTCCGAGGTTTATTTTCTCACACTGTTTAAGACGACAGTAAGAAAGAGGAATGAGATGATATATCAGGGAGTGTACCGAAGAGGTAAGAGTACAATACAACGCATGTATTAAAGTCAACAATAAGAAGAACAAAAAGAATGCAAAGAATAAAAATGTTACCGATGATTCGTACAGATTGATTCTAATGTGAAGTGCTCTTGTACCTTTGCATATTTCCTCGTCCCGAATAAATAAAAAATCAAATCAATAAATCCCCTTAGGTATGGTTAGCACAGATCTCATCGATTTCTTCAGGCTAAATCTGAGACCGGGTCGAGATGGTTAGGTAGAGGAAACCGTTCTCAGCCAAACTTGTTCCTTCCTAACGAAAAGATAACTGCTCCGGTCTCGTTGGTCGTTTAGGGACGTTTTTGACTATCCTCTGAATGCAGCCTAAACGAATGACACACCTTGAACTTGAGTTTGTGATCTTTCCTCATCTTCTTCCTTTTACAAGTTGTTTTCGTTCGCTCTCTTTGACAGATCGTTCTCTTTTCTTACTGTTTTTCACTCCATTTGTGGTCGTACGCCCTCCTTCTGCTGTTGTTTTTCCTAATCGGTAGTTTTGCGGTGAGAGCCTTTTGATGTCTTTACTTTTTTGTAAAGACATCAAAAGGTTCGTCTGTTTAGGTTGTCAGGACGTAAAGAAAATCAAAACTTGTAGGTTTTCAGGAGCTAAATCGCGACCCAGCTTTCTTTCAGATTAGATTTGTGGTAACGATAAATCCCAATATCTTGCGGTAACGTCTTTTTTTGGAAATACTTTCGTAGTTTTGCGCCACTCTGATCATCTTTCTTTTAATCAATTTAAATACCCATATAAATACGTCATATATGTATTTACAGAAACAATACAAATATTTTGTTCATGCAACGACTGAAGTGGTGAAGCCTTCGAAAAAATTAGAGGTGTCACTGCGAACACCTGGAGAGAATTCACGAATCGGCTTTAAGCCGGGTTGTGGCACACCTGGCTTTGGTAGTTTTATATAAGTTTTATGTAGACTGTGAAGTGCTATTTATCCGCCGTCTGAATGAAACTTTTCCTACCATTATCGTTTCTTTCTCCTTTACAATTTTCAAAACATCCTTTTTTCTTTTCAAAGAATTTCTTTATCATTTTTGCAGTGTTGCCTCTTGCCTTCACTTTTTAATTACTGTCATTTACTCCTTTCCTCTGTCGACCTTCGAAAATTTCTGGGTGGCAATCCAAGCTGGGTTAGGAATTGGGATTCTGGCATCTCAATTTTGGTTAAATTGCATGCATTTCATCGCTTCCAATAGTGCTCTCATTATTTCTTACGTCTCAACTGAAGTCCTCTCGAAAAGCTGAAGGTTTCATGTCGATAATTAAAGAAAGCGAACTTCCCGCTCTAACGATTCTCTCAATTACTGATGCTTTCCGTAATTTTGATCAGCAATGTGTTAATATTTTAGCAATTAGCAAGCTCTAGCAATTCTCTGGAATGCTATGTATTTTCCTATTTTTTCCGTGGCACAACTTTGATTTGATTATCCGTCGGTTTCTTTCTGTTCCAGAACGATTGCAGAATGATGGCGCGATCTGATGTTCGATTGCAGTTCTTAAATAGATTTTGCCGTAAAACTGCACAGAAAACATGTTTGCAGAGAAAGGACACACGTCGATGGGAAAAACCTTTTCAAGTGAAAGCAGTTACAGTCGCGATGGGGTTTGCATTCCTACTTTTTCTTGCACTTCGTCAGCTCTTTCGTTTCCAGTCCCATTTCTGTCCATATTCTTGTCTCTTCATCATTGCTCAATTTTCGCTTCATTACGATACTAACGTTACGATACTAGGGTGCGCGTGGTACAGTGGAAAGAGGCGCTACTGACACCCGGACGTTCGAGCGCTCGATCCCCGCCGGGCTAACCAAGACCTCCATCCTTAGGGGATCGAGTAAATTGGTACCAGACTTGTCCGGGAAGGTGAAGACTTGGAATAGCGGCTGGCCCGCAAGTCATCGTATAAGCCAGATGCGATATTCACCGGGTCTCTACGACTCTGAATGGAGTACGAATGCATGGCGCGTTTGGGGATCTGATCAAGACCGATCCCTCTACCGTTTTCATTTTTTGTACTCCTCAGAGGGTGATATAGAGCGAATGTTTCACTCACAGCCGACAATCATCGCTCCAGCTAATACTCTACCCCATTAACAGCCATAACGCTTAGATTGGAGAATTAACTTTAGAGATACATCCTAAATGAAGGGTAATATTAGACTGTAGTGAAAATTAGTGTGCATTTCATATCCTAAATTTTTTACTCATAACTCAAGAAAATAAAAAAAATGAACAATGAGGTTTTCATGGTTGAGAACAATTCTTTGTCGGCGGTCCGGTAAGGAATTGTGTTTAACATTATAAGTTTATTGGTCATTTATTTGTATTTCCCTGGGTTTGAATGAGATTAATCGGAGTCTCAAATGCACACGAACTTTTGGGTAAGCTTTATACCTTGAGTCTAGTGTAAACCGCACTAGGATGCGGTTAGGGAGAATTATAATGATTAAAAGTAAAAACGAAGGCGTCGACGTTGATCGTGGCCTTCCTTCGTGAATGGAACGGACGGTTTCGGTTACCTGGTGGTCACCGAACTGGATCACTTTACAGCGAACTTACCGCGGTCTCTGGTTGAAAAAGGTCGTGGTTAGCAATTGAGAATGGCGTAGTGATACTGCCAGGAACTTGGACGTTAGCCGTGACATTTTGATACAGGGGTTTATTCTGATTTGAACACGAATGCGGTGGCGCGTCCTTAGAAGACTTATCACCGCCGATTCCTTTACTTCTACTTTTTCCCGGAATTTACCGGGTAAGGCTATCAATTGGAGATGTTTGAAATTAAAGACGTTATTGTAGGCTTGTCGGCTACCGTAACGAAAGACGTCAACGCATTCGGTTTTATATGGAAACGGTCGCCCACTTCTCGAATTTAGAGGGCTCTTACAAGGAGGGTCGTTCAGGTGATGGTGAGCTCTAGCGATGCAATTCCTATGGGATGTAGGGCTCCTCATCGGATATCTAAAAACATGAAAAAATTTTTTGGAATCGCATTGTATGGTACTGAAAAAGGCCTGCAAAGACGAGGAAGCGCTACTCATCAAGGCGTTCATCTTGCCCTTGAGACCGTAACTTACCTTAAACGGATCCAAATTCAGAAACTAATGTTAGATTCGTGATCAGCACCCCAAATAACCCCCACAGACGAAGTTTGGAGGAAATCGGTTACTTTGACCTTGGCACCTCACTTACCCACCCTTACCATAGCAAGGGATCACCAGCCCACACACAACCAAACCCACCATTAGATACCCTCACTTGTTGCAAAACCCAAAACTAGTGCTATATTCATGACCAGCGTCTCAAAGAGACTCATTAGCAAAGTTTGGACGAAAGGGGTCATCATGATGTATCGAGCCTCATGTCAGGTGTCAGTAGAGTTGCCAATGTTCAGTCTCTGATGAATTACTGGTAATATTCTGCCTCCATTCAGACTCTAGCTGTCAGAAGATCTTCAGCATCCACTACCTTCAATCCAGAAATTACATGGGAGTCTCACTTGAACTGCTGACCAATTCTACTCTTTCTACTTTTGCTTCTAGAATTCCGACTGATGAGCGTTAGCTATGGTACGGGTGGGTAAGTGAGGTGCCAAGGTCAAAATAACCGATTTCCTCCAAACTTCGTCTGTGGGGGTTATTTGGGGCGCTGATCACGAATCTACTATCAGTTTCTGAATTTGCGTCCGTTTAAGGTAAGTTACGGTGGATATTGGCTACCCGTATTAACGGCGCCATTTACTAAAGTTAGTGGGATTTTAGCTGCTCTAAACATGATTTTCTTCCACCTCAATGACAAAATTGCAAAATGAGCACGATTTGGTATCAATGCGATTGAAGCAAAACAAAATTGCACCTACAGGATCCGAACCCATGAGCACCTGAACGAGAGTCCAACTGCTTGCCCACTGCGCCTCCAACCACATTTCACAGGCAAGATGAGCGCTTTGATGAGTAGCCCTCCATAGTTTTCGCAGGCCTTTTTCAGTACCACACAATGCGATTCCGAAAAAAATTTTCATGTTTTTGGATATCCGATGAGGAGCCTTACATCCCATAGAAATTGCATCGCTAGAGCTCACCATCACCTGAACGACCCTCCTCGTTAGTTAAGTTCCATCCTTCGACAGTTTCACAGGGTCAAAACTCATGTAGTTTCTGACTTTCACCACACCGCACCTTTCATAGTTACCCGGTAAGCCGTGGTGGAGGTCAAAAACTTCATGAGTTTTACCCTAAGGAAAGAAATTTCTCGAAACCTTTTCGAAACTCACTTTGATTTGCGCATCTCGATTGTTCTAAATTCCTCCAGTAGTTTACTCGTTGAACTATCACGTTACCTAAAATGATTTGATACAATATGAGCCGCAAACTCGGAATTTCTTAGATATCTTTCGAGTATATTCTCTGGCCAAAGGGTAAAAGTGATGAAAAATGGGGAAGAAACATGAAGTGACTAGTGCTCAGCGCCATCCTAGGTTCACCATCAGAGACTTCTAAACAAGATTATGGACTTAACGTGGAAACTGTAGGTATCTGTGGAAATTGTTCCCTCTGCCTGCATCGTAAAATTGGGGTAAAATTTACTCGAAAACCTTGTGCCTCGATTCCGCTGCTTGTCGCCGTTCTCAGTCAAATTCCAACAACTCATTTTCATAAGCTGTTCTACCTCTTGAGTACAGATGCTGATAATTATTTATTTATTTATTTATTTATTCATTTATTTATTCAAGACTTTGACCGAGACCTCGTGTGTTGTATAACATGCAACTTGCAGTGGTCACTAAAAGCAACAATAAAATTATATATTTGGAGATGCTAGGTCATTCGCAAAACGCTGACATTGGACGGGAAAAATAAAATTGTTGCATATATTAAGAAAATTGTTTAAAATTAACAGTGAACGAGACAGTAAGTTACGGGAACCACACAAGGAAGGACCCACGATATCCATCTAACATGAACACAATTTTGCCCTATTTCAAAGTCATAAGCAGGCTGCTGGTACGATAAAGTCGGGTCAGGGTAGGCCAGAGACGCGTATCGTGGTATTCTATCTCTTTCCTCATTACTTCTAGTTTTTCCCACAGCAGTTGACCTTGTTCGAGCAGCCATTACTGCTTTTCGACTAAGATGTTCTTTGCTGTTCCCGACACTATTACTACTTGGCGCCAGGTAGATGTGGCGGTGGTGGTTAAGTCGGGTGGTATAGGGTGAGGAAATTACCTACCAGACATCAAGTGGCTCGTTGTCGTGTGGTGGTCATTATCGCTGAGCGATCGACACCATGTAGTGTGGTGTCGCCAGAGCCCATTAGTCTTCTCCCGTCGTCTCTTATATTGGTTACTCCAGATGACAGGTGGTTTTCCCTTCACTCCTATGCTCACGGTCGTTATAGCCTAGACGCTTGTCAGTTGGATTCAGTGAAACTGCTTTATGAGATCAATCTAACGGCAGCACTGGCTAAATAGCCGAAGAATTAGTTGATTTTCTGCTAAACTAACACTTTCATCCTACTATTCACAAATGGTTTTGGATTTACTCCAATATATGACAACATAAAGCTCCATTTACACTCGGCAGCACAACGGCGTAGTACAGTACCCGACGTACCGATACGATAAAACGGCGCCGGCGTCGCTTTCTTGCGCGAAAACCGCCGTTTTTGTATATTTTTTTGAAAATTCGTTTGTACGTGAAAATCACTTTGTATATGACCTCAGCAGCTCGAGCTCTATCTTTTCTTATAAAAATTTTCCGTATTTGTGGAGCTCATTAACAAGCGATTTTCTTACCTCTCGATTTTCGGTCCCGTGCCTTTTCGATTCCTCGCCAGGTGAGCCATCGCTCGACGAGGCTCCGCCTTCGGCCGGGCTACCACGCGGGGACCCCTGTTGGACATTTGACGTAAATGAAGTAAGGTAGGCTCTGTCAGGGTCACCACGTGTGGACCCCAAAGACGGCACCTTTCGACGTAAAAAAGCGCCTCAACCGTCGTTCTATCGTTGCAGCACGTCCGGTACTGTACTTCCTCCTCCACGTCCTTCTGAGTTCATTTCGTTTTAAATATTTTCTATCCCCTTTATTGAATGGACCAAAATTTTGAAGAGAACAGTTTTCTTGTGAGCAGGTCCCTGTGGTAAAGACCGTAGTGTTAACCGCGTTCCACAATAGGTGGAAAAAGTTCTCGAAGGCCCCAAAGCTATGTGGGGCTGGGAACGGGTAATTCTTCTCCACCAATGTATAGTCGGTTGTTTTTTGTCGCAGAAGAGGCAGTGATGTTCCAAGTCAGAATTTCAATATAAATCCTTTTTGATGTGGTAACTTCTTTGGAGGCACTATGTTTTTGAAAAATATCTAGGATAATCTCAAAAATCGCAGCTCAGACACTCGCCATCCCACGTCTAGTCTACCGATCACTGCTATCTTATCATAAAATCCCTTTTTCATTATCAGTTGAAAATCTTTCACATCGTCGAAAACTGCAACCACTTTCTTTGAAGTCGACTTCCGCGTTCTTGTACCTGCGTTGAAACTATTTTCGTCTATTCTTGTATTATGATGCTATATTCTTCTTATTCTTATACTTCCTATGTTCTTATATTTTCACACTCTTATATCTGAATCATATAGCCTAGAATAGAAACGGGACGACAAAATCTGAACACTACAGTGAAGTTGTGAGATGATGTCTGAAACACTCTACACAAGGTGGAACCGCTGGTTCAAGTGTGATACTTAGGAAAAGCCATTAATCAATGACGGAATAGTTTGTTCGATAGAATCAATAGATCGATAAGGAGTTCTTCGTATCATTTACCCATATTTTATGCTATCAGCTTTGCCTTATAGCTCAGGAATCTCCAAATTCCGGCCGATCAGGTCCTTCGTTTCCCATAAACAACGGGATGGCGTTTATGGAGTGTTTGCGGTTCGTGACTGTTCGCTGATGACGGTCTCACCATTTCTGGACGGCGCACTGATGCCGGCCATTTCCGTCCTATGCAACCGAAGTTTGGCTATGGAACGGTTTTTTATTCATGATTCTCACTCTTAATTGCAGTCTCTTTGCTGGGAAAAACATTTACCATTTGCGTTCCGGATTTTTTTACCATGCGCATGTTCGTATCATCTCCTACTTTTTTAACGTGTATTCACCCATCATTAATATTACTTCCACACTCTCTTCAATTGGTAGCGAGCCGCACTGTGCTTTTTTTACGTCTTTTTTCCACTTGCTCCCATCTTCAATGAAATGAAGTCACTGCCTTTTCAAGGACTTTTCCTTCTTCCTTGTCTCATGTCTTTTCTCTCATCATCTTTCACTTTTCATCTTTGGAAAATTGTGGCTTTTCAACGACGAATGGTGCGTATTTACTATCAGCGCTGCATCCACTGGTTCCTTACAAAAAGAATTATAAACTAGTCCATCAATTCACAGTTTTAGAAAATTTCGATGGACCAATCTCTTGGTGCTGAGCCTTATAAAATTTCTGTCAATGTGCTTATCGCATAGGTTTTTTATTAATAAAAATTCAAAAGGTAATCAAGTTTGAAAAGATAATGAGAAATACAGATTATGATTAATAATGTGACAAATTTTTGAGAAACACAATACGAATAGATGACAAATAAACATTGCAAAAAAATCATTTCGATTCGAGAAGCAGAAAATATAGTAATTAGAATAAAGATAAATATCCTGCTCCATTTCTAAACCCTATATCGAATATACGTATGTGAAGCTGGAGATCTGAAAATTGAATATTAAGTCAATTATATGGAATTAAGAGGGTGACAAAGACGTAATCCAGCAGGATCATCAGTCCGGCAAATAGTACAAGTTCAAAGAGGGCGTGCTTTGAGTTGGTTAGATT
Source organism: Nippostrongylus brasiliensis (assembly GCA_030553155.1). Classification (NCBI taxonomy): domain Eukaryota; kingdom Metazoa; phylum Nematoda; class Chromadorea; order Rhabditida; family Heligmosomidae; genus Nippostrongylus; species Nippostrongylus brasiliensis. The sequence goes on from CP130734.1 coordinate 31,892,778, forward strand.
GTAATCGTGCAATTTGTGCAGAACGGGTGGCTTGAAGAAAGGCCAAAGGGATAGACAGTGGTGTGTAGAGGTGTACTGTACCTGGGAGCGAAAATCTCGACATTCTCTGCAGAGACCTGTGCTCTGTCGTTTACCAGTTCCAGCACTGTATGAATTCAAATGCCGAAGCGAAATCGCAAACAAGACTGCTATTTTAGTGCCGCTCGAGAAAACCTTGAGTAGACAAGGTGAAGCTGCTCGACGCCGACATTGGCAAACATCTCCTCTCAAGGTCTCACACTTGTCTGGCTGCTCTCAGCTCTTCATCTTTAGTTGCCCCGCTTCGTTTTTGGCTGCGGCGTATGGTTTTTCGAAGAAAATCTTGAGTTCTCTGACGACGGGTTGAACTGAGCGAAGTTTCTTGAAAAGTCCTGTTCGGCTTGGAAAGCAACTCTCAACGCTGGAAGTTTGAAGTTTGTTTGGTTTGAGTCCGCAACGTTTTCGTAATTCTTGCATTTGCGTAGGATTCATGTTGTTGTCGATTATTTATTTACTTATTCATTTATTTATTCAAGACGTCGGGCATAGGATTCGTGTTGCTGTCTTCGATGATTTATTTGTTGATTTATTTATTTACTTGTGCAAGACGTCGGCCGTGACCTCACGTGTGGTTCGACGTAACAAATCGCAGCCACTGAAAGTAAAAAATGTTAGGCGCATTAGTAAAATCATGTAAAATTCATGGTGAGCGTTTAACCAGAACCACGCGAGGAAGGACCGCAGACCTCCTTGGATACAAAATGCGGTTGAACCCTGCAAGGCTACTGAAGGTGAAGAAATTAGATCTGACTCGGGATTACTATAATCAGTGTTTTTCAGATTGGGTGGAATATGTTAGTAGAAAAGTTTACCGTCAAGTATAATAAATAGGTTAGCATAATAAGCTTCCGTGAGAACATCCTTAAATTCCGACGCTTTCAATATACTGCCACCATTTGCGGTTTTAAATTGCTGCTATGATTTATTCCATTAGTGTCGATTTATTATACGTTTCCACTGCGTCTTTCATAAGTATGTGTCGTTTGTTGTATGTTTTTTGGCACTATTTCACTTCAGAGACTCCGGCCCTTACTTTTTTCTGTCGCTCAAACTTCACACTTTCTATGGGGGTAACTGGAGGTCCTGATCGCGAATCTATGGCCCGTTTTTCACGCAGTGGTCTCGGACCATCCACGTTGCTATTTGGGTGGTCCAGTTAGGTGACGGATTTCGCTCAAACTTTGTATAGGGGGTAATTGTGGGCGCTGATTGTGAATCCGCTATTCTTTTCTCCAATACTGCTTGGGTGGTCAGTCAGAGTCACCGATTTCGCTCTAATTTTGTCTAGCAAATCTTGATTTCCTGTATGGGTATTCTCGGACCAACATGTGAAAAAGACATCACCATCGGGTTCAGAACCCCAAATAACCCCTTTAGAGAAAGTTTGAGCGAAATCGCTGATCACAACTGGACCACCCAAGTCGCAGTGTGAGTGGTCACTTCGTGAAACAGGGACAACAGAATCGTGGTAAGCTAATAATGGATCCGTGCCTTGGATAAGTGGAGGTCTTGCCTCATCAGCTCCTTCGCTGACTAAAAGGGGAGATTTTGCCTTTGCCGAACGCTCGACATCACCAACCCGTTACGACGGTCTTCGCTAAAGCACTATCCATTGTGGAAACGACTGCGGAGGTAAAAAAATGGCAACGGTCATTTCGAAGCGTCCCGCGGTAATGCCGACAGTGCTTTGTCAACCGTAGGGCGCAATATGGTCCTCATGGGGGTTCCCTAGCCCTCTCTAGCCGAAAGAACCTCCTGCCGGAGCCGGAGATGCTACCTGTGTGCTCAGGAAATCCGTTCGCAGGATCTAACAATTATTTTTTTCCAAGTTCTCCTATATTGAAACCTTAATGATGGTATAATTTGTGATATGATCTCTAGTTTTTACAGTTTCTTGGGGTAGATTTTCCAAGTTTATCACAAAAAAATGTTGGGGATGTTACGGTACTTTGCCGGACAGGCCAAGGATAAGTAGTTCCAGACCACTTTTTAGGTTTATGACGACGACGAACAGGTCAGAGCGCTAGGTCGAAAAAATTTGATCCTCCTTAGTAGACTCGTTGGGCACAGCAGCATACATTTACTTTTCATTTTTCCCTCGTACGGCACGCGCGCGTAGTGCAAAGTTAAGAGACGCTACTGTATCCCGTATGGCCGAGCGATCGATCCTCCACCAGGCTGTCCGTCCCTTCGCGGGTGACAAACTTTTCTGGGAAGGTAAAGACACTGATTTGGTGCAGCGGCTGGACCCTTGGTAAGTCATTGTGCAACATGTGCGCGTCATCACAATATCGAAGAGGAAAAGGGCAGAGGAATGAAAAGGGCAATAAGATTGGACTGACTTTGCATGTTTTGCATGGACATAATGCCTAGGGCATCCAGACCATTTTCTCTCTATCCGTCGATCCTTTCCCCTTCATCGATGGCCACGTTCTTCACCTTCGCTGGCATTCGAATAAGGAGTCAAATTCAGAAAATCTTTGGCCTTTTTTCTTTTTATCACCTGATTCGGGGCCCGCGTGGTACAGTGGTAAGAGGCACTGCTGACACCCGCACGGTCGAGCGATCGATCCCGGCCCGGGCTAACCAAGCCTTCCATACCTCCAGGGTCGGGTAAATTGGTACAGACTTGTCTGGGAAGGTCCTGCTGGTATAGCGGCTGGCCCCCGTAGGTCATTGTATATGCCTCTACGACTTGAATGGAACACGAATGCGGCGGCGCGTCCTTAGGGGACTGATCAACGCCGGCACCTTTACCTTTACCTTTACCTTATCACCTGATTCGATTGCGGATTTCAGCAGGTCGCTCTTCCTGCTCAACGACATTACGCTCATTATTTTTCGTGAATTTCGTTTTGAAAGTTTTCATTTTGAAAAGTCCCTCTCAATTTTCTGATTTTCGGGGTTGATGAATGAACTTTAGGTTTCACTCCTAATAATCATGAAGGTGATAGGAATTGGAAAATCAGTTGTTTATATCAGAACCGAGACGGGTGAGTTGTGAACCTCCGAACAACTTGAATTCATTATTTCTACTTAGCGAGCTCAGTCGACATCTCAACGTCAGTATTGAATTCCCTCTCAGTGAAGTATAAACGACTTACGTTTTCTACTCGAAGATAGCTCGAAGCGCTGCTCACGGACTGGTTAGTAATGATTATCCCCCGCTGCTGCTTCTTTTCCTGTTCTTTCTATGCTATTTTCTCTCTCTCTTTGTCGATACATATTCATCTTAGCTTAGGAAAGAATAATCGAAGTCAAATGTTTCTGGGGGTGTGTTCAGCGATTTCTTTGCCTCCCAGACTGCTCAGATCTGCAAGATAAAGATTGCTGACCAGCACATCAGGTACGGTATGGTTCTGACAAACAGTGATAATTCTATCGTGGAATAAGCTGAAAAAAAATAAAGAAAAGTAAGGGCCTAACGACTCAAAACTTTCTCAACATCCTAGCAGTATCACCAGTACTCATCCTGAAAGTGATAAGATTTGAAAAAGTTTCAATATTGTAGTCAGTTACTATAGGTTGTGCTTAGTATTGTGTCAGATATATGAGTCGTTTTGAAGCTTTAGGTCGTCTCCGTGACTCTCGTTGAAGTGTAGTGTAGCGATAGCATCCGTTAATAAAGAAGGCTCATCCACCTACTGACCTCGTTCGGCACAGCAGCCGACGTCTCATTGAAGAATGGTGTACTATTCGATCATGCTTGGACGTCCTTCACCTCCTGAACCCTTTAATTATTCATTATATGAATTTTTCTGAGTCGTTTACCTCGATTAATTTCGATTGATTTCGTTAATGATACGTGCACAGTTTCAACATGATATATGTTCTTCTTCTTGATTTTCTTCATTTTCTTTATCTTCTTCATCATCTTCTTCACCTTCCCTCAGCGCTTTTCTCAATTCAAGGTGTCGCTAGTTGGGGAATTCGGTAACAACTTTTGAGAAACCTTGGGTTAAACATCATTTGGTAAACTTTCCGAAGTTCTAAGATAAATATTAGTAGTACAGAACCCAAATCGAAACTTTCTCAGACAGAAAGCCTTGATTCCTATAACCACCCAATCATTTTCAAAATTTTCGCTCAAATTAATGAAAAACCGCTGCAGACCTCATCTTGTCCTTATTAAATATGTATCTAGCTCCGAGTATGTACGTCTCGAATAATTGTCTCTTTTTTACATTCGCAGGTTTCAAGATCTTTTTTAAATTTCTATTAGATTTTGAGATTTTCGATACATTTTGGTTTTTGATCTTGAGACTTCTTCTTGCCTTATTCATTAAACTTTTCGAAGATTTGGTCTGACTGCAGATGTCTCTTCTATCTCCGCAACTTCTTAAATGTTGAGAACAGGGTGAGTGATCATGAGCGACGATAGAGGTCCACTGCTTTTTTTCTATTTATTTTCTTTCGAGTGTCAGATCTTTTTAGAACCACTATTTTTGTGTGCCATTGTTCCTTTGAAGACAGGTATTTGTCCTGGAGCTCACAAAGTCGCTATTGTAGGAAGATACCTTTATGGAGGCCATGAATCTGGTCGTGCCTTCTAAAATTCAATCATCAATTATAGCTCGAAGAACACTTACGCACCCAAAAAATATGGTAAAAGGAAAGTTTTCTCTTCTCAGTTCCTGACCATCTTAATTGACCATAGAACAGTTTCTTATTGAATGTTTCTGATATTTTCCTCAATTTACCATATTGTCATTTATATGTGCCCTTTGAGATGTTATTTATGCTTATAATGCAAATTCAGTTTTCTTTAAAAGTTATTACTTAGTGTCTGAATTGCATTTATGTCTTCCATTCGTTTAAAAACTTAGTTTCATTCTGAGCTCACTTTGTATGGTGTGGAAATAATTTGAATTAAGTTAGATAATTCAAACTGTAATGCAGAATCGGATGTCTAGTGACCGTCCCATTTTTCCGGTTTTCTATTTGAGGACCCGCGTCTTGCAGTGGTAAGAAGCGCTGTCACCCGCACGGTCGAGCGATCGATCCCGGCCCGGGCTAACCAAGCCTTCCATCCCTCCGGGGTCGGGTAAATTGGTACCAGACTAGTCTGGGAGGGTAAAGACACTGACCTGGCATAGCGGCTGGCCCCCGCAGGTCATTGTATAGGCCAAATACGCATTCACCAAGCCTCCACGATTCTGAATTGAACACGAATGCGGCGGCGCGTTCTCGGGGACTGATCAACGCCGACACCTTTACCTTTACCTTTACCTTTACTTCTGTTTGAAGTTTTCAGTTCCTTACCTCCAGCAGAGCCCCTTCGGAGATGGGTAAATTGGTACATAGCCGGTCTGGTAAGATAAAGACACCAACATGATACAGCGGCTGGCTTCCTCAAATCATTGACCTTAAATTTGCCTGAAGCGATTCTATTTCGAAAATGATGGTTAAGAAATTTAATTAGTTCCGTATGGATGAGAAGAAGTTATAGAGCCTTTCAGAAAATGCTCCACTTGCCAAGAACCGGTCCGAGTTTTTTCCGCTTCATTTGAAGTGTTTGATTAGGCAGGAACAAGATGTCGTGCTCGATAGGGTGGGGGGCGTCCTATCCTGGTCAGTTGGAGAGCTCCGAGTGACTCTTCCATCGTCCGTTCGGCCGTCGTTCGGCCGTCAGTCAGTCTCAGTCAGTTGTTTGTGGATCGTGGCCGGATCACTTGGGATTTTTTTCTGCTCGATCGCGCTTTAGATCGTCGACAAAATGCAAACGAAACATGAGCTGCTTGTGCCCGCTTGAGGACTATTGTTGCGACTCTTTTTTGGCTAGCTGACGGGAATTTTCGGCAGCATACGGATGAGTTGCTTCAGATCTCTCGACTAGAAGCTTATTCCTAAAAGAGTAAAACTTTTCCATGCTCTCTTTCTCCATTGATGCTTATCTTTCATTCATATTTATTCAATCTAGCAACACTAGCGAAAAAAATGGTCAAACTCGGTGATTACGTTGGAATGGATTTTTTTGAGAAAGGGGGAATGACACGGCAGCAGTCATACTCCTATTTATTTATTTATTTATTTATCTTTATTTATTTATTTATTTAGTTATTTAGTTATTTATTTGAGACGCGAGCCTGTACACACGTGCAAATGCATGAGAACAACAAATTCCAAGTCAAGCTCATGCCTGCTATATAGTGCAGAAAGCCATCTTCACAAAAGCTAGCAGCTACAAAAAAACTTTTAAAAAATCGTCTTCGATGTGTAAATGTCTTGATATTTGTTATTGATGTTAGTAGGAAAGTAAAAGAAGTAAAGGAGTGGTAATAGTAATGTTACTCACCTACTAAGATCTCTGAGAAAGACTCAAGAGCTCTAGCGGAAAAAGGATGTCAATAAACATTTTCACCTAACAACCTTGAGGAGGGCTTTTTATTGCAAATATTTATTTTGTACCATTTTTCACTTTGAAATGGACTCTTTTCGAACCAAAGTGGACGTTTTTCAATTTAAAATGGGCATTTTTCATTTCGAAATGAACGTTTTTCATATCAAAAAGGACACCCTCAAATTTCAAATTGTAAATGATTCATGATTCATTTTTATTTTTTGCTACATACGCTTATAGCAAATATATGCAACAAGCTATATAAACCATTCGGTTTGCATTGAATATTGATGCAAGCCAAACGTCCATTTCGGTTTGAAAAGCGTCCAGTTTGGTTTGAAAAGTGTCCATTTTAAAATGAAAATAGTATATTTTAATTTATTTATTCGAAGCCGGCGTACGCACGGCAGTGTTAAGCCATAACTGTGGAAGACATAAAAATAATCCAAAAATTAGCCAATCGAACACAAGTGGCAATTAATGTTAAGGGAAATCAGAAACGACATCGACAAGCTTATAAACTCATAAAATTAGCATAGCTTGTGGGACCAAAAGAGACAGCGAAAACTCAATTTTCAAGGAGGCATCGTTGCTTATTCAAATTATTATTTATTTTACGCTAATTCTTTTATTCATACTCATCCAATCATGACATCATTCCTTGCTGTGATCATCCATTTTCCTTGGTTAGATTTTTATGCTTCCCTAATACGCTACTACAGAAAAAGAATTCGCCTGCGTTGCCTTTGACCATAGTCCCGCGAAGAGTAGATGATATCTAGCGCGGCCTAATCGCAGCCGATGTCGGTCCCGTAGTGTAGCGGTTAACACCCTGGACTTTGAATCCAGTAACGCGAGTTCGAATCTCGCCGGGACCTACTTTTTCATTCATTAGGTTTCTATTAAACAAAACGGCAACAAATGACTGCTCAACATTTTAACAGCCATTTTGTTCAATATATCACGGTTACGCACGACATGTCCATTTAAAATAGGTAATTAAATAAAATATGTTAGCCCTTGTTTCTAATAAAGTAGAATTCTGCCTATACTAACGGAGTTCTGGGAATATTATTTTAATGAAATAAACCTCATAAATACAGGAGAGAAGAGGTGAGGGGTGAGCTGCTCATGCTTAGTATTGATAATCTGCCCATTTAGAATTCTCTCCCCTTCTCCGATAGGCTGAGGGAACTCCTCCGGCCGTATTCATACCCGAACCCATGACTGACCACTTCTCCCTTTTTCTTCTCCTTTTTCTATTCCTTTTCAATTCTTTTCCCTCAGCTTTCTTGGGAACTGGGCTCCTGCGGGCTTCACCTCCTTATTTCCAAAAGTGGCTAGATCTCAACACCGTCGGTATTCGTATAAATGTACCACTTCTACCTTGGCCTACCTGGTAGGTCGTGCTTCCTATCACGTGTTTAGTCTCCTTCCTTTCCAATCTTTTGATGCACCGCTGTGTCTTGGAACGGACAGTTTTACTACTGATTCCTCTATGCTCTGATGAAGGCGCTTAGAAAAACTAAAGTCGGAAAAACGAAAAACAAAACTAAAGTCGGAATAATATCGAATTGTTTTCGGTAGCATTGTCAATGACTCCGTATAGAATTGCAGACACTGCTCAATGTTTTCGTGATAATCGAAAACATATAATTCGCTTTGGTCCAGCGAGCTTCGCCGCAGCGGTTTTTTCCGCAGGAATATTGTTTGCGTAGGAATATCGGTCAAAAAGCCGGGCTTCGAAGCGCGAGACGTCGCGAAGTGACGGACGTTCATTTCACACGTCAACAAATGTGCACTGGCGAGATTGTTGCTCGTCGTATCGCAAACTCGTCCGCCGGTGTGCTTCACCACGACTTCTGGACGCGTTGGACTGGTTCATGATTCATTTGATAGAACACTGATAGGAGACCTGTCACAACCTTCCACGAACATCCGCTTCTTTTAGACCCTTCTGGTGTATTTCCCCTTTTCGAATTTTTAGTCCTTCGGGCCACCGAAAACTCTTCGTGGAGCACGGCACCTGTAGAAACAGTGTTAGGGCTAGATCTTTACGTGCAGAGCTGCACCTGCCCTTTTTGCTTTAAAGGCTCGCGTTCCGACCTGCTTTTTCTCGATTCAAAAATTCCACCAAAATGCGAGGCGCGAATTGCTTACTTGTTAGAGAAACTTTGTTGTGCTCTTGGTTATCGCTCTCGTTTTTTCTCCCTTCATTTGCTTTTTCTCTGATTTGGCTCCTAAATTCACGTAAATATAATAAATGAAATGAATGGTGTTCTCGCTGCACAGTAGTGCGCCTTGTTGCAGAGGTGTTGATCAGCTTATGGTCTTTAATAGTTCGTCCTCTTATCAGCTCTTTCGTTATGAAATGGCTTTGGTCGTTCGGGTGATGTACTGGCTTCCTGAGCTACTATTTTTCAATATTCCAGTCTTTTTCTACAGAAAAAAAAACAAGTGTCTCATAATTAGTTAGGTTTTTTAACGGTGTATCCGACTGAACATGCGGGTCCCAACACGATTTCCTTTCATAGCCTTGTCCCGCCGTCGTTATCCAGCTCGCTGGACGGAGGCGACTGTAAATGAGGCGAGAGTTAGCCGTTCTGGCAATTAAGTTTTCTTGGTACTCCCACTCAAGGCCGACACCGCTCTGATAATTCATATCGTAACAAACGATAACAATAACAAGTGTGTCTAATGGAAATGACACTTATCATCTAGTACTTCAATACTGCATACAGTTCAGCGGTGCGTTTTCGGAAGGTATGAGAGTGATGATAACAGCGCAACAGCTTGTGTGAGTTGCGAATGAATTATTCTCTTTAGAATAATGAATTATCAGAGCGGTGTCGGCCTTGAGCAGGAATACCGTTTTCTTTGCTTGATTGACGAAAATGTCGGATCATCTCGTTGGTAATCTTCCGCAAATCTCGTGGCCGCCGTTCCACCGTTCTTTTTGCCCAACGGTCGTCGTCTCTTCCCATTATGTGACCGGCTCACAGATGCTCTGCTTTCGACGTGTACTACACAGGGTCTCGCAGATCGGACATCTGCCTTAGATCGGAGGTACGAAATCCGGCTCAGTGTTGGGATAGCTGAGTGAACTTCAGAATACGAACAGATTGGAAATCGACGCCGCTCAAAGTACGGAAAAGTACACAACATCAGCCGAATGCTCCGTCATAAAACCGTGTTTTTGACTCGACCCACGTACTTAGACACTGATTTTTACTCTCGAACTTTTTCCCCACGAGCTGGGGAAGATCCCACGAGAATACACATCTCCAGCGCTCTGTGTGTGACTTGCAGGGACATCGCCTGAGGGGCTGACATATCAGTCCACGTCTCAGCCGCGTAGCACAAAGCAGGAAGAACCGTAAAGTGGAACAAATGAGCGAGGAGGTCAGCATCATTGAGCTTGTCGGTGGACTCTTTGAGAGGCCCGTAGGCTGACCACGCGGCTCTTCTTCTTCTGATGAGTTCTTCCTTCATGTCCATATCCATGGAACGTTCCAGGTAATCATAAGAATTAGCTAGTTTCAGCGAGGGGAGATTCGTCGTGTTTGACGGGTCCCCGTCGCACCAGTAGTTCTTCATGAATGGTTTTCACCTAAGAACACAACACCTTTTGGCTCAGTTTGTCGAATTTTTGACTCTTTCGAATCATTTTGTCCGATCACGCCCAGAGTGGGGGAGCAGCACAGCAATGTTCGTGATAATCCTCCGCTGTTGTTTGACGAACAGATTGGAAATCGACGCCGCTCATTCCATACGAAAAAGTACACAACATCAGCCGAATGCTCCGTCAAAACCGTGTTTTTGACTCGGTCCACGTACCTAGACACTATTCTTTACTCTCGAACTTTACTTTGTCCTCCTTCCTCATTTCCACCCTTTTCTATTTTTCATAGCAGTAACCTCCACCTTCTCTTGAACCGGTTTACTGCCGGTTAGTCAACAAATAGATAGTCCTGGATGGGGTGGAGTAGACAAAAATGGGCCGAAACCAGAGTGCGGAGCAAAGAACAGCCTGTTCCGAGCACTGAACGAAAATAATCGCGTTCGACAAAATTTGCTCGAATTTCGTGATTATTCACATGTCACCTGATGCCGTGTTTTTGAAATTCTTTCTCGCGTTGTCGTCTGACTGTCATTTCATATTTTCTACTGAAATAATTATTAAGACCAAGACGTAAGACTTTCGAAACCGTAACCAAGACGGTATTTGAGACCATAACTGACACCTCCAATCAGTTTCACATTTTCACTATGTTTTTTCGTCTTCCTTTCCTCGCATTCGCCTACCTTATTAAGTACGGAAATGAAATGTCATTCTGTGCATTCGTTTTCATACTGGCATATACTTCGCTGTTCAGATCCGTTTTCTTCGGCAAAGTTTGTTCTAAATGAACTGTTCTTCCTACAGTACCGGACGTGTCTTTTGATCAAAATCCGAAAAAGCCGTCAAAAACCGCTCCATCGCGGCGTTTTCGAATAACTTTCTTATACATAATTCAACTATTTGTGAAATTAGGCCTAGATTTGAGCTCAGCAGCTCGGGCTCTCCATCCATATACACTTCAGACACGTCCGGTACTGTATTCTTTGAGCAGACAAGTCTGACATTTTTCGAAGTTTGCTAGAATTAGTCGAGACCACAACTAACACCTATCAATTTTTGTGACATTTTCATCATGTCTGTCCTCTTTAGACGCAGAAACCTCAATTCATCAAACTCCAAAAAATTCAAAAAAAAACAAATGAATTTAAAAATGAGACTCCTTCGCCGACTTGACAATAAGCAGCTCTTTGTGTGCTACATTCCGACATAGAGAACGTGAGCTCTGCTTCAACGTCGTTTGGTGTTTGGTGCATTTTTTACTGTTTCATATTTTATTTAGTGATGAGACCATTTTATTTCTCCTGCTAGAATCTTCGTAGCTCAATTCTGCTCGGCTCTTTCTTTATGTCTTTGACTTGACACTCGTACTTTTTATTATTATTATTTTATTTTATTTTCTCCTGCTCCTAGTGAGGCAAACATCAAATTCCAACGAGCTAATTTTTATGCACTCATGAATCTTCTTCTAAATAAATGAAATCCCTCATCGAATGTATTGGCTCTGTGTTTATGGCAGTTAGCTTCCGGTTGACCCAGTCTATCATTATTCATTCTTTGTACAGGTTTTGACAATCGTTTTGTCTTTGTCGTTTTATCAGTGCTTTCGTTTGATGTTGAAATCGAATGAAAATTGAATGAAAACTCCTTTCGTCGTTCTCGTACGTCGTACATCGCGTTTATCCGAGTATATGTTCTCTTATATGATTCTTTGATTTCAGAATCCACTCGCAATGACAGCACCGTACGAGCCTCCTCCGGACTATGTGAGTTGAGATATTTTACTTTGTTACGGTTATTTTCCGTTTGATCCATCGTCATCCAGCAGCAGCAACAGCGGTTTTTTACCGAAAATTCCGCGGGTGTCCACCTTCTCATTTTAATTGAAAATATTATTCATCATCATACCGTCTTTTCACCTTTGAGGTGATAAAAACAGTTCCGACGGACGTCAGTCAAACACCTGCCCGATTATAAGGGCATCCATAGCACTGGAAATGGAAAAAGTGGACGGAAGGTGCAGACGATATATCATCTTGATAATCCAATTACTTCTCGAATGCTAAAGTTCAACATCATGCGGAGGTTTCGAAAAAAGAGAACTTTGGAAATTCAATTACGATTCTGGTGCTCTACGGGTTGGAGATGGGGAGGAGCAGCTAAAGGAAGACCTTTCTGGAGGACGCATTTTTTAGGAGAAACGTGTTCAGACTGGTGCTCGACTATGGAGAATTGGAGAATACACATTTATAAATAATTTAATTTATTTTGAGGAATCTAGTAAGTAGAGTAAGCACAACACTTCTACTGGCTGCACCCCACCCTTTACAATCCATCGAGCACTGCTATTATGGCCTGACCTTTCGACCTTTTCCTATTCTTCAGCGCCCTAAAAAGTGGTTCAAAATCTCTTGACCTCAGATCTTGACGGCCAAGCGCCTCACTCTCCTTAGCATTTCTGACCAATTTATACACTTTTTCGAAAGACTTTTAAGGCTTGTGAAGACGAAAAGGTCGAAACGTCAGAGCATGATAAACATTTAATCCTCCGGCGTAGCAGCAGAAAACTTTGAATTCATTTATATATTTGGAGATGCTAGGTTATTCGCAAGACACTGACATCGAACTGGAATTGAACCCGCGTCTTCCTGTTTCCGGCAGACTGCACTGATTACTGTGCTACCGATGTACGTTGTACCCCCGCCATCTTTCTTCTGATGCCAGGAGGTCGCAACGTACATCTTTACTTAACTAATCAACAGAATTAACTAACTAACTAATTGGGGTAATTAACAGAATAACTTTAAATTCATTTTCTAAACTATTTAGGAGGGTATGATCACGGTATTTTAACCATCGCCCGATTCGCGCGTTCTTTAGCTACAGTACCGAATGTGCCGCAACCATAAAATGGTGCCAGCGGCGCCTCATTACGCAGAAACCGCCGGTTTTCACTGTTTTCTTTAAAGTTGATTTATTCGTAAAAATAAGTATGTTTCTGTACTTGCGAGCGCAAACTCTATCTTTTTGTTCACAAGATTTCAATATTCGTGGAACTTGTTAACAAGCCTTTTTACCCTCGAATTTCGGTCCATTGCCCCTTCGATTCCTCGTTTGATGACTTATCGCTCGACGAGGCTCTGCCCCGGCCGGGTCACCATGAGGGGAACCCTGTTGGGCATGCGACGTAAATGAAGTGAGGTAGGCCCTGTTAGGGTCACCACGCGCGAACCCCAAAAAGTACACCTCCCGGCGCAAGAAAGCGCCGCTGCCGTCGTCTTATCATTGCGGAACATCCGATACTGTAGTGCCGAATGCTATGCAAAACTAAACCTTGAGCGGTCGCATTTATTTATGTATTACGCACGTATGGAAAGAGATTACTACGGCAAACAACCATGAAAACTCTAATTGTATAAGGAACACAAAGCTAGAGGGAAACCTTGGATGCTTAGTAGAACACGAATATATCAAAATTGTTAGGTTATTAGTAAGTAATGTGCTTGCTTTGCTGAAGAAGTCTACACCTTCTCAGAGAAGTCTGGTACCAATTTACCCGACCCCATGGAGACGGAATGTTGGTTAACCCGGGTCAGGAGGAAGTGGCACCTGGTTTCACCAGCTAAGCAAGGGTAGATGAGCTGTAGATAGCACGTCCGTGAGCGCTCAAACGAGCAAGTTTTGTAGGTCGTCGTCTTGCCGTATGTTATTCATTGTCGACGGTGCGGCCGGTGGTGGCTGTCTAACATCCCTTGACATGGGTTTAGTTTACGACGGACAGCGAACCCATCTCATTCGGCTAACAACGAATAACATAGACGTAGGGTGATTGACGGAGGGAAAAAACAGCTCTTTTTGTGTGATGTTTGCGCGGCGGACAACTGCCACAAAACGATCGTATGCCTCGTTAGCTGAGTGGGTCATTCACACAGACACAAACCTCCCGATCGCTGCTGGGCGGTTGTTCCTGTCGTCTTCTTTCCCTGTAGTTGGGTATAGTACGGCCATCAGAATCGTGAACATAACATTATTTATTTATTTATTTATTTAATAGGTCGAATTACGCGCCTAAGCAAAAATAGCAGAGGATAAAAAGGACAACAAATGAAAAACCTGAACTCAAAACACATCAAACGATCCAGAAAAACTATTCAGGCCTCTTAAATAGTTAGGTAACGCATAACCTTTTGAATTAAATTATATTAATATTTATTATATTTTCAACTGGAGTATACTGATCCTTCGACATGACCTTGGAGTCCATTGCTACCTTGCCTACGTTCCGTCGCTAATGTACACGTCTTCGCGTTTGTCGTCTAACCTCGTCTTATTATAGTATTATTTATTCTTTTCTATTTGTTATTATATTTTAGATCATATTTATTTATGATATGTTTATTTACGAGTTCCGTAGGGGTTTTTTTCTGATTCCTTTGCTCGTCTAAGCTTGTGGGACGAAACGAGCTGCCCCCTTTACATGTATTTTAATTTGCTTATATTTATTGAAGCATTTTTCATTATATGTTACTTTGCATGGGCGTGTCACAGTAGTAAGAAGCGTTACTGATCCCACCCGGCTGACTCAGCCTTCCATCCCTCCGAGGCCGGGTAAAATGATACCAGACATGCCGGGGGCGGGAGATTTGGTACCATACATGTCTGGGAGGTAAAAACCCTGACTTGGTATAGGGGCTAGGTCCACAAGTCATTGTATAGGCCAGATAAGCACTCCCTGCGCCGGGACCTTTACCTTGTTCACCTTATCATTGGATAATGGAGCTTGAAACCATCAGCGGATTCAAATCAACTATATTTTCTGTTAAAAATTTTGACATAGTGATCAAACCGTCTTCTTCCTTCGGTAACTGAGATTTTCAAGGATTTGTTCCTCATTCCGCTGAGTCTTCTGGTTTTCGCTGCTCATTCTCCCGTGTGATGAGATCTCAGTGATGTAACTACGTCTGGTCCTCGTCTCTTTATGAGAGATGTCGCTCCTGAGCTATTCCAACGAATTCGACATCTCAGCACCTCCCGTTCCGGAGCTCATTACACTCCTACATTTCTTTGGTTTGCTTAGCTTTAACTTTAGTTTTGGAGAAGTGCTCGGTTAATTTCCATCCTCCGGGAAAAATATATGTGTGGCGAACTTATTCCATAGTCGATATCAATGAGCATTACTAACTGAAAACGAACACGATTTAAGATCAGTATTTCAAGTAGTCATTCAAGTATATGTCTCTAATCATCTCATTCCATCAGAAGTTTGAACGATTTGCTTTCATGTTCTGTTTTTCTTTCTTTTTACCTTTAATGCTCTTTGTAATTCTTTACACCTATAATCTATGCCCTCGGAGAGTCCGCAATCCTCCGATGCGTTCATGCTTTCACTAATCGCATCATATCCGTTCAGTTAGCTCGTTTCGTTGTCGTTCCATTCCTTCTGCGACTCACTCAATCATCTCCTGCATTTGCCTGTTAGGTCTCCTTCCTCTCTTTTCGTGGTTTTCTTTCTCTGAATATTTAACATTTTCATCGTATTGTACTAGGTCGTTACCAGCAGAGGATGCTGTTATTCGATAGCAAAGTCCTCAGCTGTCCCTCCTGGCTTTTTTTGACCTTCACCCTTCATCACTCTAAGAAACGCTCCTTTTCCTTTCTCGACCACGGATCTGTAAAGCAAAGTGTGATCACAGATATGGGTCAAACCCTATGGGAACTCTACCCGACAGAGTCGAAAGCTCTGCTCATCTTTCCATCTGATTCTGATCTACATACTATACTCTCAGTGCAAAATTATAAGTTCACTCCCAGTTTTTCCAGAACTATCCGAATACGCTATTTCCGAGATACCGAGATACAGGGATGTTATAATACTATGATGTTCCTCAGTCACATAGCCGTCCAAATGCAAGAAGTTCATTTGTCATTGAAAGACATTGATTGCGGTTGTTCATTGCGGTTGAAATCATTCCCATTGAATTTTTTATGGGCTCCCTAAAAGTTTCCAGAAGTTTCTTGACTTATTTTTTGTACACGTATATGAAGGGGAGCTGAAGCACTTTTGAACCCAATATTGATTATTCGATTCCATTGCCATTTCTACTAATTATGAGCTTGAAACGGCGGGGGTGCCTTCTACTTAGACTGCGAGTGGTACTTTTCCTCTTAATGCCCAATTATCATATCATGCCCAACCGTATTCGATATCATACCATTTCGCATCCACCTATGGTCGTGTGCAGCCTGTTTAATCTACCTGATGTGGAAGAAAAAGCCGTTCTTTTCTGGCAAGCATGGCAAGATAAGACCGCTTCAATGATGTGCATTAAGATATGAGCATGATATGATACGCTTGGGTGATAATTGGGCATTAAGAGGAAAAGTACCCTGCGAATTCCTTCTTGGGCACGCCGCTACAGAGGCTTATCGGAGCATTTGCTCAGCTATGGGCGAGGATGTGGCCTGTTATACCACAGTGACACTTTGGTTCAAGAAGTTCAAAGAAGGCAGTTGTGAACTCGACGAGGAACCTCACCTACCACGGGCACCGACGATTGATTTGGATGATTTAAAATGCGTCATTGAAGCCGATGATTCTCGCACCGCTCGAGATCTTGCAATGGAGTTCCTGCAAATTTCGTGCGCCAAGACGCGGGCCTTAAAGCTGCAGGGCCTTGGGAAATCAAGTACGTACTGAAGTAGTTGTAGCGTAAATGGATTCGGAAACGATAGATGCCATTTCAAGGACAACACATTTGTGAGGCTCGTTGAATATAATGGGCGATGGGGTGGCGGTATTTACGACCTCGTAAGTGCCGTCAACGACGTCGCGGTCGTCATGAGGGCGGCCGACGGCGGCTAAAGCGGAACACTTGAGTGGCTCTTAGATGAAGAATGGCGGACGGACGTCGTCGTCGTTGAACTCGTCGTTAGCGATGACGAACGATTTGTATTGGCATGAATGAGCATACATTTCCGATGGACGCTGAAGAAACCGACAACGATACGGCAAGCGCTGTGGAGCAGGTTCTGTTCTCACAGGTGGTCGTTATTGTCGGATCACTGCTTCACTTAGATCATGACATTTTAGTAGGGTAAAAGTAAAGATGTCGAGCTAGTCTCCTATGGACGCGTCCTAGCATTTGCGTTCCATTCATATCGGGCATTATGGTTGGGTATTTGCCCTATACAATGACTTGCGTGGGCCAGCCGGTACACCAAGTCAGTGTCTTTACCTTGCCGGTCAAGTCTGGTACCAAGTTTTGATCTTGGAAGGATGGAATACCTCCCAGACAAGCCTGCCACCAAGTTACCTGTCCTCGGAAGGATGGAAGTCTTGATTAGTAAGGCCGAGGATTGATCGCTCGACCGTGCGGGTGTCAGTAGCGTCTCTTATCACTGCACCACGTGCGCCCTAGATCATGGCATGAGATCGGCAAGTGGAACAAAGCTTCGAAAATCTATCGTGAATTCAAAGTCGCGAAGCAAATCTACAATTGCTGTCATCGTGGCTTTCTGATAAGGATGAGCCACCAACTGTTCACGTTCCAACGCTCGTCATTCATGGCATACCCTCCCGCGATTGTAGCCCGCTCGTCCTTACCCTATCTAGTGCTCTTGAGGTATAGTTGGACTTTTCCAAACTCTGAAGAAGAATATATACGCCGAAACGTTTGTCTGTTCAATAAATGTCGGTGCCAATCTCGGTCCTGAGGTTCAACCTGAAGCCTACAACCACTTCTTACCTTTGCTCTTCGTTCCTTTGCCTTGTATAACTTGAATAAATAATAATCAGAATAATTGGCAAAATCGAAGTACACTAGTAAGACCTGCTATCTGGAGTATCAGATTTGGCTTCTTTAACACCTTCTCACACGACAAATCTACTTTATTAAGCACAACTAGTTAAAGGGAAGAGCCTTAGGAAATTCTGAGCTCTAATCTTTCACTTGACTTCTTTTATTCCTGTTTTTAAACTAGGTATTCCTACAACGAACTACCATTGCTGATCTCAGATAAATTGAGGTACATACTTCAACCTCCGTGGCAAAACACTGCCGCTTTAAGGAAAACTAAACAAAGTAGCCATAAAAATTAAAGAAACAAAAACAGCAGCAATAGCTGGAGCAAGATGACAATTAATATTGGAAATGGGAGCCTGAAGTTTGAAATCTATAGCTGATGCGGTCGGTGGTTGATCGAGGCGATCATTGCTAGGGCTCGCACGTTCTCATGGGCTCACCTGGTGGTCGTCCACGAGGCTGTGATCACGCTGCTTTCTAGAAAGCTGTGTGAAGCTTGAAATTTTTAGTGCTCAATTCGAATCTCCCTAGCCGTCTTTGCTTTCGTATTTGCTATTCTATAGTCTATTCGTTGCAAGATAGCTGGTAAACCAGTATGTGGCAAGTGGTCAACCATAGGAAGCGGGGTTCTGGTGGGATTAACTGAAATTAACCTATTAGTCCACTTTTCTGTCAAGTTTCCTACGGTTCATACCTCGGAACAAGTTACAAGCTTCCCAGTAATTGTTCGAATATGAATTGTCATAGACATTAATTGAACCATGAATTTCTAGTTTTATAGTCGTGTTTTTGCGGATTACTACTTAATATAAATTAATGATAGGCTAACCGTGGTGTTCGTGTTACTATAGTTCTGCTTGCTTACATTTTGTTTGTAGCTGATAATAATTAGCTTGATTTCGTGACGTTTTTTTTATTTTATCGAGATTTTCTCCGGCGCACGAATAGTGCATTTGAATAAATAAATAAATTAGATCTACTACTAGATATACTAGAAATAAAAGAAGTAGATATTGTAATGGTGATGTTGAGTTCTACAAATATCGTGGCTCAGGCCGGATATGAACTCGCGTCTCGGATACTAATAGACTAAAAAGTCAGCGTCACAACAAGCTAACAATTTTTTCGCTAAAATTTCCGACGAACCTACGCTGAAGCGTATTCCACGCTATGGTTCGCCGCAATAATAACGAACACAATTCTATAGAATTTGAATTTCAAAAAAAAAAACTCCCGGCTCCAACTAGAGTGCAAGACTCTATTGAAAATCTTTGCACACCTCGTTGGTTCTCACGCCCTAGTAGTTTCAGACCTGCACACTTCATTCAGCAGAATCCCGGAACTTAAGGACATATGAAATCTACCGCAGCTCTGAGGTTTTTTCCAGGCAGTCATTAGTCTAAACTTTCGAAATCACTCAAATATTTACAAGAAAGTGCACCGTGGGGTTTATAAACCACCAGGCATCCAGATGTTGATCTTCTGCTATCGGATCGCCATTGTTCGTGGAACCTTTTATAAAACCTTGTTGACAGCCGATCGGAGATCTTTTGTTTAAACGTTTTTCCTTTGAATTTCAAATATGGGTCGACTGATCGTTCTGCTCAGAGTTCAAAAATGTCGTGACATTCGTTTTGTTGACTTAAGTGGATCAATTTTTGGCCGAGATTTCTGTGGTTCCTTCAATTATTTTAGGATCCTTCGACCTTTTCCATTGGAGTCTCTCAGAAGATCTTGTCAGCAGGAAGCAAAGAATTGTGCAACCTCGTTGTCATATGCCTCCGGAATTTCCTTCTTCAGACTTATTTCTTTTCTCATACAAATCCCTTGTCTTGTACAGGTTTTCCACCCTTCCCTACTTTACACACGTTTTCTATCGTTCCTCCTACATTACACCCTTTAATGCTGCTTTTTTTCGTGGTTCCATTCTCTCGTTTGCGCGCTTCCATGCATATTGTGTTCACCTCGACTCAGAACAACAGCTTGTATTTTGCGGCGTAAGTCTCTTACTCCGTTTTTCATTTATTGAAATCATTTTCCTCTCATAATTTCTTGCTTGTTGACATTTTGCTTTGACATCATTCGATCTCTGTGCTGCGGAGAGTTCTGAGGCTTAGGACGATAGAGCAGGTAACTCAAGCAGCCCAAAAGTCATTACATCTCTTTACCGAAAGGACGGTGGACGAGCACGGTTAGGTTTGGTGAAGCTGCTACCTAACCCACGAACATAGTCCATGGACCAATCAGTTAACCTTTTCGGAGGTAATTAAATGAGCTATTTCATCGTCTCGAAAAAGGCGCCTTAGAGCGTTCCAAAGCGACTTTTTTGATAACTTGGGTGAAATTCAATTATTTGTAAAAATATACATCTATTTGAGCTCAGCAGCTCGAGCTCTATCGACTGGTATTCAAAGATCGGTACAACCATGAATCCATAAGAAACCTTAAACCTTCCATCAATCCGGGGTCAGGTAAATTGGTACCCGACCAGGCGAGATTTGAGGGGATAATATTTCAAAAAAGGTTCAGGTGTGGATAATTTGTATACCAAACGATAGAGCTCGAGCAGCTGCACTTCAAAATTTGTCTACATTCACGAATAGTTGACATTTGAGGGAGTTATTCAAAAAAGTCGCTCTGGAACGCTTCTAAGCGGCCTTTCCGGTAAGTGACTAAGAGACATGTCCAGTACTGTACTTTCAACCCGCGAAACCCGAAATGTATCGCGAGCAATGCTGTACTGTGATTCATCATCAATCGCGGCTGATTCGTAGTTTATTCAGGGTTTGTTAGGGATCCAAATGTCGTTACTACAACTCCCTCCGAACTCTAGTATCGCTAGTAAGTTGTGTTATAGCTTGTGCAAACCTCGATTAACCTATGAATAAACCCAGCTGCGCGCGTTGATGGATCGCGGTTTGCGCGTCATTTTGGGTATAGTGTAAGATGTTTATTTGAATTTATGCATATTGCGTGAGTGTTGAGACAATGTTATTACTATTGGGAGCTATTATTATAGTTATTAATAGTGATCACAAAATGAAGGAAAAACAGAGCTATCAGGAACGTTACATTAATCAAAACAAATAAAATAATAAAGCTGAAATGAACCTTAGAATCAACCTGAGAATGAAAGACATGAAGAACATGGGAACCATAAGAATACTAGGTGGTGGTGCAACTCTAGGAACTGTAGGAAAGTTTAAGATAGAAACAGACAAGCGGTTAGTTCGTAGTATATCTCACAGTTCATTTCGGGCATACTATTTATGAATCTGAACGGTGGTCACAAGCCTTCCTTAACCGGTGGTTAACGGGTGAGCCGACTGTTCCCCAAGGTGTTTCAGGATGGTGCACGTGTGTCGAGTGGGCGACCAGCTTGTTCAAGTGTGGACTGGTTTCTGAGAGGAATTCTGTGCCGCGTCGTAACATGATGCCGTAATGAAAGTCCAGCATTTGGGCTTTACCAGTTGCTAATCTGGATGGATCACCCATAACCAGCACGTGTACGAGGAGGAACGCCTTGTTGCGCCGTTTTGCGCACTTCGCTAATTCGCCATCTACCGGACTCCTGTCCGCCTCATGTCGTTTTCATCGATATCTATCAGATTTGCAATTCAACTAAATAAATGAAGTTTTCAGAATTACCTATATAACAGAATTTCAGAATTATAGTTTTCAGAATTATGGAATTATATTATAGAATTATAGAATTCAGAAATCTTATATAAATCTGGAATTTCCTTAGCTTTCATTTTTTGGAGCAAACTTCCAGTCCAAATCTCTCCATCGCTTCACCAATAATTTAGAAATAACGTACACGGGGTTCCATAATTATACGCCGCTCACTGTTTCGGCAGCTACTAATTTACAGGATAAGATGTAGCTTTTCCCTATACCTCGTTTTATTTTTTTCATTTGTTTCAGGCTCTAATAGAGCTAGTGTCTTCTACTTCTGCTCGTGACGACTTTTCCAGTGTTTCAAGAATTGGCCAATCGGTGTAGGCCCCGTACAGGGCCAAAATTACGACACGTATTTTAAATTAAAATTTTTCCTTTCTAAACTGAGCCGAACTGACTGCATGTCGCTGGTGACATTTCGATAAGCATTATAAACCCTTTGAAGCTACCCGCGACTGTTTGGTTGAGTTACCAGAGGGATTACTGTTAAGTAACGCAAATGTGTAAAACGCTCGGCGGGTAGCGTGTAAGGATACGCCACGCCCTCGCCTTTCCTTGGGAATCGTACAGGGATGGTAAATGCGTATTTAGCATAGGCTATGACGTTCGGGGTATCCGCTGCACCGACTCAATGTCTTTATCAGACAAGTCTGGTATCAACTTACCCCACCATGAACTAGATGGGGGGCTTGGTTAGCCAGGCGATGATCGATCGCTGAACCATGTGGGTGGGAATTGCGCCTCTTACCATTTCGCCTGGAGCGTCGGCGATTATGTGGTTTTCCCAAGTTGTTCGCAGCTTTTCACTACTTACAACTTTTCCAAAAAATTCATTCGTGACCAGTTTTTTCTACCCGTGTTACCCATGGAAAATAATATACGTCATGCCGAGGTCTAATGACAGTCGGACTTGGAAATTATATAGCCAGTGGTTTTCGGGCGTCTAAGTATGACGGAGTGCACCGTGTGCGTGACAGTCACGTTTTAACCCAACCGACCTTCGTCAAACCTTACAGCACCTGGTTCTGGCCGTTAAACTAAGCAATCCTGTCCACCCTGACCGGCTGTAAACTATCTTAAGGGGCTGTGACGAAGGCGATAACGCCAAAACGTTAGCCGGACAAGAAGTCTGTATATATAACCACTTTAGATGTCGCTAATAAAGGTTTGAATATACAGGCTTAAGATGTGCCGAGGTTCATAGAAAGTCGATCTTTAAGTGAATCGTAAGATGCTTAGTTTATTGTGGTAGTATCCATGAAAGATGACCCTCCATTGTTAACGCTTAGAGCGCCATTTTAAGAAATTTCTCATTCGTCGCTCATTGGAATTGTTCCTCTGTCGGACTTTTTGTGGAGAACTTCAAATTTCATTCGAAAACAGATTCTAATGATGGAATCAGCTGCAAGTGGCAATCTTGCCACCATAACCACAGACACATACTGTACAGCTGAAATATACACGACTACGAGGAATATTAATGGATTTCGCCGACTAAATACGTTTGTGAAGAAATTTTCTAAAAATGAAAAGTAATTGTTTCCAGATATACAATTTTCAAGACTTCAAAAATTTCTGCTTGTGAATCGACTTCTTCTTGCATTTTCTTTTATTCTTTCTTTTATTGCGGAAGTTCTTTTATTGCGTTCAAAGAAACGATCTGCAAGACAGATCCACATTGCAATAGCTTTCTCGATCGTAATTTCGTTTGAAAAAGCCTAAGAACACGTCCGTCAAGTTTGATTCCACCTCTATCCGCGAAAATTCGATCATCTTTGGATGGATGTTCTCCAGAGTCGAGAACGGCGTGTGCTCGACCTCATTATTTTGTCCATCATCAAACTTTACGAGCTTCTCCTCAAGCACAGTCCCTTAGTGGACGTCCGGCCACGATTTCCGCTTCACTTCCTCATTTTCCTTCTCCGCTGGCTGGTAAACCTCCGTGGAGGAGCCGACAGAGCTGGTTAGTCGGGCGGCAAGTGGCCACACTCCAGTAGTTGTCGCCGGTTGGGCGTAAGCTCGTGCTACACTGGTCGTCATTCGGGTTTCCTACTCATGTTGACGGATTTTTCTCCTACTTTTTTTGAATAAGTTCTCTTCCGGTCACCTTGGGAGTCACTTTGGGGTCGAACATCGTGATCGCCGTTCTTCAATCTCAGGCAGTATGGTATCAACTTGGGTTTAATCGATGGCTGACCGTCGTTGAATCGTGGTATGATAAAATTTTTAGTATACAGTAGATTGAAGCCGTTCAGAAGGTGGTAAAAGCCTATTAGGGCTAACATTTCGATGAATTTAACCCAAGTTTGAGGCTCTGTTGAAGGTGAACTCGCTTAAACGTTTGTTATAATAAGGTTGAACCATCCTTACTATTCAGCTTCAATCTACTGGACTTGGTCATACCCAGCTACGATTATCTTCTATAGATTACGGTGGTTGCACAAATAGAGCATTTCCAGAGATCGCCTATAATCCTCTTACGAATTTCTTCATACTTACCAATCTTATCAGTTCGATCCCGGTTCAGACGCCATTTCCGTACCCGCGACGGAAACAGTTCTCTAATCATTGGAAAAGAAACTATAAATTTTTGACCCATCATCTATATTGAAGGAGCCGCAATTGGAGCAGAAGTAAGAGGTGCTACTGATACCCATACAGTCGAGTTATCGATCCGCGCCAGAGTTAACCAGGCCTTCCATCCCTCCGAGGTTGGGTAAATTGGTAGCAGACAGTCTGGGAAGGTAAAGACATCGGCTTGGTATAGTGGATGACCCCCGCAAGTCCGTCTATGTGCCAAATTCACCATGCCTCTACGAATTTTACACGAATACCGTGGCGCGTCCCTAGGTGAATGATCAATCCCGTGACCTTTACCTTCACTTTTACCATTCAGTATTATCAAGAAATTCTAAGAAATTTCTTAATCGCTTCGATTGAAGGGTTGAGAATTATCGAATAGTCGTACCCACGAAGTAAAATATGTACGTATAAGTCATTCTCGAGATTTCGCGGGGAGGGTATAAATAGTCAAGCAGTTTTCGTCGCCATAAATGACAACGCCAATTCCACGAAAGCACCTTCGAGCCCACTAGACCCCATTTAGCTAAAGTGTCTAATGAAAGTTTAGAGAGTTGGAATGAAGAACGCTCCCGCACCCAGCCTATTCCCCAGACCTAGCGCCAGTGACTATCATTTATTTCACTCGAGCCAGATCAATAAATGTGCTTTTGAGATCAAATAATCGCATCGACTCCGCCGTAAACGAACGGTGCCGAGACGATGAAAAAAGTCGTTTGATGAAAGAGGTCTGCGATTGCACGGATATGATTTACGCACGCACGCTAGAAATTAATTGAATTTTTGTTTAGAAATTTATGATTCACAAAGTCGTCGTTTTCACCTTTCTCTCGGACAAGAAGCTTCGGTGATTAACGACTCTTCGAGTGTGCTTGTGTCAGCTATGAGATTTTTTCCCTTCGCCTGCTCCGCTGAAGTGAAGCTGAAGAATTGCTGAAAAAAAAACTAGAGAGGGAAGAAGAATTCTAAAGAAATCTGTAGATAAACGAGAATCTGTCAATCTCGCAATCAGAGTAAAGTGTGATCGCGGGCTCATTTTTCACTTCCTCGTCTCCGTTTCTCCACTCCTGTTATTTTTAGCTCGTCACTGTCTGTCATTCTTACCGATTCTTTTTAAGTTCTTTCATTCGTTATTCATCTTTGCTTCCCGCTGTCCTACCATGATTCTTTCCCTAATTCCTTCATCAATTCGTCCCTTTCCTCCCTCCTTCCTTCCTTCCTTCCTTTCCTTTTTTTTGCGTTTTGTTCTCTTCCATTCCTTCCTGCCCTCCATCACTCTTCTCTCTTTCTTTCTTTCTTTGTTTCTTTCTCTCTTTCTTTCTTTCCTTCTTTTCTTCTTTCCTTCTTTCCTTCATTCGAGGGTTGCTTGGCATTTTCATGATCCGGTATTACTTTACCATCTTGTCGATTCAAATACCAACAGTAGCTTTCCTTGCTTGCTTCTCGTTGTCTTTGTGTACATTTTTCTTTACATCCGTCCACAAGTCGTTCCTTCTCCTTCTTTCTTCTTTTCTTTTCGATCCCTTCCCCTCTTTCCTGCCCTCTCCCACTTTCTTGTTGGCTTTGAGTTCCGTTTTCTCCTTCCTTTTTATTCTTGCTTTTTATTCTTGTTGCTTTTTATTCTCCTTTTCTTTCTTCTTCCTTGATGTCCGTTTCCTTTCTTCTCTTTTTTCTATTCAGCAGCGGCAACACTTCAACCCGTCACATTTGAATGGTCTTCAGTCGGGTGACAGTATTCTCTCGCTCTGGTTGGTCTAAGTATTGTACAATAATATAATAATGTAATAATATAATAATGTATTAATATAATAATATAATACGACATAACATAGTAGATATAATACCGCTGCTCCTTCGAGAAGCTCGAATTTTGCTACCGACTTTATTGGCTACCGGAAAAATTCGGTAACCGTGATTCAGATCAAAGCTAACAAACTGATATTGTAGCGTTATATTGAGCTCCATTACGTTTTTTGACAAAATCCTTCGTTGCATACTTTGATGGGCTTTAAGGTGTCGGTTTTGACAGATTTTTCTCGGAAGACGGATTAGTACTGTAGAGGCGATCGTCTTTAATCAACTAGATGAAGTTCCTTGCGCTCGGCGTTTCCTTGTCTTCTCAAGTTCGGTTGTTTTCGTCGTTCCTCACCTAACTACCGGTCTGTGAGTAAATAGGTGGACGCGGGGCTCGGCCAGGTGGAGGTGCGAAGTGGACGAGTATTTTTAAACGACCGACCACCATCACCGCCACTGCCGCCTCCTCCTTTACTCAGCCTAACTACCTATTGCGTCCTCAACTGGATCCACCACCATCGCCCTCACATCGCTCCGATGGGCACCCAGTTCCCCTAATTACCCCAATGGAAGGGTAGCCCTGGTGTTCGTCTAACACAGCACGACTCGAAGGAGGACACTGTCCCGGATAAGAAAAACGTTTTCTTCCTCTTCTCCGTCTTCACTGCTCTCCTTATTACCTGTTCTTCTGTTTCCCTTCCTGCCTTCCTTCTTTTCCCACATGTTACCAGTACTTTCCAGCTTTTTCCGATCCTCTTGCTTGCTTCTCATTGTCTTTGCGTACATTTTCCTTACCTCCATCCACAAATCGTTCGTTTCCTTCTTTCTTCCTTCATTTTCGTTCTCTTCCCTTCTTTCCTACCCTCTCCCACTCCTTTTTTGGGGGGTTTGGAAGCTTTGAAGCGGAATAACTTTGAAATTCACTCACTGGTTTTTCTCAGAAATCCACGAATTCCTATCGATCAGCATTTTCCTGTCAATTATTTTTGTGTTTCCTGCTGCAGTTACTTTTGGAATCATTTCATGGAAATATGTAGTGGAACTGAGTGGTAAAGATTGGTAAAACTTATTTCGGCTAACATTTTTCAGTAATCAACT
This sequence comes from Nippostrongylus brasiliensis, assembly GCA_030553155.1. Classification (NCBI taxonomy): domain Eukaryota; kingdom Metazoa; phylum Nematoda; class Chromadorea; order Rhabditida; family Heligmosomidae; genus Nippostrongylus; species Nippostrongylus brasiliensis. The sequence goes on from CP130734.1 coordinate 31,919,770, forward strand.
TCGTCAGAGCTCCAAGAAGGTCAGTCAAAAGAGGAAGATTGATAAAAATTGTTTTCAAGTAACATATCCTCCAAATTTTATTGAGCTCCTTTGGTGAATTAAAAACTGAGGTAAAATTTTAACCCCTTTTATCACCTACTTTTCGGCCTGCACCACGCTTTTCGTTCCCGGGAAGTCACTAGAATCCTCAAATGCTTTATCTTACATTTCCTTTCCGTATCCACGAAATGAAAAGCAGGCACTGATCAATCTACTTAGGTTGCGCCACGCGCTTGTCTTTCAATCCGAATCGTGAAGACCTTGTGACTGTATACTTGACCTGTACACTGGTTAGTGTGATCAGTCACTGTGGATGTCAATATCTCCATCTTTCCTGAGAGATCTGATACTCATTTACCCGATCCCGCAGGAATGGACGTTTTTCGAACTCAGGCGAGGATCGATCGCTCGACCATGTTGGTGAAAGAAGCGCCTCCTACCACCACACCACCGGCCTTTTACGGTGTGCGGTAGTGAAGGTTGTGAAGATTGTGAGGGCCAGAATGTTGGCGTTCAACTCAAAACTAGTTTTTCGAAGTTATTCTGTTCTATTGAAGAGCGAATGTGGTACAATGCTAAGAGGCGCTGCTGACACCCGAACGATGTAGCGATCGATCCACGCTTGGACAAAAGGAGCCTTCCAGTCAGCGTCGCTGCCTTAACCTTTAGCTTTTACCTACATATTAGAGGCAAACGGATCCTGTCCGTTAGTTCACTGAATTTTGAAAGGGTCTCGAAATTTTTTGCTACAAGAGTTCTGAAGTAAAACTGCTGAACTAGCAATTAAGCCGACGGATTCTAACATTATGGGCTCGAAAGGGTAAGCCATATTCCTTACTCTTAAAACCCAAAATAATCTCCATCTGTTTACTGTTTACGCCTGATATGCTATCATATGATTGATGTTCTCAGCATGACTGCGTCGGTCTCTGATTCGAAATAGCTTTACACCACACGGTAAAAGGTCGGCGATTCCAAAGGAATTCGAAAAGTCGCTGATTCGTTAGGCAAACATTCGATGACATGCGTGAAAACGTGTTCTTCGGTCGGCGAGAACTCGTCCTGATTCGAGTTCAGGCAGCTGCAGCTTCTTTTTCCGGACTGGTAACTCGGGTGGCCGTTCAGATAATTTTTCACTTCTTTGTCACACGCAGAATTTTTCGCAATAAATTGATGTGCTACGATTGGAAATTGCCAGTTTCGAGTTCTTAAAGAGATATCATGTGTGATTGGCTCTCGCTCATCAAATTAATCTATCTGGTTCAAATCGATATCCCATGCTTTTTCTCTACTCGACCATCGCCCTCACTCGCTTTAGATTTGTGCACCTCTGGCTGTCCATACCTAATGCTGTCGAATGCGTGTATAAAAACTACAGTACCGGAGGTGCTACAACGACGAAACGGCGTCAGCGGCGCTTTCTCGCGCAAAAACCGCCGTTTTCCTATATTTTCTTTAAAATTCGTAAAAATAAGTATGTATTCGAACTTGGCAGCCCGGGCTCTATCTTTTCACATAAAAATTTCCATATTCGTGTAACTTGTTAACGAGCGATTTTTTGACCCATCGATCTCCGTTCCCTTGTCCATTCGATTCCTCGTATGGTGCCTCATCGCTCGACGAGGTTTCACCTTCGTCCGGGCTACCACGCGAGGACCCCAGAAATGGCACCCTTCGGCGCAGAAAACCGCCGCTTTCGCCCTAGCAGAGAAGGCACAACAACGTTGCCGATTTTAGTCTTTCTTGATTTCTGTTTTACGAAGCATTTGAGACATACTGCGGAACCTCCCTCTTCCCTCCCTCGCTCTTTTAGGTGATAAAATTCCCAGGAAGACTAAACCAGTAACAGGTAAGTCAATTTTTTGTAGTGCACCAACAACCAAGCATCACTGTTTTTTTTATCTCGAACAAAAAGCATAACCGGTCTCTCCTACGGTGAATCTGGCTTTCGGATTGAACTGAATAATAATTCATGTAATTTTCTTCCGAACTATTCTTCAAAAAACTGGGCACTTGTGGCACAATTTCACGATTTGTCGCGGCACACCGATCAAGTGCACATCAGTCGTGTTAGTGATATGTACGTATAGCCTCGTAATCGACAGGCACTGTAATCGACACTTTTATATTTTAATATTTATTATTATTGACATTAATGAAAATATTAGTATTTTATAACATATTACAATATATTCAGTAGTTCTATTTTATTTTTTAATATTTTCATTATCATTTGCCCAATTCTGTTATTTTATTTATTTACCGAAAAAGCTTCTTGTGATTTTTATTTTTTAGTATTATTTACTCATGGCAGAATGGGAATTAGGACTTTTCCTTCAGAAATGTTTGGTAGGCGGGTGTGATTTTGTGTAAAGTGCAAGCATGCGATTAAGTGCCTTGTTTAAGGTGTTACGAATGATCGTGTTACATAAAATAGCTGATAGGGCTTGTCGACGTCATCGTCATTCATGAGACATAACCGAACATTTCCCCGGCTTTTTCATTTCTCGTTGCCTTTACCAGCTACCTGCCTAGTTACCTTTACCTCATCGACTCTGTACTATTTCACTTGGTGTCTGCCTTTATCCTATTTCTTGTTAATTACTTTATGAGGAATTTTTTCCGTTTTGAATGAGTTAAATTGCGAAGGTAGGAACATAGGCCAAGCTGACTTCCCGACATTCCCCTTTGACCAGAAACGGAAGTGGAATCTCTGGCGTGTCCCGTTGGAACCGATCAACGCCAATCATTTTATTCTACTGTAATGACCTCTGTAAGCAGAGCGGCGAGAGAAAGGAACTTGTTTCTTTCATCGTGCTCGTTTCAAATTCTTTTTACGTTGCTCGTTTTATTGTCAAGCGCACTCGACACTTTGATACGGTCTGTAAATCGTCAATAGACCAACATTCTTAGGCAACGTCTCTGTTGTAGAACAGCTATCTATTGAGAATCGAGCACCCTCCTTTTTCGTGTTGAAAGTCATCTTTGGGCTCCTTCACTTTTCTTTTTTCCTTTCTACTGACAGAGAACATTTTGGGCGAGTTGGACTACTTTAGTCGTTGGTTAATATTGGTAGTCATCTACGTGCACATAATTTTGATGAGAGGAGCTAGAATGAAAATAATTTCAAAGCGATTTGTAAGGTCGTAAAGTTGAATTTCTCTGGAACGGAATGACGTATCGACCTTCTCATCGTGACATGGAAACTGCCGTTGATGAGAACCGACACTCTCTTCGGTCCTACCGCTTGGATCTTACAACTCCACGCTTCGTCGACTCATTGTGGGTGCTTAAGGTCCATTCATACTCGACAGCAGGGCAGCGCTGCAGATAAGCGGATCTCCCTCCGAAACAACGGTACTCGTCGAGCCGGAGCCCATTCTTTTCTCTGCGGAGCAGTCTACAATCTGTAACGGGCCCAGTTCATCTCTATAGTGTTTTTGAATGTCCCGTTATCGAAATGTTGGATTTCCATCTAGGCACACACTGACAAGCACGATTCTATCGGAGGGCGTCCAACTGTCCACCATAACCCGTCGTTACAGAGCACGCGACAGGCGCCTTGCCCCGACTTTGCGTCAATGCAGCCCTTGGCGCGAACTCGGTGCAAATTCGGTCAGAGGGCCTAGCAAATGACGTCTGCGGGTTTGTATAAGGGATAAAATCTACCTGATATCATGGCTATTTTATGGTTCTTGGAGGAGAACGTATATAAAAGGTTGAAAATGTCAAGGGTATGAATTTGTTATTCACGAAAAAGATCACTGAGCTGAGGACGGGTTACGGTAGGCAAATGGACTCTCTCGGATAAAATCGTTTCTTACACACACTGCTATGCTCTTTCCTCTCCGTCTTTATCATGTGCCTGACCATTGCTGTGCTGTTGTGCTGCAGAGCATAAATGTGTCGCCTCAGAGCTTTTCTGAGGAGAACAACGGTCTCGTTGGTGCTGTTTACACGTATTTGTCTCCTGAGTTAGTTTGGTTCATTCCACAAGCCAGGAGATTCCATTTAACCTGAAGGTTTTCTTGATCCTTTGTAGTCCGCTCGTGATAGATCACTGAGCTGACGCCTTCATTGTCCATTCTATACCGAGTCGCAACAAGAAATAGAAACAACCCTACTCAACTAACAATGAACCACTCCCACTCAGTGTAGTGATAAAGACCATTAGATAAGCACGTCCATCCTCATTCAACGCTTTGTTGCTGTTTATCATCGCTATACGCTATACAATCCTTCGTGAAACAGAGTGAAATGGTGTGTAAAGCGGTTTTTCCGGTCTGGTTTTGTACGTCGGTGGTGACACTTGTGCCGACTTGAAGGCTTATGAGGTTAGTATTCTGGTGTTAGTGTGTTAGAATGCCTTGCCGAGGTTGTTAGGTTGAACTATGTACGGCGTATCTGACAATTACTTGCCTGCTTGTTTACATCACTTTCGACCTTCTCGTCGTCTTCAGAGTTCGCGGTTAGTGACCTGAACGGCTTACCACGCCAGAGGCAGCTCCCACTCTAGAACATTTTTGTTTGGTATTCATAGCAATTTGTCAAAAATGCTAGAGTGGGTGCTGCATCTGGCGAGCTAGAGTGGGTGCTGTCTCAGGTCACTAACCACGAACTATGTTTAGACCTCTGAAGTCGGCGAAAAGGTCGAAACGTTATTTTTTAGGCCGTTAATTAAGAGTTCCACCTAACAACCTCGGCAAGGCACACTAATCCCTTCAACACCAGGATGCTAACAACAGGGGGTCGTATGTCCAAAGCAAAGAGAACCTGGGAATGGCTGTTTTACTGAGTGGTGCAGTACTCGAGCAACGGCCCATGTGTACCCTGTGGTCGAGCTTCTGTGACGGATAGTACCAAGAGAGCGAGTTGTTCAGACCTCTTTCTCTCGGACGATCACCTGTCGTCCCGTTGATCATCGATTTGCTCGAGCAGGCGCCAGTAACGTCTCCATTCGTCCCTATCGCGTGCCATGGTAGACCAGTGGGCCCTGCTCGTTCGAGGAACACAAAAAAGGAACAGCAATCCCCGACCGATGCACCAAAAAATTGCTGGAATAATTTTCACCACGTTATAGCTTCACTCCTGTGCGAGATGGGTGGTTCAGTGGAATATTTATTTGGGTGAATCTCCACCAGTCGACGAGCGGACCCCTCCGAAGAGGGTCCACCCACACAAATGCCAACCGAGGGGGTCGAGCATTGCGAAACAACTAGACTTGGCAGAGAGGTCATAGTATTTTTGGTGATGGCATGCTAACGTAATCAGAACACCAGGATTTCTGTTTGTATGATAGCATGCTAGTCAATTTACACCTGCGGGGTCACCAAAACAAGATTCACCGGCTCTCTTTGTTGGCACAACGTGAGTGTTGAGCGTGTGTGTCTGTGTGCGATTACGGGTATTACACTGTAATCGACAACGACGGCACGGCACTTCAGGGGTGTCATAATAGCCGTGAATTAATCAACCGACGCAATATGTTTGACACAGATTCCGATCGCGCTCTGAACATGACAGACCGAATCTCTGCCATTCATCCGTTCCATTCCATCGGATATGCGCCGTGTCGGACATCGCATCGGCACGTCCTCCGACACGACCTTGGGGTCAGCGTTCTATCGAATCCAACGACCCCGTTACTAGTAGAATTTGAATCCATTCTAAAGCGACGGCTCTAGAAGAGATTCAAGTTAGACTTCCAATTATGAGTTATACCCGGCAGTATCATTTATTCATTTAGGTAAATAATTATATTGACATACTGATTTTAACAGCATACCACCACTCAGCTTATTGTATGATTTTTACAGTCTTTACATAGTTTTCCCTTCACTACTAGTGAGTTCCGAGGAGAACCATAATTTCTTTGCTAGTTTCCGTATAGTGAAAGGAATATGATTTTCATTTTAAGTTCATCTTCACTCGTCTTTATCCCTCCGCTTTCCCGTTCACACCTACTTCAATGAGGAAAGTTTCGCTTACTGAGAGACGGAGCTCCTGACGACAACGAAAACATAGGCTCCATAAATTCCGTAAACTAGAGTATGCCACGATGCATAGAACTACGGTGGAGAGGGATCAGAATGACCTAGAGGTAATATTCCTCCTTATTTCCCTCTATTAGGCACAAAACTTTCCCATTCGGCTACCTTATCTCCTACAAACTCCACTTATTGGGGTTGCGGTAAGTTTCGGTAATATTGTCACAAAGCCCTGTCGTAGGGGATCGGTGCGCTCAGGTTTATTGGTTGCTTGTTCGTAATCTGACATCCGTTTGCAAAATAACGATTCTCTACGATGGTTATTGTTCACGATGTTACTCAAATGTACAGAAGCCTACATTACCTGGTCGAACTTTGAGAAAGCTGTGTAAAATTTGTAATCCGCGTCTCAAACAACCCTCTCAGAGAAGTTGGGAGGAGATAAGGTGGTCGGATGTAAAAGTCTGTGTTTGATATACGTGAATAAGGAAGAGTAGTACTTTTTCCTCTCTATTTCACGTAACTGTCCTATTCTCCTTCATCCTCTACCTTTTTTATCCGTTTTAATTACTTCTTCCTTTCAAATTCATAATGCTCATAGTTTCTCATTTTTTATTTTACGACTATTTCTTTTTTATATGTTTCTTCTCCATTCTTCTCTTCTTTACTTATTCTTGTGTGCTGCAATTTTCCTTCTCATTCCATATTAACATCTTTGCTGAGTCCTCTTTCTCGCTTTTCCATTGGCTCCCTCACTTTTTAAGTTTATCTTTCATCTCGTTTTTCCATTTCTATTTTATCCGTTTTTCTTAGCATTCTGTGTAACAGATTATTTATCATTCACAACTTACCTCCGCCATTCCACATCTCACACCCTATCTTTCCACCCTTACATTTTATTTTTAGTTGATTCTCCTATTTAATCCGCGATTCAGTGTTTATCTATTTACCTGAGGTGCATTAAAGTGCGTGCGACTCAGGAAACGATAGAAAAACACTGGTGGAAATCGGGGTTTAGGTGTAGCGATTGTACAACGAGAAATAAGAATGCAACATCGGAAACGAAGTTGTTTGCAGTTAGGAAAACAGCACCCAAGTCAATGCAATCGGATGGTGATGCCAGGGTCATCACAGAAAAATAATTTAATTCGAAAAATTATCGTTTTCTGGTGTTATCGGTCGATTTGTAATGTCATCCCCATAGAACTGCTTTGAGTTTCGTTCTTCTGTCTGTCCGCTCCCACTGTTTCTCGGCGCGGTATTCAGAGAGATGCTTTTTGAATCGTCTTGGCCATTATAAATGAAAAATACCATCTCATCTACGAGAGCTACTGTTCATCGGCTTGTCTTTCCCATATCCATCACCGCCAATCACCGCCAACTATTCACACTCTGTCTCGCCGGGAGATCATCTGACGACGAAGGCCGACGGCGGCGAATTTCCGCCGCCGGCGAGCAATCGTGTCGTAAATCATCTGATATCAGCGTCGCTGTGGGCGGTATGATCATCGGTTTGGAGGTTTTACCTGTCTGAAGCGAATCGTCAACTTATGTTTTAAACCGTCGTCACTCCGCTTAATCCAACGTGGTTTTTGGATGTTTGTGTAAAATATTTTCAGCCGTCGAAGCTGACTTTCACTAGCGGTCCGATGGCCATGTCACCGTCTTTTTTGCTCGTTTAGGGATTGCTTTAAGAACCCTTAAGATCTAGGACCTGGTTTGCACCCTATGGCGCCGCTGCTTGCTGTAGCTTCTTCTCCAGCTTCACTCATCAACAGCAATTCGATTAATTCCCCCTTTTTTCTTTTTTTCCAAGTGTTACAATCCGATTGGATGTCTTTGCTAAGTTGTGGGGAATTCACTGTTAGAAGATATTAAGATGAAAGTAAAAAAGTCTTCCGTTCTTCGCTCTACCCTTCGAATCCTCCTGTAATCAACAATCATGGGTTTCCCTTAATTTCACAGCTGTATGGATTTTTCTTAGAGTTTTTGCATCTGCTTGTACACGTGAAAACGTTTGTGTAAAATTAGGGCGTGCGTTGCGTAGTGGTAAGATTCGTCACTAACACCATCATGGTTAAGCGATCGATCCTTGCCCAGGCTAACCAGTCCTTCCATACCTCCGAAGTGGGGTAAGTTTCTGTTTGGTCAGGGGAAACACTGAATTGGTAAGGTGAATATTTTGCAAGTCATTTTATCGACCAAATAACCGCGGCTAGAATTTAGAAACTAGAATTTTGAATGGAACACGAATGAATGACGCGTCCTCCGAACTGATCAACACCGACCACCTTAACACTTTATCTATTCTAATCTATTCTATTCTATTTATTACACGGGAAAACGCCGTGTGTATAAATCAAGATAATTCGAACAATGGACTTCTACCTTTTGTAAATGTTGGAAATCCATTCTGGCTCTGTATAACAAAGAGAATCGACAGCTTGGAATGGAAGAAAATGTTTGAAGAATGAATGATGTTATCAGTATTAGTCAGTTGTTTATCATTGTTCGGTTAAATTAGAGTTGAGTGCTCTCCCCTTATTTTGCTGCTCCCCTATTGTTTAGCCGCTTGGAAATAATGAGCGACTGCGGACACATTATCCTACATTGAATCCTTTTTTCAATCTGGATTTTCATTCAGTTCAGCATCGATGATATCGATTAAGACGAGTTTTGGTTGAAAAGTACCCGAATATCATTGGTGTACTATTAGAAGTAAAGCACGAAAACGATAGACTGCAAGGAATCGGATTACCGTATTTTTATTGACCAGAGGATGTCACATTTACCGATCGGTTGGAAGAATGGTTTAGATGTTTTCTAAGACTGTCCATGTATTCGAATACGTCAACACGACCGAAACGCAGTTATTTTATGGGGTTGATCACCGTGGCGCAACTGACTTCGAGTAGTTTTGGCCAGTTTCGATTCCAATTACGGGTCACAGTTTTCCGTTCGGGGAGAAAGACGACGAACATGGCGGGATTTGGATCTTCTGCTTTATATCTACGGTCAAACACTAACCTTTAAACAGTTGCGGAAAAGTTTTACCTCGGTGGTTACCCTTTCCTTACCCTACCCTTTACGCTTTCCTCCAGTTACCCTCCCTCTTTATCGCACTTTGTCCTAGTTTCTCGCTGTTCCGCTCTCTTTCAGCGAACAAAGAGGACACTCAATGCTTTATGAGTAGTTATTAGCTACTTTGTTTACCTTTAGCTCAGGTTCCTGTAAGAGTGAGGCAACTATAGCGTTTCTATCAACTATTTTTATTCATTGCTCGCACTGGAACCGTTCTGGAAAACGGAGATTACCTTCTCATCTTCATTTTCTGGTTCTAAATATTGAAGTCAAGGCATGCTGCAGCCCAATTCTGAAGGAAACATCTATCCGTGGCATGAAAGGTAATCACTCTAACTCCTCTTTTTTTGCGTTTTATTCTTTAGTTGTTACACCGACATGGTTGATTTCCCAAAAGGTTAAGGTTCTCAGACTTGCCTGTTTGGGAAAGAAAAGACTGTGACTATAACCAGATCAACTAGCTTACGCAAGGCATTGCCTACTAAGTTTTATTTTGAATTCTACAGAACAGGTCTCACGGGCTCACATAAGAGTGGGCAAGAGGGCTTTATCTTCACAGAATACTTTCCGAGTAAATCAAATCTATATACGTATACCTAAAACTTTTAAGTAAAAGATGATGCCCTCAAGGGCCTCATCGTCACCGACCACTTTACATTTTTGCATTTTGCTCTCATCGCGTTCTTCTGGATTTATTTTTTGTGGTTTAAAACTGGAATATTCCATGTTCCAGTCACACTAAGTCCCTTCTAGCACCTTCTTGTCAGACCACCTGTGTGTAATCGTCGTTCATCTCGCACCGTTCTATCGCCAGCACCTGCTTGTACCGGCTTTTAAGTTTCTTAATTTACATTTATCCTTATTGATACCTTTGCAGTTTACTGTTATTGTTAGACATGCTTCAAGTCGATACCGGCTTTTGCTTGTTAAGTTTTCTTCCAAATTCTACAAAACAAGTCTCGCCGACTCAGAGTGGGAAAAAGGATTTTATCTTTCCGAATAATAATAAATAAATAATACTTTCCGAATATCCATGTTGCTTTTCAAGAAAAAAACGATACAAAAACCATCCTGATGTCGCAACAGTCTTCAGAGATTCTATTCAATTTGAATCTTTAGACCTTGTACGTATCGTCGCACGTAATACAGCTTTCGTTAGAGAAATATGTACTATTTCGAACGGATTTTGAGCTTAAAATAGCGGTTACACCTGATCTGACTTAGGTGTTTTATAATAAAGTATAAGAAAGGCAGATTTTTCTTCACAACGTAGTAGTTCCATCTTTCCTTTCTCCTCGTTCTCCATATGCCGTCTTCACCAGTTCAAATCTACTGAATTTCATTTCAATTCAATAATTTTGGACGAAAAGAGCAAGGCAGTCGTCTTTGAAACGCAGAATCATCGGCAAGTTCTTAGACATCAATTCTTTAAAACACATGAAATGAATGTCTTTCCAATAGTTTGATACTTAATAAGAGCATTCTTAGTAAAGCATTTCAAGGATCCAAGAGCTTCAGGAGAAGGGCTGATGGTATTTACATAATTTACTTATTTTGCTTGTTTTATTTGACCTATGTTACTTCTTAGGACCACCAAACAGGACCCGCCCTTTCTGTAAACGAACGCACCCTGCCTCTTAGTTTTGGTTTAAAAACTGTCTGCCTTAATCTATCTACTCGGCACTTTCCCTTTGGAAGAAGAACAGCGTTCCTCACCGTTATTAGGGATCCACGTCTACGACCGATGTCAGCGCTCAAATCGGCGTACTTTTAATGTCGAATGAGGCTACGAGGCGATTTCTTTTTTCCAAAAAGAATCAGATGTGTTCGAGTGTTCATCCTACGCGCATATATGGAACCCGGAACGCGGCGAAAAAACCCCGTTCGATGTTTTACCCTCCGCGGTTACCCGACTGACAGATTCGTCGGGAGGAAAACTGCGAGATTAACGGTTGAGGCAGAGCTTTTTCCCCTTATTCATGGTCTTCGGATTGAACCGAAGTGTTCAGTGTTTAGGAAGTCATAAGGAAAATTATAGTATGTTATTGACTGAGGCCGATTAGCCAAGACGGTACTCGTTTATTGCGGCTAAGGCTTCAGCAAATCTGCCTCTGTCAGCGCGTGAGAGTGAAACATGATGTTTGAGAAATATACCGGAAATAAGGGAATGAAAAATGTGCGAGGAATGTCCTTGGTAAATGAGCTTTTCTTCCTCCAACTAGTCTATATCTTTCCGATTTATCTAGGAAGGAAAAGTTAGGATTGGCCGATTACGGCCATGTTAAGTATGTTACAGAGCTGAAAGTTTTAATTGATTTTACAGTGTATCGGTGCTCAGCTACCGTGACCTATTGCGGAGGAAGGAGCTGGAGTCTCTTAGTTCATGAATGTTTGTTTATAGAATGATTTCAAAAAGGTGCGCGACTTCTACGAAGGTTTACTCCTAAAGGAGAACCAAGGAAAAGGAAAAGGAAGGAATCGGCAGGAAGAAAAATGGACGACAGCAGGAAAGGCGTACAACATCTACGATGAAGGAACGATCACAGTCCTTTTGTTACAGCTTCGATTGTCCGGTTACCTTAGCGTTACGGTCATTCCCGCAGGTTTCTTGACCATCGTTGTTGATGGTCGGATAGCCAGTGAGTAAACCTACCGGCGGATTGGGGCCTTACTGGAAATAATTCAGATTTAATGGTCTTGGATGGGCTGATTGGCCTCTACAACTCTCTACTAATCCCGTTCCATCCAGTAGTCCTACTTCCTTACTTTGGATACACTATGTTCTGACAGGATCGTTGTTAGATCTGTTCACATGTTTGCAGTTTCCCGACTCCCACGATAAAAATAGTGCCGAAACGGCAGCCGAATAAATATTCTTGGTTGCTGGGAATTCACATCTATAACGTACTATTCAGGACGCGAGATTAATAGGGTTTGATTGTATGCAAGGCAGCTTTAGGATGCACAGAATGAGAATGTAATGTCGAGAATTTTTTAGTCAAAATTTGAGATTTTTGGCGAAAGTTTTAAAGTCAAGTCAAGATTAACCTGCCCTTATAGGCCAATAAGCAAGTAGGCAATTAGTTGCACTTTGTCGTTTTTTAGTGTGAATTTTTCCTTTAATAAGTATAGATGATGCTGAGCGGCGCTCAGGGAGAGCCAAGATTTTACGTGCCCATTTTTCTCCTTTCCGTGAGAACGAGGTAAATTGCCTTCGAGAAAAAAGCTAAAATTTTCCGAAAGTCACTCCTCCAGAAATCGCAAGTATTTTGTCTTCGAGCATTTTTCTGTCATCTGGTTGGCAGGCTGCAGGGTGACTATAATTTAAGTGCCCCCTGAAAATTGCTCATAATTTATTTTTCTGTTTACAATCATTCAAATTAATTTTTTATGTATAAGAACAGCACATAACTTTTCATATTTACCAAATATTTCCAATGTGGCCATCGTCAGTCTTCACATCTCGTCCAACCACTAACGTGTTTTGATTTTGCCCCTCCCCAGCTCCATCTGCCCTCCTACGTTCATTCACGGCTTGTACGAGCATTCCATTCAGCTCGCCATTAAACATTACGGGATGTTTTCGATACACAACGAATACGAATTATCCATTTCAATCACAACATACCATAATAGTGATGTTAACTACAGCTGTATACCGCAGTGAATAATACTGGCACCGACGTGAGCGCTCAAATTCCTGTTCCGTGCCATTGTTTCCATTCCTTTCACTTTCACACCATCTGTCGCCCCAAGAGGTCAGTATGAGTTCGACTGTGGATTAAGACCGCTCTCATGTCCTCTTCATTCAGAAATCGTTAGAAATTTTAAGAAATCTATTCAACTACTATTGGGACAAAGATCTGAGGCTTACCGGTCTGCCATCTATCTCTACGATCCCTTCTGTGATGTAAGCTTCAAAAAGGCGGCCAAAAGTTGAGCCACTAGATTGTGCTCTTCTCTGCAGGCTGAGAATTCTGAGATTTTTCTGTATTTTCAGCTGGAACATTCTTGTTCATACCTTTCTTTCTGCTCACATCCCTCATATACTTCTCCGTTTTGATACAATTTGCTTCGATTTCCAGGATTTTAATGATATTTTACATTTAATTTTGCTCTCTTTTACATGGAAAGTCGCGATGGGTCAAGAATAGAACGAGCAAGATTTAATGAGAATTCGTTCGTTAGAATTCAGTTTAGATTCGGTTATGTTTTTCTTGTTAGCTTTCCACTTTCTAGAGTTGTATGTAGTTCGCCATTTTCAATAGAAAAACGTCAAAATATTATAAACAAAAGACATAAATAAAAAATATAACAAGAAGGTAAAATAAAACAAAAAATTAACAATTACGTAAAAGATAAACAAAAAAGATAATGAGAAGTGCTGCGTAAATCAAAAATACGATTCGTATATCTATTATGGGAAGCGTAGTTCGCCTTTCGTTTTCCATGTTTCTCAAAATGAAAACATTAAAGACTCAACATCTGCAAAAAAGTGGTAACTACATTCTAAGAAAAACAGGCGGCGTGCGATTATGAGACAGGCTACGGTAAAATAAATATTGGTCTTGTATTGAAAAGCATTCCATGTGCTCTTGAAATTTTGTGGAACCACTGGCTGTGAAAGGTTGAGAGGTTTTAAACTGAAAAAATTTCTTCTCCGAATTTTCCATTCCACACTTTCGTGCAAAAGACGGCATAAAAGCACGGAGGAAACAATTTATCACGAATTGATGCTGAAGAATGCTTTAGCGTAAGAACGATAGGTGCTAATGAAGTGAAGAAAAGAAGCTGTTAGAAGCTGAGTCGTCATTGTTCTTTTCGAAAGGAAAACGTCTCTCAACTGCCATTTCTCATTGTTCGTCGGTAATTGAAGCAGAAAATCAGCTAATTTTCGCCTAAGTGTGACCACATAAAACCTGCAGATACTCTCCCGAGAAGCAATATTTAATTTCTAACTCTGATCAGAATTCCTACGATCGAATCATTTCCTTATGAACTTTCTCGTTGTCTCTGCTTGATCGCCTATTACAGTACTACAGAGTTACTGTGCGTCTTGAAATTCTATTTTTATTACAGTAAATGTTCTGGACACAGCTATAAATGAAAGTAGAAGTTGTATTGATGGTAATAGGGCTCAGGCGGGATTCGAACGCGCGTGTCAGGCCTATTCGGGGCACTGCGCAGGGTGCGCCAGTCAAATGTGGACAAATTTCAATTCGAATTTCCCGCCATACCGTGACTTTGTCAGAAGTCCCGATCGGTATAAAGTAAGTAAAAATCCTCTCATCTGCAGTGATATACTCATAACTGTCTGAATGCTTTCCACTAGTACGGAGTACAACGGAAGAGCCGCAATCATCGAAAGCGTTCGCGCTTAACGCACAGCGGCGGAAATCATTCGATTATTCGGATACCCGAGATCGACGGTTTACGATGTTGTGGCGGGGTAGAAGGCTGCCAAAAAGGGTTCTGCAACTCCGGCGAGGGTAATCCGTTGTAGGTTTTCGACCTCTACACCACTGAGCCGACGCTCTTCTCTTCAAATAGACGCTCATCTGCTCATTCCTTCCTTGATTAATTATTTTATTTTGTATTTATTCACGGCTGTGCAATCGGCAGAATTCAAGCAGGATAACAAAAACTTATATAACATGTGAATATTTTACATGAATAATGACAGTATTAACAAGGATTAATGCTACTCGGGCTCTTTCGACTATTTCGCTGAATCGTTTTTGTTTATGACTTTACGGAATGCTGTTGAATTTTGTGGTTCTTTTCCTTTTCTTAGGCTGAGTTTTGTTTTTTCCCTTTCGCTTCGGTGTGATACGCCTTAGAGCGTAATAAGTAAATAAATAAATAAATAATGGCTATACTAAGCCAAACCGTTTTTGCTTCCGTCGCCATCCTCACAGCATCTACATCTTGATATGCATATAAAAATATAAAAAATAATTCTCGTCTCTTTTCCCGGTGCTGCTTCCTCTTCCAGCCAATGTTCACTTTACAAAGCTTTCAGCTTGATTTCCTTGTTTTCTAAATTGTCCACTAAAACTCACGACTTGATGGTATCGTAAGATCAAAGTGCCAGATATTCGCCCCGTTCGTAACGACCATGATCCATTCGCGGTTCCACTGAGTTTTTCTGAAAGACACCACTTTTCGACTAAATCTGTTGCCATGGCACTGTGAATCGGCTGCGAACAAGCAGAACGGCATTGTTGCCTAGGACATTGGCAGAGAACAATGCTATGAATTCTTTCCTGAGGTTTTCGTACTTGATCTATGTTCAAGGTTGATTGCAAAATCTCTCAGGTCAGTTGAGATTACCTGTCTTCTGGGTTTTCTTTTGGAAATTGGTAATTGAACAATCTTCTGGCTCTATTTTCTGGGTTTATTTATTTTATTTATTATTTTTGCGCCTTTTCACAGACGTGCTAAAAATGGGATGGGGCAAAATCTCTTAGGCCAGATAAGAAATCGTCTTGTCTTACTAAAGCCCTTTATCCGCGCTAACCCTAAAATCCAGGTTAAAGTTCAGAACGTCGCTTTACAAAGTCGAGTGTTATTAAGAAGATTATTTTGTCCTTGAAAATATGCCAGTAGCGCTACTTGAGTGGGTCTTCTGGCACCGATCGCATCAGTTGCCAGTCTCCTTACATTGACGTCAACTCACCTGTTCGCATCGCTAACTCGTCCGCGCTTGGGCTCCTTTCTCAACTTTCTGTTGCTCACTGGGCATATATGAATTCATAGGAGAAAAATTTACTAAAGATGTTGAGCTTGGCACAATAGTCAGGCGATTGGTACTCCCAGACCAACCACGGCTTCTATCCCTACATGGCTTGGCAAATTGCTACCAGACTTGCCTAGGAATGTGGAGTGTGCCTTGGCTTTACATCGCACAATTGTATGAGAGAGTTCAGTGCATGGCGCGTCTTCGAACAGTTCTTTGACAATTTTTGCCACTGCTACGGCTCAGTGGGCTGACTAAGAACATCATATTCGATGTGGTGCCGTTCGACGCCATGCTGATTCATCGGCGCCATTTTGTTCTTCACATTTGATGACACAGCTTTGTGAAATTATTCAGCAAATATTGAGTGGGTCACGCCATGCATCGCGACGGCATCGGAAATTATTCAACTGATGCGTGGTCATGACACTCAGTCTACTAAATTTGTTGGGCTTCCACTGCTTACCATAGATCTACTTTCGAACTTTGTAGAATTCCTATATTCTCGAGCCGAAGCTCATTATTCATTCGGCGCGTTACAAATCATATTTTATAGCAAAATGTGAGAGTAGAGGAATTCCTTAGTGAGCTTTTGTTCACTGTTTTCTACTTTTACTCTATCATACTCCAAAGTTGTGCAAGTTGTGGAAAATAGTGTGACACTCTTACCTATTTAAACCCCGAAAGAATGGGACCACACTCAATCCATATGCTTGGAGGATACTCATGAAAATAGATAATGGCAAGAGAGTAATTTCTTTTGGATATCAGTGAGACGAATCCTTTCTGAACCGCTCACAGGTTGGGAATTTAAGAGTTTAGGAGATCGCAGGGTGCGCTTTGTGTCGTGGTAGGAAGCGCTAATGACACCCTAACGGTTCAGCGATCGATCCTCCCCTGAAATAACCAAGCCCTCGATGCCTCCGGAGTCGGGTAAACTGATACCAGGCTTGTATGGTGAGGTAAATACACCGTTCTATATAGCGGCTAACCCCGGCTATTAATTTTTTAGGAGGAATACGCATTTACCAGGCCTCTATAATTTTGCATGGAAGATGAATGCACAGCGTATTTTGTGGGGCGCTAAACAATAATCCGCCTTTCCCCTTTCTTTACCTTAGGAGATCCGAAGTGTAGATACGGAAAATTGGTTGTTTCCTGCGGTCGAAACTTCTCAATGATCTGGGCAGAATGACAGAATGCTTGTCTATTTCGACGCTGAGTGAAAAAGAGGAAGATAAATGACCACTGAATAGAATAAAACCCCTTTTAATGGTCGGAACTTCGACTGCCATTCAGCGATTGTCCATGAGTGGTTCTTCTCCACCGTCACACCGCCATCAACCGGGTTTCCTGTCGTTGTCCCCATGAGGTTCACCTCAATTTCTTTCAATTTCCTGTCATTTTCAATTGCAGAAAAAAACAACGACTCTTTGTTGGAAGGAAAAAAGCGAGCGAGAAGTTTCGGAGACCATAATGGGCGAGAAAATGAAAAAGCTAGAGAAACCTTCGCTGTCAAAAAAGACACAGAAGCGTTTTATCGTGGAGCAGAACTAAAACTTTGGAGGGTTCTTTTACAATATGTTCATGGGTTTTTCAAGGCAAAATTTTCCTGTTCAATAGTAGTGTCGGGGTTCCTTTTTTTGAGCGTTTCGCTAGCGATTTCTAACCCGTCCTTAGCGGGGGCGGGGTAAGGGGAAAGCCACCCCTCTTATATCGGACGATTAAGCAGGGTATGATGATCATCATCACGCTACATACAGGGAGGATGCGGTGGAATGTTAACGATCCGGTGCACTTTCTAGACCCCACCCCTCCCCTCGGCCGCCGCCCCTATCCACAACGTTCTCCTATATTTTCTCGTCTCTCCACCGTCCATTTTAAGCGTGTTGGTCAATCCGGGAAGCTTCGGACTTTGGGGGATAATGGACGATGACGCCATACCCGGCCCACCTCAATCTCGACTTGCTCTCGCTTCTCACGGGGCTTCGCTGTCGCAGTTCGTAAGCGTCTTCTCAGAAGGTTTTCTCTCTGCGTCGGGGCAAGCGGCTTATCTTATCTAGCTCTTGTACTCTGATTCGATTATCACTGAAATAATATTTCTCAAGTACGACTCTCAGTTAACCTTGGCATGGCACAGTTATGTCTTCTTCTCTACTACAGCTCGACACGTACAGTAGCGGTCAAAAAGATATGCCACTTTTCATTTTTATACACAAACAGCTCAAATCGAGAAAAATCTGTTCTCATTCGATAGTGCTGAGGATTCTATTCTAAAATATGTCGAAACATACCGTTGTTGCAAGTTCTTTGTTTTTTAAAAATATTTTGTAGTGATTTTCATATGCTATTTCAAACGAAAATATTTCAAAAATCACTGAATGAAGGATCAATCTGAGATGGTGTTCTGATAGAGCATGGTCTAGTTATTATAACGTGATACGAACGTTTGATTCAGATCGCCGCTAAATTATAGATTTTCCAGAGCAAACATTTTGATGGTCAAAAACTGGTCAAATTTTAGGACCATGTTTTAAACAAAATTCTATATCTTTCTAACTACGTGACGAAATCACGCCAAATTTGAGCCTGTTGTAGAGAATAATATTTTAGAGAATAATATTCTTATTAAACCTCTCATTTTTGTTTCCAAGGTCTTCTCTTAGTTTGTGAGAAAATCGCTTTTAGATTTGAAATTTGAGCTGTTTGTGTATAAAATTGAAAAGTGACATATTTTTTTGACCGCTACTTTAGTTAAGAAACCATTTTATTGGCTGACGTTTCCTCGAATTTGCCTTCCTCGGAGCTTGAAAGAGTCAAGAATAGTCGCCTACAATTAAATCTACAATTGAATGATCGAAAAACCATCTTCCGTTCTTCCTTTTCTTATCAATTAATTAAGAGCACAGATTTGTTCTTACATGTTCTTGTATGTTTTTTTGTTGGGGAAAGACGTGGGGAAGACGTCATTTTCCCAACGGTTCGCACCGGTTATTTTCACTTCTGATTTACATCTTCTGATTTCACATGTCGTTGCTATTATAATTTTTTGAATATTCTCAGAACTAGAACTACTTTTGTAAAGAATCTGACTGGTTTAATAGAGGGCGATGGAACTCCTTTGAACTAAAATTACTTTGACCAACCACAGTCATTCCTTACTTGTTGACTGCGTTTTATTTTCTGCCGTCACTTTCGTAAGGTAGTAATAACTCTGTTGTTGTGTTTTTGTTTAGTACTGACACAAAGACTAAGATAAAGATATTTCTCACTCCTTTGAAGTCTAATTTTACCTAAGCATAGCTTTGTGGTCCTTACCACTCAATGCTGAGGCTCCTGGAAAAACTAGAAAACGCTGAAGAAAGGAAAGTGAGAGATCGGAGAATAATCCCGACCGAATCTCGCTTCGAGTGATTCTCACTGTCGCATTTCGTAAGCGTCATCTTAGAAGGTTTTCGCTCGGTATCGATGCAAGCAGCTTATCTCCTTTAGCTACCGGGTTTCCACTTGATCGTTTTTTCTACTATATCATTAATTTCTTGATTATCTTGCGGTAGCAAATCTGTTCGACAAAGAAACTGTCCGGCTGGCGGTGAGATTGAGAATTTTACTGAACCATCAGAGGTCATTTTGCCTAACTTGAAGTCTTACGGTAGCTTTATTCACTGCATAAACTTCTGCGTAGCCTAGAAAATACCGACAAAAACGAAATAAGAGATGGGAGAATAATTCTGGCCGACTTTGACATGCCCCTCTTTCTCTTTTCCACATGAGAACAAGATAAACTACCTTCAAGATAAAATGCTGAAACAACGAAAATCATCCCTCTAGTAATTGACAGTTTGTTTTATTTTTCTCCGAGCATTTTCTTATTATCTGACCGACAGACAACAGGGTGACTATAGTTTGCCTGCGCCGTGAAAACTGTACATATTTTTCTCTGCAGACACTCAATCAAATTTACATTAATATGAATAAGAGCAGGAAATAATACTTTTACATGTTTATATGTTCCTTTCTAAGATGTGATGTTGTTATGGTGATGATAGGTTCTTCACAAAAATCGTAGCTAACGCAGGATCCGAACCTGCGTCAGGCGACTAACCGGCGCTGTTCGTGCGCTGACCACTGGGCCACTGAGACGACGACGGTAATAAAGCTAGAATTTTACGTTAATTGTAAAATGCTTTCAGCTCGTAATGGTGGGCTTCTCGCTGACTTCAAGGGCTACGCTGCGAAATCTGACAATCACTGCGAATCCCTTCTTTCTTTATGATGCACTGCTTCGCACGGCTTTTTTCTTTCATCAGGCTTCATAAGACACCCATTGCCTTAAAAGTATCGACAGTAACCAGCAAAGTCGATTTGATTGGCTTTACCTACCAGTCTTCCAGATCTTCACTTCGTTGTTTCGTTACTTCGTTACTGTTTCGGTATTCTAAGCACTGATTCGAATTGCTAATTTGGTCACATACCGGTCTATAATTGCGGACGGGGCTAAGTTGTTGATTCGGATGGCAAGAGAGTTGACCAAGTGGGCAGTTGTGAAGACCGTTACCGCTTTCACCTGCCCGAACGCTCTAAGCAATTCCTTCGACGGCGTTCGCTGTCCACTAGGCATCTTACAAGGGAGGTCAGTGAACTTTCTCCGACGACCCTTAACAAGACGTATACGGTCTAATAGAGCTTGAAGACCGATTTTCGGACCACCCAGTGCCATTCAGCAAAACTCATTACATATCTGTGCGTATCTGTGCTCAAGCTCTATAAGACCATAGAGGTCCTGTTAAGAATCGTCGGTGAAAGCTAACTGACCTACCTTGTTAGATGGTACTAGTAACTTTCGACCGCTCTCGCGGAACTTCGTCCTCGAACATCACTCCTTCCCTTTCTTTCTCTTCTTCTTCTTCTTCTTCTTCTTCTTCTTCTTCTTCTTCTTTCGCATTTGTCCACGTAGAAGCAGAGTCCATTCTGCTGATTTTCCGACTCCATAATGGCTCTAACATACGCTTGCTCTCCACAAAGTCTCGCTTTCTTTCCCTCTCCCCTATCCGTCTTGTTCCTGCTACGTCGAGAGTTCTAGTCCTATCTTACACACAATGTCGTATCGCTTGCCCGAAGCACATGTCCGTACCATGTCAGACGAGTCTCGAGAAGCTTTCCAGCGCTTGGAACCACTCCACATCGATGCTTTATGTCGGCATTCGTCTTGTGGTCTAGCCGTGTCACGTCGGCTTTCAGCTCCATGCGGATCTCAACATTTTCATTTCCATAACGCTAAGGCGATGCTCCACTCCTTTGGTAGCAGGCCAGTACTCAGCCCCGTACAGAGCAGCAGGTCTTGCGGTAGTTCGGCAGATCATGGATTTTAGTCGCTCTGGCATTTTCAGAAGTTTGCTCTTTCCTCTCTCTTGCACTAGGTTTTCCGGCGGTGCAATCAGCGCTGTAACATTTGTTTCTAATATTGTAGTCGGGGTAATATACCCAGCTGGAGCGGAACAGCGCGATAAAGCTATTTTATTCTCACAAATCTGATGCGACATCAGGATATTCCACTTCCCGCTTTCGATGAATGTTGGCATAGTAGTCAATGGAAGAATACTGGTACTTGAAGGGCGTAGGCGTGTGGTGCAGTGGTAAGAGGCGCTGCTGACTCCCGCACGGTCGACTGATCGCCCTTCGCTAGCCAAGCCTTCCATCCCTCCAGGTTCGGTAAACTGGAACCAAACGTTTCCAGGAAGGTAAAAACATTGACGTGGTATGGCGACTGGTCCCCACAAGTTGTTGTATAGGCCAAACACGCATTCAGCAAGCTTTTACCATACTAACAAGGAGAGCCTTTCTGGATGTGCCAAGCTTTCGTGATGCAATTTTCACAGGATGTAGGGTCCTTTGTAGGTACTCGAAAACCATACTTCATTTTTCCTCTAGGCACCTCTGTGATGGGAAAACCGCTTCCGAAAAAATGGAAGGCGAGCACATCGCACAGTCAATATCCACCGTAACTTACCTTGAACGTACTCAAATTCGAAAACTAATGTTAGATTCGTGATCGGCGACCCAAATAACCCCCACATGCGATATTTGGTCCAAATCGGTTATTTTGACCCAGGCACCTCACTCACTCACCCTTACCATAGCCAGCGCTCACCAGTCATAGCTCAAGAAGCGAGAATAAAATTCATGATCAGCAGTTTAGGTGAGACTCCCAGGCGATTTATGGATCGAAAGTGATGGATACGGAAGATTTTCTGTCAGGTAGAGTCTGAATGGTGGCAAATTATTACCAGTGGTTCATTAGAGAGTGAACCTTGGGCAACTCTACCGACACCTGACACGAGGCTCCAGACATCAAGGTCACCCATTCCGCCCAAACTTCGCATGTGGGGGTTATTTGGGTCGCTGATCACGAATCTGACATTAGTTTTAGGGTATCCATGTGCATTTGCGGTATCTACGGTGGTTTAATGACGTGCAGGTCCGATCCATAGGAAAGTAACTCATACAAGCGCAGGAATACGTGCTATTTACGTACAAAAAAGCATTAACCCCGTAGAAATTGCATCCAGTGATTATGCAACCACATAATAACGACCGCCGAATGAGTGCAAAAATGGTCCCCAAGTGCGGGACCGAACTCACAAACTCCGCATGAGAGGACGCATCGCTACCGCTGCGCCAAGGGAACACGCCCAGGACAGAGACGGCGGTCCCCAATGAGCTCGCGCGGTCTGAGTGATATGCTCGCCTTCCATTTTTTTAACAGCCGTTTTTCCCATCACAGAGGTGCCTAGAGGAAAAATGAAGTATGGTTTTCGAGTACCTACAAGGGACCCTACATCCTGTAAAAGTTGCATCACGAAAGCTTGGCACATCCAGAAAGGCTCTCCTTGTAAGTGGAACGCGAATGCAGCGGCGCGTCCTTTGAGGACTGATCATTGTCGGCTCCTTTACACTTACCTTTTTACTTGAGGGGGCAAGTAAGATTGATATGTACCCCTCATTCAGGCTAACGTTTCCTCGTTCTCGTCTTCTTCAGAGGCTGGAACAATTCGAGTTCAACCTGAGAAACTACCTACTTGACACCGCAACAAACTCTTCAAAAATAGAGGAGGCTGTTGAATCTTGGTTGTGCTGCGCGTTCCAGGCTTCTTTCATTGACTTCAAGATATGTTAGAATGCTAGGCGGCATTCTTTCGGTTGGCTGGCTTGTTCAAAGGCTTCATTCACCTCGACATCTACTCTTTGTTTCCTTGGCGCCAGCTTTGATTGCATTTTTTGAAAAACGTTGACGCAATTCATAGTTAGTGGTCCATAAAGTTCTTCTGCGTCGCACGTAGACGCGATTTGGAGCACTGCACTGTCGTTTGGCGAAATTCGGCACTCTCCCGATGTCGTTCAGATGGTGTTT
The DNA here is from genome assembly GCA_030553155.1 of Nippostrongylus brasiliensis. Classification (NCBI taxonomy): domain Eukaryota; kingdom Metazoa; phylum Nematoda; class Chromadorea; order Rhabditida; family Heligmosomidae; genus Nippostrongylus; species Nippostrongylus brasiliensis. Next base: position 31,943,027 of record CP130734.1, read on the forward strand.
TTCAAGATCGCAGACCGCTACTGCACATCCGTCTGCTGATAGTTGCTTCCAGCCCATTTGAAACGCGTCTCGGAGTGAATTACTTTCGCCTCCAAGACGGATATCATACGCTTTTTAGGATCTGGCGAGGAATTTGTCGGCTGAATCATACCGGAGCCGAACGCCTCATTTCTCCATTACCATTCCTCAACGTCGCCTATCCGACTTCTTCCGGCACGTGTCCTTTCATTTCTCCAATGAGAACTGTTTGATATCCCCGCATTCTTCAATCATTTCTGATCGGATTTAGCTGTCTTGTGGACTTTTCTGAGGCAAACCCAGCTTTGCCGTAGATTCCGGCCCTGATCGAGGGTCACTCCCTTTCAATCGTTCTTTACCTAGCCTCATTAGATCGCCTTCCATAGCCCAGACCAGTCATTAAATCTCTGAGACCGCCTAACCGGGTGAGATCGTTGTGATCCTGTTCTTTATCGGAATGGCAGACCTGCCTCTTTTCTTCCCCTGAGGCGATATTTAGATAAAGGCAGTTGGAGTCCTTGACTATTGTTCAAGTCGTACGTAGACTACCGTGGCTTAGTAACTTTTCGAGTTTCTTGTTCCTTGCTTTTGAACCTCGCCACGTTCCGAGTACCTAACTTAAAGAGGAATCCTCTTTTAGAATCAAAGGGTTTTTTGCGGTCGTCCAGCTGACATTAAGCATTTGTGGACCAATGAACAAGTAGTTGGAAGAGCTTTCTAAAGAATGGTATGCGAGCAGAAATGTTCCTGTTTTCCCGAAAATTGGCTCTTCCTTTCCAGGGTTTATTCTATCAGCATTTCGCATTTCAATGGCTTCAAGAGGTTCTTTACCTTTGAACGATTATAGTAACAGGATTACTATCCGACGAACTACTTACATACATCATCGCATTGAAAACGCTATACACTGGCCTTCATAACTGGAACTAGCCGAGGGGAATTCATGATAGTGTCGGTATCTGAAGGGAAAGGATGGTTAAGGGCAGAGGGAAAGCAAGGCAATGAAAGTTTATGGTCATCTGGGTATGGTCACCGTGCTTATTAATCGTTTGGTATGAGATTTTCCGGTTGGAACCGGTGGAGTGATCGATCCTTGCCCACGTCAACCTAGCATTCCTTCACTTCTCGTGGTCGGGTAAATAGGTACATACGTCAGGTGGCTCTCAAAAAATTCCAGAAAATCGTTTAAATGCCCAAGTCCTTCTCTACTTCTTTCTACTTCTTCTACTACTTTCCTTCTACTACTACTTCTTTCTTTTTTCTCTTTTCTTCTCTTCTTTCGTGTTGCAATGGTAAGAGGCACCAATACAACCAAACGATCGAGAATCTATGGTTGAAGTTCAGGCCTTCCTCTCCTTTGTAGCGGGTTGAATTTCGGTCAGACTTGTCTGGAAAGGCATTTTCCCCCTCCACCCACACCGTCATCCTCCAAGCTGTTTTTTCTCCTCTCAAAACCTGAACATTCCATGTTCCACTTATCCTGAACCCATTTTTTTGCCAGACTTTGGATCATCCCGTGACATAGTCGCTTTTTTCTCCAAATCTCCAAATTCATGCCTTCCTGTGACCGAAAAATGGAGCTAATTGTTTGGTGCTGGTCTTCTATTATTCTATTATTATTATATTTATATTATTTTTTGGGCTCTTCATCGATCCTAAGTACGTAATGTCAATATGTTATCAATGTTCGTAGGAAATAGGTAATATGGAGTTTACATAGAAATCATTAGGTAACTTGTAAATAGCTCCAAAAGGCGAAATTTACGATTTTGAGCTTGTACATGGTGTGGGGTAAGAGCTGCTGTTGAAACCTGTACGGCCGAGCGATAGAATGTTCGCCTGGGCTAACAAAGTGCTCCATCCCCGGGGTAAGTTGGTACCATATTCGTCTTTGAAGGCTAAGACACTGTACTGTACAATGGATGGCTTCAGCATGCCACTGTATAGGTCAAATATGCTTTTACCATACCGCACCATTAACCTTATTCCACCAGGGAGATGAATGCCTTGCATACAAGCCCTCTATGAGTCTCTAATCTTCCAACGATTGATCGACTACTCAACAACACAAATCGCTTTTCTTTCTTTTCTTTTCTGGCAATACTATACGATTTGTCAATTGCTACCCAGCCTCATAGACTCATGCCTTGTCGGTCGGCGTTTTTGGAAAGCTGCGACGTTCTGCGCCAGAGGGAAAAAGTGCAATACCATGAGTCAAGTCGGTCGTTTACACTATAGTCGTAACCGTCTAGTAAGTCACCGCCTTCGGTTTGGCCATATTCATCAAGTCCCAGCCATCGCGTTGTCGCGTCCAACTCGTTACCTTGGGTAGATGGAAGTGGCAGCTGGGTAACTCTGCGGATTCCATACCCTTTCGCAGGCTTCTTCATCGTTCGCTTCTATCAACCTAAAAGGATATAGAATTTTATAAGACTCACACACAGACCCATTTAGGCTTAAGTTTTAGTTTATGTTTTTATGGCATGCTGTTGAATTTTGTGGTTCTGGTCCTTTTCATAGGCTGTTTTGTTTTCTCTCTTCGGCGTGATACGCTTCAGAGCGTATTAAACAAATAAACAAGTAAACATCACGAAAAAAGAAATACAATTCGATTGGGAAAGAATTTTGCATTGTAATACATAAATATTTTCCCGACGCTCGTCTGTAAATTGTATATTTCCCTGCCAGTATATCGTACTACGTCGTAGTGCATCGGCTAGTTCATCGAATTGCTAATATACGCTCCGCATACGTTAATCATTCGATTTTTATCCCCGTACTGCATGGGACGTTCTCGTTCCTGTGCAGGAGCGCTCAGCACTGAATACAAGGCTAATTTCACTGTACGGTTCTTAGTCTGGTCTGAGAAGTGAGCGTTGATCGTCCATTTTACGGATTTTTTAAAGTTGAAATTTGAAGAATTTCAAAGGTGTTCCTGAACGGTCCCATATTGGTCTAGTTGCCAATTTCACAATGAACACAGTACAAGATGTAGAAACGTCAAGAAATCACTTCTGTGTACTCCAGCCAATAGCCTAAGAGGATTACTTAGCGCGTCAGTTCCCATACATTGACACCATTATGGTGCAGTACCACCGCTAACTCGTCCGCGGTCGGACTCCTGCGATCGAAATAGACAATCCCGAATAGCGCGCAAACCGCGATTCATCATCTATCCGGCTAATTCAGGGTTTATTTAGACTTGAGGAGGAACGCGAATTTCCGTGCGCAAACGGAAGCAATTTCACATCTAGTCTGTTCTCGTTTTTGACTAACCACGAATTGTCTACTTTGGGCACGATGTGTGTTGGAGTTTTTACTACAAGTTTCTTGAAAACACCGGTTGTAGATCTTAAAACCTAGGTGCAAACAAATGAACAGCGTTCAAAACAAACACTCCGCGAAACTGGTTTCCAGTGGTTTTCATAAATTGGGCGTGTGCCGCCGGTCACAACCGCAGTTTGGGAGATGTCTACGAGTGGACATTTATTTATTTATTGTTTGAGGTTTTCCTTTCAATTTCAGCTCTCGGACTCTTCAATATTCGTTCGCGTGACGTTAAATCTCTCTCTACGAATTATGTTTTTGCTGTTTTTTGAGACCTGGAGTTTCGTTGGAAGCGTTCAAAACAAACACTAGATATATAATGGATACCTTGGTATTCTAATACTTTTATGCTCGTGTTTTATGGAACCGTTTTTAACAAGAAATGATCAATATTTCCATGATGTAATGCGATTCTTAGATTCTAAAAGTTCCGAAAGAGCCTGGAAGACCGTTTTCAATTCCGCCTAAATGAGGATTTCTGCCAGTAGCGCAGTATTAGGGCATGAATGAGTTTCCTGATAGAAGAAACCTTATCCGGGATCCGGAATAGAAATCGTTTGGCCTCCCAACAGGGAAACTTCCTTCCTTCTTGCTTTTAGGTGCTTTTATTTTTCGAACGTCCTTTGTTATCAGCGAATAATTTAATTTGGTATTTAATTTATTATTATATCATTACGTTATATTATTTATATTTACGTGTTTCATTGTGTAGGCCTGTTGCTCTTTCATCATGCCTCTACCTTCTGATTGGAAGGCGAATGCATGGCGTGCCCTCAGGGTACATTTCAAGACCGATCTCTTTACCTTTTTCTTTTATCTCTACATTAGATACTTATGATTTACATGATTCTAGTCTTGTTGCCATTATATTGTCCGCAACTAAATATTTCCCTCCCATGCGGCTTTCTAGCTGAAAAAAGTACCAACAAAGTGGATGTCTTAGGGCTTGTTCAGACGACGCGCGTCGAAAATGCAAAATTGAAGCTCAATCAATAATTATCGTCATTGATCGAATTTGCTCCTTTGCGTTAGTGGCGCAGTCCGGTTGCGCCTCATATAGGCATAAAAAATGAGGCATATAATTACATAGGAAAGAAATTGAACGAAAAAAGTGAATTTTGTCAAAATTTCCATTAATAAGGAATAGCAGCCTTCTAAAAAACCCGAGCGACCAGTAAGTTTGCCTATATGAGGCGCAACCGGACTGCGCCACTAATGCAAAAGAGCAAATTCGATCAAGGGCGTTAATTATCGATTGAGCTTCGATTTTGCATTTTCGACGCGCGTCGTCTGAACAAGCCCTTAGGGTTGGTAAGTGAATTCTTTGGCTTCCAGCCTGCTCATTTCTGCAAGTAGAGGATGGCCGACCTGTCCATCAGGGGCGCTGTTGTGCAGATTGTCGATAATGATCATGTCATGGAAGAAAACGCATTGCGGGCTAAACAAAAAAAAATTACACGACAGTTGGCTCATAACTCTCTTATCGCCCTAATATCAATGTTCTGCCAGTCTATAGGTGGCTCATTCTTACCTCTCCATACAACCACCACAGCCGTTTGGCGTTTTGTTTCGAGCCAAAGTGCCTAGTCGTGCGGTGTTCTGTTTGTACATCTGCTCTCCCGGTGGGGTCGAACCCATCAGCTGCTGCTGCTGTTGCTGCTGCTAGAGGTGACGGTGGTACCTGTGCCGGTGCGCTGTTCAGTTGTTTGCTCGTCACATTCGGCGCGGCTTTTGTGCTGCTTGAAGCGTCGTCGAACCTAAAACTGGGTGCTCGTAAATCGTCTTCGCGCCCTTTCCTTCGTTTTGGAACGTTTCGCGTCATCGGCCAAACATCGACCGATTTCAGCCTATGGTAGAGGGCCCATGGCGCTCCACTGAAGTCTGTTACGATCGCTACGCCGCCTACGCCCACAGTCAACCTCTCAAGGAGCAACGCCCCTATAGGTATGTGTTTCCATTATTTATTTTTATTCATTCATTCAACGTGGGCGTACGTCACGGAAATATTGCGACAACGACCAGCAAACAAGAACTTTATAATTAGCATGGCTTGTGGGACAAATAAACAGCGAGAACTCAATTTTCAAGAAGACATCGTTATTCGTTTTGTTTATTTCGTTATTTATTCACCAGCTGCTCAGTGTGCTATCGGACGCCGAACGTCTGCTCGGAAGCTTCGCTCTTAATTTCTTCAAAAAAGGGCGTTGTTTGATTTACGAAGTTTGGCTAAAATCAGTACAGTTTTTTCTTTTCCTCTTTGTGAACAGCTTCCTGAGGCACAGAAATTTTTCCTCGAACCGTTGTGTCTGTAGATGACCTCCATGGGACTGCCCACGAAGGAAATGCCCTGTAGAAGACAATCTACGGAGTTTAGCTCGATGAATACATCGCATTGGCACCACTCCCTGAGAAATAAAATTTTTCACTTGAAGCGGTATGTCTGTAGATGATTTTTGTGGGTTCGCCCACGAAGATGTTCTGTAAGAACCACCTAAGAAGTTCAAGAAGTTCACTTCGGCTAGTAGTACATCATCTTGGCATAGTAAATCTCTAGGAATGTCTGCGGAGGGTTGTAGCAGATGAAAGGCATCCTGCCCCCGAGTGGGGACCAAACACCCAACTGATATGCGGACACCGGATATTTCCTCATATCCATTGATTGGTATCCAGCTTTATTTCCTTTTGGCTTATAAATCATAATGATCACTTATTTTTCTTATTTTTCCACTGAACGTGGTTGAGGAGGCATTTGTTTATTTTCTCCCTTTCAGTGGTAGTGTTTTTGAGTAATATTTGCAGCCTTGCGTTTTTACTCTACATAGTCGTCTACTCTATTTTTGCCTTCTGTTGAGTACATGCATTTCTCTGCTAATATTTTTTAGTTTTTTTTTTCACATGTTGCACTTGTTTATTTATTAGTTTTTCACGCTATAGAAGACGTGCATATCAAACGAGGCAAGCAAACGAGTGAAAAAGCTTGTTGATGTCAAAACAAGACGAACTGATAGAGCGTTGCTCAGATGAAACTGACTTGGTATAGCGGCTGGCCCCCGCAAGTCATTGTATAGGCCAAGCACACATTCGCCAAGCCTCTACGATTCTGAATTGAACATGAATGCGGCGGCGCGTCCTTCGGGGACTGATCAACGCCGACACCTTTACCTTTACCTTTTACCTTTTCACAGTTGGAATTTGCGTTGGTGCAGCGTCCTTCCTTCTGCCTACTATTTTGACTCTGTTTTGAAGCCCTGACTGGTCTGCACACTTTATTTACCTTTCTGATTATTTACCGCAGCGGCATCAGAACTGCTTATTCTGCAGCTGGCGAAAAGACAATAGTGCGAGTGGAGCTGGCGACTCGATACAGCTGAGGTCTGTCTTCTCTTCGAAATTCTAACGAAGTTGGAGAAGCTCGCATTTTTATTCTATTGAAACTCTAAAAAACTTGTATTTTCTTATATTTAAGTTCATATTTATATTTATATTTGCACTCTTCATATCGTAAATATCAATATGATCTATTTGGCTAACAGAACGAAAAATGAAAACAATCCAGCGACATAGTCCTCAGGAACAGGTAAGGAAAAAAAGCTACCAGTCATCTTTTTCAGTGAGGCAATCAAGTTCTAGTTTTTCTTCACCAAAAAACTTTCTATGATTCCGGTGTCAGCATCATGGAATCTAGATTCCTTTTACTGCAGATTTTTTTCTTTTTTTCATTTCTTTTTAATATCCTTGTATTTTTAGTAACTCTCCGTCCTTCTTTTTATTATGTAATATGTAATATCAGCATGCCCATAATGAGTTGAAGCAACATGGTTTGTGCTTGTTCTTTCATTTGAATCCGTAAGTGCTCTTCTTTTGTAGTAAATCGTAAATGTTGAATATTTCCTTGCCATTCATTAAAAATTCCGAATCCACCGACCGGGTCGCGTCAAAAATTTAATTTTCGCTGAAACTTCGCCCTTAGCGATTTTCTGGGTTGCTGGTCACTGATCCGATGTCGGTTTCCGAATTTCGGCCAAGGACCACCGGTACCGCCTGCAGGGCTAGCAGGGTGGTCCCCCTAAGATTTCAAATTTGGGTGAAACTTCACTTAGGGTGGTTATTTTGCAGGCTGATACCAATCCTGACTTTTGTTTTGCGAATTTCTACTGAGGACCACCCATATCGTGAAGCTTGATGATCCGTTCAAAATCACCGATTTGGCTAAAACTTCGTCTGTTTCGGTTATTTAACACGTTGACGACAGTGTGGCGTTATGCTGCGCCACGCTCAAGCGGCCGCGTGGGAACGTGCGGCGCAATGCCACGCCACAGTCTTGTATTGTATTTTTCTCAATGCATTTCAGAATTTCAGAGGATGTTTTTTGCCACTTCTTACGATTAGTAGACCTTTGCACATTGTTATGGTAAGCATGATCCATGAAAATGATTCTTAGCTTCTGATTTACCGGAATTTTTGATTGTGCACTAGCTTTCTTTACAAGTAAAAACAAATAATGGTTATTGCAAGAAACAAATAAATGCAAACAAATACTGGTTACTGAAACAAACACATAAATACAAACAAATATTGATTATTAGAATAAGCAAATAATGAACAATAAACAAATAACAATTTCCTTTCAACCTGGATAGGAAAAAAGGAAATTCTAAAAGCTTCCAGCTGCTATTTTTCTGTTTACATTGCGAAAAAGGAATAGTCACAATCCTCGATATTACAGGACTGTATATGTAGTCTTCGAGATTTACTAGTCACTTCCATTTTGAAAAAAATTCGTCGTACGCCGGCACCATGCCACAGGCTCGGCGCGCTAGAAGATCGGTTGGTCCCACGCGCCAGACACGCGAAAAAGGCGCTGTCGTCAACATGTTAAGATGCTGATTGCGAAGCTGATGTCTTTTCTTCTTTTTCGCAGATTTTGATCGGTTTCGGGAGACTCAGGAAGGTATTCCTCCGCGCCGCCACCCTGACCCCGCCCCGACGCCATTGCCACGCCCCCTTTGTTGACCAGAACCTGCCCATATCTTAACTAACCCATAACATAACTTGAATAAATAAATAAATAAATAAATAAATAAATAAATAAATAAATAAAATAACGGCTAGAATCAGACGAAATTCGAAAAGACCAAGTTCAGAAAAAATTACCGCTTCAGTCCAAACGTTGTTTACGGGTGTTCGGGGCGCTGATTACGAATCTGATATTTGTTTCTGAATTTGGGATCGACTTGGGGTGGTATAAAACCATATAGGTCTCAATTCGAGTCTTTGGGAAAGTTGACTGATCTAACTCGTTAGTGTTGTCAGAGCGATTCATAACGCTCCATAGCGGGAGGGCGGGCAATTTTTGTCAGAGGCGAAAAAGAAAAAAATCTGCATTATTCATGAGTGAGTCAGCGCGTACATACCAAATACATAGTTAGGAACGATGAGAATGTCAGAGCTGTCGCACTTCTCTCCGGCTGATTGCTGCCTATTATTTCGTCAATTGTTTCTGCCTGGCGATTGTACGAATGAAGCTGAAAGAGCTCAACATCCTGGGATGGTGAGTGTGAGCGTTTTATTCTGTTGGTTTTTCTAGCATCTAGGCGTCAGTCGCGACGCGGCGCGATTGGTATCAACGATCCCGCTGTCGCTGTGACGCGACTGCCGCGTCGCAGTGACAGCAGGACCGTCGCGACCTCAAGCGTGTCAAACTATCAGTCATTTTCGAGTACTTTTATAATGAAATTTTGATCTGCTATTTGATATTTTCGAAGCATATGCTCTTGTTGTTTAAGGAAAAATTTCGGAAAAGTTTTTTAGCGCTGTAATCAATTTTTTTGAATTAAAGTCATTTCACTTGAAAATTTGAACTTCTCAACAAGTGGGCTGAATTCATCGCTGTTGTTTCCCACAATCGGATACCATAATTTCCGCCACAATATGGCGAAAAAATGGTTTTTTTTTCAGCGAGAAAGTCTCGACAGGACGCAATTCATTTTGTTCAGACAAAGGGAAATTTCATCATTATTAAATTATTATTATTATTAGTTTTTACTATTATTTAATCAATTATTATCAATTATTCATCGATTATTATTAATTTCATTATCATTATTATTATTAAAATTTATTTTTACACCATACAAGGTAAGCTCGCATTGAACAAGGTTATTGAATAAATAAAATCGCGAAATAAAAGCAAAACAATAGACGCAAATCAATCAAGTGGAAGAAAATATCGGGCACTTCGAATCAAATGGAGGCGGAAAACTCGAAAAATGTTGCTGACAATACGAAAACTCACGAAAAAAGCTGGAAGAGCTGCATGTAAGATAATATGATAAAGGCTTCGGTGTACAAATTGCGTTTAGGAAAATTTCCAAAGCTCAAGGAGTAATAGAAAATCCTCCCATAGAAAGAACTCTAGGGCGAATCTGGATCCGCGAGAGGGATTTGTCAAGTTCTGGAAAGGAACATTCCCTGTTGGGCAGCCTTTCTCACTTCTTCAGTCTCTAGGGATCCTCTTGCTCTTCTATGTACAGATTCAGGCTTACCGCCGATTCTGTCGCTAGGACTCAATTTCCTCAAAATGTGATGTTATTCTGGTTTCATACTTCTTGGGTCCCATTACTTCCGCCTGGTCGTTCTGATTATCAAGCCTAGTTCGATCTTTATCAAGTTCATGAACGTGTCGGAACGAATTTTCGTTAAATTTTGACCTGTTTTCCGAAGTTATCTGCATTCTGAGATTGAAATCTGCTCCAATTCCGAGCGTTGTTTTTTCTTGAATTTTTAAACCGATTTTATTGCTCTAAAGTCGGAGTGATTTACCGTTTCAGGCCAGCAGCATTTTGATCGAATTTGGTTCAACTTTTTTTTGCTGTTCCATGAAACCAGGCATGCCGGTTGGTTTTTGCTGTGATTTTCGCGTTTCGACGCACCGGTCCGGCGCCGATTTGTTGACACTTTTTGTTAGCTAACAAATGCACACCACCTTGTCGTCACACACGCGCACACCGCCGTCAGCAACGGTGGCGGTGGCGGTTCCTCTTTTCTTCCTTCGTTGAAGAGAAATGCGATAACCCAACCCGGATACCGTTCTTCGGTTGGTTTTCCATATCATTATTGATGCTTATTTATATTTATTTGCTTATTGCTTATGATTTAATGCTTATTTATACTTATTTACTTATAGTTATTTACAGTTACTCTTTCAAATAGTTACTCTTTACTGCTCCACCCAACGAGGTTGTTAAAATGTAAAAGGCAAAAGTAAAAGTATCAGCGTTGATCAGTCTCTGAAGTACGCCCCATCCATCCGTCCTCCACTGAGAATCATAAAGGCGTAGTAAATGCGTGTTGGTCTGGTTCAGTGAGTTGCTGGGGCCGGTCGCTATACTGTTATATGTCAGTGTTTTAACCTTCCCAGACAAGTCTGGTACCAATTTACCCGACCCCGAAGGTTGGAAATCTTAGTAAGCCTGGGCCGGGATTGATCCCTCGACCGTGCAGGTATCAGCAACGGCTCCTACCACTACACCGCGCGCTCCCTGCGAGATTGTTAGGTGGAAATAATTCATCAAGCAGCCTAACAACTAGCAAAACAAGGCGAATTGGGTTGAAGATTGAAGAAATTGGAGATTCATTTTGATTTTTATATTTGCATACTTTACATCGTAAAAAACAGCGTGGTTTTCAAAAAACTTGACAAAAGCAACGAAACACTACAGCGATATAGTCCCTCAGACCATGGGAAATAAGCAACGTCTTTGGCTTCGAAATACAAAAGCTCTATGTATAATATTTCTTAATACATTTCCGCGGTTCCCTTCATCTTTGCCCCGCCATCGCCGGTGTTTCTCATCTTAACAATTATGTACATATTTGTTTATTAATTCAAGACGTCGGACGAGGCCACACGTGATGGTGTACAAGTCACGCACTACAACTAGAAGTGCAAAGTGTATTATGTATGTAAAAATCTTGTAAAACTGTGCAAAATTTACAAAAGTTGTGTGAAATTCACGCGATGAATTCACCGATTCAATGGACTCGAAAATTGGAAGAATACTCGACTTTTTGACGCGCAGTCATCAGGACTTTCCCGATTTTTAAATTTGTTGTTTCGCTCTTTATATATTAATTTTCCTGTCCTTTGCTTGCTTTGTTTGAATGTGAGTCATCTTCTACTTAGTTTCGTTGTTTGGATTTTTAACCTTTTTATGTACCAATTTAGATGTAACTCATGCGGGACCTCGTTTGCTCAACAATTTTTGACGCCAAAGTTGCTAGCTAATATGTGCAGCAGCATACTGGCAACACCTTTCAAAACTTTTTACTGCTGCAATCATTAAGTCTGTAATACCTCAATAAGATAATACATAGTAAAGAATGGAATTTATCTCCTTTTTTGCTTTTTTATTTTCCACATTTTTCTCTTATTTTGAGGAATCGGCTACGGACGTTAAGGAGCGAGTTGATCACTAATTTCTAATCGTAGCTAGTTTTCGTTCTATTTGTTCTTTCGCCTATCTTACAGCCTTGAGTTCCACTCTTGTTTTTTTTTCAAAACTTTCTTTACAATCCGGATCCTGTCTTTTCTCCTTAGGCTTTAGGTTTTTTTTTCAGAGAAAAAAGTTTTCTAGCTTCAGGCACTTAAGTATTCTTTAACGTCAAAGCACCGGCGGGGGACACGCCATTCTGCAGTTCGTTTTGGTTTCATGTCGATTACTCACTTTATTTGAGGGTGAACTTGCTCTGTCGTGGAACACTCTCACTGAAGTATAAATACAACCTTGAGCCATTTAATTGGCCCTCTTTGTGACATTTATTGATTTTATTTATTTCTGGTTTTTCTCTATTTTTGTAATTTACCTTTGAAAATTTTCTGAACCTTGGCGATAGAAAAGAACATAGTAATATCGAGTCATTCATTCCACTTTGAAACATTTCTGTTTTTTTTTATAAAAAATGCGATTTTTTCTAATACTTCTTGGACCTTGAGAAAAAAGCTCTTTCGGCGTCCAGCATAGGGCTCGTAGTTTCGCTATGCCCTTGCATTTGCTCGGTTTTTCTGAGAGAAATTTTCCCGTTTTTCTTCTGCCTTTTTTTACTTTTTTAATACTTTTTTCATGTCTGCTCATTGTTGGTCACGAAGTCGATATAATTAAGAAAGCATTAAGAGAACAAAAATCTTTGTTTTTCCTGGTACACTATTTGTACAGTCTCCATATTCTGTTCATTACTTTTTACTTGAAAATTGAACGGAAAAAAGGACGCGTCGCTAGTTCTAGAATTAGAAATGAACGAGTTGAAACGAAAATTCCGATTAAATTTTACGAAATTTTGAAATTAAGAGGCAGTGTTTCCACGTTTAGGTATCACTATTCTCCTGGTCATCCTCACCCTCGGCATCCATCACAGCAATCCGCTCCAATGATGCTGCGCACCAGGCAGTTTCCAGAGGTATGTGAGAGAATTTCAGTCACATTTTTGAATTTTCGTATTATTTATTTTTTGTCTATTTATTTATTCTCCATGATGTGATCAATCAGTCAAGGTTATCAAACAAGTAGAATCGCAATAAACTTAGAGAAACAAAGGTAGAAAGGGAGAGAAGAATAAGCAGCATGTAGACCTATTTTGAATTCTCAACTCCTTCTTGTGTGCAATTCATTTTATTAAACCGTGACTATATGACCTCCGGGCGATTGTTTTCGCTTATTCATCTACCAGCACTCCAGCGGCCTATCGGCCGACTCGAATGAAATGGAAATTCTGGTTGAAAAGAAATGAAGCATTTCATCAGCTCCCCTGTCGCTGTGGGTGCTCTTGGTGTACAGTAAACAGGCTATCGCGGCGGGACCCACATGAGCTACCCATTACAAACATCGCGGTTTCGCTTATTGTACAGTAGGTCTGTGTTTTTACCTTTCCGGAAAAGTCTGGTACCAATCTACCTACCCCGGAGGGTTGGAAGGCTTGGTTGATCCGGGTGAGGATCGATTGACCTTGCGGCTGTCAGTAGCGCCTTTTGCCACTGCACCACGCGCGCCCTTTAGTTTTAATTAGTTTCTAAAATTCCGTCTCGATCACTGCGTTCCAAGTCATGCGACTCTCGTGTTAACGTTGGAATTCTGTCTCTTCGGCACGTCGTCAACGTGCCATTCATGGCTGGGAAAACATCAAAAAACCTCAGTCTTCATGGGAAAGGAGCTAGTTCTGCAAGGGTCTCGAGAAAGAACGAATAATTCGAATCAACAAAAAATCAACTGGGAATTTGAATTTTATGTGAACTCTATTGCTATTTCGGGTCATAATGATATGAATGAGGTTATCACAGCAGAGCCCCATTGTTGAAAGTATGTATGATGTTGGCTGGTCAGAAATGTCTCTCTTCGTGATTATTTCCAAATAAAATACGTTAAGGGATGATCGAGCGACGGATTTCTTGAGCAACTTTTTTTGCAACAACGGGAAATTTAGAAAGAGAGCAATCGTAATTTGAAAAGACAAACAGTAAATTGACCAAGCACGCTATACATATTTCGTGAAACGTTTGAGATTAAGGCGTCTGTGAGTCTTATTCATTCTTATCTTTGTAACTTGATGTAATCAATACAAAACTGTCCGAAGGAAGCAATCAAATATGGGGCCGATTGGTTACTTGTATGTATATCATCATCTCTTTAGCGTTTAGTCCCGCACAGTCGCGGAATCCCCTGTCCTCGTCAGTAGTCGCCACTAGCATCTATCCTGGGCGTCTTGGAGCGTTGCCCCAACTTCCTTGAGATCAGTTTTAACTACATCGCTCCACCTTTTCTTGGGCGCTCCTCGTGGTCGTTTTCCGGGAACCTCAAACTCCAGTGCTTTTCGTACTGGGTCAGGCCAGTACGAAAGCCTTCTCACGACGTGTCCGAACCACCTGAGGCTCTGCTCACGCATCTTAAGGTACACTGGAGCTGTCCTCATAACCTCTCTGACGTCCTCGTTCCGGACCCGATCCAGTCGTGTCCATCCGCATGTCCACTTGGCTTTTTTGGGGGCCTTAGGTACTGGGCAGCACTTGCTGTCATAGATCAGCGCCGGTCTTACAACTGCCCGGTACACTTTTCCTTTGAAAACCCTTGAGCACCTCTTGTTACAGAGGATTCCAGTGGATTCTTTCCACTTCGCCCACGCTGCGTTTATCCTTTCCTCACTGCCTGATCTAGGAAGCCGTCCTTCACCAGTTCGGTCCCGAGGTATCGAAAGTGGTCTACCTTCTCAATGACTTCCTGGTAGCAATCGTGCATTGGTTCTGAGCCTTCTTCCGAGCTGAGGAACTTGGTTTTCTTCACGTTCAGCCAAAAACCATTTTTGGCCAATGTTTTCTGCCATTCTTGAACCTTTCCCTGTAGTTCGTCCTTCGTATCCGCTATCAGGGCTATATCGTCTGCATACAGAGTGGTCTTGAGTGGATATTCCATCAGGTGACTGACCATGCTATCGGATTGGTTACTATAGGAATGTACATAATTAAATCTAATCTATCGAATTGAATCTCTCTTTTACTTACGCTTTTCCGAATCTCCCCAAGTTAGATCAGATCAAGGAATTCATGCAAAAGAGGAAAGGAAAGAAGGAGGAAAAATACACAAAAAAGTAACAAAAATGAAAAACAAGAAACAAAAATAGAAAAATTCGAAGTTCTTCTCGCTTTGCACGGCAACTTTCCCTTCAAAATGAAGAGCACTCACCCGAAGAGTGGTACCAACGTCGAGGGTGGCATTTTTCCTCCGTTTGGTTACCTTTTTTCCTTTTTCCCTTTTTACTAATCGATGATTTTCTGTGGCAACTAATCTGTGATTTTCTCCGAGAAGAAGAGTCTAAAAAATCTCTTCCCACTGCGCTCACCTCACCTCTCGACTCCATTAATCAAAGGATTCAGGGTCGTCCATGGGAACATCTGTGATGAAAAACGACCCGTTGTGTTGTTTCTCCAAACCCGACCATCTCAGGTTCTGCCCATTTTTTGTCAAAAAGTCGTTATAATTAGAAAGGTAGATAGTAAAGTACGCTTTGTGTACAGTATAATAAATGCTACTTGAAGGTGGGTCACACTTGGGATGTATTTTCCTCCTTCTTTCCTTTCCTCCTTTGCATATTTGCTCGGCTAGTTGATGTTCTAGTTGGAGCACCTAACAGGTAGCCGTCGAGGTCTCGAACTTCAACGGCTGTCACTTTTATCGTCATTTCTTGACTACTTTGTCATTCTTCTTCAGCACTTATTCCGTCAGCGGAACACAGAGTCGGATCGGTAGCGAAAAAAATCCGGTTTTTCGCTGTTATTTGAGGCTTTTCAACGAAGAAAACGCACTGAAGCGCAAGCGGATTGTCTTGTGGGGACGAGTTTTCCGTTCCGTCGTCGTCGTTCTCATGCGCAATCGACGAGTGAGCCGTGCGTGTCTATTTCACGCTGCAATTAGCATTTTGTCGCCAAGCCGTACGGCTACGCGGCGACGTCGGCGACGAGGAGGATCAGCGACGGATCACTTCGAACCGGTCGTCGTCGATGGCAGGTGCTGGCGGTGATAGTCCTCCAGTCGCTCCGACTACTTCGACGCCCAGTTGTACTTCGCCACAGTAATCTCCATCTTCTCTCCTCTTAAAATCCTGATTTTATAGTCGTTATACGCTTACCCAGGTTAGTAGGTGAATCAGAGATTTATTGGTATAACGTTTCAAAAAAAATGCTTCACTGGAACGTCTCCGTCTACGGCTGAAACGATTTCTGGTATTAAGTTGGTGCAAAAGATCTCGGACATTTGGCATACAAAACAGTTTATTTTATAATATCTGAACAATAGCAAGGAGTCATTTGAAGTCATTTGAAGTAGTAGTTAATATCAATGGTCTTCTCTTCTCTATAACATTTTTTTGACTGGAGCCGAAATTGGTTAGGGTATGTTTTTCAATTTTAAAAAGTCGCAAATGTCCGAGAACTTTCGCACCAACCTAATAATTCATTCCTCTACTATAGAAGAGAAACCAGCACTACAGCGGCCTATCGGCTGACTTAGATGGATTGGAAATTCTGGAAATTTCGGCATTATTCCACTTAATCAGTCACAATCTTTAAGTCAGATTGAAAAGAAATGAAGCAATTTCATCAGCTCCCTTGTCACTTGGGTGTATTTGGTGTACGGTAACAGACAATCGCGGTGGGACCCATATGAGACACCCATGAAAAATACCGGCTGGGTTTCGCTTATTATTAGTGGGATGTTACACCAATAAATCTTTGATCCACCTGACAACCTCGCTCGGTTCAGATGGATATATAGTGAGATAGGATAGGCTTTCCTTCAATCTCTTCCCGAACCCTCTGTTTTTCCAGAAGTTTCTGGAATGTTCCATGACAGACTGTGATTGATTCGATGCTGTGTGGGTTGAGAAAAGAATTTCTCGAGGCCGCATTTCCTCGCTGAAACCTGTTCGGATTGATTTTGAGGAATGGAGAATTTAATAAGCACATTTGCGAGCCGTGAGGGCCTACGTGGTGAAGCGGCAAGAGGCGCTACTGTCACCCGCGCGATCAAGCGATCGATCCCGGCTCGGCCTAACTAAGTGTCCTTGGCGGAATTATCATCGCCTTTACCTTTATCTTTACCTTTAATCTTACATTTGCGAGTAATTTGACGTTTTTGAATACTCTACCGTGTACACTAAGTCCAACATTTCTACTGACTGTACCCTCAACCCCTGAAGCACTGTTTAATCTCTGGCGGTTTGGTTACACAACTTTGAGGCTCTGACGAAGGCAGATTTGTTGAAAAGTTAGACGTAATAAACCAGTCTATTACACTATAGTTTTCTGGAATGTCCTTACGTTTAACCCTAAAGAGTCCGTTCATAGGCGAGAGTTGAGCAGTGCCGTAACGAAGTCAATCTTCTTTGTGCAGTGGCTTTCTGTTTTCTCTTCTCTTTTTACTTCATAATCTCAGTAGGTACTATGGCTTCCTGGAGCATTCCACAATTTCTCTCTTCTTGAAAGCTCTGCAGAATCGCATACTTGTTGCATGCTGCAGTGCCGAACGAGGTTAGTAGGTGGATCTAGGCAGTTGTTGTGGCCTCTCGTCGTTCGAGCCACTTTTTGGGCCCCTGAAGACTAGGAAAGTGTCGAAACGTCAGGCCATAATTAAATTCGGCCACCTACTAACCTCGTTTGGCACAGCAGCATACAACACGATTTCTGAGGCGTTTTCCAAAGTTTATAAATATCAGTATTGGATAGAGCCAAAAAAAATTTTCCTAATGATTCTACGGCTATGCTTCATTCCGCGTACCTATCACCAGCTTAAAGAATGTGGTCTTCCAATCGTTACAAATCTGCTCCTGCTTCTGCTTCTTCTCTGTCGTCCATAAATGCCGTACGTATAATCTAAGAAAAGCCTGATTTCGTGAAAACCTTCTAATAATAAATTATGCTACTTCCTAATTATTCGCGGTTTATTTCGGCACATTTTCACATCGGATAAATTCAGTGTCTTATTTCGTTTTTTCTGCTGTAAAATATTCTACTTTGCTTAGGTAATTTTTTTAGCAAAACTCTTCCGCAAACCCTCTTGAGAAGTCGTAAGAAAACCTTAAACCTATGCAAATCGTACCAATAAAACAGGAAAGGTAACAAAAACCAGTCAAATCTGGAAGAAATCCAAAGTAATAAGGGAATAAAAAACCATGGGAACTCGTTTTGTCCTCACCATGTACGAGCTAACATAAGTATAAAGCCATTCCCGGGACTCGTCAGCATGGGAGGAATGAGTTTATAAGTTATAGGAAATGATACTAAGACATAACTAACCTGTAGTAGAGGTAGCGTCAGAAGTAGAGTGAAGAATGGTAGTGGGTTGATCTCAAACTTGGGTTATTAAACCTTAAGTTGCCGCGTTCCACTCCAGATTGTTCTCATCGTGTATGGCCCTTGTTATACGTTCGCTCACCCCCAGCGTAACTCGTCCATTCAGTATCAGACACCGTGGGGCCAGACACGTTTGTATGAGTTCACCACGCCAGCCTCACCATGATAACTCGTACAAACGTGTCTGGCCCCACGGTGTCTGATACTGAATGGACGAGTTACGCTGGGGGGTGAGCGAACGTATAACAAGGGTCTATGACACGACGCATCCCGTATGTTAAGTACCAAAATAACGACAGCTGCATGCTAGAGCCACAACTGTTGAGAAAATATTAAATTCAACAATATTTCTTTTCATGGTGGTAGCATACCCGGCGGATATTCCGTTGGCAAGATTCGGAGGGCTGTAAAATAGTTAGCAGAACACTGCACATAACTGGGCCATTTGAATTTGGAAAAAGCCTGACCACATTTTTGAATTTAGGGCAAGTAGAGAAGTGTACACATATTTTCCAATTCTCAAATAACCCAGTATTAAGAAAAAACGCTAAAAAAGTCCTGGAGCGCTCAGAACGTGTTTTTTTTGGGACAAAAGTTACGAGCGGTGTTGTATTCATGTAGGAATCGGGGTATGTTTAGCTGGCGATAGCGTATTGGGCGAGCTGTATGAAACGTAAGAAATCGCCAAGGGCTACAGCCTCGGGATGGTCAGGAATTGGACTGGTTGAGAGATGGCGGAGGGAGGAGGGGTGGTGGGTAGAAGAGCGAAATATGCAAACGATAAGAGGACCTAATATAAGGAGGCCGAGTCTTGTTTATATGAAGCTCGTATGGGGTAAATAACTAGGTCAAGTGCTTATGCTGTCGAACTAGTTTCCTGTACAATTGAGAAATCCGTGTGACACGCATTATTGGCTTATCTACCGTAACTACATTCTCCGGCAAAAGAAACAACTATTAGCCGTCACTCGGGCGTCCTAATTTACTACTGTTTTTCGTCTTATTCTCATTATCCACTCTTCCGTCCTCCTGTTCCAGACGGCTGGAACACCAGTAGTCCGGAAGAGTAGTGCCGTGCTCCGCTCTCAACTCTTCTCCCATTATTCGGTCTTTTTTGGAACGTTTTTCATCGGTTTTCGATCATATTTACCCATTCACCTAGTCTGTAGCGTCTCCTAATTCTCTCTTACGTTATTTACATTGACAAATGAAAACATTGATCCCGGCCCGAGCTAACCAAGCCTTCCATCCCTCCGGGGTCGGGTAAATTGGTACCATACCTGCTGGGAAGGTAAGGACACTGACCACACTGTAGCGACTGGCACCCGCAAGTTATTGTATAGGCCAAATAGGCAATCACTATGCCTCTACGACTTGAATGGAACACGAAGGCGGCGGTGCGTCCTTAGGGGACTGATCAACGCCGATACCTTTACCTTTACTTATACTTTTACGTGACTGGGAACCCAGCATTAAGTAAACCATAAGATTAACCTCACGGGAACGTCTTCGTGTACTTCGACGTTTTTTCGGGGTAATCCTCAACAGTGCCAGAAAATAGAAATATGAAAACAAAATAAAACAGAAAAAATGATTTGTTTCGTTCCACCTCCTTCGTGCTTGTTTTATGATATTCTCTGGACACCTTCATGGAACAAAACTAGACAACTATCGGCTAGTATCATCTTGTTGTTCCTGACTCCCATCAATTAAATGTCGAAGTAAAAGGTAAAAGGTAAAGGTAAAGGTGCCGGCGTTGACCAGTCTCCCAAGAACGCGCCATGCGTTCGTGCTCAGTTCAGAATCGTAGAGATACGGTGATTGCGTATTTGGCCTATACGACCACCGCCATGCCAAATCACTGTCTTTATCTTCCCAGCCAAATCGGCTACTAACTCACCCGACTCGTGAGTGATGGAATGTTTGGTTAGCCCGGACGGGGATCGGTCGCTCAACATAGCGGGTGTCAGTAGCGTCTCTTACCAGTCTGCCATGCGCGTTTTAATGAAAAATTATGGCCTTCATAGTAATGGAAATGCAACACAAAAATGCGGATGAGGATGTCGTGAGGAATGCGTTCCAGTCATCCTCGACGCTTTTTGGATCCAGAATGCGCTCTAGGTTGTTGCATCAAGATCTAACAAGAACCGGCTATGCCCATACGAAGTTGACGCAATCGAGCCAACATCTAGTTCATCTAGACGACGGTAATAGCACTCATATCCCCTCTTGCCTCCGTCCTGGACCTTTTTTCTGGTAGTTTTTTTGTAGTCCACGATTGTACTTAGGGCAGCATGTTCTCCTACGGTAAAGGAGGTAGTTCTGCCTCGGATTTGTCTTCGATGGATTCCAAATTGTGCGAGATTGTTGGTTTATTTAACATCAGGGATGTTCTAAACCAGTGAGTGCACCTTTCTGAGTGTAAAGGTTCCACTCAAAATTTAGCACCTCGCAGTCTTACTATACTTTTTCTCTTCAACTGTTTGCGTAGCCGTTTCGTGATGTTCTCCGATGGGAGAATTCAGCGTTTTTCCAATTCATTTACTAGATTCTTCGCATTCACTTGCTTGTCCGGTGAAACGAATCACCAACTTTTTCACGGCATCCGCCATCCTCGTTGTGATGTGCGACGGCAATTTCAACTGGTTTACTATCGATGTTAAAAGCGGCATTCTTGATGTTGACTCTTTTTTGAAATCAAAGCCGTTTTTGTCGGAAATAAACTGATTCGGATAAAAATCGCAGAGCAGTGTGGCGTACAACGTTAGATTCTTCTAGCTGGAACTGTTTTAGTTCCTACACAGTCTTCCGAACCTTCATTCATTTTGCTGATTGATGCTTTTGCTTTCTCTTTTCTGGTTTCGTTTTCCCGTATTCTACTGAGGATAGTTAAAATAGTGAATAAAATTATCATAGTCGCTCTACTCCAGGGTTTTAGGTGATGGGTTCGTTACCAGTCTGAGGACCTGTGTTAATAAGAAAGGCGCCCACTTTGAGTGAACTTGACATATTTCTGTTAGTAATGGAATGAAGGAGTTGTATGTTGAGTTTCGTTCTCAGATCTACATTTCTTTTGAAGTTACAATGTGATATTTTATTCCGAGTAATTTTTGCGCACCCTGTACTATCAGGGCGTGATTTCCTCCCCCCTCTCCTTCTTCTTCAAAAGCGAGGAGCTGCTGAACGTTGCGAACATCCATTAGAACATGGGAAAATCACTAAATCAAATTTAAGCCTCCCGTAGGTTAAAATTTAGCGGAAGCCGTTGGACTTCGGCACCAATTGAGCCATTATTTTATCGAGTACCGTTCGGAAAGAAATCTAAATTTCTAAATAAACGTAGCTGGCATCAGAATCAATATGTGTGAATCAATACAGTGATGTGATCGATACAATGATGGAACTAGCGTTGCAGAATCTAATTTCATTGATTTTTTGCGGTTTTCATTATCACTATATCATTATCACTATTATCACTTTTATTATTAATTTTCACTACATCTGTACATCTTCAATAATCATTAATCTGGACACAATACTTGTATATACTACAAGTATTTTTGCACTTCTTTATTTTTCCAAGCTTTCTGTCTTATGATAGAAATGTACTCATCTTTTTCATTCTTATTTCTATCTGCATCACATACTTACCTTCGTTTTGCTTTCAGGTGGCCGGAATTTACGGTTGTGACGAGCAACCAGCGTTGCGACGATTTACCCGCTACAATCACACAATGATCGACGCACCGGTGGTGTCAGCACCACCTCCGTCGACGGCATTTTCAAAGAAGTTCGTTCTAATCTCAGTGGTTTGAATTTGATTAAACGTAAAGGTGAAGTGGTCTTTTATCAGTCTTCTCATAACGCGCCATGCACTCATCATTCATCCAGAATCTCGGAGGCGTAATTAATCTGTATTTCGCCTGTACAATTAACCGACAGTGCGTTGTGAGGCTTGACTATCCTGCGAGGTAATTGATCGTTTGACCGCACTCATGGAAATGGCGCGTCTTACTACTATACCGCCTCAGTAGCTAAAATATTGTACATGACAACTTTATTTTTCTGTTCCTCATGTGACCAAATATTCGCAAAAAGTTCGATGAGATCGGATAAAAGTTGGATGAGATCGGATTTGACGATATGCAGCAGGTTCTGTATCTCATTGCGCAGTGTTCGCTCTTTGCCTGAGGCGATTATAGTGACGAACTCGATGTTACTAGCCTTTCCAAGGTAAAAATCAGCAGAATGCGACTGTGAATCAACTGCGCTCTCGCGATTCGATCAAAACCGTTCAGACACGAATACCTAGCACTTTCTGACTTCCAATACCTCTTGGGACCTTCGTCCCGGTAGCTTTCTAGTTTTCCAGTTTTTCCAACCTAAAAATCTTTGTTTTTATATACTGGTACATCTCTGTGTGGCTGGTGTCCGCTGTAGCATGCCGCAATTATTCATGTGCCCTATCTCCTTGCCTTTCTAAAGCCTCGGAGACGGTCGGCTTGTGTGAGTATGTGGCTCTCGAATTCCTCTATCAAGTCGCAGCTACTACGCTGGCCATCCTCTGAGGCCACCTCCAGAAGCCCCACTTAGCTCACAGCAACTGCCCTCTCCAACTAGCGTTGTTCCTCGAAGCCAAAGAGTGCCTCGTCGAACTTACGAGCGAGACCAAAAATTAATTTTTTTCTGAGAAAGACCATTGAAGGACCTATCATATTTTATTTATTTACTCATCTATTTTGTACTTCCAAAGGCGCGCCAAGAAACACACAAATGGCACAAGAATGCCAGACCCCAACTGAAACAAATTAAATTCAAAGCCAAACAATCAATTGATCATATCATTTATACCGTTGAATAACTGAGCTTACATGCGTTGTTTTTGAGCTCATAAAGAAAAAGCAGTCTATGGTACCTCTAATCAATATCAATTTTCTACGCAATACCTGTAGCGCAAAGCTACGACAACTGTGATATATCTTCTTCTTCTTCTTTAGCGTTTGTCCCGCTTTGAGGCAGGGTCCGCGACAACTGTGATATATGTTGGTCATAAATCAACCTAAATGAGGGATATAGAGGTTAGATCCGGGAATCCGTTTTAAAATATTGTTGAAAAACCATACTAAATGGCCGGAAAGTTTTCTACAACCTAACACTATCTTATAGTTCTCATGTCCCTCATGCCTTTCACTTCTGAGTTTATTTCACCTCTAATATTTTATTTGTTTTTGGAAACGTGTATATGTACGTTTTCTTTTTTACGAAAGCTTATTGTTTCTTATATGGTTGCCTTAACACTTATGTAATAAACTTAAATTCATGCATACCTACAGAGCTTTGTTTTTCATTGTCAGACCCACCTGGCTGGCTAGTTCTTTGTAAGGATCCAGTCTCGTTCCGGAAGCTGGCTTTCTCTAATCGAATTTCCCGAAAGAGCGGTCTCATATCATGCAGGCGAGCGACACCTCGACGAATTAGCGTTCGCAACTGTGGCTTAATTGGCGCGAGCGGCGATAAATCAATCGTTGGGTTTGACTGTCAGTCGGGATCTCGATTTCTACACAGAAAATCATCACTCGTTCGCACACAAGCTTCAAATTAGCGCGTGGAGGTCACTACATAAATCGACACTACAAAACACGCCCTCCTCAGGGTGGCCAGAAAATGCATGCGCCGTTAAAAACATTCGAATTTTGGAATTTCCCATGTTCTGCCTTCTTGAAACTTTGGCGTGATATCAAATTTCTTGAATGCTGCTCTGCCGAAGTTGGTAAGGTGGAATAAACTTTATTTTGGCCTGACGTTTCGACCTTTCGTCGTCTTCAGAGGCACGCAATCCACCGCTAGAGCGTTCCCGACCTGTTCTCGATATCAGTCGATGCTAACCTCGTTCGGCACAGCAGCGTTCGAGAAGTTCAAATTTTATTTTTACTCGACAAAGTTCTAAGCTTCTTCATCAATTATTCAGCAGAATTAATTCATATATAAAGCACGGCGTAATATTCCAGATTACCCAGAAATACCGAAATGGCTGCCAATTGTTTTTGTATAGGTGTCATTTCGTTACTTTGTGGAACCAATGCTGCACGGAGGGTAGTCAACCTCTATGTTGAATTGATTTTGAACAATTATTCTCAAAATTATCAGGCTTCTCACTTTTCAAACACAAAAGAAATGCAGCTCATCGATAGAAACAGTCCTCCCTTTGAAAACGACCAGCTAAGGTTTTTCCAGTCTTAGAATTTGTTGGGGAATCAAAAAGGAACAGAGCGTTCTAATCAAACAGATGAAAACCAGTCCATTATGTTTGTGAGCAATTAAGCAACCTCTAGATCGAAAATATTTCGGAAAAAGGAAAATACTGATTTTTTTCTATTACCATTCCTATTAATGGATGATTTCTGGCTGAATCATCTATCCTACCACAGGCTAACATAGCCTTTCCGCCATCCGGAGTCGAATAAATTTTTAACGAGCATGTTTGTGAAGGTGAAGATCCTGACTTAATGCAGCGGCTGTCCCGCAAGTCATTGGTCAAGTCGAATTATCATTCCCCCATTCTGGATGGAAATCGAAAGCATGGCGTGTTCTAAGGGGACTGATCGGCTCGACACAGGCCACTTTACCCTTATTGCACCCTTCACACCTTCTTACTAGGTTATTCTAATACCTAATAAACTGAAAAATATCAAAAATAAAAATAAAAGTAGATTGATTAGCTAATTTCGCGTACTGAATTAATTTCAGCTCAAAGAAGCCATCGTTCTTCAGCGGTAACTGGACGTTTCGTGATCGAAAACCATCCCGACCGGCTGTCGTGCCGGATGCCATGCGAAGGTAGGTATAAAAGGCAGCAGAATACTGATTATTTGTCAATTTGTTTATTCATTTATTTCCTTATTTATTTTCTTTAGAAGTTTTAGAATTCAAGCATGGTTTCTGCAAGTGTGAGCCTAAAATCGTTATGTTATAGGCGTAAAAAGAAAATAGGTAAACAATAAACCTTGTGGGTTAGATCATTTGTAGAAATACTCGTTTATAATACCTATTCAATTTAATCACCTGTAATCAATCAATAATGGTTCCAGAGAAGATCGGCCGGTGAGCGTGAACATCTCCGAGGCACGTGCCGCTCGTAGCAAGAGTGAAGCAGCATCACGTCAGGTGGAGGTACGGGTACCTGTAAAAGTCGAGCGACCGCCACCGTCCGACGACGACGAGCAGCACCGACGTACGAGGAAATTGTCCGAAGGAACAACGCTCTTTAAAAGTAGGCATTGTAGTGATTTTCGTGAACTACTTTAATATTTTTCTTCGAGTGGTGCAGTGGTGAGAGGCGCTACTGACACCCGCTTTGCCGAGTGATCAATTCTCACCCGGGCTAACCAAGTCTTCCGGGGTCAGTGAATCGGTACTAAACTTTTCTGGGAAGGTGAGAACACCTAACTGGTATAGCGGCTGGCACTCGTTGTACAGGCCAAGCACCTATTCACCATGCTTCTACGATTATGAGTTGAACACGAACACGTAGCGCGTCCATGGGACTGATCAACGCTGACACCTTTACCTTTACCGTTACTTTTTTGTTTTTATCTAGCACCAATTAGATTAGTAGATAGTAAAGTATGCTCAGGGTACACAATAATAAGGGTTACTATTATCATGTTTCACCTTTCACCCTATTCAGGATAAAAGAATTGGCAGATATTACGCGTCCAGACAGGTGACACTCCCTCAGGGTCTTCAGTAGGGTTAAGAGTGTACCATACCATGGGAATGCTTCGCCACTATTTATAGTTGCTTCTCCTTCTTAGTGTGTCAAATTGTTGCCATCTTTACCCAACCTTAACCCACGACCTGCATGACTCGAAAAAACCTCACATTTCGGATGATATTTGTTTTGTGTGAAGTTTCAAAGCGCCATGGATGAATTTGAATATCTCTCAATACGTACTATCGTAGCCGTCACCTCAAACACCTAAATCTTTTACCATCCGTAGTGTCCTTCTAGATTTACAACAGAAAAACATAAAAAGGAGAATGATGTGGCCCTCATGTAATATCTAGAATAGTCAAAAATACACTCCGGCTCCTCAAGTAAAGGTAAAGCTAAAAGCGGCAGGGCTCAGGAAACCATTAAAGACGCACCTCGCATACGTCTTCGATTCAGAACCGTAAAAACTCTATAAATTCATATTTTACCTATACAATGGCTCACGGTGGCCAGCTGCTGAAGCAAGTCAGGGTCTTGACCTTCCGAGACAAGTCTGGTAACACTTCATTCAACCTCGATCGGGGATCGATCGCGCGGCCGCGCTGGTGTCAGTACCGCTGGACCCCTTTGAGTGTTCTAGTTTAGCTAACCGGTCGTGTCCCATATAGGAAAATGTGACCAAAAAGAAATTTTGTGAAAAATTTTCAGTTGATTTTTACTATTGTAGCTAGCATTACCGTTGACGACTCGACAGTGGCAGTGATGCGTCCTAAGAAAGAATTCGCAGAGACGAACAACAATAGGTACAGCTATAACTCCAGGTAATTCTTCACAGATGATCTTCTTACGAAAAGGAAAAGATTTAGAGTTGATCATTTTTTGAACGTAATAAATGTTGGATTCGCATCTATGTCATTATTCTAATTGTTCAATTACAGCTTGGAAATAAATAAATTAAATAATGTGTCCTTAGGAAATGGAGAGCAACGATTCGTTCACCTCCATTTTTGTATTAAATAATGAGTTTCCCATTACAGTAATCCATTGCGGAAAAGCTGTCCGGATCTGGACACCGCTTCGGCTACTGGTCTGCCGATGAGTGAGGAGCGCGGTCCGCGCCGACGGAATCGCCGAGCCAAGGAGAAGGTCAGAGAGGCGTGCTGGAAACGGAAGCCGGTCGAGGTCGGTCCGACATATTTCGCACTTTTTTGTCGATTTTTGTTTTCTTAAGTAGGTGCTGACTGGTGCTTGGTGTTCCAGCCAACTACTTGGACTTTTTGCCGGCCATTGAATGAGCCGTGTCCATTTTGTCCCAATGAATTGTTCATTCCTCCTTTTTATTACTTTGTTGGAGAGTGGCTCTCTTCGCTCTGTAATACATAAGATTGGAGGGCAAGGACGAGTAACGGCTCGAAATTAATTTGTTCAAATCGTCAACGGCAAAACCTCAGTGATAGGGAAGTTTCCTTAATAGGGGAAACCTGTGTAGTTTACTGTGAAAATTCCACGGTGTCTTTCTTCGGCTCTTCTCTATTTCCTTACTTTTTCTTGCTTTTTCCTCGTTTTTTTTCCTTCATTTTATGGAACGTTTGATCTCTATTATAATGATTTGCAATCCTACATAATTCCGCATTTGCGTATTTCTTAACGAGCTCAACTTTTATGCCCGCTACCCGAACGCTCCACAACAAAGGGTTTCCCTAGGTAGCCAGTTTACCCTCCGAAGAAATTTTTAACCTCCATCTTAAATGCTTCGAGGTGTATCGTTTCAAACGAATATCAGGTGCATGCAAATCGAGTTTGTAATGTCGCTGTTTTTGTCTCGTATTTTTAATGTCGCTGTTTCATCTTATTTCGTTTCGTTTACAATGCTGTTTAAAGCAGTTCTCAGAAAGCAAATAACTGTGACAATATTGAACATCAAACACAGAGAAAACAATGTCGCTTTTATACTATCATGAGAGAAAGGAACAAAGCAAAAGACGCAGACAAAGAATTCAGAGACCTTATTTTGAACAATTTTCGTGTTTCAGGCAAAAATAAAAAGTCCTTGATTTGAGCGTTTTTTCCAGAGGTACTAATGAACAGGCACGGAAAAACTCAGTTATCTCACTGATTATGAAAAGCAGCATAACACCTTTCGAACAGTCGAATCAAATGCGAAACAATTTGAGAGATGCTGGGATCAAAAATCAAAACGCGTAACATTTTTGCTCTTATTCTGTGAATTTTCCCAACTTTGCCAGGTTGTAGCATGGTGGTGTGGGGCACAATTTTCCATATTATTGGTTTTAATTCTACCTTTGGACGGAAATCAGCAAAGAGGAAAAAATAAAATAAGAAATTAGATCATCACCAGAACTCCTCAGTGAGGAATAATGATCTTAGCAAGTTGTGATATTTCTTTTAAGGGGGAGCCTGAACAATCGAATAGCTCCCCGATAGTTGAAGATACCTTCGATATGTAGATATGTATACATATGTGGTTAATTTGCCTTACATCTCGAACTCGCGCAACTGAGCCAGTGTGACAATGTTGAACACCAAAAAACCGAGAAGAAATGTCGCAGTTAGACCATCGTCAGGGAAAAAAGAACAAGCTCGTTCAGACCCAAAAAAAGAGAAACACTTTTAGATGGTATACGCCTAAAGGCGATAAAACTGTCCTAGTTGTATGTGTATAATTATGTCCCTCTTTTCCCGCTTCTGTTGCGCAACCGTCAATCCTTCTTCAATAAATTCCTATTTCATGGGCAGGATCAACGTTCTATTTAGCTGTTTCGTTATCATCGACTTGAAACGGTTACATTTTGTTTGCTCAGGACAAATGTTGCATTATCGGTTTATGGGATCGTGTTCTGGGTAAACACTATTCTGAAGGGTTCGATGGAAAGAAAGGTGAAGGGTGAAATGAAACCTCCTCAACGTAGATCTCAATTTCGTTCTCAAAAACTGAATTTTGGAATCGAAAGAGTACAAATTCCCCAGCCTAATCTCATATTTTAGGACTGGTCCCTGGACGATGTTCTGCTGTGGTTACAGGCGTGCAGCCTTGACGATGTCGCCTCACTTCTGATCGGTTACGACCTTAGAGGGGAAGATCTGCTCTCGTGGGATCACAGTTGCCTTTGTGAGTGACCGTCCGAATTTATTCATTAGTTGATTTATTTTTATTCCATTTCTATACTTACTTTGATACTTTGATGGTCCTTTCTTCAGCTGGAGATCTTCTCAGCGGGGACCACAACTCTTCCAGACCGCTCGATCTCTGGCGACTTGCATCCAGTGAGGGAGACTCCGTTTTCTGAAAGACTTTGCAAATGAGTCTGCCCATCTTGTTGGCGGTCGTCCCAGTGGTCTCTTATGGTCTCTTGGGAGCCATTCTGTGACACGGAGGCTCCATCTATCGTCCTTCCGTCGAAGCAGGTGTCCAGCCCAACGATATTTTGACTTCTTCATGTACTGTAGGGGATCAGCTAGCTGCGATTTCTCCCTTAGCTCTGAGCTTCGTATGCCTTGTTTCCATTGTTGGCGAAGGCTCGTCTTCATGAAGCATCTCTCCAGAGCACGATGCGTGGTTTGCATGGCTTTGGCGACGGCTTTGTTATCAGGCCAGGTTTCGGTCGCGTAGCACATCGCTGGCAGTACAGAGGCGTTGAATATCGAGGCCCTAAGGCCGGCATCTTTGACCTGATCGGTGACTTCGCGGATCGAACTGAAGGCTGCCCATGCTGCGCGTCTCCTGCGGGCAATTTCAGGAGCCAGGTCGTTCTCCATGTTCAGCTCTCGTCCCAGATAGACGTAGGAGTCGACTCGTTGCAAAGCGACTCCGTTTAATTTCACGAGTCCCGTGTCACACCACTGGTTGACCATAAATTGCGTTTTGGACATGTTCATGTCCAATCCAATCTTCCTACCTGCCATATCGAGCTCGCTCAGCATTTCTTCGGCTTCTGCTGTGCTGTTAGAGATGAGAACTATATCGTCAGCGAAGCGAAGATTGCTGATCCGTTTACCATCTACAGGGTAGCCTTTGGCGTCCCAATCCAAGTTCTTCATGGCATCCTGAAGTGCCGCCGTGAATAGTTTCGGGGAGATCGTGTCTCCCTGCCGTACTCCTTTCTCGATGGGAATTGTAAGCTTCCGATCGAACAACTGGATGATAGTTGACGTATTCGAGAAGCATTCGTCAAGAAGTTGGACGTAGGGCGATGGAACACCAGCATGCACAAGGGCGTTCAGAACGGCGTTGATTTCCACCGAGTCGAACGCTTTCCGATAATCCACGAAGACAAGGACAAGTGGAATGTGGTATTCGCGGCTCCTCTCGATGAGCTGTGCGACAGTCTGAATTTGGTCCATGCAGGAGAAATTCTTGCGGAACCCTGCTTGCTCTACGGGCTGATTATCGTCCAAGATCCGCTCCGTCCGGTTAAGCAGTATCCTGGTGAAGATCTTGTAGACAACCGAGAGAAGGCTGATGGGTCGGTAGTTGCCGATGTCTTCCCGCTGGCCTTTTTTGAAGATTAAAACTGTCCTCGATTCCTTCCATACGTTCGGAATCCTACCTAGACGGAGGTAGTGATTGAAGTGCTTGGTGAGGAGTGAGCAAAGGGCGCTGCCACCGGCCCGAAGTAGATCGGTAGAGATACCGTCGGGTCCAGGGGCAGTACCTGGCTTCATCCTTCTGATGGCGTAAGCGACTTCTGACTCCAGAATGGGAGGTGCGTCTTCAGCCGGAGGCATCACGCATTTTGCGACAGGGATGGAGGAGCGAAACAAATCCGTGTAGAAGTCTTGAACGACGGCTTCAATCGCTCTTCGAGACGTTTGCGTTACGCCGTCCTTATCCATTAGCGCTGACATTACGGCCTTCTGATCGCGGAGATCTCGTTTGCAGCGCTTTATGCTTGAGCCTTTCTGTGCAGCTTCTAACAGTTTCAGTCTTCTGTAGGCTTGTATGGATTCCTTCACTGCAAGTCGACATGCCTTGGAGATGGTGACTCGTTCTAGGTGAGAGGCGTTAGGATCCAGCTTGACAGCTCTTCTTTGCTCTAGAAGTTCCATCGCACGCGCGTCAAGTCTTGAAGCGAGCGACGACGTGGTTCGACATGAGCTGCTAGCACACCTCAACAGTCCGCTGACGAGGAGATCGTAGTCTTCTGATGGATCTTCGAGACATTTCCAATCATAGGACTCGATGGCGTGTTCCAACTCCTGCGAACTGAATGACGGAATCCTCAACGGTGCCGGTTTGTGCGTGTCACGTTTGAAGATCTTCTTTTTGAGAGTCAGCTTCGCCCGGACAAGACGGTGATCCGAACCG
Organism: Nippostrongylus brasiliensis; assembly: GCA_030553155.1. Classification (NCBI taxonomy): domain Eukaryota; kingdom Metazoa; phylum Nematoda; class Chromadorea; order Rhabditida; family Heligmosomidae; genus Nippostrongylus; species Nippostrongylus brasiliensis. The sequence continues at coordinate 31,974,305 of CP130734.1, forward strand.
GTGTCAAACGAAGGAAGAACGGAGACGTCGAACAGACTCCATCGTCTGCTAACGAGAACATGGTCGATCTCCGAACGTACTCCTCCATTTGGGCTCTCCCAGGTCCATCGTCGGTGTGAAGGCTTCTCAAACATGGAATTTCCATGAAAGAGGCGGCATGCGGACAGGAAGTCTATCAGACGCATTCCGTTGTCGTTCCTTGAGGAAGATCCATGCGGTCCAAGCCTCCATTCGTCGCAGTCGTTGGTACCGACGGTAGCGTTGAAGTCACCAACAACAATTTTATAGTAGCTCTTTTCGTCGTTGACAGTCCTTTCGAGTAGTTCGTAGAATTCTTCTTTCTCTTCGTCTGTTGCCGCAGATGTTGGAGCATATCCATTTATGATGGAGATGTTTCCTTGGTCTTTGACTTCCAGACGAAGAACGGCTATTCGTGGACTGATGATCTTATAAGAGTCTACTAGGTGGTGTACTGTCGAATTGACGAGGAATCCAACTCCGCCAATGTTTCTTCTGTCCACCTTTGCTCCGATGATAAGAAGCTCGTTGTGGTCAGTCTTTCTTATGGTTTCCGTTTTGCCTTTCGTTTCCTGCAATGCAATGATGTCGTATTTGATGTTGCGGCTTCTGTGTAACAGGGTCCGAAGATCCTGCTCAGAAGCTATCGTACGACAGTTGTAGGTGCAGACGAATAGGCAGTTTCCGTGTCGTGGTGGGTGGGGGTTTCCGGTAGTCCGAATCCAATGACGTCCAGATGGTTTAACTCCGAGATTAGATGGCCCCTCGCCGGAAGTGGATTCTCCTGACGTCGTAGAAGAGCATCTCCGGCGCGCGGAGGACTGGGGCACAGGATTGGTTGTTTGTGCCGACGGCACAAATTCCATTTCTATTATTATTATTTTGTTTGTATTTCATTTTATTTATTTCATTTTCTCACGGCTATCGACCGTTACAAATTATTAAATATTCGTTTAAAATACACCAAAATCCGCGCAACCCAGGAAAAAAGAAAAACATTATCAAAAATAGTGACATCAGGTGTGTGTAGTGATTGCAAAAAAAGAAAGGAGAACGTTCGAAAGCATTCGACAACCAGGGTTTGTTTGTTTTTTTTTTATCAAGTTCAATTGATATTTTATGATAATCAAGGGCTAGTCAGTGTTTTATTGTTTTTTATCATTTTTTATTGATATTTTGCATTAACCAGCCATCCAATCCAACAAATTCAGCACAACTCGGGGTGACAAATGTGGCGGTTCGTGAGAAGATCTTGAACGAGCTGGCTGCGATCCGAGAACGAGGCCCAGAGGAGACCAAGGAGGAGAAGAGGAGCGGACACCGTGCTTTGTTCGACATCGTTCGGCAGAGCGCTTACGATCAGGTGAGAAACATTTTGAAACCAGCCATTCATCGGCCTACAGACCGCTAAATGAACTAATGACTAGTAGGAAACGTATATAAAACATCTATAATAACAAATAAAACGCGGAACAAAAAGCATGCAGCAAAAGACGGCGAGGAACTGATGAAATACGTCACTGGAAGTACGGTAACGGTCAATCGCGGCGGGACCTTAGAATTGACAAACAGACATCGTGGTTTCGCTTATCTATTATATATTAGTAGGATAGTATAATAATGAAAAACAATGCTGTTAAATATGCTGGCACGCGTGGTGCAGTGGTAAGAGGCGCTGCATACACCCACACGGTCGAGCGATCAATCCTGTCGCAGGTGAACTAAGCTTTGCAACCCTCTAGGACTATTTGGCTCCAGTATTGCCTGTGCAGATGCCTCTACGATTCGTATAATTACTGGTCCAATGGTAAAAGGCGCTACCGACACTCCTACGGTCGAGTGATCGATCCCCGCGAGGGCTAACCTAACCTTTTATCCCTCCGGGGTAGATAAATTGGTACCATAGTTGTCTCGGAAGATAAAGACACTGACTCGGTACAGCAGACCCCCGCAAGTCATTATATAGACCAAGTTCTTATGCATCATGCCTTTACGATTTTGAATGAAACACGAATGCGTGGCGCGTCCTTCGGGGACAGATCAACACCGACCCTTCGCCATTACATTTTACGTTATTTTGTATAATTATTTCACTATTTTTCAGGTTCTGGCTGTGGAAACTCCACTGACGACCCGCGACATAATCGTCACTCACGGTCGTCTCGGTTGTCTGCAAATAACGAAGGTGAACGGTGTGAACCTTCCGTTGAGGGAGAACGACTGGTAAGTGTTCCTACATATTTCTCTTTTTCCTCTCTGCTTTTATTTCTCTATGAAATTCATCCGTTCGCTGCAGCCTTCTCGAAATCAACGACTGTCCCGGTGAACAGTTCAAATCGGCGTTGATGTTGACGAAACTGATCAGCGACTCTAATGGCTCGCCAATCCGATTCGTTGTGCTTCGCATGAAGACCGTCGAAAGAGCCGACGACACATTTGTGAGTGACTTCATCGTTATAAATATTAGGCACTAATTAATTGAGGTAAAATGGAAAATGGCAAAGAAAAGCGAATAAATGTTTGTTCTGATTGTATCAAACGTGTCTTGAACCCACGTAACAAATAATAATAATAATGAGAACAAATTTCATAAGCATTCATTTTACTCAACTTCTTTTTCATTGATGTATAAAGTTAATTCCGGCGCAGACCCTTTCGTCTCAAATTTTCAAGATTATAGACGAAAGATCATCTTATGCTGCAGTGCCGAGCAAGTTTAGTAGGTGGATCAGATTTTTTAATTAAATTATAGTTATATTTTAAGCTTGTTGCAAACAAAGTCCTATTAAAATATAACTATAATTTGATTAAAAAATCTGATCCACTTACTAAGCTTGCTCGGCACCGCAGCATAAAATGATTATAACCCCAGCCCGATATTTCAAAGAGAGAGATTTGGCGAATAAATAAGAAATATTATATTAAAATACGTAAAAACTTGGTGTCTCGTTTTGATTCCCCAGAGATATAAATGTTCAATTTTGAGAAAAATATGGTAGAAAAGGTGCAAAAGTAACGCTTTGGCGGCTAAATTTTCTAACAAATTCGTTCGGCTTCGCTTAACTGGTAGAAAATGTTTCTTTCTGTTGATGGTACTGTCTCCCTTACACCTTGGTCATCTCTGGCCTTTTTATTTCGGGTTTCTTACCTTGAAAGTCGGCCTTTTGGCCCGCTTCTGGCAAGGGCTTTCCAAGAATGTGATGAATTATTAGTCCTTCATTTTCATATCAAGCGCTTCCTTTCTATTTCTTTTCATGTTTTCTATTGAGTATGTTAATTAGAACGCCTGTGAGCGTAAAAGATAAATAATTTATGCAATTCGCTCCGATTTCGCTTTTCCTTAGAGCTTGAACTTCGACTAGAAATATCAAAAAGTCCAACGAAAGCATTTAATCTCTTTCTTGTTGTGTTATATTTGTCGTACGGTGGAGTTTTTCAAAATCTAAATAATTATGTATTCCAGAACGACACCTCAAGCAGCGGAGTGTCATCTTCTCCGAGAAGTCCGAGCGAGTAGCGCCGAGCTGTCGTCGAGCTTTCTCCATTGGTGAGAAGCTGCACTCGTAGGCGATGTCGTCACCTGTCCTGGACGACCTGGCCAAACATCTGCCTGACGCCTACACCGCCCTGGTTCTAACTGAGATCGATCCCTGCGAGTGCACTACCCCCATCCAGCAGTCCATCTAAGAAGCCGTCATCGCGAGTGCTAGTGATATCGAGTTCGCTTGTGTAGATAGTGTATCCGAATCTTTTCTCACACAACAGCTTTGAAATGGATAATATGTTTGTCACATGTGTTTGTAAATATGTATATCGTACAAAAAGTTCTAATGTTTCTATTTGATATCGATATTGTGTGTTTTGTTCGTTGTGGGCGTGAAAAAAATTATTCAGAATTTCCGTTGTTTCTTTATCTGTTTTGTGTCCATTCACGTGGATACCTGCAGAAAATTATTACTCAGGACATGTTCCAAAGGTTTGACGCACGTTGAGACATTCATTTATTCATTCATTCATTCGTTTATTGACGCGAGCTTTTGCCCACGTAATTGAAACAACATAAGAATAGCAGTAACCACGTATTCCTGACAACTTGGCTTTACAACAACAAAAATATAATTAGTCCTGTAAACGTAAAGAAACAGAACAGTAAACATACAAAACATCATGAGAAACATTAGGATAAAGTAAGAACAACAGGCTGAAGGAAAACTTGCTATCAGGCCAGTGCCGTCATTATACCTGAGACCCGGTAGCAACTATAATGTAAAATGCTTTTTAACCACTCTCTTGAAACTAATCAAGTTTTTTGGAAGCTACACCAATTTCTATAACTTAGCATTTTCCCATCCTGTACGTATTGTGAAGAAGTTGCGACGCTGAGAACACTCAGATAATTCTATGTAAAGCCTGTTCGGCCCTCCTCTAGTACGAGATAGCATTAATTTCAAAATTCTGTGCCTTTAAGTCCCATGTAACCATGTAAAATCTTACGAACCATGATGTGGTCGTTGATTTTCATCCTAAGGCCCCTGTCACACACGCTCCCGATCGCCGATCGCCAGCGATCGGGGAACGCAACTCGTACAAGTCGTGCCGGGATCGTGCAAATGCCGCTATGAATGGCAGCCTCGGGACGATATGGTTCGGCGGCCACACCCCCTCCGGCGACGGTCGCCGATCGTCGGCGATCGTCGGCCGATCGCCGACGATCGCAGTGCACAGCGACCGGCGAGCGCCAGCCTCAACGGGTAGTGGTTTTTGCGCAAGCAGCTCCAATGTGACCGATGGCCGGCCGTCGCCGTTGCCGCACATTTCCCTGTCGCCGGCGATCGGAGATCGGGAACGGGTGTATAACAGGGGCCTAATAAGTAAGGTTTGAAGGTTTATAATCTTGTTTCGATTAATACCCCTATGAATGCTTTTGTATGTGTAGCCAAGAGCTCTGATTAACACTTTTCTGGTGAAACTATTTTGCACTCTTCTAATCTTTGAATCACCTTCTTTGAGGATAGAATATGCAGGTGTCATATTCCACGATTGGTCTCACGTACAGCTTATAAACATCTAGTCGTACACCTGTGTCTTTATTACAAAGTGCTTTGAAGAGAAAAAAAACTCTCTGTTCAGCTATAGATGCGGCATTATCACAGTGAGCATCGAAAGAGAGACGTCTCTTTCGTAGATAGTAAATGTGGGCAATTTGCAACTGCGCCATTGAAAACGTTCTTCAACTCTTCAACTTCTTCGAGCTTCTTCATGTTAGCGGCGCAATCCAGAGCGATTAATCGCCGCCTTGCGTTTCGTCATTGTTTTTAGGGTAGGTTCGCTTGACCAGCTACGAATTGATGTTCCTCGAGAAAAATCTTCAGAACCCGCTTGAATTTGATTAAGTTCTTGAACAAAAAAACGCTAGCTGGGTATGATGGTGGTCATATTCTAGTCAAATACAATGTCATATTCTAGTATACATAATGGAAACCCGCAAAAAGCAGTAATGAAACTAGAATTTCACGCTAGCTGAATAGTTCCACTTTTTTGAATGTTGTGCTCCTAAGTACAACGATGATGTGTGACAAACACGGCAACACCTATACAACTCTGTACAAACTGTATTTGTATCACCATACACGGAACCGTACTTGTTGAAGTTTCTATTCAATTACACATTGCTTACGTATCGACTATAAATAAATTAAGGAAGGTATGGTATGAAAGGGAGGTTTCCCATCAGTTATCGAAATTCTACGCATGCTTCAATACCTGCTTCAGTTGTGTGGTTGATATAGATTCACATGAATTTCGATGATACGCTCACTCCACGTCAGAGAGCTGACTTCACCGGTTGTTCTGCGGTGTGATTCAGTTCATATGTTAGTTACCGGTGTAAGATGTGGGTGTGGACGTTACTGTTACTGCTCAGGTGAGTTAGACGAATACTTGACGTAGAGTAGCCAATTTTCGTGTCAGTCATGTCATGTCAATGACACAATGTCGCATATTCCACAAACTCCTTCTATGGACACACTCCTTCTGAAACCACGTTTTCGTATCAGTCCTTTGTTATCACTGGCGCGCGTGGTGCAGCGGTAAGAGGCGCTACTGATACCCGCGCACGGTCGATCGATCCTCCCCCGGGCCAAGCGGGCCTTCCGTCCTTCCAGGGTGCTATGTGGATTGGGGGTATAGGGTGGTGTGTTAAGGTGTGAACAATTCTGAAGAGTTACACGTCAAACATATCAAAACCGACCGAGTTGATTGTAAACAACGGCAGATATAACAACGATAACACGTTAAAGTCGACGCAAAGTTGCAGACCGCCACCTTGCACTCTCCCCCCACCCGCATAGCGCCCCGCCTGGATCGACAAATTGGTACCAGCCTTTTCTGACAGGGCAAAAACACTGACTTGGTTTAGCGGCTGCCCCCGCAAGTCCATGTATGTATAGGCCAAACACACATTCAGCAAGCCTCTACGATTCTAAATAGAACACGAATGCATGGCACGTCTTTAGAGGACTGATCATCCTTTACCTTTACCTTTTTACTTTTATTTGTGTTGCTTTCGTTGGACACATAAAGGTGAGGTGGTTGACGTCGATGGGTTTCCTTGAAGAACTCCGCCACGCGATCACGACCCACTCAGAGTCTTAAAGGCCTGGTGTACGCGTGTTTGGCACTATACAATGACCTGGAGGGTGGGGCCAGCCGCTATACAAAGTCGGTGTTTTTACTTTACCAGATAAGTCTGATATCAATCTATCCACTTCTGGCAGGATTGAGGGATTGGCGAGGATAGATCGCGTGACGTGGCTTGTGGAAGTAAGGTATCCTACCATCTTACCGCTGCGTCTTGTTTAACATGTACTGCTTCTTTTCCCCATGTTTGTTGATAATGCTTGGTGAATTATGACCGTATTGTTATATACTGTACGCGATTGGTGCAGCGATAACGGGAGCTACTGACACAGGCACACTCAAGCGATCGATTCTCGGCCATCAATCCTTCCGAGGTTGAGTAAATAGGTACTGGACTTGTCCTGGAAGACGAAGAAATTGACATGTACAGCGGATGGTACCGGCAGCCCGTAGTAAATGATGGCCAAAAAATTTGGGCCGTCTTCTTCGACACCTTACAAAGCTCTAGTACTTAGGGTTTTCTATCGATCAATAGAAGTTTTGACATGCCAAACGTTGTACTCGCTAGCCACTGGATACGGGATCACGAACTTGGTTTCAACGACAATGATTGCCCCTCATTCGGAGAAACTCGCGATTAAAGACAAAAATCGTGCAGGTCACTACACATTGCAAAATTGTCGAATGAGATCCGCGAACAGTAAGGAAGACGGTGGCTCGATTTCGTGAAACGGCGTCGAATACGGCTCGCCCAAGAAGTGGCAGACCGGCAACGGTAACTGCGTCAAGAAACTGATTCGGAAGAGGATTTACGGAAATCCAAGCATTTCGCTGAGGAAGACGGAGAAGGGTTAGGAATCAGCCAATCGGGCGTGCGAAATGTAGTGGGTGTAGAACTAAGGTTTAGGAGCAATAATCTGAAGAAGTGTTACGCATTGTCGAAGGCGTGTAAACGACAAGGAATTGAATGTTATCGAAATCTCCTGCGTCGCACCGCTGATGGGCGGCACATCTCCTTCGTCATCTTTGAAGAAAAATAAACGGTAGAGAAATATCTCACTCGTGAAAGCGATAGAATTCCTGCTCCAGACCTCAGAGAAGCCGCTGAGCGTGAACGAACACTTGAGGCGGTTGTCTTCTAGAAATGTTACAAGTCCGTTTCAAGCAGCCCACTGCATATATCGCTTATACAGGGCTTATGCATATATGCATATATCGCTTGTACAGGGCTTACTCGTCCTGTATAAGCGATATATGCATTTATTCAGCTGCTATGGTTATGGTTAGTCAATCGCCAAGTCGGTCAGTCAATCGGCTTGATCTCGGTGAAAAATGCCAGCGCTTCCGCGCCGTACCCGTGCCGCCTCACGACCTTATGATACTTTTTTCCCTTTCATTTTTAATTAGTTTTACTGTGTCTCTGTATTCTTCCAATTTTAGTATATGTTCAGGAATGAACATATACTAAAATTTGATTTAACATAAATTTACTGTGTCTACTTCGCTTTTGTTTGTTTACTTGTACTCGTTCCAATTCTGTCTTCATTCTCCAAGTTTCTTATTTTTCTCCTTCTCATGGTGGGGTTATATATTACTTCAAAACTCGCGAGAGAATTGCCAGTTTATTTATCAAGTGTATATCTTTGGTCCAAATGCTAATTTATAAAATAGTAATGAACTGTAATGAACTGCAGTGAGCTGAAGTGAACTGAAGTAGGTTGCCAGAACCTGTAAGACACCTCTGTTCAGCATATTGTTTCAGAAAAAACCTTTTGATAGCTCGTCGATCCTACGGCTGGACATTAGCAGAGCTCGGGCTGCCAATCGGTGTTGGAGTGGTGCTGTGTTTCATCGATGTGGATCTTCAAAACGTTGGTGCTTCCCGTCTCAGCAGAATTCTATTCGTTTGCCATTGTTTTGGTACCTCACAGATTGAAAATATCGATTCGACAAAATTGGAATGATTAAGATCTAAATTTCTCTACTATTGTTACTTTTGTTCGCTATTATCAAATCGACACAAACAGAATAGCAAACAAACGTATATATCATGTGACTATTTCACGTGAATGATAATAATAAGGATAACATAAAAACCAAAAACAATTGTTAAGAAGTCGTAATAGCTCTACATAAGATCTCTGTATAAAATCATACTCATAGAAAATGTCTGGATAAATGCCTGGTCTCATTGTTTGGTGCCGCTATAAGATTCGTAATCGTTCAAATTGAGCGGTATCACGATTTTTGAAAACGTCCCAATATCCATAACACGGATTAGTTCATCTATGAGGAAAGGGTAGTGGTGGTTCTTTCGAAAGCCAAATTATGAGGTTATTGCTTCAAAGCTCTTTTTTCCTTTTTTTTTCATTCTCTGTTGATTGTACCACTAGCCACTATTTAGCACGTCTATGTAAAGGCGAACATAAATAAAGTAAAATAAAATCAAAATAAAATTTTCTGATTCTGAAGTTACTAAAGGCATTGATTAGTTACTCCTCGTTTTAGGAGCGAGCGCCTGCTGATGACGTTTTCGTGTCGTTCAGCACCAGAGAATGTCAGGACATATCAATTGCATATGTGTAATTGTTTGAAACTTGTTTCCCTTTTTTTGCTAACATTTTTGTTTTCTGCTTTCATAGATCTATACCAGAACCGCATATGAGAAACGCGCCTCTAGAAGACAGCATTACCACTTTCTTGAATGCTGCTGTGCCGAACAATGTTACTGGGGTAGATCAATTCACTTAGAGTTAACGTTTCGACTGGAACGTCGTCGTCAGAGGCCGCGAGATCCACTGCAAGAGTGTTGCGGCGTTGCAACCAACTCTTGGTGTCAATAAGATCCTACTAACACCGCATTTTGCATATTACTAAAACCCAGATTTGGTTGCAACGTCGCAGCACTCTTGCGTGGATCCCGTGGCATCTGAGGGGGACGTTCAAATCGGAGGGTTAGCCCTAAATAAATTGACCCACTTCCCTACCAACGTTCGGCACAGCAGAATTCGGGAAGAATAATATCATGCCGAGGTTTCAAGAGGAGTACTCTGCTGTCTTCACCTTTTTTGAAATATGATCCTCAACCAAAGACGTACAAGTGTAGCCCATTTGGTTGTCGGTTTCCGTAGAAGAAAAGTGAAAACAAAGATATAGCTTCCAAAGTTTTAGCTTTAGAAATATGAAAATTTCTAAATCTCCGGAAAGATAGGCTACTGGCTACCTTGGGCGATTGACAAAAATCCTTCGAAGACACGGCTTTCGAAAGAAAATCGTCTTGACTATGGGCGACACTTTCAGGATAGCTCAAAATTTTCATAATTTTCTTTCTTTCAGTTCTACTAACTCTACTGAGGCTGCGGTTGAGAACCTACTGAGGAAGGCAGCTCCTAGAGAGGTGAGTGATCGAGTGTAGGCATTGCAATCAGCTCCGACAACTGTAAGTGTTCAGACTAACCAGAAGTTCGATTCTCTCGAGGATCTGAAGGGAAACCTTACAAAGGGGTAAGTCAGAGACTCTTTTAGCTTATTTATTTATTTATCTGTTTATTTATTTATTGGAGACGTGTAAACTCCGTACAAATAGTGTAATATAGTTCATCTCAACGAAAATGTGCTTGTCAAACAAGTGAAACTCTAAGCCAGAGACCGGTACTCCTTGTTATTATTAGGTTGGTGCAAAAGTCCTTGGACATTTGAGATACAAAACAGTTTATTTTATAATATCTAAACAATAGCAAGGAGTCATTTGAAGTAGGCACCGTTGGTATCAATGGTCTTTTGCCAACGTGTGGGTAGGTCGTAGATGCCTTTCCTCCAGAACGTAGCGGGTTGCGCTATGAAGAATGAATCGAGGTCGTTTTTGACGTCGTCTCGATTGGAGAAGTTCTTGCCATCCAAATGACGTTAGAGATTTGAAGAGAGATGGTAATCGGATGGAGCAAGGTCTGGAGAGTATGAGGGATGGGGTAGGATTGTCCAGCCATACTTCAGTAGTTCAGCCTTTGTCGATCTTGCAGTGTGTGGGCTGGCGTTGGCATGCTGGAAGTATATGTTGGTACGAGTAAGTTGAAGATGGGCGTTCAACTTTTGTAGCTGGCTAATGTAGAACTCTGCCGTCACCATCTTGCATTCACCCAATAGTTCCCAATACTCTACTCCATAGGCACCCCACCAAATACACAGCATCACCTTCTTCACGTGCATGCTAGGCTTCGGGACGTCTTCCGCCTCGTCTCCTTTGTCAACCTACTGGGCTCGGCGATGAACGTTGTAGTACAGTACCCACTTCTCATCACCAGTTATCAAATTGTCAGGCCAGCTGTGGGTGCGTCGGAGAGTGAGGAGAGAAAGTGATGCTTCGACTCTGTGGTCCATGTCGTGCTGGGTCAGAACGGGCGGCACCGATCGACCAAGTTCTTTAACTTTGCCAAACGACTTCAGTCCACATACCACTGTTGTATGGTTAACACCAAGCGTGGCTTCCACTTCACGTGTTGTCTGGCACGGATCTGCCTCAAATTGATTCCGAAGCACGTTTAAATCCAATTCCTTTGGGCGCCCCGACCTTGCTTCGTCTTCTATAGATTAGTGGCCGTCCTTGAACTTTGTCCTCTGTTACAAATCTCCTTTAAACGCTCGTACGATTGGTTGGCATTGAGTCTAGAAAAGAAGAGAAACAGCATGACGTTGCGAATGTGATCATCAGAAGACGAGAATTGTGAAGCCATATCTTCTAGCCGTGAGAGTATTGAAGAGAATACTTAAAGCGCTTAGTAGAGCTCTCCTTGCTCTATCGATTGGTATATAACACATTTTTACCGGAGCCGAAAATGGCGGGAAAATCCTTTCCAAATTCATGAGGTCGTAAATGTCCAGGAACTTTTGAACCAACCCAATACAATCAACAGCAGATCACTTAATTACAGTTCTATTGGGCGCGCGTGGTGCAGGGGAAAGAGGTGCTACTGACACTCGCACGGTCAAGCTAACGGTCCTCGTCGTGCTAACCAAGCCTTCCATTCCTTTGTGGTCGGGCAATTTGGCATCAGACTTGTCTAGGAAGGCAATGTCACAGACTTGCTTGAGCGTCTGCTGCCCCAGCCCCCCCCCCCTCCCATAAGTCATTGTATACGCCGAAATGAGTGTTAACCATGCCTCTATGATTTTCAATTGAAAACGAGTGCGTGGCGCATCCGGAACTGATCAACGCTTACATTTTCGTTTATTATACCGTTACCTTTGTAGTTCTACCACAATTTTTCTAGTTTCATATAATAAAGTCAGATAAAGACAGGCCTAATGCCGCCGGGTAGACCTTGGGATTTGACTAGTTTCTCAGAGCACGAAATTTTTCGACTATTCATCTCCCTTCAGGGTAAAGCTCAAATCTAGTTTGGTGCTATCGTATGCGAGTTCACTTCCACCATTGTTCCGCCACTTATTTTCTTCGAAAAGTTGTTCCAATTGTAAGAAGAAACAGCAGTGGCCAAAGGTAGAAAGTTTCCTATTTATTCTGGTTATTTTTCAGCCCAAACTTAGACTTTGGAGTGGAATTCGAGTCTGTGGACCACGACACTCTCAAATATGGTGTTTTCACGAAGCAAAACTACGACCATCATCATGAGTACTACACGAGCCATTTTTCTACGTGAGTTTTTTCTTTAATACCACAGTACAGTTATTCTTTTAGTTTCATTTGATTAATTTTCACTAGTTCTCAGTTTTCTTATTTTCTATTATGTTAATACATCTTGATAGGATGATCTTCTCAGATTGCCATTATTTGAAATCTGAAATTTCAAATACTAGCTTTCCTGCAAATTTAGCTAAAAGGACGGGGAAGTGGTGATTTTCAAATCGTGCTTGCGGCTTGGTTAATAGTTTAGACATTCCAAATTAGGTTTATCGCATAGTTTTCCCGCAGTTTTTACACCATATTCATTTATTTGTTTATTTATTAGGTCACTTAGTGACGAAAGATTTCCAGAAAAAAAAACAGTCAATGGTTCAAAAAAAGACTAATTCACAGGCGCGTTTCCATGCCGCTGTCTCCATATAGGCCTTCATTCAGGCCGCTGACTAGCTAAAAAGGGGTGAGGGACGTCTGTTCGCAATGTCGGCTCGACCAAGGGCGCGCGACAGCTCCTGTGGATACAATTAGCGACGACTCGCGCAGCGACGGTTAGCTGACTACGGCGACTCGACCGTAACCGGTGATCCTGACGTCGATGAAATTCGAAGGCGGCTGCCCTCGGTTAATGAAACACTTCACGAAAGAACTCGAATGAGCACTCACTGGATTCAAAACCATGGAAACCCATACATTTTCTGGATCAGAATTTCACCCTCTATCGAATGAGCTACCAAGGAACGCTCTTTCAGTAATAATAACTTTTAATAATTGATGAAAAGAAACACGAAGCTAATAATTTCATGAGAAGCAAAAGAGCGGTACTCCGGTTTATGAGAAGTTGGAATGAAAAGCGTGAAGTAGCCATCCGATTGGAGCTATAGATGGGACGTGTCTATTAATCAATAGATGTGACCCTTCAGTTGGTGACATCAACGTTCCGCCTAGGGGCCGCGAGGTCGAAACAGCACGCGCAGTCACCTCTGCAAAGGTAAAAAAAAACAGAATAAAAGGAAGGGTAACAGATGGACCCTCTTCTAACCTCGATAATCTACGGCAATGTACTTATTCAATAATATAATAACTACACCAACAGTCCTCAGAGCTACTATAGCGTCGAATCGCAGAATTCGAAATGTATTGATATTATTATTGTTATTACTATTATTATTTGTATTGCTCGACTTATTCAATTGTTTTAATTCAGAATTCGCCTTTCAACCCAATTTTCGCTTCTTTTCTTATAGCACAGTATGTTCATTGTGTAATGTCTCTGTCGCGGGTTTTTCAAAATTGGAAAATGAGGAAGTGGTTTACGATTCAGGGAAAGGTTAGAAACCACAGCCGTTAGTCTTAGTGAAAGAGCGTTCCTTGTTAGCTCATTCGATAGAGGGTAAAATTCTGATCCAGAAAGTGTATGGGTATCCATGGTTTTGAATCCAGTGAGTGCTCATTCGAATCCTTTTGTGAGGTGTTTCATTAATCGAGGGCAGGCACCTTCGAATTTGGTCGACATAGGGACCACTGACTACGGTCGAGTCGCCGTAGTCAGCTTACCCTCACTGCGCGAGTCGTCGCTAATTGTATCCACAGGAACTGTGGCGCGCCCTTGGTCGAGCCGACATTGCGAACAAACGACACTCCCCCGCTAAAAAGCGGTCCAATACTGAACAAATGACTATGACCGGGCAGAATGGCAGAAAGCCATTTCAACGCATAGATTACGAGTAGATTTTCATGGAGTCATTTTTCGAATTCATCCATAACTATTATTTTTCATCGCGTCATACACAACAGCTTTTTATCCCCAAAATCTTTTACTTGATTTACCGTTTTGTTGCTCTGGAAACTTAACAGAGTCATACTTCCCAGAGGTTATCTGTAGGTCACATTTCAGAGAGATGGAGACGTTTGCTCTGCATCCCATCCTCTTCTCCTTCCATCATCCTTCGCTTCGATCGGTCCATTTGTGCTTATCAGCAGCTTCAGCTTCGCAAGTATGTAGTTATTTTAGCTTTTCAATTAGTCTTGTAATTTGTAAATTCTTTCTCCTTCACTAATCATAGGAAAGAACTTTTTTACGTTTCTCTTCGCCTAATTATGTACAACTTCAAAGTGCCTTTACGTGTACGAGACAGCTTCCACTTTGAAAAACTCTTTGGTTCTACAGTCTGTCAAACCACACATGACTCACCTGAAGACTTATGAGAACATTAAATTGAACAAGCTCTTCTAGAACAGCAGCATGTCTGACCTTCCGCGATTAAACTTCAAACAAATTGCTGTGAGCAAATATCCTGACAGCCGTGTTAGCACTGCTTTATTGCTTCTTCCTTACAGTAAGTGATTTTTCCACAGAAAGTTTTCACCTATACGTGAAGCGAATTCAACGTGCATAATTTGTACCAGTATTAACAATTTTATTTTAGCACTTATGATCGTTCTTGCACCCGTGTGCATGAACGTAGCGTTCGTTATAGCTTCCGAGGAAGAATCAGGTGTGAAGGTGGGCAACCGCATTTTTGATCGTATTCAGTGAATTTTATCTAATATATGATTCCTATGTCGTACGTGCGTACATAGGTGTACCAAAATCCAAAAAGTGGTAGGTAAGCAGGGAAACTACACTCAAAAAATCAGGTTGACGACCCCAGAGTAGTTCAAATTTTAAGGACTTCCTTGTTTCTATGGGAGTCAGCAAGCCCTTGATGCTTTTCTCCTTTACTGTTTTCGCTGTTGCAAAGGTCTGCGTTGTGGTGGCTGCAATAGTACTGGGTTTACTGAAGAATTTGCCGGTATGTTCCCAATTTTATACAATTCATTGAATTTATTAATTTCTTTTTTCTTATGTTATTGTAATCTTAAAAACGAGGGAAAAGTTCCTGCATAACTATTATACATATGCTTCTTCCAAAATAGGAAGACAGGTTAAATACGTCACTTTGAGTACATATTTGGAGAAATAGCTACTTTAACGTCATGCACCTTTCTCATGCATTGCTCTTTCTTCCCGAAATTTCCTATCAAATTTCGGAAGACTCCATGCTGAACATCAGAACACCATTGCATTATCAGCGATAAAGCTTGCATACCTGAGGAAAAGACAAGGAAAAAGGAGAGGAAAAAAGCAGTTTCAGTAATCTCATGTCCTCTCGTCTTTAAACGTCGGCATTGTCGATGATTTCTCAGTATGTTTTACTTCTGCCGCACGAGGTTGCGGCAGAAGTAAAACATATTGAGAAAGCATTTTCGATTTTCATCATACATGGATTTTATAAAGGTTTTGAGAGCAACTGATGTTGCATTTCCAATAAAACTACTCCCACCCCCTCTTCGTTATTTGATGGAATCAGAATTCTTGCTAGTAGAGCGAAGCAGTCTTTTTGTGCCCTGCCTTTATAAAAACCGTTTTTAGGAGGAGTCTCTATGTCTTATTGTAGTATCATCACTGCTTTTCGGTGCAGGAGTTGCTCTAGTAGGGATTATATGCGGCGTTCTTGTGAGGACAACAACGGGAGCATTGACCTGTACGTGTTTTGTACTTTAATTTTTTGTTCTTTAGTACGTCTTTGAATAGTTTCATGGAACTTGTTAACTAGGGGTCTGCTCATCGACGCCAGAAATAATTCTACTCCAATAGTTTGAGACTGTCATCGTTATGCATCCTTACGGTGTTTCGTTTATAAGTATAACCGGTCAACCAGCGGCCTGCAGACCGCCAAGTGAACTAATGAGTAGTAGGAAACATATATAAAACATAATAACAAATAAAACGAAGAACAAAAAGTATGCAGCAAAAGACGGCAGGGAACCGATGAAATACTTCACTGGGAGCCAAACACGCGTATGGGCCAAACGCGCAGGGAGCGCGCGGTCGTCAATGGGTTAAAACACTGACTTGACAAGTAGAACAGTAGACAAGTAGAATTTCTTGCCCGTGTGCAAAATATAAGGATTATGTAGATAGTTATCATAATCATATTATCACTGGGAATTTGAACATTTTTAAACAATACACTATTTACGACTTACTCATTAAAGGTACCAAATATCGATGCCAACCTACTAACATTAACAACTCGGAAGAAATATGGCAATCTTTATTTGAAGAAACTTGCAAAAAAATTAAAAACCGATATAAATTAAATAGAGATAATTTCAACAAAATAGTCAATATATATGAAGAAATATTGCTTAATATCAAAAATAAACTTCTTACTTATCGAGTCAAAAATAAACCGCTTCCTAAAAAAGCCATAACAGAGTTAAACAAAATACAAGAAGAATTTGTTATAACACCATTAGATAAAGCATCCTCTAATTATGGTATAATATGTAAGCAATTTTATATACAATCCATAATTAATGAAATTGGCTCTAACAGCGAATTTAATAACGTATATAAAATAACTGATGAAAGTGAAAACTGTATCCTTAATAGACATAAAAACATCCATAATAATCTTAATCTTAGTGAAGAAAGATTTAATGGATCCAAAATACCTCTTCTATATTGTGTCCCTAAACTACATAAAAACCCGATAAAATTTAGATTTATCACTGGAGCTTATAACAGTAGCATTAAAAGTCTAGCCTTAGAACTTTCCAAAATACTGGAACATATAAGAAATCATTTCAAGAATTATTGCATGAGTACGAGTAATAATAAGAAAACTATGCAAAGCTATTGGTCAATTAATTCTACAGATATAACTAATAACATTACTTCTATACACTCTGACAATCTTAAACTATATTCTGCTGATTTCTCTAACATGTTCACCAATATACCTCATAACGTTATAATGCACAACATTATTGAAATACTGAAAATTTGTTTTCGCAATTCAAATAAAAAATACTTAGTTGTAAGCTACAAAAAATGCTTCTATTCAAGTGATATTTTGAATAAACCTAATTACAAATTCTATAGTATACATGATATTATATACATGTTGGAACTCTTGCTTAACAACAGCTATTGTAAATTCGGAGAACAAATTTTCAAACAAATACAAGGCGTTCCACAAGGTGGTAATGCAAGTCCTATTATAGCTGATCTTACACTTTCATTTATGGAATTTCAATACTCCATTAATATAAAAAATAACTTATTGATAAAACCTTTTAGGTATATGGATGATATTCTAATTATACACAATCAGAACGAAGATTTCATAGATAACCTACTAAATACTACCTATAACAAAATACTAAACATAGAGAAGACGCATAATAATTGTTTCAATACCAACTTTCTGGATTTTACAATAAAAATAGTTAATAACCAGTTAATCACTAAGTTATATAATAAAACTGATTATTTCAGCTTTAAAGTTATTAGATTTGTGCACGCAGACACATACATTAAAGATTCTGTTAAAATCGCTACTATATATGGGGAAGTATTAAGAATAGCTAGGAAATGTAGCATTTATTCCGACTTCCTTTGCAATTTAAAATCCTTAGTAACCAATTTAAAATCTATAAACTATAATAATGACATTATATATAAGGCTCTTTCTGCATGTCTTATTAAAAATGAATTCATCACCTATAAATACTATGATTTTTTCTGCGATAAAAATATCTATAAAATTGTTAAGGACATACTAAGTACAATATAATCACTGTTATTTCTCCTTCTTTGACCTCTCTCCCGGTCACTATATGATCCTGACCTATCTCTTGGCATCCATCATTTGATCTTCTTCGGGTATATAAAGGGGGCTCCAGCCATCGTACTCACACTTGTACTCCCTGCCCTACTGACGATCCTCCGGGAGTACAAGATTTTCTCCTGTATCTCTTCATAATCTAATTCGAACTATCTTTCTCTCATAACCACCTTCACTGAGTATATCCTGTATAGGGCTTAGAGGTGAAACAGGATATTTCTCACTTATTTTACCTGTCACTTGTACTGTTTCTTGAAAATGTATTTCTTATTGGTATAATGTCACACCCGCAAGTCATTGTATGTGTCAAATACGTATCCACTATGCCTCTACGATTCTGAATGATATACGAATGCTTGGCGCGTTCTTAAAGGACTGATTGAGTCGAGTAGAGGTTTTGTGTGTTTGAGTGGTGGAGGAGGCGATGAGTATGCGGGAGCAGTGCTTGTCGTCCCTTGCCAATCACTCGGTTCTCTCTGACCCGAGTGGCAACGCGGTTTCGGTAGACGTACACACACACACGGATTCGACAAGTTTTTACCTCAAAGTTGGATAATCAAACCAAATAACATAGTATGCGATTACACAAATATAAATGTACGAATATATGGCAAGGTATGACATAAGTGTAGTATTGCATGAGTGTATGGCAACGTTCAACCAGGAAGTTGTATAGAGATGATGAAGTCTAGGAGTTTAGTATTGCACAAATATATGAGTACCATGATCAAGCACGAGCTTGTAAAGAGATGATCAAGTCTAGGGGCACCATAAGTTAGGCGAGATAAGTGACGAGTATAATGTTTAAGCATAAGGCACAAATCGAGGAGATTACAAGCATCATACGTGAAGCATAGAGTGCGGGTTAGAATGGAATTAGAATCAGAAAGCAAGAAATTCTCGGCGTAAGAAATAATCGGGGCAAGAGATAGATGGAGCAAGAGATAATCGGAGCAACTGAGTGAGACATGATGGATCAAATGATGTGGCTGGGTGGACCGTGCTTGTTTGTGGCGCGGGAAAAGATTATACAGCTGGCCTCAACTTTGATGCGCAGCCGCCCGTCCGTTTGGTTGACTTTTTTTGCGCAGCGAGGAACTCCACAGCTGGGTGTCCTCAGGAAGAGTCATCGTACCACATTGATCGAGCCTATAAGCGTAGATGTGTACCATATACCATAAGTCACCAACGTGGAACTCCTTCACCTGCTGAGTCAGAAACTTGACGCTTCAGATCAAGAGATGCAGGTAAAAGAGTTAGGAATCTCCGAGCTAAGATCGAGAGATGCAGGTGAAAGAGTTAAATGATAGGGAGTAGGCTAGACAAGAGACTGTCGCACTTCCACCCCCCAACGTAAAATTTGAGACCACTCCCACACAACTCGTTACCCGGCTATTATTATTATTAGATATCGTTTCTGTATTGCGGTGGGTATGCACTACTCGCATACCTGTCCGGTGGTGGCGTATGGTAAAAGGAGAGTTGAGATAATCACGACGCAAGGCCGGTGTAGGATATGCCTCGTTATCTGTGCGGACCAATGTCGCAACCTTTCGTCATCCAAATGCCAGTATTGTCGCGACGTGGACTACGCGGTGTACGAAGATCTCATCCCAAGTGAGGTCCAGCACAAAATCGCGGATGGGAATGAGTGAGCTTAGGTGTGATTCCAAGTTCCCGATCCTAATACTCCAAAACTCCTTCTTGGCAGAACTAATAATAGTCGAATGTCACCAAAAGGGGCCTCTCAAAATCTTTTTTATCATCCACTGGCTAATCAACCGTGGCTTTTCTCCACAGACGGCCCGCAACAACCCCGCTATAGCGCGAGAGCCAAGTGACAGAGAGGTAGTCTGCCGACATGTCACTTTGTACGCTTCCTGGCAAGAAGGATTCTACGAAAGGTTAATTAGATCGGCAAAGACATCTATCATCAAAGCGATAGGTAAAGCGGCACTTCCATTTGAGGAATTGGCAACAGAATCGGAAGTTGGATCGCTGTTGAACACACGCCCACTCCTTTACATCGACTCGACGTTCGATCCATCCAGCATCCTGCGACCTATTGACTTTCTTCAGAGAGACCTGCAAGTATCATTTCCGTTCGCAAGTCTCGAAGAAGACAGCGAGCATCTGACGTTTACACTCCGAGTGAGGTTCCTCTTCTTCCGATCGAGACCCAAACCATCAACGTTCTTCGTAGTTCTAGCAAATTCACGAAAAATTACTAGGACATTTGCAGAACGCAGTATTTGACGACACAGCGTGAAAAACACCAACTTCAAGTGGATACACGAAGAGCAGGAGCAGTGACGCCGAAAGTGGGAAGTCTGGTGCTACTTCAAGAAGAGACACTGCCACGTTGCTCCTGGAAACTGGATAGGATCGAGAACCTAGTAGAAAACTCTCAAGATATCACACGCGAAACGTGGGTATTGCTTCCGTCACAAAAAATGAGTTAAAAGACTAATAAATTTGCTAGTGCCATTGGAATTAGAGGAGATGAAGGAGGAAATCCATTACAGACAGGACGATCCATCAGCGAAAAGGGAAACCACGAGCGGGACCTAATATCTCGCCTAAAAATCATCGATGTGATATTCATTCTTATTCACGCTCTGGTCGGCATTGCTCGTTCTAGACAGTAGCTTGTAGGAGTGCTGTTTGGTTGATTGGAAGCAGAAATAAATCTTAGTTGAACTCTACCACTGAATCCCACATCTTGGCGCATCATCCAAACGTTGCTTCATAAATAGTCGCTCGACCATAACATCAGAGCCTTCTGATCAAAAGACCTCATAAGGTCGGCATTTTGTGCTACAAAACGCAGCCTCTACTGTACAGGAAATCCATCGATAACGGTGTCCAAACCTTGAGAACAAAACAACTTTTCAACCTACACAGAAACTAAGCAGTATTCACAAGAAGACCATCTTGAGTATGAAGAAGTATTACAAGCTATTGACCTCATGAGTGAAGCGATTAATCAAAATGTTCCAAAAAAGGGCTTTATTCTATATCTTCTGTGGGTTTTGTCAGGGCACAGCAACACATTGTGTTTCCTACCACAGAAGCTGCAGCGAATACCACAAACATCAGGTTGGATTCTTTGAATTCTTTCTCTGCACACCATTGGAGGTTGGCGGAAGTTACTTGGCTTTGTGTGGACCTCTGTGATTGGTGATACATCTATTTAGAATGGTTTTTGTAATTCTCTGTTCAATTGGTCCTTCAAATGTCGTGCTTCAGTTAAGCGGGTATTCAGCATATATATATATATATATATATATATAGAATCAAGCCCATTTTTGAAACATTTTGATTAATCGCTTCACTCATGAGGTCAATAGCTTGTAATACTTCTTCATACTGAAGATGGTCTTCTTGTAAATACTGCTTAGTTTCTGTGTAGGTTGAAAAGTTGTTTTGTTCTCAAGGTTTGGACACCGTTATCGATGGATTTCCTGTACAGTAGAGGGTGCATTTTGTAGCACAAAATGCCGACCTTATGAGGTCTTTTGATCAGAAAGCTCTGATGTTGTGGTCGAGCGACTATTTATGAGGCAACGTTTGGACGATGCGCCAAGATGTGGGATTCAGTGGTAGAGTTCAACTAAGAATTATTTCTGCTTCCAATCAACCAAACAGCACTCCTACAAGCTACTGTCTAGAACGAGCAATGCCGACCAGAGCGTGAATAAGAATGAATATCACATCGATGATTTTTAGGCGAGATATTAGGTCCCGCTCGTGGTTTCCCTTTTCGCTGATGGATCGTCCTGTCTGTAATTGATTTCCTCCTTCATCTCCTCTAATTCCAATGGCACTAGCAAATTTATTAGTCTTTTAACTCTTTTTTTGTGACGGAAGCAATACCCGCGTTTCGCGTGTGATATCTTGAGAGTTTTCTACTAGGTTCTCGATCCTATCCAGTTTCCAGGAGCAACGTGGTAGTATCTCTTCTTGAAGTAGCAGCAAACTTCCCACTTTCGGCGTCACTGCTCCTGCTCTTCGTGTATCCACTTGAAGTTGGTGTTTTTCACGCTGTGTCGTCAAATACTGCGTTCTGCAAATGTCCTAGTAAGTTTTCGTGAACTTGCTAGAACTACGAAGAACGTTGATGGTTTGGGTCTCGATCGGAAGAAGAGGAACCTCACTCGGAGTGTAAACGTCCGATGCTCGCTGTCTTCTTCGAGACTTGCGAACGGAAATGATACTTGCAGGTCTCTCTGAAGAAAGTCAATAGGTCGCAGGATGCTGGATGGATCGAACGTCGAGTCGTTGTAAAGGAGTGGACGTGTGTTCAACAGCGATTCAACTTCCGATTCTGTTGCCAGTTCCTCAAATGGAAGTACTGCTTTACCTATCGCTTTGACGATAGATGTCTTTGCCGATCTAATTAAGCTTTCGTAGAATCCTTCTTGCCAGGAAGCGTACAGAGTGATACGTCGGCAGACTACCTCTCTGTCACTTGGCTCTCGCGCTATAGCGGGGTCGTTGCGGGCCGTCTGTGAAGAAAGGCCACGGTTGATTAGCCAGTGGATGATAAAAAAGATTTCGAGCAAATTCCCGGAATCAATGCAGAGGATTTTTTCTCCGGTGAGGAAATGCTAGACATCGACTTGGAGGAAACCACACTCAAGCTATGCCAGAGAGGCATACGGATAGGAGATCGTCGGAAATAAGCTGCATGTTCTGTAAAGGAGATCACGCGTCCTTCGTGTGTGTAAAATATCCTACGCATCGGGATAGGGCCAACTTTCTACGTGATCGAAGGTGCTGGCAACTATGCGCTAGTTCACAGCATAGAACAATGCAGTTTAAACGGAAACCGTGCGCCAAATGCCAAGGTGCCATCACACCTCTTGTTGTTTTAAGTCCTCACCGAATAGGGATTCCTCCGGAGCTAAATCTGCTTAGCCGGAGTTAAGGCCAGCTCCAGCCCAGAATAAAACAGAAACTAAGAGGAACGGCAAGGCCTTATTCCGCACTTTGCTGGATGACAACTTGTACCTGCTCAAATAATGACACTGGTCTTTCCTGGATTCCCAGCCGATGCACCATGAGTCGAATAGTGGTTTTGCTTGTGTGAGTGGTGGAGAAGACGATGAATATGCGGGAGTAGATGAGTGTCGTTGCTCGCCAACCAATTCTCTCTGATCCGAGTGGCTTGGTTTTGGTAGATGTACACACACGGATTCGACAAGTTTTACATCAAACTTGGGCAATTAAACCAAATAACATAGTATGCGATTACACAAATGTAAATGTACGGGTATACGGCAAGGTATTACATGAGTATAGTATTTCATGTGTTTATGGGGTTCGAACTGTATCACGGTTCGAATAGGATTTTGGTGGTTCCGACCCTTTCTAACAGAACACAGTTTATACTTATATATTTATTATTAGAATGCATATTATGGTTACACATAGACAATTCAACAATTCACGCACTACTACTTTGCTGTTCCAACTATTTTTATTTCTTTACATTCCGTCTCACTCTTGCAACTCTTACCTCCCCTTTTCCAACCTCTAGCCGGCGAGTCCGCTATAGGGTATCGACTGACACCCGGGCGAGACTGGTGTTCCACCTGTCCTGGAGAAGAATCGGGTGAGCAGAGAGGCGCCTGTGAGCGCGGAAGTGTGCCTGTGAGAAGTGCCAGAGGTGTCAAGAGTGGGAAAAGTGGAAGAAGTGCGAAAAGTGCGAAAAGTGCCCTAAGGCCTGGATCTCCCGCCTTTTATAGGCGACTTGGGCGGGGCTCAGTTGGGAGATGACATCATGAACCGCTGTCGCGGCATGACATATGGGTACCATGATCAACGAGGAACTTGTATAGTATCGCGATTGATGGGGTGGATTTGCTTCTTCGATTAGGAAGAGTCCTCGGAACAGTGGTCCTTTAATCCTTCGACTAGGAAAATTCCTCGGAGAAGCTGTCATTGATCCGTGAACTCTGCTCGCCCTGATCCCCATCAGGCTGCCACGCGGGTTGACCTTCGAAGGAGCTCAAACGCGATTTCCGTGAAATAGGAGCGTTTGTACGCGTAAACGTCAAGCCTCAAACTCGGGTAATTAAACTTTATACAAACTATAATACATGAGTATATAACAACTAAATATATGCGATTAGACATCAAATGCGATAATAATTCTGCTGAAATGAGATGCTGGTATAAGCGCATTGATTAGTGAGTACGATGAGTATATACTTCGCAGAGAATAAGGCAACTCGAGCACAAGTAAGTATTGTTGAGAATAAATGAAGTGTAAATGGGAATGCGATTTAATGTGAATGTGTTTGAGAGGAGGATAAAATAAAGCTAGAAGTAAAGCTTAAATGATTAATTGCGATTAATGGTAGGATGAAGAAACAAACACGTATTCACGTGCGGGTATAGAGTTAACAAATGCCAACAGTTTGAATGAGGAGGCAGCCGCCTCGGGCCGTTCTTTCACAGCGAATGAAAGAGCGTTATTGAGTTCAGCTGAGAAGGCGTACCCTCGATGGGTGCGCAGATAAAGAAGGTTTTTTCTCGAAGCAGGCTGAATCACCATGGGAGAGAAAATGAAAGGGTTGATTGTTTGATTGATTCAGCTTGCTTTGAATTCGAGAATTACATAAAAATGAAAGAGAGTACAATATGAGAATAGCTAAGGACATATTGGAGTTAGCTATATATAGAGATGATGAAGTCTAGGAGGACCATACGTAAGGCGAGATAAGTAATGAGTATAATGCTTAAGCATAAGGCACAAATTGAGGAGATTACAAAAATCTAACGTGAAGCATAGAATGCGGGTTAGAATAGAATTAGAATGAGAAAACAAGGGATACTCGGAACAAGAAATAATTGGGGCAAGAGATAGTCGGAGCAAGAGATAATCGGAGCAACTAAGTGAGACATGATGGATCAAATGATGTGGCTGGGTTGACCGTGCTTATATGTGGCGCGGGACAAATAACATACAGCTGGCCTCAACTTCTTTGGTGCGCAGCCGGCCGATGACTGTCCGTTTAGTTTTCTTTACGGTGAGAAGAGGTCCACAGCTGGTTGTCCTCAGGATGAGTCATCGTACCACATTGATCGCGTTCATGAGCGTAGACATGTACCATGTACCACAAGTTGCCAACAAGAAACCATTTCACTTGCAGCCATTTGACCTTTGCATAGGCTCTGAATTCTTGTAGCGTTAATCGGTCTCATAATGTAGAGTTACTTGAAAAGAAAAAGTCGTGGATTTCACGACACTGATCGACACCGACACCTTCACCTTTAAATTTATACCCCAATAATATCGCTCTTTCAGTGTCCTTGGTTGTCTACGCTGGACTCAGCTATGCAACATTTGTCGCACCCGCAGTCTACTCAGTGGGCGTAGCTGCCAGTGTGTTTCGTTTGGACGTGGTGTTCGCCTATATCTCTATTTTGGAAGCGATTTCCATATTCGATGTTAGAGGTTGGAAAATATTCGATGTTTTATATTTAAAGTGCAGTAGTATCCGAAGCAAAGGTCCCTACCTGCCCCGAAGTGTATCACCTGGAAGGTTGCATTAGGTTGTAAACCTTTTAATTGATTATTCTCACACTTTGATTTTTTGAAATACGTTCCCTGTCGAGGGTGGCCCTCGGCTACGTAGGCAAATAGGCGCGTCGTCTTCCATGAGAGCGTCAACTATCTCCATCCTTAGGGTCGCCCTTGGCAAAGTTTGTTCTAGTGGTGGAGCAGTAGAGCAATATTATTTTAGTAGGTAATATTCCCGCCTATCAGTTGGAGTCGGCCACCTTCTGCCGACCTCCCTTTGGTCTCACCCGACCTACACACGACGACGTTTTGGGATCATCTTTCGTGAGTTCCTCACTGTGCTTCGTTACCCGACATGGAAGTTTTACAACCTAATATGTCTATGCTACTGAACTCAGATAATGAACCACATCGTCGATTCGGAATGGGAGAGGGATTAACGGCGCATCTACTGGGAGCTGATCAGCGCCGATCACTTCACCTTCACCTTTCACTTTCTTCTCGTGAAACAAACAAGTGCGTTCTAGGTGTAAGAGCAAGTCTGGAGACGCTCAACTACTACGATGATCTGTTTTGTCCGGGACGTTCACTGTGCTACTTGATTGTCGATGACATCGCTATGCTAATTATTGCGTTTATTATCGACTATTTCTCAGGAACATTACAGTTGAGACGGCAGCGTGGAATTCATCTTGTAAGTGAAACTTTTCTGCTACTGTAAATACCACATTGCCATATATTGACTATCACCTACATGCAGGGTGTCCCAAAAAAATGTACCCACTGTTTGAAATGCCATAACTCTGGCGAAAGCGAACGAATCGAAACGAATTTTGGCTTGGATGGAAGCCAAGGAAAATGAAAATTTTTTTGTGTGTGTTTGGTGAGAATTGCGCCATGCACTCAACCGAGGCCTCGGATTTTGTACCTGATTGATAGTGCATGGGTTATATGCTTGCTCTATTTTAGTCGTAAACAGGTGATATTGCTGCTATGAGTTACTTCTGAGGCAGTGAACATATCGACTTGCCGCAGCTTCTAGTCAAGCATGGAACGACATCAATATCGGCCAATAAGTGTAACCACTGTTCGAGACGCTAAAACTCTTCTAGCAGTGATGCAATCATAAGAAAAGAATTCAGAGGAATGTAACATGTATGAACCATGAAGATCGCGCCATGCACCTGTCCGAATCATCGGATTCTAGACCTGATTGAAAGTTCACGGATAACATGCTTGTTCTTCTTTGGTCGCCAACAGGTGATATCGCTGATACGCGTTTCTCTTTATGCAGTAAACATAAAAACATCAAAACGTATTAAGCTTAACATGCACTTTGAGTTGATTTTGCACAATACTGCTTGCTCTGTTTAAAAACCCAGGACTCTTGTAATAAGCATGTAATAGCAACTGTTATGTTGTCAAACTTGTTATGTTTTTATGTTTTCATGTTCACTGCATCAGGAAAAATGCGTATCAGTGATATTACCTATTGGTGACCAAAGTAGAACAAGCATGTTATCCGTGAACTTTCAATCAGGTCTAGAATCCGACCATTCGGACAGGTGCATGGCGCAATCTCCACGGTTTATACATTTTTCATTCCTCTAAATTCTTTTCTTATGATTGCATCATTGTTAGAGGTTTTTAGCATCACAAACAGTGGTTACAATTATTGATTGATATTGATGTCGTTCCATGCTTGACTAGAAGCTGCGGCAAGTCGATATGTTCACTGCCTCAGAAGTAATTCATAGCAGCGATATCACCTGTTTACGACTAAAATAGAGCATGCATATAACCCATGCACTATCAATCAGGTACAAAATCCAAGGCCTCGGTCGAGTGCATGGCGCAATCCTCACCAAACACACACCAAAAAAATTTCATTCTCCTTGGCTTTCATTGGCTTGCCAAAAATTCGTTTCGATTCGTTCGCTTTCGCCAAAGTTATGGCATTTCAAACAGTGGGTACATTTTTTGGGACACCCTGTACATGTGCCGGCTTCCTAGGCTTGTTCTTCTCCTCAGCGCTTCGTCCCGCACCATCGCAGGTCCGCTGTTTGTCAATAGTCGCCATCTACTTATTGGGGCTTAGCTATGATTTCTTTCGGTTCGTTCTCTATAACGTCGCTTCACTTTTTCTTATGGGCTCCTTGTAGCCGCTTACAATGGGTGTTAAACTCCAGTATTTTTCGTATTGGGTGGATATCAGGTCTTCTCATAATATGTCCATACCATCTGAGCGTCTGTTCTCGCATCTTAAGATCCATTGGGAATGCCCTTAGCCTCGTCTATCCGCATGCCCAGCTGATCATCCTCATTTCCGCAGAATGTACGTTTTCTTCGTGGTCCTTCGTTATGGGCCAACCCTCACTGCTGAGCGCTGATCTTTCAACTGCTCGGTATACCTTTCCGTCAAGCACTCTTGAGCACCTTCTGCCACAGAGCATATCACTGGTCTTTCTATACTTCGGTCAGGATGCATTAAACTTTTCCTAGTTCATGCAGTGAGGGGAACGATGAAGGAAATCTGACTGAAGTGGACTTAGCCGCCGACCTAGGCTATGCGATCTCATTCATGTACGTTTATGTGAGCGAAAGTCATTGAGTCGCTTCCTATTCGTTGAAGGGGTGTTGATATCATCTGAGTGATTTCTAATCAATTTCGCCCGAACCTCGTCTAATTTTAAGAGGTGATGATCACGATTCGGCGTTAGCTCCTTGAATTTCCACCGAGGACCCTCCATACTCATATTGACTAGTATGACCTTCGATCCTGCCGAAATGGATCGTTCTTTTTTGAAAACACACCTTACATTACTACGTTAAATAACGTTTCATGAAGAAGTTTCCGTGAGCAGAACTAGGGCGATGGTTGGCCCGTGGAATCGGAATTTTTGTCCTAGTTCTTCCCTCAAGTTGCGACGAAGCTCCATGAGAAAGACAAATTGACTGTTTGGAAGAAATGTTATTCAGTTTTCTTTCTTTCAGAATCTGACAAATGTGCGGACACTTATGCAAAAGACATCTCGAATGGAGGAAGCAGACGACGGTTTGGGTGAAGCGGATGTTGTGGTTGAGGGAGTGAGCAAAATCTGGGAAACCACTGGAACGATGGCAATTCGAAACGTAAACCTGAAAGCGTACCGTCATCAGGTAAGACAACGCGAAAAAAGAAAAAAACGAGGAATTGCGAAGCAAGAGAAGTTTCTGAAGGCTTAGCATTCTCTGCTGTGCTAGTGATACACCCACCAAGCTTCCAGTCGAAGCGTATAACACTTTTGTGTAACGGCGAAATAAGTTATTCATGAGAACTGTTATGCCACGGGAATTCTAACCACAGCAAGGATTTCGAAGAGACATCCAAGAAGTGTAGCAGCTTCATCTTTCAGTCCTAAAGCGTGATATTTTGGCGTAGATAAAGTCCCAAATCAAGATCCACTCTCCTATTCCGGAACCACATTGAATTTAATTTATTCAAATGTTCAGTTGCCAATATACAACGATAGAGAGAAATGAGGTGTGTGTAATTACTGGATCTAGGCAAAAAACAAAAAGAAAGGAAAAGGGGCAGGAACAACAGTAGGTAAGAAGGGAACTAAGGTTTGATCTAGGTTCGTTCGGCATTCATTTGAGGTCTATCTCGCGTTCTTCGTAGCACTGCCGACACAGTGATTTGCGTTAGACCTCGGCAAACCGATAATGAGCACCGCCGCGCTCATTGATGAATCACGGTTTGCCAGCAATTCTGTGTGTTTTTCGCGGTTCATAGCGGGTTTTCTATTCAAAATTGAACCTTGTCATATATAAGAATTCGTTTGATTACTTGCAAACGACTTATTGTCCACTAATCCAGGAAGGTCTTGAGTAGGACATAATTTTCCTTAGATTTTTGAATACCTTGGCCATAGGTTTGGCTGCATCCCTGGAACAGAACCGAGGCACACGGGCTCCCGACAGAAAAAGCGCGGGAATGGTAAAGCGGATAACGAACTCCGAGTGTCATTGGAGGTAGTCTGCAGGTTGACTGTCAGGTTGACTGTACTCACGTGCTTCACTCGTAACTGATCTCGCAGTCACTGCAAGCCGACAACGACGTACCTGAATGCCGTTCATTTTGTGCAACCGAAAAAGATGGACCAAGACTCACAAGGGAGGTTGCTCAGGGTGCCCCAAAGATTCACAACGAGACCCATATTGTTTAGTGGACCATTGAATGACGATTACAACGGTGTAGGTTGTTTTTGCTATGGGCAAATGGATGGCCCAAAAACGGCAAAAAGTTTTGACCACTAACCAGCGGCAAATGGGCTTCTATATCGCAACCACCAGAGATACCGCCAGAATCGACCCAAATTCGGAAACTAATGTCAGATTCGTGATCAGCGCCTCGGATAACCTCCGTAGGAAAAGTTTGACCTAAATCGGTAATTTTGACCTCACCAGCCTTACTAGTGTTGAGTAGTTGTTCCAAGGTCCACTTACCGAGAATATCTTTATTCCTACATATTGTTCCACTCTTTGGACTAAAGAACACAGAGACTTTATTTTGGATGAGTTTCTTTTGATTCTCATCAAGTTAGATCAATTGGGCTGTTGAGAAATCTGCAATTCACAAATCTGAGATCGACTTTTACCATTGTGCCCGACTTGCGTTTGTTAGTGTCCGTACCAGCAAGGTAGGCTGGTTTGGTCAAAATTACCGATTTAACCCAAACTTTGTCTTCCGGGGTTATTAGCGACGCTGTTCGCGAATCTGACATTTGTTTCCGAATTTGGGGTCGACTTGGGTTGATTACGGTAGATATGGGTCACATACATATGTACTAGAATACATTGTCCTTTGTGCGTACTCTGTTGGCTATACTCGTCCCAAACGCTATCCAGCAGCTGCGACAAAATTGCAAAAGGAGCGCATTTTGATATCTAGCGTAGGAAGGCAAAATAGAGGCCCAGCAAGGGGACTGATCCACCGACCACAAGATTGAATGCCCTACATGCTACCTACTGAGCCACCATGGTATTTGATTATTTTTTTATTTGATTATGAGGTTGCGTTCTCTCATAGAAGACCATTCGCCAGTGGTTAGTGGTCAAGATTTTTTGCCCTTTTTGGGTCATTCATTTGCATATAGCAAAAACAAACTATACCGTCGTAATCGCCATTCTATTCTCTACAAAACAATATGGGTCTCGATGTGAATCTTAGGGGCACGCTATCGTGCTTTCAACATGGCGTGAAAAAATTCAAACTTCCGCGTCAATTTGGGGATGTAAGCCATAATATTGCTGTTGTTGAAGTGTCCCATTTTACATGCTGAATGGGGGATCAAATCAATCAAATCCAACATTGTGCGTCTTGTGCTGAGGCTAGGGTAAAGCTAGGCTAGCTCACAGGATTGATTGAAAGGACCCAACGCAACGACTGCTGTGTTTAATTATTTTTTATTTGTTATACATAGGCTCATTCATTTTATTCTTTCCTGTAGGTCACTGTTTTTCTGGGTCACAATGGTTCCGGTAAAAGCACTCTATTTTCGTTGATCGGCTGCTCAGCTCGGCCTACGACAGGTGAGCAGTGTCTGAATCATTTGAGTTTTCCTTAGAGAGAAATTGCTTCTGTTTAGTGCTCTATTATTTCCAAAACGTGACTGCGTACACGTCATTCATCCCCGTGGTAAAGTTTTTCTTTACAGGTCAAATAACAATTCGTGGAATGAACGTTGAAAAGAAAACCGCAGAATGCCAATCAATCATTGGACATTGTCCTCAATCTAGTAAAGTATTCAGCGAACTGACCGTATTAGATCATCTATGGTTCTTTTCCGAGCTCAAAGATCCCTATGAAGATTGGCACCAGGAAGCGACGGAGCTGCTGACTCGCCTCCAGTTCGACGAACTTCAGAATAAGGTGCGTGTTCTTTTCTATTTAGCCATTCGTTTATCGTCCGCACGTAGTACATTTGTAAGAGTGTAAGAGGCGCCGTTGACTTCCACACGGTCGCGCGATCGATCTTCCGAAGCCTTACATCCCTTCGGGGTCGGATAAATTGGCACTGTACTTGTCCGAGAAGGTGAACGCAGTATGTTGTACAGCAGCTGGCCTCTGCGTGTCATTGCAAGGACAAATAGGGATTCGTTCTGCTGCTAGGATTCTGAAAGGAAGACGAGTGTACGGCGCGTCGTCATAAATGGCAAAGGTATAGGGGTCGGCGATTAGTCGCCGGAAGGGCCCGCCGCCTTCATGTTCCACTGAGAATCGTAGGTGCTTGGTGAATGTGTATTTGGGGCCAGCCGCTATGCGAAGTTAGTGTCTTTACCTTTCCAGTCAAGTCTGGTACCAACTTACCTGACCCTAGAGGGGTAGAAGGCTTGGTTTAGAGGATGAATAGGTGATCATGAAGGTCAGGAGTACCACTTACCGCTGTACCACGCGCTCCCTTTGCCTTTGATTTTTTTAATCTACGAGGTACTGTTCGGATTTGAGCGATTCCTTTCAGAAAGCTGGTGCCTTATGTGAAAGTGACAAGCGAAAACTCTGTGTTGCTATCGCTTTCACAGGCGGATGTCGGGTTGTACTACTCGATCAGCCAACGATGGGAATGGAACCGAAAGCAAAGAGACTAACGGAAGAACTGATATCAAACAAAAAGCGCTATCGGTAATTCTTTCCTTTTCCTATGCTGACCCTTAACCAAGCTTTTATCTTTCAATTTTGTGGAGAGATCAAAAACAACAAAAACGTATGATACAGTAATGCTGACGATAATCCTACTAATAAGTAAGCGAAACCTCAATGTCTGTTTGCCAACGTTCGGTTCCTACCACGATTGCCCGTTACCGTACTCCCAGTGAACCCATACCGTCCCCGCCTTCTGCATTGACGTCCGATTTCAGTGTACATTCTTTTGTTCTTCGTTTTATTTGTTTAATGTTTTATACATGTTTCCTAATATTCATGTGTTTTACAAGTGTTTTGGTTTATTTTGCTGCATGTTTTATGTATGTTTCCTACTATTCTTTGGTTCATTAGATTTCCTTAATAAAATTTCCCTTTTCGTCAGCTTCCGCTTCTTTCTGTGATTCCTCGCCGGTCGGCCGGCAGGCCGCTGAATGGCTGGTAATTGTATATTACAGGTGCATATTTCTCTCCACCCATAGAATGTACGAAGCTGAAACTGTTGGAGATCGTATTCACATCTTATATGCAGGAATGCCGATATGTAGTGGAGCTCCAACATATTTGAAGGAAAAGTAGGTTTCCTCTCAGGTGTTCTGAAAGGTTCTTTCTTTTGTTGCTGTCACGCGGATCTTGACCGAAATTATATTGTTAAGTTGTAAGCAAAGCTATCTCTTGTACTGCTCGTTCTTGGTATTACTGAACACAAAATTGGAAAGATAGTGCAAATAATCAATGAGAAGTGTTATTTTGGTTTGGCAAAAGTTCCTATTCTTATCCTCTTACAAGCGTGCTTTTAAGAAGCTTCCCTACAAAGGAGGTATTCCTTTCCAGCAAATTTTCTTCTTCAATTTTCCTTTCCCCCAATTCCAGCAATCATGGCACGGAGCTGTTATAGATTTTGCTGGAAACCGAAAATACTCTAAATCAAGAACAATTCGCCGCCAACAACTTATTCGTCATTTAAAAAAATAGTTCAGGTTCGCTCCTCGCTATATCATTCACGTCTTACTTGAAGAACAATCTAATGAAAAATCAGCAGCTTCCATTGAAGCGGTGAGTTCAACATTGGCAGAACGCACTTGTGTGTTGTTACGAAAGCTGTCCAAAGTTTTCAAAGCTTTAGAATGATGTAATATGAGTCGTGAATATATAAATGTAATTGTCAGGAGTTAGTATAGGGTTCGTATAGTAGAAAACAGAAGAACAATCGAGCAGAGGTCATTAATTGCCTCGGCTGCTGTACACCCTCTCGGCGGCTGGTGCCAGCTAGCTGCACCGAACTTTGCCCCGTTAAACATGTGGCGGCTCGTTCTCATGCCTCGCGCCTCCGAGGTACGGGACAACTCTCGAGGCGAACGTGCTTCGTAAAACTCCGGCCCACGTATTACTACTCTCGCCCTGGGCCCTGGGGTATAAAAAAGCACCAACGGAACACGTTCGAGCTGGGTCTCGGGCCGAAAGACCAACTCCGGATCCTCTGGTATTTGCTGTCTCTGGGATGGGGGATTATTATGTATGTACTCCATATACTCGTTCGTAATGAATCGTTGTAGCATATGCCTGTCTAAATAAATCTGTCTCACCATTGTCCATGTAACCTCGTATAAAATTCACTGATACGTATCCTCCGCAACCGCTACACTATGGTTTATATTCTACAATCCTCTTGCGGAGGGTACGGATATCATATGGAGGTCCCGGCTCCGAACTCTTTGGATTCCCCCTCACTATTCTACTCTGGTTTGAACTCCTCCAAATCACCTTTTCTCCTCCAAGTCTAAACTTATCATATGGAGGTCCCGGCTCCGAACTTTCTGGATTTTTTCCATCATATTTAAATTCATCAGAACTATTTCTCTTTTTTAAAATATACCTATCATATAAAGGTCTCGGGCTCCTAACTCGCTGAATTCCCTTCTTCCCCCTCCTCACTCATACACCACGTTCCCTTATTATTTATACTCCCTCTGCATGGTAATTAAAAAAAACAATACCATTCTTTGAAATACTACATTTTGAACCTTTCTCTTGCAGTTTTATTGCAAGAACAAAATAAACAAACTAACTTTCTTTTCGTCTTGTTCCCCCATTTGGTTTTCTTTCTCTCTTCGGGCTCCGTTCCAAAAAATTCTCCAAAAGTTTTTTTCCCCTTTCATCTTTTGTTTTCATACCTATTTCATAAAAAGCCGGCGCAAACTAACCAACACTCCTTTATTTCCCCTCACCCCTAATTCCTTTCTGAAGGTCCTCCATTCTCGTTTATCTCACTGGGCTTCCTGAACTTCAAACCGACATTTTTTGTCCAAATATAATTCTTCCACACAACTTTTCTCTTGACAATTCATATTCAATTAACACTGAAAAAAAAACTTTTTCAATATACTCTTTTCTCATATCGAAGCAAAACATCGACCTGTTCCGTGTCCTACAAACGTCCCAAATCGCAACAATTGACACATTCGAGTTTTTTGATCTGTCAGCGCTTACGGAAAAGGGATGAATACCCCCCGGACTGTAAGATGTCTTGACCCGCGCATGTCACACTCTGCTTTCCCACTACGTTCGCGTTAGCCAACTGTAACAGCGTTCGCTTCAAAAAATAAAATTGAAAATCTTATTATGCGCAATTATCAGTGTGACGTGGGGAGTGGTACAAGTCCCTTCCACCTCTTTTTAACCAAGCAGCTTCATGATGAAATCCTGATCAGGTTACTACACGTTGCGGCAGTGATAGTATTATGATGCGCACGAAATAATAAAAGCGATCCCCCTTGTAGAACACAACCCCTTCCCGCATTCATCAGGTCCCGCTCATGACTATGTTCGTCTCGTCCATTTCGTGTACACCTTACAGCCGCATACCAGACCAACTGGTAAACAAACATCAACTACAACTTCGATATTCCTATTCTAAATTCAACCTCATCGTCAGGAACCTATTCACTAACAAGCGAAGACGTCAAACAGTACGTCAAGCTACGTCGCACGGAACAATTCGAACCTTCTGGTCTCCTCGAGCTCCTCAAACTCCTCGAGCCTCTCGAACTCGTCGACTTAATCGTCTTCAACACAAAAACGATCTCCTTCACACTCTATTCTCTACAACCACCTCTCCTCGCGTCGCTTCGAAAGATAACTTATTATTTCACACGTCCTTATAATTACATTCTTTTTTCTATATTAAAAGACACACAAAGTATGCAACTTCCAACACACCTAATTGTACACGCACGATAAAGCAACAACGCAGTACATGCGAAACTTTCTCATAGCTTGAAGTAACACTTCATATCGATTTGCCCAACCATCCTACCAAACACTGCTACGTCGACTTTCGCCATGTCTACCCGGACGAACACGTGATGTCTCATAAAGTGAATTCGAACATGATGAAATCTCCTTTTTCTATTTGATCATATGGACCGGATCTCACCACAAAACAATACTTCATTACCAGCGCACGCTGACGCTTCAATTCAAGGACTGTACTCTCCTTGGTGGGCACCATCAACATTACAAACTGGTTCAACTGTCGCACGAATTCCAGTACTCGCATTTGCGGCAAGTGCTCTAGCACCTGGTCTTGATCTCACAGCCTCCAACAAACCGCAGGACCCAAACTCATGTCTCAGCCCTAACAAGGCAAGACATGCTTCCGAAATCCGTTGCCGGCTGCTTTCTCGACCAAAGGTCCTATTCCTTGCGCCTGCGATACGAACTACTCTCGAAGGAGTGTCTATCGGCTGATCCAGTCCTTCTATTCATATATGCACCAGAAGATATAGCCTTAGAATGTCGCATGAGCAACGCTTCTGTCCTCCTTATCAGGGTGAGATCAAGTCTACGGGCATATTACATTCTCCGAATCACGTTCAAATCCACCTACACGCCCTCACGTGATCCCCTGACAACTTTTTCAACTTCAATTACAACTACACCCTTTACAATTCTCGTTTACGCATCTCTACCGTATGAACGGCCCAATACCCTATATAATCTTTGCAATATACTTTTCCATACAACATTTTTTTCTCTACCAATTTTACCTTTTCGCGTAATATTACAACTAAGCCAACAATTACACCCCTGTCACCTGCGAACACCAATTATCCCCACGACGTCCACCAAAATCAGACCGGCTCCTCCTCAACATCGACGTCGCCATAACTCCACACATCTCCTGCCCTATCATAATTCCCCAATTCACAAATAAGTTCCGGGCACCGGAACTTGCGGTCGCCCGGGGATGTCAGGTGTTAGTATAGGATTCGTATAGTAGAAAACAGCAGAACAATCGAGCAGAGGTCATTAATTGCCTCGGCTGCTGTACACCCTCTCGGCGGCTGGTACCAGCTAACTGCACCGAACTTTGCCCCGTTAAACATGTGGCGGATCGTTCTCATGCCTCGCGCCTTCGAGGTACGGGACAACTCTCGAGGCGAGCGGGGTTCGTAAAACTCCGGCCCACGTATTACTACTCTCGCCCTGGGCCCTGGGGTATAAAAAAGCACCAAAGGAACACGCTCGAGCTGGGTCTCGGAGAGACCAACTCCGGATCCTCTGGTATTTGCTGTCTCTGGGATGTGGGATTATTATGTATGTACTCCATATACTCGTTCGTAATGAATCGTTGTATCATATGCCTGTCTAAGTAAATCTGTCTCACCATTGTCCAGGTAACCTCGCATAAAATTCACTGGTACGTATCCTCCGCAACCGCTACACTATGGTTTATATTCTACAATTCTCTTGCGGAGGGTACGGATATCATATAATTGAGAAATGCGACAAGAAAGGCGCTCCGGCGCATTCGTGTTCAATTCAGGATCGCAGAGGCTTGCTGAAAGCGTGTTTGGCTCATAAAGTGACTTGCGGGGGCAAAGATAAAATGCTACTGTCGCTTTTTTAATGTAATTTTGTCCCAATAAATGATAACCAATATAATAAATAATGAGAGAAGAAACAGCATTTTTGGTCCTCTCTATGTCTACAACACGTAAATTGACTTAAATATATGAGTTGTAACAGTGCCCATAGTTCTTTTGTAAGTAGCGCAATCTAGCAGTTTCTCACAGAGGCCTATTTGTCGGCAGCCCTTGAAAGATTTTATGCGAACTAATGATATTAAAGGTGATCACTGGTCACGTTAAAAACGCCAACTTAGAAAGCGTTAATGGATGTCATCTTCGATATGACGCACCGAAGGAGGAACAAGAGAAGTATTGCATTTGTATATTAATTCAAATTGTAAAAAATCAAAAATTAAATGAAAAATTGAATAAAGCCCATAAAATTCGAAAATTGCAATTCTATAAACCGCTAAACAAAAAAAGCGGCAATTAACAGACTAGTTTCGTGTTACATAAAAATGCTATCAGCCTAACTGGTAACTGCCGATATCGGCTTACCGGCTCATTCCCGTGTTTACGGGTGAGTGCTGATAGCAACAGCCCGACCGGGCTTAAGAAAGAGATGCTAGTAGATTCGCAACGTAGTACATCGGTGGCACAGTGGTTAGTGCAGTCTGCCGGAAACAGAAAGACGCGGGTTCAATTCCCGTCCGATGTCAGTGTTTTGTGAATAACCTAGCATCTCCAAATATATAAAATGAAATACATAAAATAAAAAATATATAAAATTGAAACTACGAAAGTAGGGCTCAGGCTCTAGCTACTGCTGTATTTGAAAGAACATCAGCATTTTTATAACTGTTCGGCTACTCCAGGCTTAAGACAATGTTTGCCGCTTTGGAGAAGGAGCAATCCGAGTTGGGCATTAAGTGCGTTGGTCTTTCTGTAAACACGTTTGAAGACGTTTTTCTTGGGTAAGTTCCTCAACCGTGAAAAAGACAGTTCTAAAGCACTTGAATATTGTTGTAGATTGATGATGATTTTGTGTTTAGCGTGGCAGAGGAAATTGCAGACCAAGCTGAGAAGCCTCTCCTGGAAAATGTCGATCCTAGAGCCTCTGATATTCACCAAGGTGAGTTCTAATTCGGTTTTTTTCCGTTGAATCTAATCTCCACACAACTGTTGCTCCAACGCCGTTAATACCAATATCGTGCGTTTTAATTAGTGAGTAAGTTTCAAATTATTTTCAAATCAAAATGAACAAAAAAATTGAAATAGTTTTGAAATCAGAAGCTTTTGAAATCTTGAAATTTTCAGGTTGTTTGGCTATCTTTCTACAACAGATTGCCTTCATATGGTGGATGAGACTGTTGTCTTACAGTGTTACAGCGGCAATATGCCAGGTGTGCTCTACAATCTACTCTTTGAATTTTTTCAAATGATATAGTGGCTCTAATAGGCGTCGCGAAGAATCTTCTACAAGGGGGAGGGATCAAAACTTGTAATCCGTCAAAAGGATCTCCCAATTATACAAACGGGAAGTGGGATTTCCTTCCTGATTTTTTATCTGTGAAAAGGCTAGTTCAATCTGGAAATACGTGTAGAGAAGGAAATCTTAAAAGGATTCACCTTCAATCCTAATTCTGAATCTGAGTGTTCCGCATAAAAATATACTAATTAATCTTCCCACATGCGAGTTAATAAATATGGAAGTAAGAGTTGCTATAAATGTAAGGATAAAGGTGTCGGAGTAGATCGTCTTCCTGAAGCGTAGCAGGTATCCGTGCTCCATTCTGAATGTTCATGGTAAATTCGTATTTAGCCTAGACAACGACTTGCGGGTGTCTGGGTTAAATACGAATTTACTATTTTTGGTTTTTTGTGATTGACTTCACGCTCTCAGACACGTGTAGTAGCAGTCCACCCGACCCCCGAGTATAGTTGTGCTCTCCCAAAAATTTCGAATAATCGAATATATTCGAATATCGACGATTTTCGAACGTTCGAATTCGAATGCATTCGAAAATCGCGATTTTTCGAGCATTCGAATTCGAATACATTCGAAAATCGCGTTTTTTCGAATGTTCGAATTCGAATATTCGATTTCGAATAGAATTATTCGAATTCGAACGTTCGAATATTCATTCGAGCACAACTATACCCCCGAGGGATGAAAAACTTGCTTAGCTTGTGGAACGATCGCTCAAACGGGCTGATGTTGATGTGGCTCTCACAACTTGTTGCATTTTGTTCACCCAAAAAAGTAGTTTCCAGAAAACCTACCTAGAAATCAGAGACCACCTAGAAATTTTTACAAGGAGCCTATATATTAAATCTAGAAGATCCGAATACCGATCTATCCCAATTAGCTCTGCAAGGCGTAGAACTCTTGGTTTGAAATCACTCGTTCTACGAAGGAAAAAATTCGTTCTTCTCATGGTCTTCAAAATCATGCATGCCCTGGTCCACCTGAGCGGGAGTAGGTTCTTCACAGCTATGACCTCCAGTACAAGAAGCACTGCTGTTAAGCTGAGGTTCCATGTGGCTAGATCAGCAGTGCGAGCCGACTTCTTCGTGTGCCGAGCCGACTCCGAATACGCCAAGCTGAGCAAACAGTTTCTTATTCTCGTAAACCTACCAGCCTTCAGAAGGATGGTAGCGAAATTTCTCGAATTCGAGCAATAACACGTCATAAATAAAAAATTTCCGGTGCTAGGGCAAGGTGCTCTTCTCTTGATGCCTCTTTTCTTCCAAATGTTTTATTGGTCTCTTTTACAATGCGTTCTTTCTAGTTTGCGATGTGAAATTTCTATAGGCCATTGTTATACCATAACGCCAGCGAGCGAGCGACTGCCGCACGAGCGTTGAGCGAACTTCCCAATCGCTCGTCGCAGCGCAATGCACTGCGACGATAGAGGGGGAGTTGCGAGTGTGTTGCGAAATTGCGCTCAGGCGACGGCATGGCACCCAGTCAGCGGCGGCCGGCGGGACAATTGACACAGACATGTCTGCTAGAAGGTGTCTGATACTGATCGGTGTCAGTTGCGCGACCGAACGTTGAGCGAAATTGCTGGCATGACAATGGCCATAGTCTCATTACTTTGCTAATGTTTGCGATGGTGACTGTGCTCACATTATTCGCTTTGCATATGCTTGAACACATGACTGAAATAAATAAATAAATAAATTTCGGAGCCTACGATATTGAAGAAAATCGTCGCGATCGTATTTTACCGATTTACAACCAAACATAAAGAGCTACCTATCCCCACTCTCATCGTCAGTCTGAAAACCTCTCTGGGCTCTCGTTGACATCTCAAGTTTTTTTTTCAATTTCACTATTTCAAAATAAGTATGCACACCGTTCAGTTTGTGATCCCTTTCGGAATAGCCACAGTTATTGGCGTTCTCTATGGAGAGTCTAGATTGGCTCCCACCCTTTATTCAGGTACGTCAGTGATTTCACAAAATGATTTGTCAAGATTCCACCTCAATTCTCTTATTGAAGCTTTCCTTCCAGTACCGGATACTTCGTTTTCTCGATTCCGTCGAGGAAAGTTCGTCATTTTCGATCCACATAAAAATGACGAAGCCTACAACCTGATCGTGGAGAGACTTTCGCGAACCGATCACCTCAGAGACATTGAGGTTTCGTTTGAAAATTTTGCTCGGCTGCCGGTAACATCAGCTCCGTGTCTTTCCAGGTGACCAGACTCCACTCGGCTGACTTGGTGGGAGATTGGCCAATGGATTGGCCGTGGGTGATTGGTGGCGTGGTGATTGGAAATTCAAATTCAAGCTCGGATACCTCGGTGAGTGTAGTTTTGATCAGAAGTATTGGAGTGTCATCAATTTGTAAACGTCTCGTGGGAAATTTTCGTTTAATATTTTAC
The DNA here is from genome assembly GCA_030553155.1 of Nippostrongylus brasiliensis. Lineage (NCBI taxonomy): Eukaryota > Metazoa > Nematoda > Chromadorea > Rhabditida > Heligmosomidae > Nippostrongylus > Nippostrongylus brasiliensis. The sequence continues at coordinate 32,015,231 of CP130734.1, forward strand.
ACTCAATATTTGAGGTCGTCAATTTAGAAAAAAAAACGAATGAAAATTACAGACAAACAACGACTTCACCTGGCTGATTCCGCTTTACGTAAACCACGCCGAACTGTCTGTCGCGCAGCTGGCCAGTAATGTCGAATATGGCGAGGGTAAGAAATGTGAGATTGATGTTTCAGGGCGCTCTTGGTAAATTGGTAAGAGGCGCTAATGTTACCCACACTGGCGAGCGACCGATCCCCGTCTGGGCTGACGAAGACATCCACCTCTCTTGTGTCTGGTAAATGGGTATATGACTTGCCTGGGAGGGTAAAAACTAAGGCATTGACATGATGTAGCGGCTGACCTCCGCAAGTCTTTGTATAAACCAAATGTGCTTTCATCATGCATCCGCGATTGAACGAAGAGTGCGTGGCGCTTCTTTAAAACACCATTCAACACTCACCCCTTGACCTTTTACCTTTGTGGTTTATTATTCTTATGTGAGGAGTGTAGGTTCTGTGATCCTGTGCTGTGATGTAGTTCCGTTCTTTTCTTTATATTAATAACACGCGCAAGGCGTGTGGTGTATAATAAAATATAAAAAACAAAAGTAACGGTGCAGAACAAACAATGTCAATGCTAAAGTATGTAGAAGCGACACGGTAGCGTAAAACTGTGACGTGATTAGTAAAAAAGTTAAGTTATAGTTACAGTAAAGAGTGGTAAGAGATGTAGAAAAAGTAAAGGTAGGTTGATACTGAAAAAGAAGCGTCTTGGAATATTTGATCGCTAATCCGAAAGGTGCCTGTTAACAATAGGTTCGAATTTCCCAGGTGTATCAGGAATGAACTAATTTGCACAATCTAGGGAATTCCATCCTCGCTCTGTAAACAAGAAAACAAAATAATTCGTCCCTACCATGTACGAGCTAGAGAACAAAGATATAAACCCTCTCCCGGAACTCGTCAGCATGGGAAAGATAGGCTTTATAAACGAGAATTGAATAAGTGAAACAGAAAACGAAACCAACGTGAAACCTGAGAAGCAAGAGTTGTGTCGCACCCAGACCCAGAGATGCTAGGTAATCTGTAAACAAACTTTTCTGTTGGGACAGCCCTTACATCACAGTTGCGATTATTAGGCCCTTGTTATACATTCGCTCGCGTTGAGCGACAGCGGCTTGCGAGCGGTGATCGCGTGCGCCGCTAACCTCAGACGCTAAGCACGCGACGCACGCACGCACGCGCCCGAAGCATATAGAGCAATGTGCGAGGTGATCGACCGACCCCCAGCGAAAGGGTCAATCGCAGTGCAATGCGCAGCGCCTAGAGCGTGGAAGGTACGCGAGCGTGTGCATAACAGCCCGTGAGCGTCATCACGCCAGCGTCACCGTGATAACTCGTACAAACGTGTCTGGCGCCACGGTGTCTGATACTGAATGGACGAGTTACGCTGGGGGTTGAGCGAACGTATAACATGGGCCTTAGTGTAGGATAGACGACAACCCCAATGGCAACTAAAGCTTCTTCATTTATGCAATATTATTATTATTATGTCGTTAAGGAAAGCAAGAGATCAGTATCGCTACCAATCTGATAAGTGTAAGGTCGAGGAACGACGCACTTCCGCAGCTCCAGCCCGTGTTGCTGTTGGTGGCCTCCATTGTAACGACATGTTCAGTGGTTGGAACTCTCGTTGAGGAGCGCGTTACGACGTTCCGCCATCAAGTTCGTTACCGCATTTGAATTTTTATATTAACAGAAGTTGAATCATATTCGATGAACCTATTGATGATGTAAGGAAAAATGTTTGCCCTTTATTCGTGATTCGAACTAACAATTATGGCATATTGTGGGGGTACTAGTGGTAGTTAATAGGCAAAGTAATGTTTCTGATTTCAGCAATTTCTCGCTGGTCTGCGCTCATCAACTTTCTGGCTAGCCACATTTTCGTTTGACATGGCTATTGTAATCCTAGCAACAGCAGGAATATGCACAATTTTTTGGTACTGGGAGTATCGGTTTACGGTGATTTTCGTGTGAGTTCGTTATCTAATCCTTGGTCATCAACATTTTCTCGCCTAAATATAACCGCTTTATCCAATGAAGTACGTTGTACGCGTGCCTAGTGTATTAGAGGATGATACAAAAACAGATAAAAGGATACAGTGGGTCGTTGGAGATCCAAAAAGTGGCCCGAACATCCTTCATCTTTGATTTATGCTTTTAAGAAGGATCAAAAGAGCATTCAAAAGTGTTCAAGAAGTTCAGCAAATATCGCATAACGTTGTCTTTGCGTTCAGAAAGATAAGCTTCGCGTAGTGTCAATTTATTTCGATTTTAGGGCTGTGTTCGTTGCGTTCGGTGCGGTGACGCTTCCGAGGGTTTATGTTGCATCTTCACTTATCGATAACAGTTTCGACGCCGAAAGTGTTGTCATTGCCTATCATGTCTTCAGTGGCATTATCCTATATGTGCTACACTTGGCTGGAAACGATGTACGCCACGAATGAAGGGACTCTTCGGAAAAACTGTTTTTTATTGTTTCATTTTACGTTTGGCGGAAAATGAGTGCGATGTGAAAGTCAAAAACCCACTATTATTATAAAGAATCCTACAAGAAACATGGAAGCGACTCGTATCCATTACAGAACGAGCTGTATCTCATCATTTTCCCTGGTCTCGCTTTGGTACATTGGATTTCGAAAGAGAAGGCGATAGATGACACCACATTGCGAATAAGTGAGTTTGTAGTGTTCTTCTCGTACAGCGGGGAGGCGCAGTAGTGGCGGTGCTGCGACAGCAATATTCGTCTCAACAAATCAAGCCAGCTTCGGTTTTGGCAATAGCTGAACGTAATACTAATCTATGTCGAACTAAAGCGCGCTATTGACCTCAGGTGCAGCAGCAAGGGCACGCGCCAGTTTTAACGGGTTTCACCATGGACCCGCCCTTGTTCCTTCACTGGTAGTAGTATCTTTAGCAAGTTTACAATAGAGTGGATGTTCTTGTCATTCAAGCTATGTTTTGCTAGACCCTAAACACCTGGCGTTAACCTAACGGGACGCTTCTTCATCCCATGTTTACTCCCTTTCTCCTTTTTGGTGCCGCTGAAGGGCTTCTATCAAGAGTTATCTCAATGTTATTTTGCCAGTGGAAGTTCCTTTCGAAACTTCAAAATTTCGTGCGAGGTAACCTCAGCGTTTTGTGTGGGCAGCATATTGTGGGTAACCTTTCGGCCATACGTTCGCACCTTTACCGCTACAGTAGGACGTTCTGCAGCTACATTATATGAGTACTGGAACTCCTCTACGATGCTGTATGTGGTGCTTGATGATTCGACTTCTGCGGCGGCTTTCAGTCAATCGTTTTGTGTGGGCAGCATATTGTGGGTAACCTTTCGGCCATACGTTCGCACCTTTACCGCTACAGTAGGACGTTCTGCAGCTACATTATATGAGTACTGGAACTCCTCTACGATGCTGTATGTGGTGCTTGATGATTCGACTTCTGCGGCGGCTTTCAGTCAATCCTAATCAATGCTAGGTGTACTTGGCAGAGCCGTTCAAGCCCACCATAGTCTTCCTTGTCTTCTTTGTCTTCCTAGGACCAACCGGTTTTGGAGGATTATACAAGACACCTTACTTTATTATACAGCAAAAGTTCAGGATTGGAACCTGTAGCAGAATGCCACACTTGAAGCTCATTTAACTGATGCAGTTGGGGCTCCTATGGTTTAGGCTTCATAATTTAAAAGAATTCTAACGGAATCGATTGAGCGATAAATAATTCAGAAGAGCTCCTGCCATCCTACTGAAATATTATTGAGAGGGAAATGCATAGGCTGCAACAAAAGTTTTACTATGCGATGAAAAAATATTCAAACGGAAGGTTCAAAACTTTATAATACGACGTTAGTGAGGTTTTCGTACTGCAAATGATGAATTGGAGAGCAAAGCGTGAAAAGCGTCTCTGTCAAATATAATCAGATTGTTGCAGCAACCATGAAAGTTTTTCGGATATTCTTTGGGAATGCGATTTTCTGGTTCGGTCTTCTCATCGCGATAGAGATGCGTCTAGACGCACTCTACAAGTGCATTTTCAGAAGAAAATATGTACGCGTCGGTTTCCGCGATTAGATCTTGCTAAGGTGCTAATTAACGACAAAGCTCCTCATTTACTCGTGATTCAGATCGCGGTGAGGTCGAAACCCTTAACTTTGCAAAAAAAGGGCGTTACCGATGAAGACGTTTTACTAGTGAAGGTAGGTTCTTATTTTTCAGGTTTACCACAAATTTTTTTCGTGAATCACGGTGGATTTCTTCCGATCTCGGCGCAATCCCACGCCTGAAACGATTCGAAAGCTGATTTTCTTGGATTACACAATACCTTTTGGAAGATGGTCGACAATTTTTCGTCCATAAAGTTGATGTCAGCATTTAAATACTATTTTTTCATGCTAGCGCATTCTGCTCGAAAATGTTTGTTTCGAATTTCACCAGGTCCACCTTGAAATTTTCTTCGACTTGCGGAAAATCTCTCATTTCACACTCTCGAGCTCGAATTGAGAGCGATTTTCTTCTTCTCTTCTAGCGAAATCAAATTGTTTTCGTTAATTGTTGAAAATTTCGTCGACGCTACATCGGCGGGAATTTTTTGCACCTTCGTGGTCGCAAAAAGCCACCTTCGCGGCCTCTAGACGGCTTGAATCACATACCATTTGATTTGTTTTGACGAGTACAATCCGAATTACTGCTAAGAATGCGCGATGGTGAAATTTGTTTTTCGTCAATTTTTGAAAATTTCGTCTGCTGGCATCGTCGAGGTTTTTCGCACCTTCGCGGCCGCCTGATGGGTTAAAGTATTCATGGGCGATTGTGAAGCAATTGCAGGGCTTCAATTGTAGCACAAAGACCGACAATTGATGTCCGTTTTGCAGAGGCTGACCAAGTTCTACGGAGACGAGTGTGTGCTGAAATCCGTCTCGTTCAATGTTCGCCGAGGCGAATGCTTCGGACTTTTCGGATCTGCTGGTTCCGGAAAAACGGTCGCACTGGAAATGATAAGTGGTCTGCACTATCCAAATTACGGCCGTATCCAAATCGCTGGAAAATCGGTATTTTGTTAAAGTTTTGTTTTATTTGTATCTTACGAAAGCGCTGCCAAATCTTTGTCGAAACTGTTTAATTTAGCTTCAACATTCGAGATATCCATTCATAGACTTCCCAACGTTGAATGTAGCAACAGTCGAATGGGGAATAAACAAGAAAAAACAAAAAATAAAAAAGTACAAGAATCAAAAGCTCGTTTCGTCCCTACCATGTTCGAGCTAGAGAACTAAAATATAAATGTTATTCCGGGACTCGTCAGCATGGGAAAGAGAAGCTTTATAAACGAGAATTGAATAAATCAAACTAAAGTGCAACTGACCTGAAACCTGAGCAGCAGGAGTTGTGTTGCATCCAGAGGCGCAGATGCTATGTAATCTGTAAGAAATTGCTTAGGGATCCATTAATGTAATATTACCAGATATGATATCAAGCAATGTAGAAACCAAAGAGCTATAAAAATGGAAACATCAGTTGTGCCAAGTGTCAAAAATGAACCTTTCCGTTGCGCATGACAGGACTTGGATGTGTGCCCAACAGTCTGAAAATCTTAGGTAGCAAGAAAGAGTGTTTGCTGGAGGTCGGGATTATCAATTCCGTTGATTCTAAAAGAAGTTAAAAAGCGACTCTTCTCGGCTTAGTTCCTTCTCCAAGGGCGCCAACGGCTCACTTCCTCGCAAGAGCAATACGCAACTTTTGACGTTATCTTCTAATAGAATTCCAGGCAATCGGCTATTGTCCTCGGCGGGAAAATTTGCCAAATCGTCGTACATGCTTCCAGATTTTAACATTTATGGCAGCGTTGAATGGTAAGAACTTTGAAACAGCGTCAGAAATTCGTACTACTGATTTTTCAGTCAAACTACTGCTCCGATTATAGCGAAAAACCTGTAGTCCGAGCAATTATTGATCTTAATGGATGAGTTACATACACTGAACATCTTTAAATGAAATGTGACAGTGCTCACAAACCCTTCAGCTAGTTTACTCCATTTTTGTTGGGTTTAGATGAAAGTCATAGTCGGGTTGGTTGAGGTAGGGGTTAAACATTTTCTATAGCATCGTATGCAGTCCACAACTGATTGTCGCTCTCCTAACGTAATTTCCGCAACCTGTGCGACCACAAGTAGAGAATTATTGTTAAGGCTACCGACATCCCAAACTGAAAGCGAATGAGATGCTTCACTGGTTGAACATGAAGAGCCAAAGAAACGTTCCTTTTGGACAGTGTAGGTCAGAGACTTCATCATGAATGCATACATTTTACATTTCTCTTTTATTTTCTTATAAGGAACCAAGTGTTTCCGTTTCCTTTTTAGCAGTGAGCAACGGAGAAAAATCGCTGTAGCAGTAGCTCTTCTGACTCGATCACAACTGTTGGTACTGGATGAGCCGACACTTGGAATCGATCCTAAGGTAGTTCTAGCTGCGAAGCTTTATTTTCGTTTTAGATCGGGCTCAAAGGTGAGAGTTTGGGCGTCAAGAACTTGACAAAGGGGATGAGACGCTTTCTGAAGTTTCCTTTCGGAACAGCAGCGGGCTGGAGTGGTTATCGATCTCGATTCATAAAATTTTCCTTAGTTTCCTTCATGGGCCACGAATATAGTCCGTCTTTTTGCCCGTCTGGTGTGCGTATCCCAGAACCATAGTGGAGCTCAAACTCCATTTTGTTGTTGTTGCATCTCAGTTCTTAATGAATTATTCTTATTGCCGTCCGCAGGCTGCACAGCAGCACCCCGCTGATCGGTTGATGCCGGTTACGTTAGGAGGCGACTCTCTTTATTTTCCTATACTTATTCCACAAGGTGCTTTCTGAGCGCCCATTCAATCAGTTTCTACAATCCTGAAGAGAACTAGACCACATAGCGTATAAAGCTGGTGAACATTCGATAATACTGGGGATTTACTTTCACTCTGACTGCGCAATTCCCGGAAAAGGTAGCACTCTTTCGCTGTTTGAAACAGTCTATGGCCATTGTTATACCGACGCTCACCCCCAGCGTCTGTATAGCAATGGCCTATCGTTGTTGAAAATGCTCCCTTCATCATTTGTCAACGGATTTTTAGGTACGACATGATATTTTCAACCTCATCAACGAGATGTTGATTCGAGAGCATTCCGTCCTCATCGCTTCAAATTCGATGGAGGAATGCGAAGCGGTGTGCGCTCGAGTAGGCCTCCTGGACGAAGGCAGCCTTATAGCCGTTGATGCGATTCAAGCACTGACGCATCGGTGAGTTCATCATGCAGTTAGCACCCTAGTAAAGGTCTACCGAAGGCCGTTGTTGTCTCTAACAATACCAGACTTTCCGATTTCACGGCATTTTTGAGCAATACCATCTTTGATATAAGACACCATCTCTGTGCACTGTACGCAGCGTTTCAGCAATTAACCCATTGACGACTGTGTGTCCCGCCGGTGAGATACATTTTTTGCACCGCGTGGACCTGTATAATTCGGGCCATGTGGGCAATGTTACTACCCATGTAGCCCTCCGGAGAACCACACTTTAGGGTCGCGTGGAACATGTAGCTCAGCGACGGGCTACACTTTTGGGTGTCGTGGGACGTGTATCCCAACGAGGGGCTACGCGTCCTCCCTCTTGGGGAGACACTGAGGATAGGAGTGTCCATTTAGGCATAGTTACTACCCATTTTAAATTTTCCGTTTTATCAAAGCTTCTGTACTGATGTACTATTGGTATTGTGTAGAGAGTTCGTGGTAGACGTGTTCATTTGGCACGTGTATGTGGTTAAGTGACAATATGTGGGGGGTGATCGGCCTCGTCGACTTCTTCTGGAGGGCGGGGCGTGGAGTGGTGAGGAGGCATCGACGTAGACGGCGAGAGCACCGACGTAGACGGCGATACACAGCTATTAAGCAATAAAATACATATTTGTGGTCTTCGCTCGAATCCCTACGCTACCATATAGTTCTGTTCCAAATAGTCGGAGGATTTTCACTGATCTCTCTTGTAAGGGTCATCTAACGTTTGTGCGACGCGCGACGCCACATGGAAAAGATGCAAATCGACCACTCCACTTGGTCTCCTGCCCATTCCAGGTGAATTCCGGCACGTAGCGAACACGCTAAACGATCCCTAATGTGAAGTTCGGTTTTACCTGTCCATTTCTTTCTCTCGGCCATGACACTTCACCGTCTGGTCTTCGCACCACAATCCTTGGCCCAGATTCATGACGAGCGGTATTCGAAACCGCGGCGCAGGCAGAACCGGACGGCAGAGTCGATGAGAGATTGCGTTTAACATAGGAAGTCAGGATAAGCAGAGAAAGGTGCGCGCCGTTCACAGGCTACATCTCGGGGTTCATCGGGGTTTACTAATGATGAATGTGGGCCGTGGAGCTCAATTTTACATTTTTTCTAGCAGCGCCGATTGAACTGATCGCTCTCTGATAGTGTAGAATTTGCTCATCACCTACAAGTTCTTGTCGCTTGATTTGTTTTTGACCTGAGGTTCATCTCCTTGCAGATACGGAACTCACTACGTCTTGCAACTCGCGTGGGATACACCAAGGGACAAAGAAAAGGTTAGTTGGTGCGCCTCCTTTCTAGCCCATGAAAACTCATTAATGAGAAGTTTAGGTGGACAATGAGATGAAGAACATCTTCAACGGCGCTCAGCTCATCAACGAGTTTTCCAGTACTGATCACCGCGTCTTGAGATGGAAGGTGATGTATTATATATCACTCGAAATCTTGTTGACACACTGACGACAAGTACACCGCGCTTTTCGCGCAGGACTGCGCGCTGTGCACTAATGCGGCTCCCTCCCTTAACATAACAATTGCTTCAATGGAATTTGACCGAAATTTTGAGTATAAGCCTGAGTGCACGCATACTGATGTCGAAGAACTTCGTGGTATTATCGACGACTGGCTTCGCAATTGTGATATATGCGATACAGCCAATGGGGGAGGACGTTTAGGCCGAATCGTAAAACGACGCCATGCATGTGACAATAATACCTGCAGCGCTTCTCGGTCTGCGGACCGCGTGGGCTCGGGCTGACCCGCTCACCATGGCTACACTGCGATGCGGCGGACCACACCGCCCTGATGACCCGACGTCGTGGAGTGAGCCACGAAGGTCGACCAGGCTCGATGCTTCGGTCGTTGATTACTTTCCTTGAAACAATAACAAAAACTACATGAACGCTCGATACAACACAAATGCAACACGATTCCGCAACAAAACTTCAAGCTCCATTTAATGAGCAGTTCCGCAGGTTTGCTTAAGGTACCGTTAAGAAGAAAATCCTAGGTTTGGAAAGTGAAAGTGTAGATCTCCGAAAGTCTGTCACTAAGCGGTGAACCTTGGCTATTCTCGACATCATATCACCTCCATCTTGACATATTTCTCAAATTAGGAATGGAGGGTTCGCATAGTGTTTCTGTTACGGCAGTCCTTTATTCTTGCAAAACGTGAAATGCTTCAGATGAAATTGACTATGGATTGAACTTCATGAAAAATACATTGCTTTGCACTATACAAGAATACATTTACATTTTCAAACGGTCTTCCTTGTAACATGCCGCGACATCTTGGAGCAAATCTCTGAAACAAAACGAAAACAATGACGTGAACCTACACTTTCGCATTCCAAACTTGAGATTTCCTCTCTAACTGTACCTTAAGCAAACCTAGGGATGTGCTCATTAAATAGAGCTCGAAATTTTGTTGCGGAATCATGTTGCACCTGTGTATGTTGAAGCGTTCATGTAGATTTTGTTATTGTTTGCGGCAAGTAATCAATGACCAAAGCATCGAGCCTGGTCGAGCTTCGTGGCTCATTCCACGACGTCGGGTCATCGGGGCGGTGTGGTCCGCCGCATCGCGGTGTAGCCATGGTGGACGGGCCAGCCCGAGCCCAGATAGTCCGCAGACGGAGGAGCGCCGCAAGTATTTTCACCTGCATGACGTCGTTTTACGATTCGGCCCAAACGCCCCTCACCCCAGCCAGTGGATGCTTTTTTCTGACAATCTCCTTTCCACTTCTGCTGCTCATACTGACATTTATTGCCATCCCCACTGACCGTGATGGATCGAAAACGTTTTCGGGGCTAGGAAAAAATACAGCAGTGGAGCAATTTTTGACGGTTGGACTGTTTCCATACAAAATATAGGTGTCATTTATACACGTTGAAACCATCCAACACCTTGACATGGCTTACTTTTCTTGCGACTACTTTTGGCATTGCGGACAACCTCCGTCAGTGATTCTCAACCTTCTTTCAGATCCCGTTCTCACAGAACGATTCTCTATCGAAACTGATCTCGAAAGTAGAACACATGGCACTTTTGTTGTGCGTCAAAGATTTTACTCTGTCACAGCCGTCATTTAGTGATATATATCTGAAACTCGTCGAAGATTACCGAATGGAAAGGATGGAAAACTGAAAAATTCTACGAGTGTTCATCAATTATTCAAACATTGAACGAAAATATCTACGATTAAATAAAGATAAATGTGTTCATTGATTGAGTACATAGAAGACTAGATTGTTTCTGATGGGGTTTTTGATAGCACCAGTAATTGAAGGACAGAAATTATACGTGTGACCCCGTCCACATTCCGCACGGTAAAAGCGTGATCAAATCTGCTCAAAGTCAGCGTTAAGGCTTATTCAGCCTTCAATGTGTTACTGCCACAATAATGATGAAGTTTAGGGACTGGCGGCGCGCGCGGAATCAGCGCAGTAGCGGTAGCGCTGCTGCCCCTTTCAGGGTTTTACTTCGGCAACGGATTTGCCACAGAGAAGGGAGGTGGAGTATATAGTGACATCTGCAAATTTTTTTCCGTACCATACCTCATTATGGAGGATCCCTTTCGTTTTCTGCTTTTCTTCGGGTTGATTCACCATCGTTTAATTTTCTTGCATTTTTTGTGTATTTTTGTTTTGTGTATTTACAGTGCCGGCCAGAAAGGTATCCGTTTTCACTTTTTTGCATGTAACTCCTTTGGAACTCAGGCTTTCGAACTGATTTTTCTGTAGTTAACGGAGATGGTAAGGGTATATAAATGCTGGTTTTGTTTCGATAAGGGCCTGAAACTTTGTGAATTTTTCCATCGGTAAAGAAGAATGCGCACTTCTAGAAAAGTGACCTCATTGACAATAAATATTTGATACTCTAGAACAAGTGAAGTTTTTGCAACCGCTCATGTGCCGTTTGAAAGAGGAAGATTTTTCCTACAAAATATTATATTAAAGTTTTTTGTTACTCTAAGCTTTGTTTATTTTTTAGGTGGTCCAATGGGGGCGTGTTCAAGAGGTGTGAATTACTTTGGATGCAAGTGGTGCTTTGTATACAGAGGCTTTCACGAAGTCCTGTATGCCGTTTGAAAGAGAATCAAATGCGCTATCGGACACTGCCTTCAATCTTCCATGATGCTGAGTTTGCAGAATTCTATTCAAGAAAAACTACAAACTAGAAGCGTCATTTTCACACCCTTTCAATTTTTTCTGCTCAAGAGATTTTCCAAAACCTCAAACATTGTTCGTAAGAAGAAATCTCGCTCTATGCGACCGTGTTTTTGAAAATTTTCCAAACCTGCAGATGCAGCGTACATGGGGCCAGCTCCATATACGCTGCATCTGTAGGTGCCGACAATGCGAGAGTCGCCTTGCCGAGGTTATATGTTGGCTATTACAGACCCTCATTTTAGTTTCGACGTCAGTAGAGGGACAGAAAGGGTCGAACAATTTTGACATTAACTTAGGATTGCTTCGTGGACTTAGGAACTTCATATCACAACTCTAATAAAATGTATGCCAACTTCGTGATCAATAGCTGTAAAAACCGCTAAATAGGTTGCATAAAATAAGTTCGCTAAGTAGGCTTGCGAGAAACAGCTTTGGAAAGACGCCAACGATGACACGAACACAAGAAGCAATCAGATTTTGACGCCCTTCTTCGGACGCCCTTCTTCCGCCTCAGTCTGCTACGGTCGATTACGCGACGTCTACATCCCTCGGTTCTTCATAGGAGGTCGGTGCTACCGTTACCACTAGTTTGTGATAATGGTACAATGTCTGGGGCGCTGACTCTCCAGGTCCCAGATTCATGACGATTCCTTCGTTTGTGCTGTTGGCGTCTTGAAACAGTGACATTCATTTTTTCTGCATTGGAGAGTGATGCAGTTAAAATATGGCCGTTTTCGGCTTCAAAATGTGGTTCTGCACGAATTCCGGGCTTTGGAAGGACAATGGTAGTTGAAAAGTTTTGATGTACAGTGACTTCGTAGATGGATCTCAATGGGCGTCTTTGAAGAGGATTTTTGAAGAAAGTAGAACCTTATCGAATAACTATTAGGCGAGCTATCATGCTCACTTGCCCGCATTGGGTGTGGTTACGGCAGTTGCGCTATAAGCCGTCGAGATCTCCGAGACCCCGTCCTTCACGAATCAGAAATGACCGCAGATTCGCGGTATCGAGCGGGTATGACGGAGACCGCTCGCTCCGTTCATGAATCTGGGCCTAGATTATCGTATGCCGCCAGCTGGATCGTGACAGGGCCGAAGTGCACGATGTGCCTATGCAACTTTGAACGTCGTGAGAATCAGCAACAGCGCGAAAATTCGGATACGTACAAAAATTCACACGAACGCAGACATTCATTGAACAACGAAAAACGGCAAGAAAACTGGTGTAAAGTGTTCGGGAAGTGAGAGAGAGTTGACTAGAAATGCTGCAAGAAAATCAACTTCACTGACATCGACAAAAGGACAAACTAATAATAGTAATGATGCTGAGAATACTTATATAAAACGTATAACCGGTGATTTCGTGACACATATGGGCTAAGATCATCGCGACATCTCCGCTCTAATTACACGACCGTTTCGAGGAGCTAACGATTACAACGGAGGAGGACAAGGTATATAAAAGGGCGTTTCATGAAATTATTCACTTCAAAGGATACAATCGACATGCATGGCAGCTGTTAAGTTTTCAGTCAACCGCAACTCTCCTCCAGAAGGGTAACCGAGTGTACCCGATCGAAGTGAGATCGTCGCGGTGCGGTTACGTGCGCCTACAGTCAATTATGAAATTTAATACGAAACATCGGGAAACATTATCATCAGAATAGCGCAAAAAAGGCATTCATTCGCTTATTTATGAAACACATAAAGCTTCAGCGTAAATTTTAACGTTGGAGAAGTCGTCCACAAGTGACTGGGGGCTGCAGCCCATTGCGGCAAGTATTATAGTTAAGCAAGTCGAACAATAGACGAGATGACTGTTGCAAACAGGAGCTGTATGAACATATGGTGTAACACAACTAAAATTCCTATACATAGCTCTACGCAGTAGTATATGTATATCGTGGAAACAGAGGTCTACCGTACGCGAATTACTGTATCCGAATCAGAAGATCTAACATAGATCAAAAACACGTAAAATTTTCTTCGCTTGTGGGCGTGATAGTTCACTCGGCTTCCACAGCAACTTCACGCAAGATCGTTGTGATAACCTGAAAGCGGATGCGATGAATCTCGAGATGGAAATAATCGTGTCGGCGGAATTTGTTTTTTGCTGCCGTGAAGGTGCTAGAAAGTTCGCCATCCACGAAACTTCCAAAAAATCACGAAAAACTAATTTCACCTCCGGGCATTCTACTCGTTAACTCGGATTCTGCTAGTCAAAACACATCAAATGATATGTGATTCGGGTGATTTAGAGGCCGAAAATGTGGTTTTTCTCGGCCGCGAAGGTGTGAAAAGGTTCGTCGATGAGTTCGCCGATACTAATCCACGAAATTTCCATAAATTGACGAAAAAGAAATTCCTCTTCCGGGCATCCTAAGTGGTAAATTCGGATTCTGCTCGTCAAAACAAGTTGAATTATACGTGATTCGGACGGTCTTGAATCCGAGATGTGGTTCTTCTTTGCCGCCATGAAGGTGCAAAAATTTTCGCCGTTGAGAGAGCATCGACGAAATTTTCGAAAATTCAGGGAAAACTAATTTCACCTCCGGACATTCTAACTAGTAAATTCGGATTCTGCTCGTCAAAACATGGTGAATGATATGTGATTGGGGCGGTCTAGAGGCCGGGAAAGGATGTTTCGAAAATCAAATGTTTCCAGGTCCCGACATGGAGAAAATCGAAATAAAAAAAATCATTTACGCCCAGAATTCGCTAAATTTAGCATGAAAAATTAGTACTTTAGGTAGCGAACTCGATTTCATGGGAAACCGCACTTGATTCGAGCTCGGGAGCGCAAAATGAGAGACTTCCTGAAAATCGAACATTTCCAGCAAGATAAAAAAGAACTGACCACGGCAGCTGACCGACCCGTCGTTAGTCGCACTCCATTGCCTCGTCCTCCCGACACTCACGATAGGTCAGGTAGGGATTGAAGTTGGCCGGCATCGATGTGTGCGTTGTCGTTGGCGGCGGGACCGCGGACGGCTCGGGTCCCGTGTACTGATCTTAAATCACCAATACTGATTGACTGTTCAGCCACAGAGATCTCCATTACAGTCAAGACTTGAAACGAACAAACCGTAAGATTATTTATAGAATCAAAAAAGTTGTAGCAGCAATCCACTTAAGAATACTGATTAGGCAAAACTAGAATTTCCTATTGGAGCAATATAAATGGTATCTTTTAATCTCATTAATTTGCTTAGCTGTAAAACACCCAATATCCAAAGAAAAGTCTGTCGTCGTACAGATTTTGTCCTACAACCTACTGATCAAATTGACACGTAACTCATCTATCACACCTCCCAACCTTCCTCTCGGGCATCGTGCCTTCAGGGAAATTCTTGTGAGACAAATGACTCCTGTCCAGAGTGACTAACACGTAGATCTTAGATTAAAGTCAACAGAGCCATCCACCTCCACTAAGCGCGTCAAAACAGAAGCCGAACCCATAATACAAAATAATCGCGGCTGAAACAATTAACGGCTTTTCCCTATATCTCATTTTCATCAGCACTGGAAATAACTTTGGGATACACGTTTTTGGATTGCATTAGCATATGTTGTATTTTCTTGAACTTTTCGTTTGTTTCGGCTACGTTACGGTGAGTGCAACTTTCTCTAAATATGTATGACATATTTTCAAAAGACATCATATGATGAATTCATGCGATAGCTTGAAATAACAAGAAGAATAATGGAAGTAATGGAAAACGACAAAAACTCTTTGAAGTGTATAGAAAAACGTACAGATGACGGTTTCGTCCTCTTCTGCAACATAATCCTGAGAGTAATCTTCACTTCGAGCTACAGATGAATGCGAATCTGACGATCCTAGCGAACTCCTGAAAGAAATTTCAAATGGTAAAGAAGAAAGGAACGATCGCTGATCGGGTTGATAAATTCAAATTTAAAAATTCATAAATTTGTACACGATAGGAGAAAGGGCTGAATGCTAAACACAAGTGGGCTGAGACCAGCTTGCAAAGATCATATCAAGAGAGAGAGAGAGAGAGAGAGAGAGAGAGAGAGAGAAGAAAAACCGAAGATAGGGCTGTATAGACCGAAACTTACAGGAAAAATTAGAAAACAACTACAAATTGTCATCATAGCAGAAAAACGACGAAAAAGAATTCCGAGCATTACCTGTGCGGATCGTCGTCACCAAATCGCATTGGTGTTTGCCGAGCAGACGGCGGTAATGAAACAGATGTACCGGGTCTGAAAATACTCAAATTATCAGTGACGAATCACGGTACAAACTCCGGTTCCATATGTTCCTTGACACTTAGAAAGCCGGATTCTGGCTTATTACGGCCATCGACAGACCGTCTACCGATTGAGGCGATTCAACTCGAGCGCAACCTACGTTTTCTGATAATTAGTCAGAGAATTGCTGCGCTTCCTCTTCGACTGCAATGTGGCCAGCACACGACTCTGTCTTCGCGACACTCCAGCCGAATGTCGATAGAGCAGCGGTTGTGGGCGATTCACCTAAAACGAACTCTATTTCTATCTTACTTGTTTCAGTGTGTTGTTTGTTGATGAAATGTTTGATCTCAATCTCCAGAATCAGATCAGATCAGTTCTCAGCAAGAAACTATGCCTCTTAGAAACATAAACTACGATGTTTTGTTCTGAGTGAAATTCCAGTTTTATAACCGCTTTTCTGTGGGTTACTATTATATATAAAAGAATATGTAGGATAGTGCAATGATGGTGCTCGGTTTATCGCAAAAATCGCATCTCAGGCGGGATTCGAACCCGCGTCGCAACCTATCCGGGGCTGTGCACTAACCACTATGCTACTGAGACGACCATTTGCGAATGCATTTGATCACATAACGTGTTGGATTTTAACGTGTATTTTATTTATTAATTTATTTAAGACGTGAACGGGTCGCGCAAAAATGGAAAACAACCTCAGTAAACTTAAACTTGATTGTCTCGCTTCTCTGGCTATGTAAGTTGGCTATTTTCATGTTATACCGTGGCGTACATATATAATTATGTCTACGATAAACAAATCCAACTCAATTCAATTCAACAAAATTACAACAAAAACAATCGATAATAAATAAAAGTCATGTAAAA